>CAIGQV010016645.1:8847511-8860417 GCA_903798115.1 Danio jaintianensis
CACGCACGCACGCACGCACGCACGCACGCACGCACGCACGCACGCACACACACACAATCCATCTCTCCCAGTTTCTAACCCTAGCAGCTGTTCCCAGGCTCTTTTGTGAAAATCTCTGGGACTTAATTTAACAGTCAACATTTCCTGTTCATGTTCTTTAGTACAAATTATTTTGAAATGTGTCTGATAAAGTTTTTTTCCGATTCATTTCAATGAAATTATGTTACTGGAAAAACAGCAGACTCAGTTCTCATCTGTTATTGTTTTTGTTAAATATGTTGTGTTAGACAGTGCCTGATTATGTTGACTACAATTTCCCAGTAATATCACAAATTGTTTATTAAATCTAAATTTGTACTTGCCATTGTCATGTCATTCAACCCCATTAAAAAAGTGGAAAACAATTTTACAATTTGTAAAAATTACAATTTTCTTCTTTCTTAAGACCATAAAAGTACTTTTGAGGCCTTTTCACTGAAAGGTTTTTCGGGAGCACACAATTGATGTTTTTATGTTACTAAATTATGCCTGTACAGAAATTTACTCGGCCTCATCAAAAATATTATTCAAATGGACAGAGAGCATAGATAATCAGATCACAGAGTGTTCGTAATTCAGTTCTTTTGAAATTTTGTGATTTGTTTTTTTTTTCCCAGCATTTAAAATTTATATTTAGTTTGACTTGCAGATGTTTTATAATGTGATTTTTTTCTTCATGCTTTTATTGTTGCTTGAGTTCATACAGTTTGTTTGTTCCAATACATATTCTGTAAATGAAGCTCAAAATACCAGTTCTGAGAAATTAATTTGTGAAAGTGAGAAAGTTAGGAAAGTTATCTTAGGCTTAATCTGACTATTTATTCCCAATTCCCATTAGCACTAGCATTACCTCATTTTGTGGCAGCAGTTTTTTTGTTTAGAGTTTTGAGCAGAGGTGTGTTTTCCTATGAGGATAATACGATGTATATATTTCATGATTACATCTTTCAAAATATTTACTGTCAGTGTAGTAAAAATATATGACCTTCAAATATTTAGAAAATTAGTAATCATGAAATAATTGCTGGTAAATTATATTGAAATCATTGCCTGACCATAATGCAATTAAAAGAGGATACCTTAAGCGAACTGAAGCCAGCATCTTACAAGAAATACTCAGGGCAAAAATCCTGTATTTATTCATTGATTAGAGGTAAAAAGAAGTTGGATATGCGGTGATTTACTGATAACAAACATTCAGATGCTGTCCACATTGCTGAGAGTGACATTTAGATGTATGCTAAACATGCTGAAGTGCTGCGTACTTTCCTTCCTATAACAAAATAAACACAACAAAAATAGCAATGGTGAGAAAACACCAATTAAAAACTTTTTTTGAGTGAGTTGAGCGAGATCTAGATAATTAATGATCTATTCTAAGCTATGGTAAGCTAAAAGAGATCCTTCCAGACCCAATGATTGGCTGAATGGATTAAAAAATGGTAAAACTAAACTGTTAACTCTGGGAATTGTAAAATAAGCCTATTTTCAAAAATAGGTGTTCCTTTTAAGAAAGCAAGATGTCAAGATATTTGGAACATTTTGCACATTGAAAGTTTAGGTTAAGTTTGAGCGTACTCTGAACTTTCAGGCTCAAGAAGGTGGGTTGGTTTTGATTGAGTTTTACTAATTAACTGTGAGTAAAATGAGATACATCTGATACAAAGCCACTCCTAGTCCATGTGAGTCTTTTTTGCTCCACATTAAAGCCTTTTACACTTTCGAAATTGTCTGTTGTTGTTAATAATTTATTCATATTGCAATATATGAATCATAATTATTTATATTTTATATTATATCGTTAAAAATGGTCAATTAATAAAATGAACATTTAAATATGTACATATAAATTTGTTTTAACATAAAGCCTTTAAAATAAAAATCTTTTTTGAGCTGTTTGTGAACCTACATTATTAAAATCTGTTGTTTGATTTGTGCTAGTATAATAATATTTTAAGTTGACTTATTAAACTTTAATTCATCAGTAGTGTTTATTTCTGCCTTCTAAATGCTTTTAAATGATAATGATATCTCTGAATCTTGAATTGCACTGACTATCTTGTGAGAAAGGAATCAAACTGACACTCTCGTGTTACGTGTAACTAGCTGTTTGCTGCACTTCACACTTTCAGCTCATATGTGGTCCAGAGTTAATTACAAACACTTGGTTAAGCCCAGAATTAACAGAGAACATTTATTTCATGTGTTGTGAAACCACTTAACCAGGTTGGATTTGTTTGTTTTTGTCAACCCAAAACTTACTTTGCAACCCAGAGTTTGTTCTATTCATTTTGTGCAACAGGCCTCCTGCTTTGTGAGACTGAAGTGTGAATTAATCTCTTTTCCTAAAAAGGCACAAATAAATCTTAAAACAACAACAACAACAGCAGCAGCAACAAAACACAGAAACAAAAACATGGTGATTACATTTTGAATCAAAATGGTCATTAATTGAATCTAGGGAAATAGGTGATAAATACATGGAGTAAATTTTAGGTTATTTCCTGTAGTAAAACAGACAATCAGCCACAGCTGTTGCACAGAGCTGTTTTCTGTCTAGTGTCCGGTGCCTAGATTAGATGTGTCTGGGCCAAATGTGATGTATTTCGTAAGTGTGTGGTCGACTGTGTAGTGATGACAGTATTGTCAGTCAAACCTGCAGCTTTGTGTCTGGGTGGGGTTTTTCCTTTGGCTCCCCTCTGTAGGGCCGGGGCTGAACAGGCCAGCTTCCAAGCTGGCCCTGAGGTTTTAGTTATTCTGAGGTTAATCTCTGAGATGCCTGTGGATTTATTGTTTCCTTGCCAGGCCAGAAGAACGTGAGAGAGCACTATGGGATAAGAAGTTGATGTGACATCCCAGTTAAAAAACTTTAAGGCCCCCCAAGAGCATCACTGTTAGGGGTTTAACAGGGTTGAGAAAGAGCCAAACCTGATTCTTTTTTACTGTTAAAATAAGGCAGTTTGGGCAAGAAAAGTCACCTCCTCATCGTCTGACCGGAACCACCAGGTTTTCAATAAATCCTTAAATGTCAGTATGTTCTCACACATACTGCAGCTTCATATGATTTAAAACACACCCAAAAATATGTTTTTTGTTATCTATGGTTAAGTGAAGGACCTTTAACATCCATGGAATATTTCCATTTAACAAAATGCTATTTATAGTGGAAAATAGTTATTTGGATTTTTTAAATGTTAAAGTGCTAAAAGTGTTTTTTTTCTTTTAAGTTCTAAGTTTTTTTCATTAAAAGGTTCCTTTGTCAACCCCAAAAATTTGTCATTGAAAACAACAAGGAGCTTCTTTTATGCTGCTTTTTTGTAAATATGCCAGGTTCAACAGTTAATCATTGTATTTTAATGAAGGCATGATATCAGAGATTGCCTGTCATGAGTGAACACAGCTGGCATGAACTTTACAATGGCATATGGATTAGTTTTTTCTGTAATTTTGTTTCCACCGTAAAAAACAACAACAAAAAAAACAATGCTTTAATTGGTTTGATTAGTTTTGACATGTTGCTTTAAGTGACCAGTGATCCAGTGATCCAGATAAGGATCCAGCTAATATTAGCTAATATTAAACCTTCTTTGGTATTTCAAACCGAACCCCATTACAGGTGCACCATGCAAAAACACATCCAAATATACGTATATATTAAACTGGCTGGTAGATCATCTGCAAAATAGTCGTCTGCAGGTTATTCATTTGCATTTAGTACATCTGTGTGTTCATGCAAAGCAAGTGTTTGCAATTAAATCCTCCATATGCTCCCTTTGATTTATAGGTTGCTTTAGCCTGGTGGGTCATTAATGCCCTGTTCATTAAAGCTTGTTTACTGGATTAAACACATGTTTGGAGAGCCAAGCTTAGCAAAACAATTGCATCATGGAACAAGAAATAATAAGAACTCATTGGCAAGGCTGGCCTATGGGTTTATGAAGCTTTAGGTAAACAGGCCCCACCAGTGTTAAGATTGTATAACATTAAATCATGATATATATATATATATATATATATATATATATATATATATATAATACGAATGTATATATGTATGAAGAATGGATTCTTTTCAAGAGGTCTGTGTACATTTTCTAACATCAGAACTCTAGCTTATAAGCTTATATAGATCTCTGGCAACCATCTTTCACCTGGTTTATTAACATAAATATATTTATATACATATCTAAAAAAAAATTAAGAATTGTTTGTTATATTTAATCAAAAAAGCCCAAAATTAATATAACTTAAATCACCACTAAAAACATTAAAGGAGAATTTCCCTTCCAGAATGATTGATCACCATCTCCAATTGTTGGCCAGCATTGACTTCAATTATTTTCTCCCTTCTATGGAAGTCAGTAGTGACCAATCAACTGTTCAGATACAAACATTAAAAAAACAAAAAATCTTGTTTTGTGCTGAACATAACACAAAGAAACTAATACAGGTTGGAACAAGTGGTGGGTGAGTAAATGACAATAGAAATTTGATTTCGCAAGTGAACTGATCCATTCATGTGGCACTTTTTTGATACATGTATAAATAAGAGTTAAAATAATGCATTCAATGAAACAACGTTTCAAACATTTATCTTTAAATAAATACAAATAATTCAGATCTCTTAAAGAGCATGCTTTGTTTCTTTGACTAGTTTGCAAATAAGTTGCTTATTTTCACATGGTGTGACTTTACCATGTTTTGAAGTTCTTACCTCACATTATTCTTGAGGATGAGAAGCACTGACAGTTATTTTAATCATGTCATTCTGATTATTGTTGATGTTATTTTGATTGTGTCTGCAATTTGGGTTTGTTCCTTTCACCTCATTTGACTGTAAATAAACAGCAATAGAGTACAATTCCCTGCCTTTTAAAGTCAATGTTGTTGACAAATGCCCATTGCCAAACGATAGTGGAAGTCTAAAAACAAAACAAAACACATTGTCCTTAAAAAAGGATTTCTACTTTTGGGTCCATGAAAAAACATGGCATGTAATAATCTAATTACTCACCATGCACTGCCTAAAGGTATGTTTGTTCTTCATGCAATACTCTGTTGAGTACCAACACATGCTCTTATTGACAACAAAAAACACTTCTACTTTCAACAGGTTGTAACCAAAGTTGTGTAATTGTTAAAACCAATGAGTTGAACAATTCATTCTGCATTAAGAATGAATTTTTGTAATACCATTGCTAATCAGAATAAACACGTCTTGTTCTAGGATGAGTTTTGATCTCACGAAACTCACAGCTCACAGAGTTCACATCACAGCTCTTAACTATTTGTAATGGTTTTTGCTGTACACAAAATGTTACAGGCTGTTCATCATCAGGTCTGTGTAAGGCTATTAAGGTTTTGGGGAAAAACAATGACAAGAAAGCTGCCCATGCAAAGGTTTTGTTAGGCTTGCATCAGTTGTGTGGTTTGGAGTTCTTGTAAACAGTTGAAAACAAATATTTTTTACAAGATTTCATGAGAGAGTAAGTGCAGCACTTTAGAAACATAACAAAAACACTTGTAGATGGTAAAGTATTTTGTGTGGTTCTTTTACAGTAATAGCTACAGTAATAGTAATAACATTTTAGCTATTTTCTTCTTATTGGGCATGATGTCACCATGGTTATGCCAAGTAGCATTCAGGTCAAACCAACAAAACATTTTAAGTAACTTGTGGTTGTTTTTTGCCCGTGAATCGAGTTATGGACTTTAAATGTGAAATGGTTGTTGGTTTCACATCTATTGGTATTTCTATTGTTTTTTTTATATGTACTATTGTTTTTTTCCATATACACCCATCTCTGGTGCTTAAAGACAAGACAAACAGAAAATCAATTTCAAAAAGAGGAAAAATCCCAGTAAGTGGCAGTTCTGTGTGTAATAATGTCTTGTTGATGTCAGAAGAGAATGGTGAGACTAATTTGAGATAATATAAAGATATGTAAAGTTTATATATAGATAATATAATTCAAATATAATACCATTCATTAAATAATAATATCTTAAATAATCATTAAAAATCAGGTTTGCAGAAAAGCATCCCTGAACACATAAAACGTTGAAGCAAATGAACTACAGCAGCAGAAGAAGAGCACAATAGTGACACTTTTGTCAGTTAATAACAGCAAACTGAGGCTGCGATTCACACTGACTCTAACAATGCACAATAAAATATTGTAAAATTGTATGGTCTGATGAGTCTTGATTACTGCTGCAATATTCCAGTAGAAGTGTCATAAAAATATAGGCCGAAATCTCTGTGGAATGTTTAGCACCTTGTTGAATCAATTAAAGTAGTTCTGAAAGTAAAGCTGGTACCACTAGCAACAAGACGTAGTAAAGTGGTCAGTAAGTGTGTATATATACTGTGTTCGTTCAACAGCTGTGAAATAACATTTGTTTTACTCACTAACTCATAAACATGTAAGGGATGAAGAATTTATAAGCCATCTGCGGTCATGCTTTGGTAGCTGTTACTGTGGCAGCACTCTTATGTTATTGTGTGGTTTTTGTAGGATGTGTTGCTCGTGCTTGGTATGAGTATTTGTTACGTTTATTGTGTTAAGAGAGGTGTTGGTCGGTCAGGCAGGATGTGGTTAAATTAGCAGTGGATGTCATTTGTTTGTTTGTGAGGTTAGAAATTATGTTTGTGTCTCAGCTTTTAATGGGGTGTCTGAGGTTATGACAAAGTTGTTTGCAAGTACACACTGAGGTTTGGTGATTTAAGTTAATGAAATGTAACATGGGAAATAGGTATAGAATTGATCATTTATGTTAAAGTGTCACTTTTTACATTTTTATAGGTGATTTTTTTTAATTATTTTATATTTTATAAGTGATGACTTATGAAAAATCTGAATTGTAAAAAATCATTAAAAAGGGTTTTATGTAATCTACACGCTGAAATAAAGGTACAAAAACTGTCAAGGGGTGGTACCTTTTAAAGGACTTTTTAACAATATAACAAAACCTTATTTTTGTTCTCTTTAGTTACTAATAAGTACATTTTGGGTACTAATATATACTAAGATACCAATATGGACCTTTTAGATGCAAATGCAAACTTTGAAATAGTACAACCCCATTTTTAGTATAAGGGCCAGGACACACCAAGCCAATGCCAAAAAAAAAAACTAGTGGTGACGAAAACCAACTGTGTTGTCGACTTGTGTCTGGTGTCTTGTGTCTAGACCAAAACAGCTTAGCATGAAAACGCTAAACAGAGAGTAGCTGCTGAGACAAGAGAGCACCCGCGTGGGGCAGTAGTCTGTTTTCTCATTCCACAATAGGAAACCTGAAGATGAAATGCACACAGACAAAGCATAAACAAAGCGTTTAGTACCATTATCAGAGTAATCTTTACCAGGGAGGGATTCGCACATGCAAATAAATCTGATAATCTAATAATCCATATAGTTTGCAAATATTTCTGAAATGTATCGAAATGACAGCTGGCTTCTTTGTGTTTCTTCTTGACTTGAATTGCTTACATGGCCATGTCACTGCAGTGATTCGTTGCTGAGTATCCAGTCAGAGTGCTCTCTTCAGCTGTCAAATGATGCTGATTCTACATGCTGATACAAGAAAAGGCAATCTGAGGTTAACCCAATGAGAGGTGATGTGTGGAAAACACCAAACCAAATAGCTGAACTGATGCTGCCTGATGGTCCAATGAAGCCCAACGGCTGACCGTCAACTTAGTGTGTCCCAGCTAAGGCTGCACAATATTAGAAAATTTGATATTCCTATATTTTATTTTTCTGAAATAAATATTGCGATGTGAATACACAAGATTCACAAGATGGTTAGAATAGCTCTATTTGACGGTTGTCTGGGGAGTCTAACAGTATTCAGATACAGCAATTGAATAATCACAAATCAAAAAATGCTTTTTTCCTTTGCTTTGTCTCATTTCTAGTCCAAATATCTACAATTTTTTAGATCAAGTAAAAATTTTATTTTCACCATCAGAAAAAGTCTATCTAAGAGTTTTTTCAAGGCAAGGCAAGTTTATTTATATAGCACATTTCATACACAATGGTAATTCAATATGCTTTACATAAACAGGATTAAAAGAAACAAGTATAAGAAAATAAAAACAACAAAGAATAATTTTTTTTTAAAACAGATGTATTATTTTCTCACAAGGGCTGCACGGTGGCGCAGTGGGTAGCACGTTCACCTCACAACAAGTCCAAAGACATGTGGTATAGATGAATTGGGTAGGCTAAATTGTCCGTAGTGTATGTGTGTGAATGAGTGTGTATGGATGTTTCCCAGTGATGGGTTGCAGTTGGAAGGGCATCCGCTGCGTAAAACTTATGTTGGATAAGTTGGCGGTTCATTCCGTTGTGGCGACCCCAGATTAATAAAGGGACTAAGCCGAAAAGAAAATGAATGAATGAATTTTCTCACAACAGGCAAAATGATCTGCCAATATGGTAAGTAAAATAATCGTATTTTTGCTTTGAAATGTAGATATTTGGAGTGGTAACACAAGATTTCTAAGAAAACCTTTTTAAATGTACAAATAGTTAAATACAATGAATCTTTGTTACACCTCCAAACTTCATAATTTTTTGTGCCCAAATGTTTTAAACTCTTTTGAAATGCTCAGTCAAGGCCTTAAAAGCACATGATAAATCAAATGATTTCAGTGTTCCGTAGCTTCTGGTCAGCTATAATTCAGACTCAACATTGCATATCTTTCGATGTGACTACTGCGGATATAGTGAAAAAATACTGCGGATTTTGTGTAGGATTAATTCAAAAATGTATGGGAGTCATGCCAGGATTAAGAAGCTAGAAAACTGTCATATAGAAAATCTGCTCTAAAGAAAAAAATATTTAATATTACACTCTTGACAGAAAGTGTAAAGCCTACAAAAAGCCTAAAACAAATGTGGAAAGTTATTGCGTATTATTTGACAAACGTTTTTTTATTTCCTACAAGTTGTATTTCAGTTTGCTCACATGGCTCATAATTGAATAGTAATCAGATATCAGATGATGTCATTACGCTGCCGTCTTGCTACCCACCAGTCATTGCATTTATGATTATGATTTTGAGATTCAATAGATCTTCCATTCATCATCTTAGATTGTTTAAGCAAGGTTGAAGAACTGACCCGTTCTGTGGAACAATACGGTGATATTTTGAACACTATAACGAAAGTGAATGGGGATTGGTACTGACAAGCTTCAACAGTGTGAAATGCTCCACGTTCTTAAAAATAAAGTCTCTTTATTGACATTGATGGTTCCATGAAGAACTTTTAGGTTCCATGCAACCTTTCATTCCATAAAAGGTTTTTAAGGTGACAGCAGTTTCTTTAGATTATTAAAATGTTCTTGACACTAAGAAAAATGGTTCTTCTAAGATCTGGAAGGTTCTTTGAGGAACCCAGAATGGTTCTTTAATGGCACCACTGTGAAAACCCCCCTTTGTAACCTTTATCTTTTTAGAGCGCATATGACTTGTGTGCTTCTGATGCTTCTTTAAATTTCATTTGTGGTGTTCCACATGTGAAAGAGTTTGGGGTTTGGAATAAAATGAAGGTGAGATTCTGTAATGAATTTTCATATTTGAGTGAACTATCCCTGTAATTATATAAAAACTTGCACACAGATATTTTCTTTTATAATACAAACCAGATAGAGGTAACAGTCAGATAAGTCTATCTATCCATCTATTTGTAGCATGCAAGAAGCCATCATACATACTAAATATTTTCTGGCTCGCGTGTTTTAGGCATTTAAAGACCTAAAAACCTAAATTTAAGCTCATAAATCAGCTCCCAACCCCCCCCCAGCTAGTTTACAAAGATTGCCATGAGTGGGCTTCTAGACTTTAAAGAATGAGAAGAATCTAGTAAATGAGAGACATGGAGTGAAATATGACAATGACATGGAAAGTGATTGTCATTTTTGACCATTTTGGTTCAATTCTGATGTTATTGATTGAAAATTATTAGACATTTCTGATGACAGGAGCACCAGCTCTTACAAAATATTTATTTGTTATACTGTACTAGGTAGGCTAATGCAGACTACCGGACCTGCTCTCTAAGGAAAATAACCTGTGCGAAGTTGTTTTCCTTTATTCCTTTCTTTTTTTTTCCCCCTCTCCTTCTTGTCTTTTCTTTTCTTTTTTCCAGATTTTTGTTTGGAAATTTTTGGATTTAGGTTTTTATGTCACATTTGGCTCAGCACACTTGACTCTCTAGCTCCTCCCCACTGACACTGCTCTCCTTTGCCACCAGTTAGCATTTAGCGTCATTCCTAAACAGCTAATACAATCATCCTAATTTGCTGTGGTGCCTATGAATGTAGCGTGTCAATTTTAAAGCTTGTTAAAATAGCTAGGATAAGAATACTGCAGCACGCAGATGTACACTCACTATCACGCCAATAATATTTCAGGATCTTTGAAGGCAGCCAGTCTGGCCCCCCACATGCCAGGGCTCTATGCACTCTGTTGCCCGTTTCTCCTCACTTATGACACCCCTGGGTGTGACGAATGAGAGTCACTTTTGGGAAGTCATTGTCCAACAGTACAGCAATCATTGCAAAATATCTGTGTGAGGGACTTAAAAAATGTTAATTGTATGTGGGAACCATGAATAATAACCATAAAGTATATAAAAAAAAACTATTAAAATTTGCTTATATTTATTACACTATTTATTTAACCACACTTACGTTTAGTCATTTAGTGAAAAACACACTGTGTCAATTAGGGGTGAGTTCTGTGTGAATGACTCCATCACAGAGACTTTCTGGCCAAACATATTTGATTAAGAGCACATGAAGCCACAGAAAAGAAAACATGACAGAAAAAGTAAAGAATCCAGTTTATAAATGTAGTTCTGATAATACACAGGCAGCACAGTGATTATAAGACGTGTGTGTGTGTGTGTGTGTGTGATATTCTCCAATTGGACAGATTGTGTAGTCTATATACTATGTCATCTAAACTAATCATGACAGACGTGTTTGTTTTTTCTGTGAATCTGAGAATATTCATGCATGTATGTGTTTTTGCTTCTTATTCACATATGGCGTTCAGTGACGTTAAACAGTTTTTCAGCTTCACCCTAAGTGTGCTCACAACCCTGCGTAAAGCTACTGATTAATTCTTGATTGTTTTGCAGTCGAGTGAAACGTGTGTTTATACACATGCTTTATCTAGATCTGGAGCCCTTTTGACTGAGCTACAGGGCTTTTTTTGTACTGCAAATAGATTAGGCAAACAAATTCTTATTTGTTTGGATATGGTTTGCATTTGTTGTTTTTCTTTTATTGGAACTTCGTTTAATACAATTTGTTTAATGAAAAATTATGTTTTACATAGCAAGGTGTGATCCTAGATGGCATTATCGATAAATGTGAAAAACTAAATATTTTTATCATGACATAATGAAATATTATCTCAAGGGGAACTCAAGCCAAGCACTCACATTGTGATTTACATCACAATTTAAAATTGTAAATGCCTTCACTGCATTGCTTTATTTGCACCAATTTTGAATAAAGATACAGAACAAAGACTACTACACAGCATGTTGTGTTGGCAGGTTTTTTGTTTGAGCGAGGTCATATTTAATGAAGGCCAAACAGAAAATATATATGTTTGAAAAATAAATTTGAGACTTCCCAAAATAAGTGAAAAATTATTTTGAAAGTACGTCCACTGACGCATTTATGAGAACATTATAGCAAATTAAGGGGCATTTTTGTAAATTAGTAATGGTATTTAAGATTTTGAAGAAAATTGTGCCCAAGTATTTGTTTGATTATTATGTATTAGTAAGAGAGGTACACTTTCTCTCTATAAGAGCGAGTAGCAGTGGTATTTATCCTTGTAGATTTAAGAGCGAAGTAGGAAGATTTTTTTTTTTTTTATACTAGCTCTGTTGTTTGGATTGTATTACCAAGGAGTATTAAAGATATGAAGAGTTTAGATGCAAAACCCTCTAAATCCATTAGACCTCTTTTCTTGTAAATGAGCATTTTCTATCAGGCTTCTCTGATTAGGTTCAGCAGTTTCATTTTATAGGTAATAAGGTTATTATTAGGAATGTGACAAGATCTCGGGCCACGAGATCTCGCGAGATTAAATCGCGATAACTTTTCACCTCGACGAGAAATATCGTCTCGTGAGTTGTGATGTTATTATGGAGCGTGAGGGTGAATTTAGCACTGAAGATTGGAGGCAGGCTTGGATTAGAGCCGCACATCAAGTGCTTTGCACACACCTGACAGGCTGGCCTCAGAGTAGCGCATCACTCGTTTGGGGCGGGTGAGTGTGACGTAAGCGATTTTATAAATTTAAAAAAAAAAAAAAATTTCTCTCCCTTCTTCACCGGAGTTCAAGGGTTTCCGCGTCTAAAAGCAGAGGCTGCTACAACTGCAGCCACACGCATTAACCACGGCTCATAACATACAATGGAATAGCACTTTAGACCACACTGAACTAAACTACACTGAACTTCAACTCTGAAATCTGGACTTTACTAGAACTATGTTAAGCTGCTTTGACACAATCTACATTGTGGAAAGCGCTATATAAATAAACTTGACTTGACTTTAGATATGCTTAAAGCTATAATCGTTGTAAACACTAATCGAATTAAGTCATGTGGAGTATTCCTATTTTAGTCACATTATTGAAGTGCAGTACAGACATGTAAACGCTGTAATCAAACTATTGCTGTTGTGTAGGACTTTTAGCTGCATTTTGCAACAAGATAAGCTGTTTGACACTTCTCTGCACCCATCGAGTCAATAAAGGACCACAGACACACATCTCCTCCGAGTGCACACACACACACACACACACACACACACACACACACACACACA
>CAIGQV010016645.1:8860517-8880888 GCA_903798115.1 Danio jaintianensis
CACACACACACACACACACACACACACACACACACACACACACAGTGAATTCCTGGAGACACATACACCCGTCGTCGTCATTATCATCATCACCGAACACACGTTTACGCTGTCTGTAAAAAACGGAAGCTGTTGGTGAATGAAAGTGAAACCAAAGTGAAACCAAAAATGACATGATTACATACATTTAAAAAGAAAAGTTCAATTTGTGGAAAAGAGTTGGATTCTCATGTGAAATTGTACAGGGAAGAAGCCAGTCAGTAGAGTTTATAGCTAAATATTTAGCAGTGTTTGCATGTCCTTTATTGCACAATTCATTAAAATAAATGTAAAATTACAAGTTGATTTTAAAAAGCACCTGAATTGTTTTACATTTTGTGATTTTATTTTTTATTTATTTATTTTTTTTCTTCAGTTGAATAAAAACCTATTTTCCATTCATATATTAGCAAATATTTTGCAGTGTTTGCATGTCCTTTACTGCATACAATTCATTAAAATAGAAGTAAAACAACATTCATTGTTGATTTTAAAAAAAGCACCTAAATAGTTTTGCAATTTGTGATTTTTTTTTTTCTTTTTTAATTTTTTTTAGTTGAATAAAATATTTTCCATTCATATTTCATCATTGAAGATTTCTTAAAAATACTGTAAAAATCTTGTCTCGTCTCGTTCTCGTGAACCCAATCTTGTGTCTCGTCCCATCTCGTGGAGTAAGCATCTCGTCACACCCCTAGTTATTATTATAAGCTGGTAAATAAAATAGTTTTTTTTCATAAATGTCACTTTAGTCAATTCTTTGGTTTTTAACAAGGTAGATTTACTTTTGCATCAAAACCAGCTAAATCCGCTTGTGCTTTTTTTGCAAAAACCTCTAAATCCACATAGGGACAAGACAGTGTAATTAGTTGAAAAATCACTAAAGATGCAATTAGAAATTATTTTACCAAAGATAAAACGCATTACACAAACCACCTAAAATTAAAAATACGTAAATATGTCAAGTAAGTGGCGGTTTGTTCCACTGTGGCGACCCCTGATAAATCAGGGACTAAGCCAAAGGAAAATGAATGAATGTAATTTGTCAAGTAAGTGCATTAAGTCAATAACATTAAAACTGACATTAATAAAATCTTAACGATCTATTGTCATTTCTGATATTTGGGATTTAGATTTAATGTGGGTAGAACAATGTAAACATTGCAAACATTGTAAACTAAGCTTGTTAGATTCAAATAATGTAGTGTAAAATGTACAGTGCAAAACATTCTGGTAAAAATTTTTTTTTTGATGTGTTTAAACCTTAAAATAAAGTGAATGAAAACATATTCGCCTTGCCCACTGCTATCATAACATGCTATGTGCAAAATGCAAATACTATAAGAATAGTAAAAAAACGTTATGAATGCATGCTACACTTCCGACTGTACAATATGTTTTCATTTTTCTTACAATGTACAGACTTTTGAGGGAAGGGACGTTTTCATTTGCCATTCAGTGACAGTCGGACAGGCTCATGCAGTTCATCTAACTACATCTTTTAAAATTTTAATCGGAATCGGAATAAAACACTCTCCTCAAAAAAGCCGGGTTATCAGCACGCTTAAAACAAATCAAACATATGATTTGATTTGCGCCTTCTGATTGGTTCTCGGGACATAGCAGCTTTTACTGTCAAAGGCAAATGGTGTTTAGAGGCTTTTGCCAAAAACTGTTATTTCTGAATGGGTGGACGCTGTGATTTAGATGATTTTAAGCAAAAATATTTGTTGATGGTGTACTACGTACTACTCAACAGTTTTGAAATGTGTATGAATTAGACTTATTGGACTTGTTTTGTATATTGTTTTAAAATTTGTCAAATAAAACAAACAAAATATATTTAAAAAAATGTATTCCTACATTGGCAAGGATGAATTTTCAGCAGTCAAGTCTTAAGTATCATGTGAACTCCTTGTAATATGCTCATTTGGTACTCAGATTTTTTTCTCAAATAGTACCATACTTTACTTTAGATTTTTTATTATCACATTTGGTCTATGTATCTATTCTATGCATTTTAAAAAATAATACATTGTTACTGTCACCAAACGTACTAATTTAGATATGTCACTGAGACACGGGTGCTCCATCATCTAGCTTAAAAATATCCCCTGTGCGCTTCCCTGTTTCTCCACTCTTTCTGTTTTGAAAAGCACTTCAGGGATTTTTGCACACTTTTGCATCTGTTTTCTTTCATGCTGTCTGTTTGCATTCATTAGCCAAATATACAGAATAAACAAATTTAAAGCTACAGCCCGAGCATCTGGTTTCCACTGTAATGGGACTGAATGCAGCTGAACACAGGAAAAAGTCCTTTAAGTATTTTTCCTGCTCCTTACATTAAGGCTTTGTGATCCTCTCTGATTGATACAATACAGAGATCAAAAGCATTCCTTTTGATGGAGTGTAAAAGAAATCACTGAATCTAGTTCTTGTCATGCATTCATAACAAGCACATGAAGTTTAACCAATTAACTTCATAACATGCATAAGCCAGGATGGTTTTGTGATTTTTACAGGGAATTTTGTGGTGAAGTGCAAATACCCATTCAGACCTAAATTATGTTCCAAGATTCAGAAAAATTTTAAAGTACATCTTCTGTTCTTACCATTCCATAAATGAGACAAGAAATGAATAATACAAATGTCAGCAGTCTTTAATTGATTTTTGTTGCCTGTTTCAATGGACGTCAGGCCAAAACAGTTGTACTGCAAAAACAATATGCCATGAATATAACTTGTATAACAATTTAACATGAAAAAAACAACAATAAAGTGATATTTACATGAAGTTTCTTCTGAAGGTTGCAAACAAGAAAATTGTAACATTCAACTTTAATTCTGAGATTTTTCTTTTAGAGCTTAATGCATTTTATTAGAACCCACTGTAATGGACAGTTGTGCAATTCTACAATTGATTTTTGAGTTTTACTAGTAAATGCAATCCTTTTTTATATACAATATATGAAAATGTTGCTTACTTTGGTGTTTGGAAAAAAGTGCTCCCATGCTATTCATCAGCATACTCAATATTTATATAAGGCAGAGCCTTATTGCCATTTGATTGGATTATAAATGTCCAATAACATGGACAGCAGCCTTTAAATTGGGTGAAATGCCTCAGAAAAAAAGAGCTGATATGTGATGTTCATTGTAATGAATGCAGGTTCCGAAGGGGTTAAGATTTGTTTGCTTTGCCAAACCATTTTGTGCATCCCTTGTTTAAATCCTTGGACTGTTTTAATGTAACCAGTGTCAAAACATTCAGTGGAAAACACTATTCAACATTGGCTCAAACTGTTTCTCTGTTCTCAAGGGCTGACACAGACCATTTAAACCAGGGATGCTGTGCAAACATGTCGTCTCGGAGCGCACTGTGAGGTTCGACCCAACCGCTGCATGGAAGACAGTGCGTCACAGTGGAGGATCTCCTTTAGGTGAGCAAAAACTAGTGAAGTCAAAATACTGCACCAAAACAAAAAGAGTTGACATGGAGAGAGAAAAAGACGCTCATCAGAACCATGTGTTTGGGTGCACTTTGGGTTTAAGGAAATGTGTTGAATCATACATTATGGGATGTGCGTCACTTGACACGTTTACTGTGAAAAATAACGAACTGAACTTCTGGAGATAATGAAGTGCAGCGGTTTGGGTCTCTGTCTGTTTTTTTTTTGTTTTTTTTGTTCTGTCCCTCTCATCCTGTGAACATTCGACCTTGGAGTCTGTTTTAAAAAAAAGCATTAATCAGGATGCATGACGCATTTTGTGCTCCACATTTGATCAGCCATGATATGCTGAGTTGGCAGCTTGTCTCTTCAGGGAGCAAAACAACCTTTTGTGTGTGAAATTTATATATGCGTGTTTATTTGTGTGTTCATGCCTTATTTCATTCCCTTATCTTTGTGATCCCTGGAGTGTTCATCGTTGCGGTTTTTGGCTTTAAATACTCGAGCTGTCTTATATTATGAGTGCAATATGAAACACATATTGATTCAGACGCGTACAGTCAGCCATCTTCCAGGAAGGACAAGGATTGAAGTTAATATTGAAATGATGAGACATCAGGTTTTAGGATTGTTGTTAAAAAGATGCTTCTTTGGATTCCAGTTTGTAAAAAAAGGTAAAAGATTCTGCGGTGCATTAGATCTTTAGGTCAGCTCAAAAGAGTTTGAAAAAAAGAGAAAAGGGCTCAAATAACCACTCAACACTTTTCTCAGTATTTTGATGACTCTCGTTAGACACAATGTAGTCTGCGAATGATTATACACTGACTTTTTTGGTAATTTCATGAAGCTCACATTTTTTGCTCAAATATTGAATCAATTACCATGCAAGAACATTACATTATATTTCATTGGTTTGGACAGCGTATAATAACAGGGTAGATCTTCTCCATATGCCAATAGATACTCTGAAACAGGAGGTTTTGCAGGGAAGTGCTGAAGAAGAATAAATCATAATTTTAGACTAATATTGGTGCTACAGTACTATTAGCACATTTATTAATTTCTGTTGAGATACGGTGGACAGCAGAAAATAAATACACTAAAGGTCTACAACACCAACAGTAAATGCAGTATAACATCTAGAACAATACAAATCCTAATCAGATGTTAAAACATTTATACTGTTCCAAAAAAATTTTTTAAGACTTTAAAAATATGTTTAAATATATGGTACATTTCCATTAACATTAAAAACTAGTATTGATTTATGGTGTTGTTGGTGAGGCATGAATGATGTAAAAACACTGGAAAATGTATTTTAGCAAATCTCAAAGCATTTGTCTGTAATTACATTTTTTTTTAAATGGGCAGTTTAATATTTGCGATACGATTAAAAGGAGTTGGAAAAAATGTAAAAAGCCTGAAAAAAGTTGGGAACATATCGAAACGTCATCTGAATGTGATCACTCAGTATTGAAAATTAGGCCTTGCGTATATGCCTTGCTCCTAAAATGACTTGTTGATTATGTGCCTGCAGTAACTCACATGTGTGGAAACAGATATTAGCGATAATACCATTTTTGAAGTGAACTTGCCTGTATGGTGATTTAGATTCTCCATTTTGGACTATTGCTGACTGCTCTCCAGTGATAACAGCCTCCTCCAGGTCCTACACTATACGCCTGACCACAAATAAGTTCTATTTATTTATGGGGCACATTTTGTGTTAGTGAAATAAAATGAAAATAAAACACACAAACAACAATAAAATGTGTCATAGTATCATGAGTTTTATTTAATTTAATGGTGAAAAGTTAAAGCCTACATGATGAGCAATGCCACTTCTACATAAGCACCTCTCAAGCAAACAAACATTAATTACTATACTATTGATATCTGCCAAAATGATCTGCATAGCAAAAACTGTAAAAATCCAACATCTTGCGAAATTGTAGACATTTGAAAATGTGTTAGTACCAGCATGTGCTCATTAGCTGGTTCCTGTTTATTTTTTTTTATTGTTGCGTTGCATTTTCGTTTGCTTGTTTTGTTTAAATTTCACGAGTCCTGAGCAGTCGCCATACAGCATCCACATGCTTTATAGCTTTTCTGTGGTGCATCTGTGATATTCTTTTGTTAGCATGGCAGTAGTCCTTCTCCCCAAGCATGTCAGCGCCTGCTCTGATCCATTTGTTGTGGTTACTATATAATGAAAACAATAAGCCAGGCTGGACTCAGATGAGTACCATGGTGCCGTATGGGAGCTGTCTATGATATAGACTGCAGAACTGGCAGTATTTGCACTGCTTTGGTTTTCATTTTGCATGCATAACATCCACACCCTACTTATTGAAATATTTATTGCTGCTTTCATGCAATCATTGTTGAAAGTGCATTACTCTAAATAACATTACACAGGGTTTTAAATATGTAATCTATTACAGCAAACAATAGTTGCTCAAAAAATCACTGGCTGAATGTGTATGACAAGTCTAATACATCATTTTATCTTTAGCGTGTCATCAGAAATGCGAATGTAAGAGCATCGTTGTATTGTGACTGATGGGTAATTTCTGTGGTATGTGGTGCTTTCTTGCTCCTATTTTTTCCATAGATTATTTTGGCTGAGTCAGTGTGTGAGTCGCTCTACCAAGGTCAAGCCAATGAGATCACGGTTTTAAAACGAAATTATTTTCATCTGCACAAATAGGACGAGCTGCTCGTTGTGTTCACCCCTGAGGTAATGGTGAAGGAAAAAGTTCAACACTTGACTCTGGCAAAATGTGCATTTTATCCTTCTAGTCATTTATCTTCTAATGAGACAAAAGCAATAAAAACTTGCTTTTGAAAGAGAAAAATACTGTCTACTTGTCTGGCGTTATTAAGAGTCCTACTTGTCTTGGATGTACTGTCAAAGGCTCTGTTACTTTGAATTGTTTACTGTCTGGCGTCTAGAATTAAGAATTAGACTGGGTCATTGCTTTTTGTCTTGTGTTACTGTCTTAGTTTCACGGTAACATACAATGATCATGATTTTAAATGGTCATTTATCATTCTGAGGGTGCACTTCAGAGTTTAAACAAATGTTGTTCAGTGTTTTTACTTTTAGACTAACAGTGGGAACTCTTGTGATTCAGTGTGGCTGCTTTTGCTTACAGAGCTAAAAAGAGGTCCATGTTATGTGACTTGGTTTATGACCCAAACCACACACTGTAAAACCAACGTTTAAATGAAATGAAATAATTTCACTAAAGTGTTACTGAAAGTTTATACTTAATAGAAAAGTACTTTATTGAAAAAAGTTGCATGAACTCAAATGTGATTGTATTAAATTGAACTAAAGCTGACTGAGATAATAAATATGGTGTTTTTGTCTTTGTTTGTGGTATATCAGGAGAGATGTTATAGTTTTAGGGCTAGAACTGTGGTGAAAAAAACAATTCTGCAATTTTCAAAATGCATCGCAATTCTCTCTTGAATCAATTCTATTCTAAGTTTTTAACAGCAGATAATGATGTAATGCATTTTGAAAATCTCAGAATGGATGCAGAGTAAATTTTTTGCTACAGCTCAATTTAGTGCCCTGTTATTTTGAAATGCATAAAATGCAGATGGAATTGCAGGATCCAGTCATAAAAACGTCCAGTCATAAAAAGTATTTAGTACTTCAATATTCAATACGAACTTGGAAAAATTGGCTTCGAATGATTGACTTCCAGTGGAAAACTTTGAATTAGTTCATTTGTAAAGCTGCAATTTTAGATACACTGTGTGCATGTGGTTTAACCTGTAAGGCAAATTCTGGTAAGGAGCACAGGGTTCTTTTGTTATCATGTATTATGTCCAGGCTGTTGGATGAGTAAAACTTCATTGTCATTATGTTCTTGGCACTAAGAAAATCTTCTTGTCCAACCAATGTTGGTGGACTATACATACAATACTACAGATTCTGGCACACAAACAATGTTGTTTTAATTATTTTGCCAAGAAACAATTATACGTAGTCCTAAAGGCCATAAATGGCAATGTAGATACATTAGTTTAACAGCTTATCTCTCATACAAATCTGCAAAAGCAGTCAAAGGGCCTTTCAGAGTTTCTTAATAGTAATTATCTTTCCCCACCATGGTAGTTTTCATTATTATCAAATCTACAAGCAAATGTTCTGACTGATTAACAGAGCATACAGGAATGTGTACTGGTGATTATGAACCTGCGTCCGTTTTCATTTTTTTGGCATCCCCTCAGACATTTAGCAGTATTTTTAGATGAGAAAAATATTGATGTGTACAAAGAGACTTTATTTTTGTTTTTTGACACTATACGCAACTCAAAATTAAATTAACATCCAATGCAATTTTAGGCGAGTCTGGACCCAGATTGTCTTTCACAGGGATGGATGAAGTAATCTGAGCGAGGCTTTGAGTTCTGAGGACAGAGAGAGCTTATCTGTTGTGATTTGGCAGGCTGTAGTCCTAGTTCTGATCTCTATCAGGACGAGCCAATGAATATTTATGTTTGGTGCTCCTCATTCCATCTTTATCAGTATAACATACCATGAATTATGACTGCTAATCCATTATGTCTTTCAGCTTTGCCCTGGAAGTTCTCAAGATCAACCAAACCTTTGTATATGGCGGGTTGGGCAAGTATTCGGGATACTAATTAGCTTAAAATTTAATATATGTTACCTGAAATAGTGAATTAAATTCATGCTTAAAAAAATAAATGTTAATAAAATATGTTAAAAGTCCAATGATAATTGAACATGAAATGAAATTGCATTCATTGGATAAGGATTTTTTAAAAAATCAGTTTAAAGGTTTTTTTATTAATTGTTTTATGTATTATTATAGACTTTGATTTATGTATTATTATATAATTTATTTGTAACTAAATTTTAAAAACATTAATAAACAGTAGATAAGTGACACTCTTAGGAACACAATATGTTATGTTTTTTTCCGTCTTTGATTTATTTGTATTTTTCTAGGTAATTTATTGTATTTTTAGATGTTGGCAGTAATTTTATATGGGATTGGTGAAATCAATTCAGATTTGTTTAAATAAGCAGCTTTTCCTGGAAATACTTTGCAATAAACATTCGGCCATGCATTTTCTGCTGCCGGTTCAATCCAGCATGAAATTTATCTTTCAGTAACACAAACTTAAACACATGAAAGCATTTACATCTGTTTAAGATTTTGAAATAGTGTTGTGTAATAAATGGAAACAAACAGACAAATATGTTTAAAAAAATTAGAACAATTTAAAAAATGGCCAGAAATAAATAAATCAATTGAAAATAGGCATATTTGAAATATAATGTAGATATGAAAATTATAAAGTTTAAACATTCGTATCAGTCCAAATTATTTAAATATGACATTTATTTAAATATTTCCTTGCAGTTTTCTGGTCATTTTAGTGTTGATTTCACAGCTGGAGTAGACTGATAAGCTCATATGCAGCCTTTTTTTAAATTATATATTCCTTTCTCACACTGTGCAATCCTCTTTTCATCTTTTTTTCTAGCATTGTTTGCACGGCCTAATATCAGTTGCTATCCACACTAACAGCTATAGGCAATTAATCAAATGTGAAATGCATCTGACTCATCACGATATGCCTGTGCGGAGTCAACAAAAGTATGAAAGCCAGGGAACTCTGAGCAGACCAACAGGGACTTTCACATTCACAAATTAAAGGGACTGTTTCTTATTAAAGTCTCCGTTTTCGGCAAGTGTTTTGTTGGTCCGTATGCGATATGTTTTGCAAGTATTGCATTTGGGTACAAGTTCCTAAATCCTCAGCTGTAGATTTACGATCCCAGTTCCTCTGTGAACTCTGTGAGTCTTTTTGTCCTTGTAAGGAGGAAGAGGGAGTGAGAGAAAGACAACAGATAAGAACAGATTGTACCACTAGTCTATTTCGACATTGTTTATGCTGTTTAGATTGAGAATTTATGGATCCCAGAGCAGATAAACGTTTTGAACAAATGCGCTCGGTACAGGATGCGTCTTAGAGAGGGTGTTTGTGTCTGACTGTGTGCAAAGGAATACATTCTCACTTAGCCATGTCTGACAATAATCAAGTCTGAAATTCTGAGTTCTGGCTGGTAAATTCATAACTAGAGCATGAATCAAAAACTTTTGTGATGCCAGTATCATAAATGTGATTTTGTGTTTTATTTTATTAAGATCTGCACATTCTTTGGTGTTACTCTATGAGAGATGCTTGAAGCATGCTCGATATTCAGTCCTTAAAAAGAGTCTTTAAAAAGAAAGTTTGGCAAAAAAAAAAGAGGTAATGTTTTGTCAGAAATCGCTTTTTCAAATTCTGAGTAGCTGGGCATGCATGAGAAATCTTAATCCATAATTACAAAAGACATGAAGTATGTGCTGCAAACAGGATTTGTGAATGTGATGATCGTTTCTGTCATTTTTATAGTTTCTGATTGTTTTCTTCAGAGTTGTCTTTAGTTATTGTTTTTTGTTTTTTTCTAGCAGCAGGTACAGTATGTGATTAAAATTCCAGATTCTGGCACCTAACAACACCATAAAATTATATTTTATGGAGCCGATTTTGTGTGTTTGTATTGGGCACCTTTAGTTTTCACTTTGCTTTGCTTAGGAGTTGAACGATTTAGGGAAGATATCTTATTGCGATTTAATTTTTTAATTTTTTTGACAGATATTGTGATTGCGATTTGATTTGCGATTAATTTTTGTAAAGACAAGTTTAGGCTCAATATTGTAGTTTAAACAGTAAAAGGAATACAACATTCTTCGACTGAATATATAAATGTTTGATTTGAATTACCACAACAAAGGTTATGATTTACGTGTAGTTCGTCATGCAAGAGTCTCTCTGTTTGCATGTAGTAAAACATAAAGCTCTGTCAATCAGGGAAATTCAGGCTTGGTTTATTAGCCGTTTATCAGACCTTCTGCGGATCCACTGATATAACTGCCGTCAGACATAGAGATCGAAATGCGCGTACTCAGTCAGTCTGTATAAGAGCAGACTTGTCTAAAATCATTCATCAGAGAATTAAAAAGTTTATCTGATCCCTTGTAAGATGCCATCATCCCTATGTTGTAACACAGTTCAATACAAGGGCCTATATGAAGAATTCAGAAACATCAGTGGCCATCAAGTGAACTACACCCAGCAGCTAATTACTAGGCACTTTGGCATCATTCCGATCATTACAAGCATTAATTTCTTGTGTTATTGCGTTGAAGACAGGCTGTGTGTAATCGTCATATCCTCTTTATTTGACAAGCAAAGAATTCAGGATTGGACTTGTTTTATAAATTTCATTACAAGCTTCACACCGATAAATACATAAAAATGTATACACGCAGCCTATTTAATAATCCACTATAACAAGTTTCTATGCACTGGTTAAAGTGCATGACATACTCAACTCTTTGTCTGAGATGATGCAATTTGTTGAAAAATCCCAAGGTTCCTGTCGCATTCTTCTAGATAATTTTCTCTCTCTGCACATTTAGGTCAGCAGCACATTTAAGAAAAACAGCTGCTGTGGAGAACACTTAGCCACTGCAGTAACTCTGGAGAGGATATGGGAGGTGGGAATCCGGGTGAGATGGAATGTATGTGTCAAGATTTGCTGGCATGGACAACAAACTAATGTTTTCACAGACTTCCACAATCATCTGTTTTTGTTGGAGATTTTTCCCGTTACATTACCCTGTCCTCAGAGCATCAAGATTGTTCACCTATCACTAGCTGTCCTGCTATGGGGCAAAGAAAGGGTTTCTAAAATTTTTCTGATTTTATTGACCTTATTCTTCAATGAGGAAGTGCGCTCGTTTTTGCGATTGTTTTAGAACTTCCGATTCAGTCGCTTATGGGAGAAATGACTAGGAATACTAAATGAGAGAAAACGGTCAAACTAGTTGCTCTACAAACAAGTGTTTGCATGACTATACAGACAAAGTAGAATAATATTCATTCATTCATTTTCTTTTCGGCTTAGTCCCTTTGTAGAATAATATAATAAGTAAATATCAGTTTGCATCATCAAGCAGCAGAACGAGCGGTTTTTAACGTCTAAAAATGAATGGAAGTGAATGAGACCGGAAGTCTCGAGCCAAAAAGATTCAAATGGCTGCGCCCACTCGTACGCGAAGAATAAGGTGAATAGTCTCTGTTCTTCTCTTTTTTTCTGTAATTTTTCTGTAAAGGCAAACAAAACAAGTCCTTGCCTTTTGACAAATAGCACCGTGTTGCAGCAGTCTCTGAGCGTATTCTAATCTGGAAAAGTGTATGTGCATTCTTGGCAATGGAGTCTGAGTGAAAACACGACCACATTGTAGATTCATCAGCAAACCCTGATAAAGGCTGATTTC
Organism: Danio jaintianensis; assembly: GCA_903798115.1. NCBI lineage: Eukaryota > Metazoa > Chordata > Actinopteri > Cypriniformes > Danionidae > Danio > Danio jaintianensis. The sequence goes on from CAIGQV010016645.1 coordinate 8,872,387, forward strand.
ATTCTGCAACAAGAGCTGTGATGGAGGACTGAGGGTTCTGTCTTGCACATGATGGCCTGATCCACCACAGACACAGAAGCTTTCCTGATTGTCCTCACCCTGAGGTGCCTTTTCCAAAAATCTTTTTTCAAGCTTTTGAACTCCTGTGCTGTAGGCAGAGAGAAGTGATAAAAGTGGAAGAACGTACAGTTGAAAAAGTTGAGAAAATGACAACTGTGATGTTAAAGTGTTTTATTTGAAATTGTATTTTAAAGAATTGCTTATTTACTTGTCAAACTAAAGAAAATGTATATTTAAGCAGTATCAATTATGAAGCTACAAGACAATACATTTGTGTGCAAAAACAAGCAAAATAATGAGTTCTAACAATTTCTTCTCTTCTCAATCCAGGACATGAGAAGTGCTGATGATGTCTGTACTGTTTTGAATACTGTAAGTGATACTGGGAATAACAATGCAAGTCATCCTCTCTATCTAAATCTTCAGACATTTTTATGAAAGCTGCATTTTTATGTACAGTGTGTGCTTTCCTCCAGTTCATACCGTACGTCAGCAGGGAGACACACATTGTAGACACACATCTACTCTCATAGATATGCATTCTGAACTGATGCTGAAGAGAAGAAATAGTTGAATAAAGTCATTTTTTCATGCACACAGTGCATTTATTGCTTAAAGATGGAAAAACTGTAATCCAGTCATAGCAGTGGGTATGTAATTTCAAGTCTTGAATACATTAATCAGCATCAATAGTCTATTGCGTTCAACAGAAATGCACAAAGGTTTGTAACCACTAGAGTAAATTTTCATTGTTGAGTGAACTTTTCCTTTAGGCTTGTTGTCTTGTTCTCACAGGTCTCTTTTGATACTCTCATTTCAACTTGTAAGTTGATAATTATGTAATAAATGCAAGGATAAAAATATGTATTTATTTGTGAACCTACAGTATTCTTCTGAATATGTAGCGTGAAAGGGCCTAATCCTATATTGGGGCTACAGTAGTTTACTCAAAGCTTATACCTATTGTGAATGGACTCAACCCTGTCCTCGGGCTGCTTTGTTTTTAAATGCAAAAATTAGCCTTTCATAAACAGTGTTCTTCTTTTATGAATTTTATATCCACCATGATAGTCGATGAACTCAGTTAAGGCTTTATTTCTTAGAAAATGTCTAAAAGAAGAAGAACATTATTGTGTGGAAACAGTGGAGCTCTGTACACCACTGATCTCACAGCTTGGCAAGCAGGAGTCCAGGAGCTGTATTGATCTGTATCCCTGTATTAACCAATATCTGTCACCTAAGGCAAGTAATTACTCTGCTTTTGCAGACTGAACTGTCATCAGCTCAGATGAACAAAAGGCATGATGCAGTCTTTGAAACCATTTAAATGGCTTTCCACTGACTCTGGGCATGTTCTGCTTTCTGTCTTGTGCTATTGCTCTTTCTGACTATGTGTTATTAACTACAGAGGCAGGCTTGAGACATTCCTGCTTTAGCTTGGAATAAAGATGCCAGAAGTGTCGCAATATGGAGGGACCAAATTCACATTATGCACTGAAATGTGAAGCAAGATTGTTATATATCACAAAATAGGCCAAATATAAATTGTTGTTACTTTTATGTAGGCTTCTGCCTGTATATAAATGTTCTTATTATGATTAATTGCTTAAGCGTTTTTATCATGATAAATGGTATTATCAGGATATTGACCATTGACCAATAATGAAATACTTGGAATCTGGAAGCTGGGCACTGCCAGCATTATCAGGGCGTAACTTGAGGGGATCCAGAGACTAAGAGATTAAAGTTTAGATAGCTGTCAGCATCATTCACTTCTCTGCACATTGAAGATTGAGTTCTGCACTTCAAAGACCATTGTCAACTTGCATTCTGCGCCTTTTAGTTATGATGATAAATAACATGCTCCTGCACTTAAAGCAACAGATGGTGTGTCTGAGCCTCGGACATTATCAGAAAGGCTATTCCGGAGTTTAGAAGCCATAAATGAGAAGGCTCGACCTCCTTTAGTAGACTTTGCTATTCTGGGTACTACCAGAAGCCCTGAGTTTTGAGATCTTAAAGAGTGGGTTAAATTATAGCGAGACGGAAGGTTGGTTAGATAAACAGGAGCTAGATTATTTAAAACTTTATAGGTAAGAAGCAATATTTTATAATCAACTTAACAGGCAGCCAGTGTAAGGAAGATTAAATTGGGGTGATATGGTCATATTTTCTTGACCTGGTAAGAACTCTGGCAGCTGCATTTTACACTAAACCAAGTTTATTATTAGAGGATGCTGAGCGAACAGAGCATTACAGTAATCCAGCCTAGAAGTCATAAAAGCTTGAACTAGCTTTTCTGCATCTGAGATAGGTAGCATGCTTCGTAACTTCGTGATATTTCTCGGATGAAAGAAGGTGGTTTTTGTGACATGGGATATATGGTTTTCAATAATTAAGTTGCTGTCTAATATGACACCCAGATCTTTTACAGTAGAGCTGATACTAACATTGTATCCCTCTAATTGCAGGTCGAGTTGTGAGATCTGCTGTGTACAGGGTTTTGGCTCTATAAGTATTACTTTTGTTTTGTCTGAATTTAAGAGAAGGAAATTGTTGGTCATCCAGTCTTTTACATCTTTAATACACTCAGTTAGCTTCGGCATTTCAGACATCTCATCAGGTTTTGTTAAAATATTGTGGCGAGATAGAGGGAAAACACCGACAAAGAGGTACGTGCCACACACTTGTCCCCGGAGGGTGTTTTATTAACATATGCAGGGTGCTATAAGTACAGTGCAGGTGAGGTCTTCAGGCCGTGAAGAGTGCTGGTGCTCCGAGGATAGAGAGTGGGGCCGTGCCTGTGCGGAGGGGTGTGGGTGAAGATCAGCTGCTGGAGTATGCTGGGGAAACAGAGAAACACAGACGTTAACAGCGGAGACACACATGAGAGAAGTAGCTCAACTCCTGTTGTTCTGGCTCCGCTTATATCTGTGTTTCCTGATGGGATTCAGCTGCGGCTGATCTTCAGTGATGAGGTGACAGCTGGTGTTGATCCGGGACCATGGCGACGTTGCATTGATACACTCGCCACATCATATAATTAAGTATCATCTGCATAGCAGTGAAAGTGTTTTCAAAAGCAAACTAGAAGAGAAAAGCCGTCACGGCCACGTGTTTTTACCACAATACACTAGATGAAAACATTGATGATTCAATGGATGCAGTGCAGTGTGACAAAATTAATCCTAAGTGATAAACTGCATCTTCACATCTTGTAATCCTCGGAATCCTTTTTTTGTGTCTTTCTTGAATTTACACATCTTCTATTACTAGCTTCTGCAGAGGCAGTCCTTCAATACACTGTTATGTCACACTCACATAAAATCTAAAATGAGCCATTTTGGGAGCTTGGTTTCAATAAAAGCTTACTAAAAATAAGTTTTGAGTTTTGAAATGCTCTAATTGTTTTTATAGTACAATTTGTCAATGTCATGGCAAAGTTGATTTCTCAAAGAAGGATCACTTGAAAGCTCAGTTGCAAGACCGATGAACAAGTAAGTTGTTAAAATTTTGGATATGTACAGTACATTACAGTACAATACAGTACAATACATGTTTTCATTTGCATTTTTGTCACGAATTAGCTTGTCATGAGGCCAGAATCTATTTAATAGGAATTTCTGACAGCTGCGTAGATAGTCTCTGAGTCCATTTTGAAGAAATGAACAGCTGCAAATCTTCATTCCAGAGGTTTTAGGTTACGTTTGAGCAAGTTAGACAATACCGAAACACAGTTAAAGGGATAGTTCAACCTATCATTTACTCACGGTCATCTTGTTTCAAAAAGGCTTGACCGACCTTGTTCAGTAGACACTAAAAGAAGATATTTACAAGAATTAATTTGTATTTTGTCAAATCTGTGTGAAATAGATTTTTATTTATGGGTGAACTATCTCTTTAAATATTCAGTTACATATAGTCTGTAAAAATGCGTACGTGAGAAACTTTGTCCATTCTCCTAATACAATTATCACGGCTCCAATTTCCTCACTGGTCTTGTAACATGTAGCTAATAAATTGCCACAGAGCACTCTGTTCTGTACACATATATTACTGTTGATTCAAACAAACCCCAATACCCCAAATCCTCTGCTTGACTTAATCCACAGAGTCTTTGTTTTAATAGCTTTGATTAGTGAGAGGACGCTGAAGGAGTGCTTGAGAAGATCCAGATGCTTTTCCTTCCCATGGCTCTCTCACACACAGCCTTACAGAGTATATGGGATGCGGTGGATGGACGTGAGGGGGGAAAGGGTGGGAGAAAAGAGAAAGAGGGCAAGTATGACTGATCTCAATTAAACTGGATGTGGTGAAAGAGAACATAAAGAAAAAAATAAAGCAGGACCAAAGCACAGTGCAGTGGATCTGAAGAAGCTTCTTTGTGCCCTCGGGCTTTGGACAGACATATGGGTAATATCAGAAGGCTGTATTTTGGATTTGATGGAGACCATGTTGGACATGTTGAACGCTGCCTGATGGCTTAGGGAATATTTTAGTCAATGTAGCTCAGATATTGCAGCAACAACGCTGTACTGAGATACATGAAGTTATTTCACGAATACTGTGTTTTGATGAAAGTTTTTATTTTTTTTATAATTACTTAATATTTCATTTTGTATTCTAGTAAAATATTTTCTAATGGAATAAGAATAAATAAAATTCCATCTAAATTTTTTGATACTACACAACTTTAAGTATTAAGTTTAAGTCCAGTGAGAATTGGTTTTCTAAACAAATACTTTAAAAAATGTAATTTAAAATTTTAACATTGACAATTATAAGAAATTTTTCTCGAGCACCAAATCAACATATTAGGAGGATTTCTGATTTATGAAAATATAGCTTTGCCGTCACATATATACATGTTACATTTATAAATATATTTAAATATAATCGCATTTATTTTTAATTGTAATATTTCAGAATATTGTTATTGTTATTGTATTTCAGATTAATAAAAGCAGCCTTGAGCAGCCATAGACTTAAAAAAAACTATTGCTGATACTAAATCTTTTGTATGCTATATGAATAAAATGTACTGTATGTATAAATTAATATAAATTTGCTTTGTTTTACTACAAATTGCTGCATAAAGTGACTTCTGTAAATGTCTAGATTTATATATGTTTGTGTCTGTGCATTAGAACTTCAAGGGTCTGCTGTAGGTGGTTTATATAGGTTAAGGTCAAAGGTTATGGATAAAAGTGTTGTGGATCCCCGATGGACTCTTCAAACGCATGTTGACAAGTAGAAAGTAACAGCCTATGCTGTATGAAAGACAGTCTCCCTTTAAGGGTCTGCTCTGGACCAGCCGAACAACAATCTGGTAGTGATTGAGAAGATGACATCATCAGAAAGGTCGGAGTTGAAGTGGTGATGTGGCGCAAGAGCGAGATAAAGAAAGAGAGGAGAAGAGTGTGTGAGTGAATGAGAATGAAGGAGTCAACAAGAGCTGACTGAAGGTCACATGACAGAGGGAAAAAAATAACCAAATGTGCTTTCTCAAAAACCCCTTGTGCCTTTTGGCAGATGTTGTGACTGCTGTATGTGTGAGTGGTGCGTGATTTGGCTTTCTGTAGGTTACTGTCCTACACCCACTGACACAATTCAAACACACCCACGCTGATAATAAACCAAACAATATTACCAAGGTCATTCGCTTGTCATTCTCAATTAATAAATAGTCCTTAAGACACAGAAGTCAGGCCTTGAAATCCCTGTGTCCGAGACTTGAAACTTTCCAATGCTATAGGCAATGCCACACAGTATACAGGTTTCCTTTTGTAAAGAAACCCTCTATGGACACATTGGCAATCGGATCGCCACTAGCTAGTAAATGTTTCAGTTTGCTGTCAATTTACTGGCAAAGACTTTCAAGATGACCCATTGAAAGGTGGAAAGACATTTCAATGCAATTACATTACACAAGCATGGCTTTCATGTCGGGACACCTTGCTGAACGACGTTCTTTACTATGAAGAAATTTAAGATTGATGTTATCAAAATGGAGCAAACATTGGAGTAAATAAGCAAGGCTTATGAGCAGAAGAACACCATCTCCAAAGTCAAAACGAATTTAACCAGTCTTTAGGCAGCAGTAATGTGGCTGATGTACCGGTCCGTTGTGGTGAAGATGAAGCTAAGCCGGAAGGCAAAGCTCTCGATTTACCTGTTAGTCTATGTTCCTACTCTCACCCATGGCCATGAGGTCATGACTAAAAGAACAAGATCTCGTATACAAGAGGGTGAAATTAGCTTTCTTTGCTGGGCGCACCCTCAGAGATAGGGTGAGGAGAGGAGCTCTGTCACCCGGCAGGAACTTGGAGTAGAGCTGCTGCTCCTTCACATTGAAAGAAGCCAATTGAGGTGGCTCAGGCATCTGTTTCAGATGCCTCCTGGATGCCTAACTAGGGAGGTGTTGTGGACTTGTCCCACCGGGAAGACTATATCTCTCTGCTTGCCTGGGAAAACCTTGGAATCCCCCTGGAGGAGCTGGAGGAAGTGTCTTAGGAGAGGGAAGTCTGGGGTTTCCTGCTGAGACTGCTGTCATGTGACCCGGCCCCGGATAGTCTGACCTGACAAATTGATTGTTTCACATCAATGTATCATTTGGACATATTTAATTCCTGCCTATAAATATATTATTTTATTATTATTATTTATTTTATTTTATTTTTTACATTAAAAGACCTGGTAGTCATAGACGATGTTGGAGAAAGTTACTTTTGAAAGTTATGCATTACAATATTGAGTTACTCCCCCACAAGGTGGCTAGTTGCATTACTTAGTTAATTTTTATGTTAAGTAATGCATTACGTCACTTTTGCATTACTTTTCCTTATCTTTGCTGAGGATTGACCTCTTTCAAAACTTGCTTTTTTTTTTCTTTTTTTTTAAATAGAGGAGTTCTGCAATTAACAACACATTGTATAAACTACACCTTCATTTACCTTTAGAAAAAACATATGAAAAAATTATAATTTAGGATAACTTCCTGACCAAAGAGCTATACATGCCGTATATACAGATTAATGAAAGTTTAAAGCAACGTATTTGCTACTTTTGTACTTTTTGTTCCAGCATTCTTTCATTGAGTGTGTGACTCAATGTTACTACATTAATTTTAATTCAGCAATTAATTTTTTTTTAAAGCTAATTAAAATAAAAGTAACTTGCATTACATTTTTTAAAAAGGTAACTCAAATATTATTACTTACTATTATTAAAGTAATGCGTTACCCCCAACACTGGTCATAGACTTGTATTTCATGAATCACCAAGGGCCACAGTTTTAGATAAAAATCTTCTTTACCCTCCTTCTCTAGACCAAAGTCACCTAAATCTTAAAAGGCCTGAGGGTGAATAAATTAATAGCACATTTTCATCTTTGGATAAACTATGCCTTTAAGTATTACATTGCATTACATTACAAGTATTACATGAGTGAGGTCCATGAATATTAAGATGAGCTTGTCCTCCTGGGGGTTTCATCTAGTGCCTTTTGTACTCCAGGCAAACTTTAAAGACGCCATTTGAGCTTGTGGCACTTTAAAGAGCTTAGACTGATTCGTTGTGATCTGGGTTGTTTTTTAGTCTTCTGTTGCATCATTCTTGCTCCCACCCTCTTGCTTTTGTTAAATTCTCAGTGACATCTGATACCCTTTCAAAGCCTGTTCTCTACCACGGAAAGGTTAGACGCCGAGGTGTGTGGTTAGTGTGTGAATATAGGTTGTGTATTTGTCTTTGTGTCCTACATGCCCATTTCCAGCTGGTCAGCCCTTCAAACACGTCATAGTCCAGACTCGCACACCATCACCGCATGCCGGTCTTGACACTCAGTGGCAACAGAGAAAACCATACTTGCTTCAAAGTGTACCGGTGCTGTCACGGTGGTAACCCTTTAGGTAACTCACACTAATTCATACATAAAACAGAGGAACAGTTTGCACTGTCCTCACCACGATGAATAATAGTCTTTGGAAAGAATAGGAAGAAAATGAGAGCCTTTTTTTAATTAGAGATTTTGAGCACATCCAAGTCATAAAAGACCATGTCAGAGGATTCACTTAATTAGATTTTATGCTACAAGTATGCGTACAAAAAATCTGCAGGATTTGTGAGTGTTTATGCCATGCCATAATGAGAGGATGACAACCTGGACGTTCTATTCTAATCTGCTGACGTCCATGGACTGAAAAAAGGTGTTTCTGTGACACTACTGTTGACAACACAATGAATCTGTCTAATAGACAAAATACCAGTGCAAGTAACAGATGTTATACAAACTATTTTTTTAACATCTAAATTATTTAGCAATACTGTACTTTGAATTATGTAGTAAGATACAAAATTGTATAAACATTCAACTTAAAGGGATAGGTCACCCAAAAATAAAAAGTTTACTCACCCTCAAGTGGTTCCTAACCTTTTTGAGTTTCT
>CAIGQV010016645.1:8884972-8896081 GCA_903798115.1 Danio jaintianensis
CAGTAGTGATATGTAGAGATGAAAGTGAATAAGGGCTTAGCTAGAGCGTCACTGCAGTTGCGATGGTGCTATGGGTGAGTGTAGGTCAGCGGAGCGTCTCTGCTGCTGCAGAGGTGCAGTGGGTCAGTATGGAGGCAATGTGCGCTCCCGCAGAAGCATTTACTGCTGTATTAGTGCGGGGGAGTGTGACGATAGTGGTATTTGGAAATGTAAATGAGCTCATTTAGAGCATCGTTGCTGCAGCAATTGAAACTCGGGGCGACCCCTTAATGGGTCGGAGCTGTGGTGAACGAGAGTAAATGGAAGTATGGGATAGTTTGAGTTTGGAGGGAAAAAATTAAAGGAAGAAAAAAGGGAAGGGTAGTGAATGAGCTCCTATGTTAATAGGAGGGCGAATAGGGGGAAATGGCAGAATCGTGCTTATGTGTAGAAATGCATGTGGGTGGAAGTCAGCTGGAGAGGATCAGCTGGGCTTCCCTGAGGTGGTATTGCTCTCCTGTGGTGTAAGAATGCCAAGAGGGTTTGGAATGGGTGTGTGGGGGAGGGGATGTCAAAAATGTATATAGAATGTCCTTTGCGTAATTTATCTATTTTGCTTTGCTTAATAAAGAAAGAGAGTTTCTTTATCCTACAAAGTTAGATCAGATATGGTGGGGTGGATTATGGGATTGAAATTTTATGTTAGTTCAGAACATCTCAAAAAGCAAAAAAACTAGTGTGAACATGGCATCGAGGGTGTGGGCTGTGTGAGTGGAAATGTATCCTTTCCGTAGTGTGTGAATGCATTTAGAATGGATGTGGAGTGTAATAGGTTGGATGAGGGTCAGCTTCTGGAGCCGGCTGCCGTGATCTCTGAAATAAGAAACAAGAGAGAATCAGAAATGAAATTTTTTACAACATAGTACATGTACGGCAGACAATGAATTGTTTTAGCTGATATCCATGCGAGGCGTCTTAATAAGGGCATGGGCAACTGTGAATGGAAGCGCCTTTTGTTAATGCATGGTGTGCAAGGATGGTAGAGGTGGGCATTCGTCCCCCCACAGGATGGCAGATGGATGGAGAGCTGAGGATATGGGGGTGTGGCTTGGCTGGTGGTCCTGGAAGTACCTCTTGAAGACGGAGTAGGTGAAGTGATAGTGGAGTGGAGTTTAAACCCCTTAGTAATGTAGAAGTTGTTTAAAATGCAAATGTATCTAACACCGAGTCAATGGATGAAACATTACTCCGTTTGTCAGAAATGTCCTCCTCCTATTCATAGCAGTCAAGCGGGAAGTTTGTTTCTTTGCCGTTTTCACATCCAACCGACTTGCCATCATAAACTTGCATATGACACTTTGTGTGTGGACATATGAGTCACTATGGCATATTACGATTGGATTCTATGCTCGATGTGTTGAATGTTTTTTACTAGCTGGGTAATAATCTTTGCAGAAGTTACATGGCTATCAGATGTGGCAGAGGGTTTTTTTTTATTTTTATTTTTTTATATATATATAATCAACTGCCAACATCTAACCCCGAACTTTAAAAACGAAAACGATGTCACCACTTAGTAGAAACTGTGAATGGAATGTTTGTTATGGGCTTTGCTTTAATCCATAAATAAATAACATTAAGTTTGGAATCTTAACATGATTAAAATCACGAGCATATCTGGCCAAATTCATTCACAAGGTCTTTTGCAACTGGGTCCATTCATAACTGTCAAGAGAGAGGGCGGGACCATCTCAAGTTTTGGGAGCTTGGATGGTGACACTTCTCCTTTCAGCTATTGGCTCAATGAAGTGTCAATCAAAAGTGCAAAAGGCCATTTTGTTGACCAAATCGCTAGTGTTTGTGTCTGAAGACGCTACTCTACTGAACGCACTCCAGCGACTTGTTTGGATGATAACAGTGCATTCCATGGATGTTATCAACGTATGAATATGCTGTGGACTAATGTTTTACGGATTGGATTGCCTGGACCCTTGCAGTCAAATTACTTCAAGCTGTTAGAATGTTATGGATCTGTGGACAGGCGGGAGGCTTGAGAGGTGAGTTTCTTTGGTTGAAATCATTCTAGTCACGCGAGTCTCGTCTTTTAAAAGGTTTATAAAAAGTTTAGTCTTTGTTGGAGAGTAGTTATTTTTGCGAGGCTTCCCCTCAAAGCATGCTATGTACGTTACCACGGGTGGACCGCTAGGAGAGCGGTGAGAGTTAGGCTTCATTGCAATGGCTTGGATCGTCCTGGCGGGGCTGGATGGCGCTGAGCCACAGCTGCAGTCTCGGGGAGAGCGGAGCTCTGGCTGAAGTTGTAGTTGTTTAGTTTTTTCCATATCGACAGGCTAAATGGTGCAATGCTGTAGAAGCTTTTTGGAGCGTTTTTGTAGCAGGAAACATTCTTTAAAACAAAGATGACTGTTATATGGAACTTAGGGTATTTATAGTGGCTTAGGAATCGTCTGATTGGTGAATCATAAATTGAATAATGCAGGACCAGCCGCAAACAATCATAAGCATGTGATCCTCTCGAAATTAGTTTATAAATAAACTTCACTTCTCAACTGCTGATTCTAGATCTAAAAAGGGGTGCGATACCGTTTTGAGTGGGTTATAGTGTTTTTGTGATGCACAACTTTGATTTTTAAATATGTGTGTTAAAGCCATTGTGCTTCTGTCAAATGCGGTTCAAGTGCGAGAGAAAAAGGTTCTCCAGTTTCTGACACTGTATTTCAACATTTTATCTGACGGCAGTGTTCCTGGCCTGTCAGCTGTTATACTGTACTCAGCGGCTCTTCAAGTGCAAGCACAAAACACATGCAATACATCACTGCATTATAAAGAGCAAACAATATTACTGGCATACAAATTAATAGGTATGTAAGCCATGCAATTTCCCAAAATTACCAATAAAAGTATATTACTGATACTATGCTGGCTGATTGGCATGTTGATTCTATTGATCAGGAGTAGTTTGTTTTATTTAGTTGCTTTGTATTGTGTAGTATTTACCATATGTGTTTTCTGTAATTTCAAAATTAAGCCACTTTATTTTCACTTTGTGACACTCTTTCAATTAATGTGTTAGTAAAGTGGGATGGTACGTGTGTATCATACCTTTTGGTGACTTGTTTGGGTTGGTTATATATTTAAAAAAAAAAAAAGTTATCTTTAGCGATGATGATGCTCCATTTAAATGGCACAAGATGCCATCTAACGATGAGAGTAAAGACAGAAGCTTGCAGCACTTGTTGTTTATTTCTATAACACCGCATTTTTCAAATAATCAATCCAGAAAGTCTCGCTGATCAACAGCGGTTTTATTTCAAAAACTTTAAAAGCAAGTAAAATAGATTAAAACTGTTGTTTCAGAGCTGTCCAAATGTGACTCTTTTACGCATCAAGCTGCCGATGGGAAGCATCCTCCTTACTCATACAGTACATTGGGTAATTTTGCATTCTATGAAAAAGCTCTATAGCTGGTGTGTGGTGAGCGCACTGGCGCCGTTGTCCTGTGGCTACACAATAAATGTGCTACATAAATGCACAGTAATTACTTACTAACTTACATGCTCCAATCTTTACATGATCCTTATCATCATTCATTACTTATTATCAGTGCTTCAATGGTTGAAAATGCTCTTTATCCTTCTGATCTGATCTTTACACTTGATAGAGATCATTTAAATTGTAATTCTAAAAGAGATGAGGCCTATGACGAGACTTCTTAAGTCTCTCTTTCACTATTTTTTGTTTCTTGAATTAAACTGTATAGTTTTGTCCAGAAATTCTGTTCCATATCATTCTCCTCATATAAAACAAGTGTTATCATCTTTTGTTTGGAGTGCATTCAAGCAGCACAACCCTGTAAAAAGTCTTAGACAACCAGGAAAAAATCAGTAGATAAAGAGAGCCAGTAACTATTTTGATGCTGTCCAGACAAAACATAGGCTCAAAATCATGTCCAAAAACATATCTTGTGAGGTCTGGATATTAAAAAAGATATAAAAAGCTGTTGTTGGACTGTTTTGACATTTACAATATGTACACTTAAGCAAATTCAGATATAAGTCAATGATTGTTATGACTTGCTATCCTTTACTTACCAGTGTCTAGTTTTGATGCATTGGTGTAGTGAATAAATGGGATAAATTGCTGAAATTGTCTCCTTTTTCTGATTTTAGAGCCCCTACAGCTATAACTTTTATCAGTTTTGTAGTCATCCCCAAAGCCTGGCCCTTGGCAGAAAACCACTGGCTAGACTATAGGGATCTAATCATGCCATTAGACTGACCGAGCCTGGCAGTCGATACAGGGCGGCTAATCACCAACAGACCACATTGCTTTCTTAATATGACACGTTCCTTCATGTTTGCTCTCTTTTAGGGACTGTAGACTTTATTAAACACTGTGGGGTTTTCAGACATTGCACACACATATAACAACAGTACATTTGGATAGACAAAAGTTTCATGATCTTCGCAACTTAATTAAAAAGGGATTCTCCTAGAACTTAATTCTTGATTCATAAAATGCAAGACAATGGTTGCCAGCACATTCAGAGTAAAAAAAAACATATAATGGCAAAAAATAAGAATATATATGCTTCCTGACTATACAGTAAAACTTTATGAAACAAAAAAAGACTTGTGCCTAAAAACATTATTTCCAGCATTATTACCTTTAATTCACAACCTCTGCAAACATATAAAAACTAAAGACCATGTTTAATAATAATAATAATAATAATAATAATAGTAGTAGTAGTAGTAAACTTTTTTAATGCTCTAATGAAGAAAAAAAAGTCCCCTGTAATTTTCCAGGAGGCAAAACTAACAGCAAAGTTTCGTTTTTGGGTGAACTATGCTTTTAAAGCTAAAGCTACTGGAATCCAAACACCAACTTCTTATTTATAAGGATGCTTAATAGTACCTCCTTAACATAGAATTTAATTATATTGCACATAATCTCAAAATATCCTGTGCTTATCTTTTGGCAGATGCATGAGTATGAAGAGTAATTTGGCCAATATACTGAGATTAACTGGAACGTTTTTGTGGAATGGTGGATTTTAGCTGCTTGGAAAGGGAGAGTCTGGTTTTGCTGAGATGGTTCCAGCCAAGAATTTTATTCCAGTAAAAGCCAGTTTGGCTCTCTATAAAACACTGCATGGGTGGAGTTCTGTTTCCTCTGTCAAATTAACAGAGCAACATACAAAACCCTCACATCACGCTACCCGGGAACCTCCACAGGACTCAATTTATTAGGACACCTCAGTTCATAGTGAGGCAGAGCATGGGAAAACTGCTTAGATTTAACATGGAAGCAATGCATTTCAAACCAAGCCTATAATAGCATGCATATAATACCATATTAATAAATGTGCAATAATTACACTCTGTTGGGTGTCTGTATGAAGTCTCTTCTTCACCGTGTGAAGCCAGTATAGCTTCAAAAAAGTCTGATAATCTGATAAGCATTTGCAAATATTTGACAAATGCTATGAAATGACAGTTGGCTTATTTGTGATCCCTCTTGCTTGTGTCATTTGCTTGATTTCATCACTTGGTTTCATTTTTGTCCTTGTGCTATGATTCTTAGCTGAACAGCCAATCAAGTGCTCGATGGCCTGACATTTGCCAATGACCAACTGTCAGCTTGGTGTGTTCCAGCCCTTAGTCCACAATGTACAGCCAGTCTCCGTAAAATCCAACTGAGAGAAACTATCTGCCATTTAATGTGTGTATTGTGGATTAATGTGTGGCCTGTGGATTATTTTTGTTGGCTAGATGAGGAAAGGTTTATACATACCTCTTTCTAAACAAGCAAAATCACATTTTGCACATCTCAGCCAGTCCACAACTTTAATCTCTTTGATGGCATGAAGTTGAGTATAAAGTCATTAATATTGGTTGATGCATTTGATATTATGCAAACAAATGACAAAGATCTATTCTTAAAAAAAAAAAAATATATATATATTTATTTATTTATTTATTTGTTTTTTATGTTAATTTGTTCTTATACTGTGCATATTGTATTTCAATTTGTGTCAGATATTACTATATTTAAAAACAAACATTAACCTAAAATAATGAATATTGGGAAATTGTTTGTTTTAATTATACATATGCATTAAGGCACAAGTGTCAAACTCAGTTCCTGGAGGGCCGCAGCTCTGCACAGTTTAGCTTTAACCATAATTAAACATACCTGATCAAACTAATTGAGTCCTTCAGGCTTTTTGTAAACCTTCAGGTAAGTGTATTGAAGCAGGGTTGGAACTAAACTGAGCAGGGCTGCGGCCCTCCAGGAACTGAGTTTGACACCCCTGCCTTAAAGGGGTAATTCGCCCAAAAACAAAAATGTCCTCATTTACTCACACTCAAGTGGTTCTAAACTTTAACAAATTTCTTTTTTGTGTTGAACACAAAACAAGACATTCTAAAGATTGTTGGGGAAAAAAACAGCCATTGACATCCATAGTAAGAAAAATAAATACTATGGGAGTCAGTGGTTGCTTTTTTCAACATTTTACAGTATATCTTCCTTTGCTGAGCTGGTGGCAGTGATGTCTTTTCTGTGCTGTTAACTAGGACCATCAGTGCTATTGTGCCAATTGGATCTGAACAGACGAGAAAGAGAGAGGAGAGAGATAGAGAGGGAGAGAGAGAGAGTTATTTGGATGTTTGCCATACTGGCCACATAAGCAAGCGAAGGACTGAATCAACTCTCTAAAAGTCATTTATCCAAAATACATGTCAGCATGTATAAGAACTCTATGATGAAGTGTGTTTTTGTCTGCGCCATATACTGTTTTATGAACTATTCACCTTTCGGGTGATCTAAAGCAATATGTTAGCTATTCAACATGTAATGCATATGTATAAAAAACAATCACACAAGATTATATAGAAAGCATGCAGCTAAAAGAAGTAATGCAATGCCATTAAAAAAGATTCTTGAACCCATGAAAACATAGATCAGTGGATTTGAGGACACTCTCCAATAGCCAAACAATTTCATAATGTTTTTGTGAGGCGTTTTAGCAGGGCTTAGGGGTGGATCTAAGGGAGTTTGGGGTGGCTGTGGTTTAAGCCCCTAAACTGAGTTCCCGGTACAATCTCGCTGACTCCACATTAGACACCCACACACCAGGCCATGACTCATCCCGCTGGAGCTCATCCAGTGTGTGTGTGTGCGTGCGCGTGTGTGTTTGGACGCAGAGGGGGCCTGCATAAGCATGCATAGTTGGACCCACCATCCAGCCATGACTATCAGCGATTTGTGGTCCAGTGCAGAATGCTATAGCTGATACATTGGTGCAAATTATTTGCGAACTGGTCTTCATAAACCAGAAGTCAAATACACGTAAAAGTGATTATTAATATTGACTATAAATGTACACATGCATGTACACTAGCAAAACCATCTATGAAATATTTCTTCTCATCCAACGTTTTATTTGCTTAAAATGGGTCATAACCTTAATGCTTTCAAATGCACTTTAACCTATAGCCTTTAAATATTACATCACTTTCTCACACGGTTTTTTTGCCCAGCGTTCTGCTTTTATGGGACCTGACATTGTGCACCGGAGCATTTTTACATGTGGAACTAATCTACAGGTCATTAATGACTTTAGCAGGTGAAGCAGGGAGGTTCATGCTCCAATAAGTTCGAGAGACTGAGGTAGAGAATCTCTTTAGAAGATCCATCAAACCTGCTTTAATTGGTCCAGGACTTTTTTGGACTGGAGAGCTTTCTTTTCCTAGAATATACCGAATGTCTTTAGTAAAGATCGTCTGATCAAGTGCTAAATGCAAATGTTTTTGGAGGCAAATAAGTAATGAAATCATGTTTTTTTGATGCCTGTTCTTATGAGTGAGCTTTATACAACAAACAGAGATTTCCCATGTGTGGAGTTTAATCAGGATCTGCATCTTCAACACAAGTAGAAACATCTGTGGCAGCGGTTGCGTTCTCAGCTATTGCAAAACGTGTTCACTATTGGAATAGAATAGAATAGAATAGAATAGAATAGAATAGAATAGAATAGAATAGAATAGAAACCTCTTCTCATCTAAACAAACACTATTGCAATCTAACCAAATACAAATACACAGCTTATGTGAAGTATACACCTTCAAACATATCTTAGTCAAATCTACTTTTGCTTATGACAAAACCATTTAGTCTACAGGTCTCTGAACTGAATTGACATTAACAATCCAATGCCCAGAGTCCAGCTGGGTCCAGACATGGACACATTTTTGAGATTTGTCCAGTCATGTTGTTAACATTGTTTATTTATCTCTTTCTGCTCTCAGTTAGATCCAATTTAAAGACAAAAACACATCTGGGCGATTACCGCAAACTTTGCTGGGGTCAAATGAAATGGGTTTTGGTGCCATTGAAAGTCTGTGGAGCATAACGTGTACAGGTCAAGGCCCAAAAGGAACACAAAGCAACTTGAAACAAAGCAAAAACAGTCCAGTTGATTTGTGCACTGTACACTTTTTGGATCCACACAATAGTATTATGTAAGAAATGGACTGAAAAGTTCCAAACTTGGTCTGTTTCTCACACAGAGCTATCAAATATCTTCAGGAGAATGACAATTTATTGCATAAATCATATTCGCCGCCTTTATGGTGCCTTTTTAGAGCTTGGCAGTCCTTGCTCACCATATCAGTAAATTTGTTCATTAGGGGAAGCTGCTTTTTGAATTCAAAACTTGACTTAAAGACTTATAGGTGTCAGGAATACATGTAACCATGAACCTTCAACTTTCCATTTAAATATTGTAAATCACTCAAAGTTATACCTTTCTTAAGGGCAGGGGATTGGCATGTTTCTCATTCGTTTCCTCGACACTGTTTTCGTATCCATATTAATCCAAACTAACTAAATGAGGGGAGCTGGAGTGCAGATTCAAGTGCATTTGCCAAAAACAACCCTTAGGGATTTAAAAAAAAATAAAAATAAACATTTTTTGCTCTGAACAACATTATTTGTGGTAGAACATTAAAATGTATTGCTCCAATTAAACGTTATTTGTGTTTAAAGTATATTTAATTTTGATGCATTTTTTTGGTGTCTTTCCATGTCAGAATGTTTTCAATATCTGGCAATAAATTGCCTTAGGCTTCGGATACCAGAACTGGTGGAGTTTGTCTTGGAATCATGCTCTTAGCGTTCTTGTTAGCTGCAAACGCTTGCAAAAAAATTATGAAATGCCTTTATTATAATGACAGTTTGAATAAAATAGGTCATGTGTCTGCTAGCATTTATTCATTAATTTTCCTTTGATTTAGTCCCTTATTTATCAGGGGTCGCCACAGCGGAATGAACCGGCAACTACTCAGGCATATGTTTTACGCAGCGGATGCCCTTCCAGCCACACAGAAACACCCACACACTCTCACATAGACACGCACTCATACACTACGGCCAATTTAGCTAATCCAATTCACCTATTGTGCATGTCTTTGGACTGTGGAGGAAACCGGAGCACCCGGAGGAAACCCACTTGAACACGGGGGGAAAATACAAACTCTACACAGAAATGCCTCCTGGCCCAGCGGGGACTCGAACCAGCGACCTTCTTGCTGTGAGGCGACAGTGCTAACCACTGAGCCACCATGCCGCGGCCTGCTAGCATATGCCTCTTAATTTTTTCTTAGCTAATTTTATCTTAACTAATAACAAAATTCATCTGATAGTTGGTTTCTCTCTAGCCCCACTAGTCTAAAAGTGCAGCATTCTGTAACCACACACACACGTCTTTGTTTTCATCAGCTTCATCAGTTAAGCTCAGTGTTTACACTTGTTTTAACCACACTGTTCCTGAGGTGAGCAGGTGCCGAAAGAGCCTCTGGGGCTGCAGTGACAGTCTTGATAGAGGAACATCTTAATCAAAGGGCCACAGACCTCATGTTAGAGCTGCTGGCTTGGAGACAGCCAGGCCCTCTGGTACAGGAGAGGCGATGACTGAGGTATGGGGCATATTTAAAGATGTAGATACATCATAATCAAGATATATTTTAATGCATTAAATGACTGTTCTGCATAGCCTGTAATATTCCAGGTACCAGTTTTACAAAGATGTGGTACCTAGTACTTGTTTATCTACTTAAAACGTTCTCCTTTTATGGCAGATTATGTCTTATGGCAAGTTATGTCTCTGTCACTGACTGCTGTTTATCTGACGTAACGCAGGAGAAGCAGACACACAGGTGGGAACGGTGGGCGGGGTGAACCAGCTCATTTAAATTGAAAGGCACAGGCTACAAAAACAGCTACACTTTGCTCTGTATAATAAAATATATAATATAGATGGGTATTTTGAGCTGAAACTTTACAGACACATTTTGGACACACCAAAGACTTATCTTACATCTTGTAAAAGGGGTCAAATAAGAGCCCTTTAAACCTCCTACTAGTGCTTTGTTGTTCAGCTAAGGCCCTCTAGAACTAGTACTACAAGAGCCATGTTCTTGTAAAAGCACTGTACATGTATTTACTGTATGTGATATAGCCAAAATTGAGCCTACAAAAATATTACATCATCTACGCTCCACATCCACTGCAAATTTAATGTTTCTGAATAATGTCTGTCAGCACACACAGCTCTGAGAACTGTTTGTATTTGGTGGCTCCATCTAGTTGCAGTGGTAAAGTGCAGGAATGCTGAATGTTGGAATTCTAGCTTTCTTCTATGCTTGATTGAGGGGTCGTGACATTGACCCTGGAGACTTGTCCCTGGTCATGACCCAGTTTCAACTTGGTCATTAATCATAAATCAGGCCCTCAAAACATCTAGGTTGAAAAGAAAGCAGTTGCACTGAGTGATTTCTCTAGAGGGTAATTCAGCACACAACTTCAAATAAGCAGGATTTTTTTAAACAGCTAAATGCCTAATACTAAATTTACCCTAATGACTGCTATTTGATCTGTATTTGCAAAGTTACTTAAAGTCAATAAAATGTTTAACGGGGATGGTCCCCAAAAGTAACATGTAATCCAAACAAGCAGCATAATAAAACTAACTTGTAGGAAACGAAGTCTATCCAACATTTTATTTTATTTTATTTTATTTTATTTTATTTTATTTTATTTTATTTT
>CAIGQV010016645.1:8896091-8939875 GCA_903798115.1 Danio jaintianensis
TTATTTTATTTTATTTTATTTTATTTTATTTTATTTTATTTTATTTTGGAGCAAGTTTTATTTCATTTTTATGAAGTTAACAGTATCAAAACTTCCCATGAATACGCACATAATTTTCAATTGCACACAACAAAAGGCATAATCATATTCTGTGCTCATTTGGCCTTGCAAACTATTTGAACTTTGTGCACTGTTTTATATATATATATAGCCATATGCTATCCGTTAATACACAAGTGGTGTTTAAGATAATATACACCCTGACAAATGTCTCAGCTTAGAGAGATCATTGAACTCGCAATGCTCTTTAATTTGTTTATAAAACAGGATCCTGCTGTCTGAGAGTAACTATTAATGCTCAGAGTTCTTCAAGGATTTAATTGTTCTAACTATAGTGTGTGACTTGAAAGAAAAAAACAAAAAAAAAAGTATTATTCGTTGAAAAAAGCAAAGAAAATGAGCATAGCTAGTAAAACATCTAAACCCAGTGTAAGTAACAGTGTACTCTAGTTCACAAGAGCAATAATTTACTAATGGCAGACAGTAATCAGAGGTTACAATCAGGGAGATGAACATTTTATGAGCACTTTCATTGGGCTCAGATGTTTCTAATAAAAGCTCAATCATTTTGGACTATTTTTCATTTCTCCAAACCCCAAGGGGGCTCCTAGCTGTTTTGCAAAACCTTTAATTAAAGTTTGATGTTGATGATATGTTGTTGTTGTTATTTTTATTTTATTTTATTTCGTTTTTAATTTATGTTTTATTTATTTATTATTAGTTTTTTAAACTGCTGTGAAACTCTTCTTTTTGAGGTTGACAGGAAGTTAAAATCATAGTGGGCCTATCTGTTATCTGGACGTCCAGATAACACCAAATTTATTAAATTTGAGAAAAATAAGCATTACACAGCAGAAGAGAAAACATATTTCTAGCTTTTCTTTTTGTTCTTTTATTAAATGTAGTCTAAGATGGTGAAAAAGACCTGTTGGTGGGGGCGTATGTATGACTTTACATTTGGGTGAGTCTCTAGACGAATGGGTGGGTCTTTAGGCAAATATAAAATTCAATTTAAAACCACCATTTGCAATAAAAAGGGTTTTTTCCCCTTTTTTATTTGGATGAATCTAGTAAACAAAGTCTGATGCGCCATGCAAAACTAAACAGAGCCATGTATGTTCTCATTTGTCTGTGTATATCTGCATTGATTTGATACTCCTAATTTTTTCGTGTCCAGTTAAAAGATGCATTGAGGACTCGCAATTCTCTATTATTTGTTTATAAAGCAGGAGACAAGGAATGTGTTACTTATGAAGCCATAAATCAAATACTGTAGAAAGGTGGACATGGCTAGTAAAATATCTCAGTCTGTAAAATAAACAGGGTATGATATTGATTTATTCTGCAGGGCAGGGCTCATGAGTTTCCATTTATTTGGCAGTCAGGCACTTTTCATTGTTTTTCTACATATTACTCAGTGTAAATAATTCCAAAAAGTCCCCTTTGTTAAGTTTCGTATTGGCCAAATGCTTCTTTGACCAAAATAAATGAGGTCTAAGGGAAAACGTATGTATTATCTTTTTCTTACGAGAAAAGATAGCAGTAATTCGCATTGTAGTTTTATCATATTAAGTATGTTCTCATGTCCTTTATTTTTGTCTCTCTCTCTCTACTTCAGCTTGTGCCAATGCTAAATCTCTCTGCCTACACGCCGCATGTTTATAACAAAACATTAAAACATGTTTCCAATCTTTAAAGCCTCTTACATTAAAATCTTTCCACCTGTTGTTGGAAAATGACGACATACCTTACCAAAATATTATGCTCTACTCAAGCCAGCTAAAGCTATTGTACCATTGAGCAGTAAAGGTTTGGGTTTTACTATCCAAAGGCAGGGAATGATTTTAAATTTGGCTGGATTGGAGGTTTATCAGTTGAATAAAGTAGAGTCAAGTTTTTTTGTCACAAATCTGAGTCAGATCTCAAGCTATTTTGTTAAAAATAAATTAATATACTCAAAAAAATCATATTTAGAAAGTTTCATTATACAGAGATAAAGATTCTTAGTTATATAAAAGCACGCAACTGTATACATTGGGACTGCATAGGCCTTCTACCATATATGAGCCTGTCTTTTTGTATTTGGGGGTAAGATCTGCTCAGCGGGGAGGCTATAAAACTGAAGACTTTTAATGGTTATAGTCAAGGGTGGGACGGCCTGAAAGAGGTCACTTGGGTTTCAATCTGTTTAGCTGCAGATGCCGGGAGAGAAAGGTTCTTTAAGGTTAAACAGTTGGGTTTGGTCTTTTCTTAATTTGAGTTTTTGAAGGAGATTGTCTAATTTAAGCTAATATGTAGACTATACTATATCAGTTTAAGGTAAACTCCCTGAATCTATCAGAACAGCCTTAAAATCAATTTTGCCTTCCTTAAGTCGGCCCAGAATCAGCTCATTTCTTGGTTTATACAGCAGAAATGTGATGTTTGCGATCACTTTAAATCTCAAATTCAGGTGAAAATAATGTTAACATTAGAGCCACATGTACATTGGCATATGGCTGGATAGGAAAATAACACGAAACTGAAACAAATATCAGGAAATTCCTTACTTTCTTCACCTCACAACCATATAAGCAGCGCAGATCTGCCAAGGTCTTGTCAGTTAAGCAAACTGTGGTGGGATCATTGGAAATGAGTTGGAGCAGGACAGCAGGTGCCGTGGTTTTGGTGGGGTGATGCCAATATTTCATAATAAAAGAAAACAGAAAAGCAGTTCAAATTTACAAAAATTTACAAGAAGACTTGGCTGGGCAATGTTTAAAGCACTTATGTTGCCTGTGGACATTATATGTCTTTATAAATAAGATTTGCCATATACAGTAGTTTTGCTGCTCTTTTATCTTTTCACTCTACATCCCTATACAGATCATCTACATGCCAATATTGCCTCATTGTCCATAGTTTCCATAGTTTACTCGAATTCAAACACATTGAAAGAACTACGTCACAACCAGCATGAAATTACTTTGGGTCAAACTTGACAGATAGAGCAGAAACTTAACTAAATGCAAAGAAAATGTACAAGTGAAATCCATCGTCATCCATTGTCACCTTTAAAGGGGACTTACTATGCGATAATCACTTTTATAAGGGGTTTAAACAATGTTGTGTGAATATAATCAGCTTCTAATGGTAAAAATGTATGAATTTTACTATTTATAATTTTTTTTCATGAAACCAGTCTGCAGAAATGCTTTGATTGACAGTCTCTCTTTTTTACATGTCAACAGAGTGGGAAAGCCCCGCCCATTAGTGATGATCTCTCCCTCAATAGTTTAGGACGTTAGTCTTGTTTTTGAATCTGCCACTATGCTGGCACACAAGCATTTGTAGCTCCGCCCTCTTTTGAGCGCCTTAAAGCACATTTTGGAAATTCAAATGATCAAATCTTTAAGACATTTACCATGTCTCATTTAAATTCAAAGCAACAGTCACCACAATTGCACAATTAGGATCAAAGCTTAAAAGAGGAAGTTTCAAAGACATATAAAACATTATTTGTGGCGTATTTTGAGCTGAAAATTCACATACACACTCTAGGGACATCAGATTCTTGATGAAAAGGGGCATAATAGGTCCTCCTTTAAGACTCAATCATGTTCACTAACAGTACGATAATCTAGTCCTTTTTTGGACCTAATTTCATTCTGCCATTTTTTCTTAGCTATTCTTCAGTAAGAAATTGAATGTATCATTGTACTAGCCTAAGTTATGGAGACCAAGTTGAGGCACATGGATCTGTTTATTAGTTGTTTATTAGATTTTTCTCAGGGTTTACCTCACAATATGAGTTTGAAATGAGAACAAACTACAACCCGAGAGAAAAGAATTCCCTCACGCCGCAGCACTGGCCTCTCGTGTGACGAGGCATAAGTTAATTGATGTTGTTTGCATTAGTTTTTTGGTTGATTTTGCATAAGCCACACCATTCTCTCTGAGAGTAGTCAAGTGGCTTATTTGCATGTATGTCTGGAACAAATAAACTTTTGAGCCAAGAAACTTGCTGATGAGGCCCAGTGAGATCAGTGACTGAGACCTCCCTGATCGTCTGTGTCAGCATCTCTGCGCTTAATTAATGGCTGTACAGATCCTGCACTGTTTTTTATCACTTCATCTCAAAGTAGGGGATTGCCTGATGGTTTATGATCTTTCATTTTCACAAACAAATCTCCCAAATTCAATTTTAAAATCCATCTGTATTCTAACACGCCTTATTAAAATGAGACATCTCAGTTTATAAACCAGAGGAATTAGATCATTTGTTTACAGTCATCAACATGTACAGTTGAGGCATAAAATACAAATTTGTTTGATCATGACTTGTTACTGGAAATGTGGTTTATTTAACCCTCTTTTAGCAAAGTTGAGTCTTGTATCATCATGATGGGCTTTATTTTTGTAAGGATGATATTACCCTCCTCATTACATGGCTATCCACCAATTAAATAAATATGAGGGTGTTGTACAGTTTTACCTGTACATTTTCATAAAGCTTTTAGACAACATTATTACAATGTATGAAGCACAAGGAACAGACTACAAGAATATTAGTGTGAATATTAGCTGTGAATCATAAGATATGCGCACTACTGTGTGTTTAGGAGAATTTAAAATGATATTAAACTCTCTGAAAACAACCTGTCAAAATATGTCCACCTTGGCCCAGTTACAATATGTACATACGTAATAAAGCATTAATAAAACCATATCGTCAAAGTTGTTGCAATACATTTACAATTTATTAGTTTAATTTGGTATTTTCACTCCCTAAAAATATTTGTTATGAGTTTTGAGATATTCTGGGCTGTGAATGATTTGTTTTATTTGTCATTTGTTTTCTGGGAAATGAAGAATGCATTTTTTGAGGCTGCATGTAAAGAAGACTTTAAAGAAGTCTTTGAAGGCAGCTTTTGAAGAATGTAGCTTCCAAATTGCAGCACAGCTTATTGTAGTGATTGACCAATCAGAAGAAAGCAATGCTTTGTTTTTATAGGACATTTTGCGCACTGTTACTTTTCTAAATCCATGTAAATCTAAACCATTTCTTGTAGCGCCTTCAGTACTTTTTCTTTAGTGTTTGCACTTTAATTGATTCTCTCGTTATTTTATCGGCCGTGTTTTAGCGTCTAATTATGTTGAAGTTCTGGAGCTTTTGGACCTTTATCAGACAACATTTAATCAGTGTAAAATCATTATCTTTATTAGTGCAGCCCGCAGGCTCAGGTTTATTAAGTATAGCTGGTTGTTGTTTGTTCACCATAAAACTGCATAACTCAAAATGAAAACTGCATGTTTGTGTTTAGAGTCCGGTTTTCCATCTGAGGGAAACTGAGAAAGCAGGAATCCCCCTAACTGTGTCAGGTTTGTAACGAACCTCACTCCTGCAGAGAGCTCTGCTTGTGGAGCTTTATAGCACAGAGCAATGACTTCATCCCCCCTTTTCTCTCTCTATTTTGCTCTACATTTCCCTTAAGATGTCCTGCATTGCGATCCATCAAGCCAGTCTTCAAGGTCTGGCAGGCAAACTGACATGGCCAGAGCCCAACTACTCTCAAACCGCAAGCTAAAGAAAGCCAAGCACAAACGAACATCTAGATGACAGCATAGAATCAGCTAACATTTCTTTCAGTAAACTGAAGTGTAAACAAATTTAAGTACTTGCGGATATGTTTGGATGACATATTTCTGTTCTGATCTCTCTTGAGCTGGTTTAATTTCAATTTTTAGGTCTAGTTGTCAGAGAAATGTTGTCATTACCCCACTTTTTACTTTCATGTAGGAAGTAAGAGCCAAGTAGAATCAAGCCTCATCTTACCTTTTCATTATTTAACCACTTCCCAGACTTTTATGAAACGTTGTCATTCATCTGATCCCATGATTCTTCTTTTCTTCTCTCTGTTTTGTCACATTGTTTTCTTTATCCCAAGGCAGTGATTGGGCAGTCAAATGTCAAGCTTTGTTCCCAGAAATGTTTCCATCTTGTCACAATCTCAGTACTCTTAATAATATTCAGAAAAAAAATGTTTGCTTTTCTTTTGGTAAAATTTGCATACATTTCGAAAGCTTACATGATTTATAAGCACTTTGGCTGCTTCTGTGAAGTCAGACGTAGGGCTTTTCACAATATGTTTTGTTTCAAAGCAGTTTTGCAAAAACTGTTTCCCTACTGACTCCAGGAGAGCAAACCAAAGCATGGAAAAAATGATGAGAAGTCAAACTTTTATGTGAAGTCAAGTTTGGAAGGATGTTCATGGTCTTTCATTTGTCTCTTATTGATGTGGCCTTAGGACTGTTTCACAACAGGCAAAACCAGCACGTATTTATTTTGACGGCCATATTACCAGGTTACCATATTCACACTGTAAGAATTAATGGCACAGATCTGTGTAATGGCTGTTTTTGTGTTTCATAGCGTTCTGAACATACGGAAAGATGTTGGCTTGAGCCATTCACTTTCTGTTCAGCAAATCTGACTGAATCCAGGCAGTATAAGCAATTTATAGATACAGTTTAGTGTTCAGTGTAGATTCATTTGTCATATACATGCAATTGTACATATACTATAATATTTGTACACTGTAAAAAACATTTAGTTGACGTAAACTTGTCTTAAAATTATTAAGTAAATCAACTATGTGCATAATTATGAAAAATTAAGTCACCGTAACAGTTTTTTTTTTATGTAAAGTCACTAGTGACTAAGAGGGGTATGATAAAGCTAGCAGATGTGATTCTTATTGCTGGGGAATCAACAAGGATACAAACACATAAATGCAAAATACATATACACTTCATTCACAAATTGTTCTGTTAGAGAAATGGGTGCACACGTGAACATTAACACATGAACATGTTGAATAATCTGTTCCCATTCCCCTCAGTATCCATACTCCCAGGACATTTCGCACATGCATCATCCATTTTGTTTAATGTTTCATCTTAGTCATTTATTTATTTTGTATGAATGTTGAACATGAAGTGTTCCAGTTTGGAAATGCTGCATCGGCCAAACTGAATGAACAATTGGCGGCCAGTTATGGCACAGTCCAACTGGAAGCCAACAAAACCATTGTTTGTTATTAGTAGTGGTACTTGTGTCAGTGCACATATGAAGTGTTGTCAAATCCATTAATATGTATAATTGTATGTTTGTGTGATTTATATTGATAAATTATATACATCTATCTCTTAGTATATATGCAAATTAAGTACTGCTTACTATGTCCCCAAGTGAACTGGTGGTGCTCTGTTTAGTTTAAGGGACCATTTTAAAGAAAGGCTCATATTTTAAAGCTTTATATAGTAATATTTCTTCTGCCTGTTCTTTCTTCCTGTTTCTAATGTTTCCCTGTAGTAATTATTAACACCTGTGGCTTGTTTAACCTGATTGGTATGTTATATATAGCCGAGTATTTGCTCCAATTCTTTGTCCAGTGTAAACTTGTTAGATGGTTTCCATATTGAGAAATGTTTTAAGGCCCTCCTTGTGTGTTTGTGTTCTCTCTGTTTTCCTTGCTCTTAGGAGTTGGATGTATTTGGGATTTTGTCACTTTTAATAAAAAGAGCATGGGTGCAACATTTTTTCTTTGTAAACTATGGGTTTATTACATAACTAAAGCTGATTGTCAATGAAGAGATGATAATGAGATGAAATGTGGCTACACAGCATTGACACTTCCATTTTGTAACATGATCCATTAAAAATAAATAAATATCTTACCAAAATACCTTACACAACTGAAAATATGTGCATTACAGTACAAATGTATGATGTAATAACTCAAGTGTTACTCTAATGCGTGTGTAATGTAGAACAGATCTAAATAACTTTATGAAAGATCTCTAATTGCAACCATTCTACAGCATCATGAGGCCTACAAACACAGTCTAAGTGCAAATTGGAGCGCCTTAAAGCACATTTTGGAAATTCAAATGATCAACTCTTTAAGACATTTATCATGTCTTTATCATACACCTGGCACAATGAGGAGACAGACAAGTATTTATTGCTAGTTTCAGCCTGGTGCAGGTATAATTTTCACATCTTGCACCATGTTGTTTAAATAGCAAATGCATTTGTGCCCATGGGCATGCTGAACTGAAAAAGAGGTGTGTTAAGCCACATTGTTGGTGAGTTGCTATTTTGAGGCAACTGAAATAGACCACACCATTGACCAACTACAAGCTGTTTTTTGTTGTTATTTAAAAAAAGCATGTTAGCAATAGGCCGGTAAAAAAAGATTCACAAACACATTGCTTATTACACACACCAGGATGCAGAGCAGCACACAATTATCTTTATGTATGAAAAAATAAAGTACTAAACTGTAAAATATTATTATTGTCTACATAAATATAAAAATCGCTTCCTCCTTCCACACTTTGTTCACCTCAGAGGGCTTTGGTGGAATCTGGTTCATTCTGTAGATGGTCTACTTGCATTAATTTTGTGCACAAGCAGATCTGTTTCTTCGCTAGTGGAGGGGTCTGTTTTTCCACTTACATGCAAATAGCATATAAAATCATAAAGGGAATGGGAGATTAGACTCTGACTTGTTTAATGCATGTTACACCCAAAACACACCCATAACTCATTAAGAGAATAAGGACAACAATTTTAGACCATGATGCACCCGGAGCACCAACCATTTTTCCCATCCTTAGAATAGAAAAAGTGGATTTGAGTACACATGTGCCGTGTGCTTTAGATTGTTAAAATAGAGCCTGAAGTGTACCGAGTTTGTTTTTCTGTCCACTTAGAAATTATTTAAGAACTAGTCTTGATTTGAGAAAGATGTTGAAGAAAGACTATTAGACTGATAATAGCAGGTATTCAGTCAAGTTATCATTGTTTCTCTCCTACAGTCTAAAAGTATAGTTTGTACAGTGTATTTGGTGCAAACATTTAGCAAGCAGATGTAGTGGCTGTAGATGACAGTGAAAAAGGCTCCTACTTTTCAATACTTCCACATCAGGCAGCACTGTGACTCACCATATGGGACCTGGCTGAGAAATCAGTTGGCATTAAGCATGTTGTAACTGGATAAAATTTTATTTCAGAGCTTTATAAACAAAATGTATTGGTACACATTAACCAAAGACTTTCTTGCTAGTTTTTACACAATAACTCAATTCAATTCAATTCAATTCATGTTTATTTATATAGCGCTTTTCACAATATAGATTGTGTCAAAGCAGCTTAACATAGTTCTAGTAAAGTCCAGATTTCAGAGTAGAAGTTCAGTTTAGTTTAGTAAAGTGTGGTTTAAATTTCACTGCTGAAAGTTCAAACACTGTAGAGCAAATCCACCAAAGCGCAGCTCCACAAGTCCCGATACGAGCAAGCCAGCGGCGACAGTGGCAAGGAAAAAAAAAACTTCACCAATTGACGAAGTGAAGGAAAAAAAAAACCTCGAGAGAAACTAGGCTCTGTTGGGTACGACCATTATTCTTCTGGCCAAACTTCCTGTGTGGAGCTGCAGTCTAGGCGCCGGAGGCTGGAGAAGCTGGACGTCTGCAGGTGTGAGTAGGGCACAGGCGGGAGGTCAGGCTGGCCCACAGGATCAATGCGGGGACTCTCGTTTGTCACGGTGGTCATTCAGGAATCAGTCTCATGCACTCCATTTCTCCATGACGACCACAGCATCAGCTCGGGATACGACCTGGTCAAGGATTATGGATACAATGGGATCATCTCTTCACAGGTCTTGGATCGCATCAATGGCGCTGCATAGTCTCTAGGGACCTCAGAATGAGTATCCCCAGGTGGAATTAGAGAATAAAGAAAATAATTAGCGTAGCTGCTGTTCATAGTGTATTTAAACGAGATGCAAAAATGGAGTGTTATAGATGAAAATAGCAGTTAAATAAACAAACATAGAAACAAACATGTAAAGCATATGAGAGTTTCTAACACAATGTCTGGTGTATTAAGGAGTGTGTCCTACAGGTAGTTGTCAAGCCAGCTCACCTGCGTTGAGCACATTCATGCATCATACCGTTATGCGATGCATTGAGTGTATGCTTTACTAAAAAGATAGGTCTTTAATCTAGTTTTGAACTGAGAGAGTGTGTCTGAGCCTCGGACATTATCAGGAAGGCTATTCCAGAGTTTAGGAGCCATAAATGAGAAGGCTCGACCTCCTTTACTCGACTTTGCTATTCTAGGTACTACCAGAAGCCCTGAGTTTTGAGATCTTAAAGAGCGGGTTGGATTGTAGCGAGACAGAAGGTTGGTTAGATAAACAGGTGCTAGATTATTTAAAGCTTTATAGGTAAGAAGCAATATTTTATAATCAATACAAAACTTAACAGGCAGCCAGTGTAAGGAGGATAAAATTGGGGTGATATGATAATATTTTCTAGACCTGGTAAGAACTCTGGCAGCTGCATTTTGTACTAGCTGAAGTTTATTAATAGAGGATGCTGGGCAACCAGTGAACAGAGCATTACAGTAATCCAGCCTAGAAGTCATAAAAGCATGAACTAGCTTTTCTGCATCTGAGATGGATAGCATACTTCGTAACTTCTATGAGGATATTGTGGTCGATGGTGTCAAATTCAGCACTGAGATCAAGTAAAACTAATAAAATTTACAGAAAGGAGCATAATTGGGCAGAAACAACTTTTTCTAGTATTTTAGACATAAATGGAAGATTTGAAATAGCCCTATAATTAGCTAAGTAAATCTTTCAGTAATTTAGTTGGAATTGGGTCTAACATACATGTAGCTGGTTTAGAAACATTTATAAGTTTAGCTAGCTCTTCCTGTTCTATGATTTTGAAGCACTGTAGATTATTTTGATTCAGTGGAATGTTTAATGGATCTGAAGTATAAGGTGGTGCAGAAAGTTTAACATCTTCTATTTTCTGTCTGAAGCCTTCTATTTTATCACTGAAAAAGTTCATGAAGTCATCACTACTAATTTGCGTTGGGACATTACTGGCTTGCTCGGATAGGGATTTGTGAAGCTGTGCTTCGGTGGATTTGCTCTGCAGTGTTTGAACTTTCAGCAGTGAGGTTTAAACCACACTGGGCTAAACTACACTGAACTTCAACTCTGAAATCTGGGCTTTACTAGAACTATGTTAAGCTGCTTTGACACAATCTACATTGTGAAAAGCGCTATATAAATAAACTTGACGTGACGTTTTGTTCCAAAGATGACCGATTATTTGTTAATTTAGCAATGGTGTTAAATAAAATCTAGGATTGTTATGATTATTTTCTATCAGTTTGCGGAGGTGCTCAGCCCTGGAAGATTTTAGAGCCCTCCTATAGCTGTACATACTATCTTTGTACGCAATTCTAAAGACCTCTATTTTAGTTTTTTTCCACTTACGTTCCAGGGCACGGGTTGCTGTTTTGAGAGCGCGAGTATGACTTATACCATGGTGTAGATTTATCCTCTCTAACCTCTTTTTAATTTGATGGGTGCCACAGTATTTAGTGTGTTAGTAAAGATAGCATCCATACTGCTGGTTACTACATCAAGGTCATTTGCGTTTGCGGGTGCATTTAGAAATCAGAATCAGAATCAGAATCAGAATCAGAAAGAGCTTTATTGCCAGGTATGTTCACACATACGAGGAATTTGTTTTCGTGACAGAGCTTCTACAGTGCAACAGAATTACAGAGACAGGACAAAAAACAGATAATAAATATATTTAAAAAATGAAAGTTGTAGTGAATGCAAATATACAAATTGACAAGTGTATGTACAGGAATATTACTATATACAACAGCAGCTGTTATGTGCAAATTAGCATGTAAAATATGTTGTTAAATAAGTGTTTATGTGTATAAAAAGTGTATAGCAAGCAGTGATGTTTGTTTCATGATTACTATCATCAAGTGTTCATGAGATGGATTGCCTGAGGGAAGAAACTGTTTCTGTGTCGGGCTGTTCTGGTACACAGTGCTCTGTAGCGTCGACCAGAAGGTAAAAGTTCAAAGAGGCAGTGTGCTGGGTGTGAGGGGTCCAGAGTGATTTTGGCAGCCCTTCTGCTTGCTCTGGATAAGTACAGTTCTTGGAGAGTAGGGAGGATTGTACCAGTGATTCGCTCAGCAGTCCGAACTATTCGACGTAGTCTTCGGAGGTCGGATTTGGTAGCTGAGCTAAACCAGACAGTTATTGAAGTGCAGAGGACTGATTCAACGATGGAAGTGTAGAACTGTTTCAGCAGCTCCTTTGGAAGGTTGAACTTCCTCAGCTGACGAAGGAAGTACAACCTCTGTTGAGCTTTTTTGACAATGGAGTCAATGTGAGTGTCCCACTTCAGATCCTGAGAGATGGTGGTGCCCAGGAACCTGAATGACTCCACTGCTGCCACAATGCTGTCCATGATGCTCAGTGGGGGGAGAGCAGGGGGGTTTCTCCTGAAGTCCACTATCATCTCCACTGTTTTGAGCGTGTTCAGCTCCAGGTTGTTGTGACTGCACCAGACAGCCAGCTCCTTAACCTCCTGTCTGTAAGCAGACTCGTCACCGTCCTGAATGAGGCCGATAAGTGTGGTGTCGTCTGCAAACTTCAAGATTGTGACAGAGGCGTCCTTTGAGGTGCAGTCATTTGTGTACAGTGAGAAGAGCAGAGGGGAGAGGACACACCCCTGGGGGGCGCCAGTGCTGATTGTGCGGGTACTGGATGAGAATTTTCCCAGCTTCACCAGCTGCTGCCTGTCCGTTAGGAAGCTGTTGATCCACTGACAGACAGAGTTGGGCACGGAGAGCTGAGTTAATTTGGGCAGGAGAAGTTTTGGGATGATAGTGTTGAAAGCCGAGCTGAAGTCAACAAACAAGATCCTCACATAGGTCCCTGGTCTGTCTAGGTGTTGCAGAACATAATGCAGTCCCATATTGACTGCATCATCCACAGACCTGTTTGCTCTGTAGGCAAACTGAAGAGAGTCCAGTGAGGGTTCAGTGATGTCCTTCAGGTGGGCCAGCACCAATTTTTCAAAAGACTTCATGACCACAGATGTTAGCGCCACCGGTCTGTAGTCATTAAGTCCTGTAAGTTTGGGTTTCTTTGGGATGGGGATGATGGTGGAGCGTTTAAAGCAGGAGGGCACTTCACACAGCTCCAGTGATCTGTTGAAGATCAGGGTGAAGATGGGGGCCAGTTGGTCAGCACAGGATTTTAGACAGGCTGGTGTTACAAAATCTGGGCCTGGTGCTTTTTTCCTCTTCTGTTTTTGGAAGACCTGGCGCACATCATCTTCACTGAACTGAAGTGTTGGGGAGACGGGGTGTGGTGGAGGTGTTGATGGTGGTGTGAAGAGCAGTTCAGAGTGGGTGTGGGGTGTTTTCTCAAACCTGCAGTAAAACTCATTCAGGTCGTTTGCAAGTCGTTCGTTGTCTACAGTGCTGGGGGATGGTTTCTTGTAGTTTGTGAGGTTTTTCAAACTTTTCCACACGGATGCTGAGTCGCTGGAAGAGAACTGACTCCTTAGTTTCTCAGAATAGTTCCTTTTTGCCACTCTGATCTCCTTTTCCAGTGTGTATTTGGCCTGTTTATACAAGGCCCTCTCCCCATTCCTGTAAGCAACCTCCTTGGCCTGACGCAGCTGTCTGAGTTTTACAGTGAACCACGGTTTGTCATTGTTGTATGTGAGTTGAGTCCTGGTAGGAATGCACATGTCTTCACAGAAACTGATATAAGATGTTACAGTTTCTGTAAGCTCGTCCAGATCGTTTGCAGCAGCTTCAAAAACACTCCAGTCAGTGAGGTCGAAACAGGCTTGTAGATCACGCTCTGTTTCGGTAGTCCATCTTTTCACAGATCTTAATACAGGTTTGGCTGTTTTCAGTTTCTGCCTGTAGGTTGGTATGAGATGAATCAAACAATGGTCAGAGTGCCCCAAAGCTGCTCGTTGGACAGAGCGGTATGCATCCTTTATTGTGGTATAGCAGTGATCCAATATGTTACTGTCTCTTGTGGGACATGTAACATGCTGTCTATATTTTGGCAGTTCGCGGGATAGTTTTGCTTTGTTAAAATCCCCGAGAATTATTAAAACAGAGTCCGGGTGTTGTTGCTCGATTTCCGTGATTTGATCGGCTAGTTTCTGTATCGCCAGGCCCGCGTGCGCATGCGGAGGAATGTAAACACTGACGAGAATGAACGAGCAGAACTCACGCGGCGAGTAGAAAGGCTTACAGTTAATAAACAGTGCTTCTAGGTCGGGACAGCACATCTTCTTTAAAACTGTTACATCTGTACACCACCTTTCATTGATGTAAAAGCATGTCCCACCACCGCGCGATTTCCGCGTTGATTCTCTGTCGCGATCCGCTCTGAACAGCTGATAGCCCGGTAGATGAAGCGCGTTGTCCGGTATGGCGTCGTTCAGCCAGGTTTCCGTGAAACACAGAGCAGCAGAATGCAAAAAATCCCTGTTTATCTGAGAGAGCAGAATGAGTTCGTCTATTTTGTTGGGTAGAGAGCGGAGATTCGCCAGATGGATGCTAGGCAACGCAGTTCGAAACCCGCGCTGTCTGAGTTTCACAAGCGCGCCTGCTCGCTTCCCTCGTCTGCGCGCCCGACAGCGTTTGAGCAGCACCGCGGCTCCGCCGACAACAATGTCCAACAAAACATCACGTAAATCCAAGTCTGGAAAAACATTTGGTGGTGTATGTGTCCGAATGTCCAACAATTCGTCTCTGGTGAAACTAATTGTAGGAATGTGACTCAAGACGGGACAAACTAACAAAAACATAAAAACAACAGCAGAGCTCAACACGGAGGCGGCCATCTTCGTCGGCGCCATCTTGTGAAGAAGGTCAGGTAAGTTATTTGTGAATTCATCTTTAGTGGACGGGACGATAATTCTACCAGGGCGATATATCTGTGCGGATCTGTTAATTTCAGGTAAACACAGCTTATATAGTAAGAGGTAGTGGTCTGTTATATCATCACTTTGAGGTATAATGTCTACATCAATGACCTCAATTCCATGAGACAAAATTAGATCTAATGTATGCTTTAGCGATGGGTTGGACCAACAATGTTTTGCTTTATCCCAAGTGATTGTAGTACATCTGTAAACGCGAGCCCTAATGTATCGTTAGCGTCATCTATGTGGATGTTAAAGTCTCCTACAATTAGTATTTTATCAGTTTTAACTAGTAAGTCAGAAATAAAATCAGAAAACTCTTTTAGAAAATTGACATAGGGTCCTGGGGGTCTATATATGGTGATTAAAGCGAGAGATAACATAGGTTTTTTCATAATGTCCGGAAGCATAACATGAAGTGCCAATACTTCAAAAGAGTTAAACATAAGTCCGTTTCTCTGATTAACAGTAAGAATATCACTAAAGATTGATGCAACTCCACCACCACGACCAGTCTGACGAGCCTCATGCTTATATAAGAATCCTGAAGGAGTTGCTTCATTTAAACTAATATAGTCATTTTGTTTCAGCCAGGTTTCAGTGAGACAGAGTGCATTAAGATTGTTGTCTGTTATTATTTCATTTATGATAAGTGCTTTAGGTGTTAGTGACCTGATGTTTAGGAGACCAAGCTTTAAAAAATTAGAATTTTCACTATTTTGCAGTTTTTCTGGTTTGATTCTTAATAGATTTTTTCTAGAGCACACAGTAAGTTTATTTCCTGATCTAATAATACGAGGAACAGACACAGTCTCTATGGGGTTAGCCAGATATGCATTGCTGTGATTTAAGTGGGACGAGCAAGAATCTATATGGCTAAAATGTGAATTTTGTGAATTTTCACTTACTAGTCAGACAGAACGAAGCAACCTGGAGATGTTGTCCGACAGGAGTTCAGCTCCAGAACTGCTAGGGTGCAGCCCATCAGCGAGGAAAAGCCTAGGACGCTCCCAGAAAAGATTCCAGTTATTGGCAAAGAGCAACTTCTGTTCTTTACACCACGTTAATAGCCATTCATTCAGAGCAAAAAGTCTACTGAACCTTTCATTTTCTCTGCGGTAGGTAGGAAGCGGTCCAGAAACGATGATCTGCGTGGCGGGTGAGGTGCGTCGAACCGTCTCAATCAGGCTCCTGAAGTCCCTCTTCAGGATCTCCGTCTGCCGCAGTCCGGTGTCGTTCGTCCCCACGTGGAGGACGACCGCTCCGATGCTCTCGCCAGCACTCAGGATAGCGGGTACCTTAGCAGAAACATCCTTAACACGAGCACCGGAAAGCAGTGAGTGAGTACATTGTTACCTTTAGTGGAAGCAGCATGGACGTGGCGAACGATGGAGTCATGATGATTGCCACATCGCGACCCGTCTCGCGGAGGGGGGGCGAAGCGGTTCTTCGTGGGGATCTCGAACACAGGAGGAGGAGACGTTCTG
Organism: Danio jaintianensis; assembly: GCA_903798115.1. Classification (NCBI taxonomy): domain Eukaryota; kingdom Metazoa; phylum Chordata; class Actinopteri; order Cypriniformes; family Danionidae; genus Danio; species Danio jaintianensis. The sequence continues at coordinate 8,912,474 of CAIGQV010016645.1, forward strand.
CCCCGGGACCTGGTATACACCTTACACGGCTGCACCCAGGGGCCACGGTAGCCGGGTCCCTTAGTGAACGACCCCTGGACGAACCGTGTCCTCGGTGCGCTGGGCCTGGACAGAGAAACACACGGGGTTGAGGTGGACGGAGTGTTGAGATTGTATCGCACACTTACCTCAGATGAGCGAGCCGCAGCCCGGGTTACATCGAGCAGGGCCCGTTGTTCCCGGAGCTGTGCTCGCTTCATCTCGAGATTGCGAATCTGGATTTCCACTGCTTCCAGCTCCAATGCCTCCACCGATGCTTCTCCTGCACTCAAGGATAGACACACAAGCGACATTGTACAGGGTGAAGAGCAAAGACAGTAAGTGAGACAGTAAGTGAAAGAAGTCGGTAGCTGTAACTGACTAGCGGTGCTAGCAGGCTAAAGCTACAAGCGGATGCTCGAGAGACAGAACGTTTTAAAGTAGATTTGTTTGTATAAATGTATTAAGGGTTTGTTCACCCTAAGTAGGAGAGACAAATACTAGCGAGTGGAGATGTATTTTATGATAAAAATGTAAATTGCGAATCTACGTGATGAAGCTCCAAACACACACAGCGAGGCAACCGTAACAGCAACAATGACGTCCAATAACAACTGAAAGAATCTGTTATGCTGATCTCCTCAGACCATTGCAATGCTCTGCCAATAAATTATACTTCCTTTAGAATCACCCTCTTATGCTGTGTTCACATCAGACGCGGAGCGCGCAAATAAATCGTGCTATTCATGCGTAAATGGACGCGTGAACATTTTGAGTTTACTCGCTTCATTCACACGTCAAATTCACTTCACAATAGACGCAGATTCGCGTCATGGGCAGGGCTTCTGTCTGCCCGGTGACTCTAGCTTTGCTGCTAAATGGCTAACATGGATTTTATTGAGAGATAAGCTGTGTTTTATGTGCTTTAGGAAGGCTGAAAAGCATCGTAGATTCGTTCGGCTCCGTGTTTTACTGCACTAGATCCTTTCAGAGTTGCACCCAGCTCTGTAAGTTAATCAACTCCTCCAGAAACTGTACCTGGATGATGGAAGCTTTCAGCGGTGCTTCAGCCGAGCCCAGTTTGATGAGCTGTTGTCCGGTGTCGGCAGGAGGATTTCCCCTCAGGACTTCAACAACAAGCACTACGTCATAATCACGCCCATACAAGAGAAAGCTCCTGATTGGTTAACGCGGCACGAGTGTCCACTAAAATTCAGATTTTCCAACTCGAGCGATTCAAACGGGCATAACGCGTCATTCGCACGAATCGTGCCGCAGGATGTCTATTCGCATCTTTGCATTGACATAACATGTAAATCACTCGTGCTTGACGCTTCATCCACATCTGGTGTGAACGCAGCATTAGGGTTGGACAATACATATTGAATTTTAGCGATATTATCAATATTAAAAGTTTAGCTTACAAATAATAAAATAAATCTGTGCATTATATCTTGGAGTATAAATGCAAATGAGTGGACCTGTCAGATGTTCTATGTATTGCATATTGTTTTTTTTGCTGTCTTGTGGAAACAACCATCATTTTTCATAGAAAGTTTTTACTTGTATATTTTCATGTTTGTTCCTTTAAGTAAATATGAGTGTAAATATTAATTTTGTGTTGTATTAGTAAGAATTAATAACTAATCACCATGTCTAGGTTATTATATAGAATTTTTTTTTGTCAAAATATGGAAAAATATATAGAATAACAAATCTTTAGCCCAGCCCTACTGCCTTTCTCTCTTTTTTCCACTCTTTATTTATTCTTCTGTGGAAACTCATACTGTGGTCCTTCTAATATTATTTGCCCCTGACAATTACTGGTTTTAAATTCTTCTAATTTGTGAGTCACTTTGGATAAAAGTGTCTGGTAAAAGATTAAAAATGTTAATTTAATCAGACGAGTTTTGTGTTTGTGGTGGTTCTAGCACAGAAATTCCTTAGTACATCTTTGCCAAACAATTTTGGTTGTGGTTTTCGTCATGGTTGTTACTTGGAAAACATCAGTTCTTCCAATATAAATATACATTTGTACCATAGCTTCCACATGAAACTGTCCCTGGCTATTTCTCTCTTCTCGTGTCCATTCAACATGTGGTTGAAAATAAAATCCTCAAAGAAGGGTTTATGGACAAAGGTTTATGGGTCAGTGGTTTTAGACAGGATGTTAAGTAAGCGTTGTTCTGTCAAAGCTACTTTTCTTTTTTGTTTGTTAATGATACGTAACATCAGGGAGCAAAAGATGGTGGTTATGAGGGAATATCGATGAACAGTGATTCAAATAACTACTTCATCCCTCCCCAAAACTTTTGGAAAAAAAAAACTGTTGTTCTGGTGCTGAAAGATCAGCAAAGAGCTTTTGATGTACCAGCATAATTCTTCAGAATCAAGAGAGAACTTCAAACAAACAAATATATCATATTAGGATTGAAAAAAGGTAAAAGGAGGAAAGACTTGAGCAAGTAAGAAGAGGGTAAATCCTCTTCCACTGTCGTTCAGTCTTGTTTTATAGACCATGCTGGTCTTTATGTAGGTCAGTTGAAATCGGACTGTTTTTGCCACTGACAGATCAATGCTTTCTGCTTAATGTAATAACTAGTCTGTCTCATAATGCACACTGATAGCGCTCTCCAACTCGTCCCATCAAGGTCAGACTGCCTTAAAAGGCCTGAGACGGCAAGCATGCAGCTGTTACATTCGACAGCTTGAAATATTACCTATTTTTTCCATCTTTCTCTCCTTTCATTGTCTCGGGAGCTTAAAATTTCATTTTTTAAATTCCTCTGTGTTAGACGTCCATATTGTATGGTATGTTTGCAATTAGGTCAAATGAGACTTTTGCAAAAAATGACACAATATTGCACCACAAAATATATCTAAATGTTTTATTTGGAATAAATACCTTGAAGCATGATGAGGAAAAATATGTATAACAAGACATAATAGGTATTTACATGACTTGTTTGTGCACAGCCAGATGGATGTATACACGGTATACAAGCCCATGCAGGACATTGAAATCTTTTGCCATACAAAAGTGCAAAAGAAAAATATGCTTTAAAGAAATAAAAAAAACCATCTTTTAGATGGACGATATGGTCACTCTGAAGAACCTTGATCACAAACATGTTTAGCGTATTACAGGGATTTTTACTTACTGTGTACAAAGAACGACTAGCCACTGAACACAGGGCACCACACTGTACAACCTTGTGCCACCAGCCACCAGTTCTTGAAATTCATTATAATAGTAATAATAACTTAGTTAAAATGGCAACTGTACCAGACAGGGCATGATTATAGCAGCTGCACCTCTGGCTCAGTGGCAGGTAGAGGAGAGGAGATAAACAGCATTACAACAAACACCCAAAAAAGAAAGAAAAGAGCGTTCTGGTTCAAAGCTGGACACAGAGGGAATGCATTTGGCAGTACAGAACATGGCTGACAGCAGGAAACATGCTGGCCCCAAAAAAAGAGGTCTGCTGAGCTAAATAACAGGGACTTAAAGGAGATGAATGGACATGCAAGTAGAGTTGGCTAACATGCTAGCACACGTGTACTGATAAAACACAGACTTTGTGTACATAAGGCTGTTTTCGTTTTAGGGGGGCTAATACATTGCCGAAGACTTAAACATTTCCATGATCTGTACTTTGTCAAAATGGCCCCTCGAAGTTACTGCACGTCATATTGTAGCAGTAAAGGTGGATCAGTGGATTGCACGAAAGGCCATGTGGAAAGTAGTTAGAAGACTTCCAGTTACATTACTGCACAGATGACTTCATTTATTTGCATGACGTAAAGCACAGGGATAACCGGCTTCCTCACTCTATTTGTGAAAAAAAGCTAATATTTGGGCCTGTTTGTTGACACGGACAGTGTGCTGATGGAAATGTAGCCTGCGCTTCCTTGTAGTCATTAAACAATGTGAAAAACTAGCAAACCAGCAAAAAAAAAAAACGTAGCAAATATTAACCTCTTCCACAAATGTTGATCATTTGTGGTTCATAACTAACCACTTGTCAGTTAAGTGGCTCTGTACTTTAAAGAGGAGTGGTTATCAAAAGGTAGATTGCAGCCAGTTTCATGCAGTATGAGGGCATTTCTGAGCTAGTTTATTATATACCCTGTGGAATGTTTTGTTCACCCAGATGGACTATATCAGTGTTTGGTTTGGCCTCCACTGCACACATTCATTAATGACCATTTCAAACATCAATTGCTCACACAAATAGAGATGTTTACACTGATGTCTGCAGAAAAAAAGCTGTTTGGTTAAAATCACACTGTTTTTGACATTGTATGGCGGCAATGCCCAATTCCATCTCATTTGATTATTTAAGTGTGGTTCTATTGCATATATTTTCATATGTTTATAGAGACACATACGTTGTTTTATTGACCTATTGACAGCGTGTATGCATTTTACAAATAAACAACTTGTAGACAAACAAATGTAAGCTTTATACATCTCAGTTTCTGTGGATTTACAAGTTGTCTTTAATTAAAACATTTTTTGTTTTGTTTAATTATGTAAACTACTAATGACATTTATTAAGTTTCTCTCTAACACAATATCAATGCTTTAACTTTCAGAACAGTTAAGAAATCAATATTTGTTGGAATAACCTTGATTTTCAATTCTGACCAATTGTGAATTTTATATATATATTTTTCAGAGCATTCATAATTTGTTCTGCTTTAGATGCTGTCAATTTTTCAAATATACAAACATAAAAGCATGTATGTGTAAATCAGGGGTGTCCAAACTCGGTCTTGGAGGGCCAGTGTCCTGGAGAGTTTAGCTCCAACCCTAATCAAACACACCTGAACCAGCTAATCAAGCTCTTACGAGATATACTAGAAACTTCCTGGCTGGTGTGTTGAAGCAAGTTGGAGCTAAGCAGGACACCGGCCTTCCAGGACTATTGGACACCCCTGGTGTAAATATTCCATATGAATATAAACGAATCTAAATGACATCTAGCAATAACACCATATAATATTCGTCTCATCTGGGTGATTAACAGTTATAGATTATTTTAAAAATTTGCTTACAATCAGAGGTAGAGTACTATTTGCATTTGTTTTCAAGCCTGTTTATCTCATGACCTCAGTTGTCTGTCTTTTATCATTTTCCTTTTTGTTCTTTTTTTCCACAGCTGTTCATTTTTTCCCATTGTCAAGCAGATGTGAACATATAAACTATAGCCTTTGTTCATTTCTCTGTTGAATATGTAATTTGACAAAATAGAAGGTCCACGTAGAGAAATAATAAAGAGAGGTATGAATTATTTACAAGGTGCTAATGAACAGAAGTCCAGCTCCTGTGGCTTCTTCTTGTCCACACACTTCTCCCTGGGAAGCAACTTTCCCACAGTTGTAATGCAGCGAATCAGTCGCCGTTTGAAGCCCTTCCCACAGGTCTTGGAGCAGGGGGACCATTCACCCACGTCCCACATGGGACAAGGGTCTCCACATGCCCGAATAGCACTGGGTTTTTGGCTAGGCTCGCAGTCCACCCCAGGCCCACCGTCTCCCCCAAGACACTGCACCATCCTTCTCTGGAGTCCATTACCGCAAGTAACCGAGCAGACATCCCACCCTGCTGCCACCCACTTTCCTGGTTTTGATGCAATGTCTTTGACGTATGCAGGTGCAATTTTGTCCTTGAGAATATCTGCTTCTTTTCCACCTTTATTGACTCTGCCTTCTTCCCTAAGAATGCTGTTTTCAGCACGTGCTTTTTCTTCTTTCTTTTGCACTTTGTTATCTTTGCTCTCCCGCGGCAAGTAGAAAGAATAGCGGATGCGTGGAGGTGTCATCTGGCCCACAGAAAGCACTTCAATTATCAGGGCTTCACCCAGAGGCTTCACAGCCTGTAGAGTTTCTGAAGACCCAACCGTTCCGCTATAGCGCAGCAGACTCCCCTTCACCAGGATGTCCTTCTCCATGGCAGAAACTACATAGTTTCCATTCAGCAGATATTTGCCCTGGCTGTTCTTGACAGCAAGATAGTTGTCATCGCTTGTGATGCCCTTGTAGCCACGCTGCCTGATGTCGATGTTGGAGGATCCCATGGGAAGCATGACCACAAAATTGTAACCATGCCTGGGAAGAGAAAAGTTAGGAAGATAATCAGAATTGGGATTTCTTAGTATGTCATCTGTACCACAGAATAAATATTGAGGATGAGAGTTTGCAGTATTGAAATGGCAGAAAGCAATTTCTGAGAAACACAGTTGAAAACTGACATCAATACCCACACAAACAAGCAGCTAGGGTAAGGTATCTTTTTTTACATCCCATGTTTTGTTGAAATTCTTGATTTTGATTGGCTGGAATGTTTGCAATTAAATAATTTATTCAATGGTCTGTTGAAAGTCTTGATTTTGATTGGTTGGAGGGTCTGCACGAAAATACTTTATTGCACAGGTAGTTCCAGTCAGTTTTGATCACAGTTCGAAATAAATGTGCTTCCCCCAAACATTAGTAGTAACAATAGCAATTCAGTTACAGTTGTCAGAGCATTCATTTCTCTAGTGTTCAACAGCTACTAAACACTACCTACTCTCCACTGTTGATCTCATTCATAAACTAAATGGATGGAACGAGAGATTTAAACTTTGTCATTGATAATTTTAGGTTTGTATTGGAAACGAAAAAAATGATTAGAGTAGAATGTTCTCTCATCAGTTCCGATATGTTTAAACTTTACAGTACAATTACCTTCTCTGGAAAATTATGACACCTCTCCAGACCTATCCTGCTGACTTAAAATAGTTTGTGTGACTTCGCTTCACTCACATGGGCTTGGTGAAAAGGCCTGAGACCTTCTTGCAGTTTTTGTTATCTCCTCCACAGACACCGCACTTGTCAGACTTTTTGTTGGATCCCAGTTTTCCATCACAGCCTGCCTTGATGCATTTGCCTTGGACGCAGACTGATGAGGAGTCAGGAGAACAAGGTGTACCATCAACAACCTATCAAAAACAGAGAAAAGCTATTACAATGCAAACAATCATCTGCATAATTGAAACTATTTTTGCTTAAGAACAATTTTTTTAACAATCTTTTTTCTTTTCAAAACAACGAGACATGTACAATAGAAGCCAAGTGATGACTTCAATTACACAATCAGTTTAATCAATCACACAATCAACTGAAATTGTAGACTATATCGAGAATAAATATACATTTACAATTTTGCAACACTGGCTGATTTTAATTGTTGCAATATGTGTGGGACCTATTTGTGAATTGGAAGAAATGAGTCAAAGCCATTTCTGTCTCTACTCTGTTGACAGTTTGTTTTGGATTAGTTACATTTCCAAATTGGCAATGGAGCTTACTAAATTAATGTAGAGTCTAGTCTTTGGTATTGTTTTCTGCCTTTAGTGAAGCAATGCTTTTTTTTAGACAATTAGAGCTGTTTCTTAGAACTTGTAGAGTTGTCTTTTAAAGTTCAAGCTCTGATTAGTTTCTTCAATGTCAAATGCAGGTTAAAACAGCATGTCAGTCTCACAAACAGTCCTTTAGCCATGCACTAGCCATGACATAACTGTTGCATCTGCAGAGTTTCACTCCACACAACAGTATCTTGTAAAGATAGGCCCTTTCACCTTCCTTATCTTTCCTCTCGCTTTCATCAGTTCTTTCTGACCACTCGACTGAGTCTGCAGTGATGTCTGACGTAAGCGTAAAGCAGCCATGAAACAGCAGGTATGCTAACCACATACTTCTTCCCTTACATGGCTATGGTAATATATGGTTTTAATTTAATGACTCTTTTTCACTTTCAATAAATTCTTCGATGAATATCCAATAACTCCAAACTGTTCTGATATTGGATGCATATGCTTTCATGCACCACAGGATTGCAAATGTGCTGTATTTATGGTGTCTTAGGTTCACCTTGTATCATAATCTCACAGACCCACTGACATGTTATATAACCCATAGAAGTAGAACCCATTAAATGTTTTCGCATTCCCTATAATGCACTCAAATATCATACTCTTCAGTGAGAGTCTTAGTGAGAAAGTTATAGTTTTTTTAACAGTATATTTTGCAATATAATATTGTTTAAAATAATTACAAATATTTTTATTGCTTACCTTTGGTGCAAGAACGTAGAAATAGCCTGTTCCGTTTGCCCTGCAGATTAACTTGCACATATCTTTGGCCGAAACACCAGAATATTTGGGCACCCACACTACAGAAGAGGTGAGCCGGTTAGTGTTCAGACTGAACCCATTGTAAGCCTCACACTGCTCCTCACGATAGCTCTTGCCTAGAAAAAAAATGGGCCAAATGTAAGTATACACATTCTTCAAATCCTTTTTTTTTTTTTTTTTAATCTGTTATGTTTCATGTATGTTCTGTGGTGTTTTGTTTGTTTTTCTGTTTTGCTTTCTCGTCTCTCTCTTCCGTTGTGTACTCTGTCCTGTCCTAGGTGTGCTACAATTGGTCGGGAAGACCGTCAGTCATCATTATGGCGCACTCGGCGCACCAATCAGGAGCTGGTCCGCCATGTTTAAAAGGCGTTTGCTTGCGCTGTTCAGCAGGAGTGCTTGGCTCGCCACCAACCTCCTCACTTGTGTCGGCCAGCCTGTTTGTTTGCGTTTCAATTATCTTTACTGCTACTGTTGTTTAGTTTGTCTCGTTTACGTACTTTATTCATTAGATAGGTTTGTGTAGCTCAATTTATCCGATTATTAGGAAGCTGAATGGTCTTTATGAGAATTGGATTATCAGATAAGCTCATTTTGCTAATGGCTAACAGTGTGTACTTTACGAGAACTCTAGTGATTTTGAGCAGCATAGTTTTGTTTTGTGTTATTTAGTTTATGGAGGAGTTGCCGCAGTTGTAATTATGTTTTGCAATAGTTAAGAAGTTTAGTTAATCGTCGTATACGCTGAAGATTGCGGTTTTGTTTCTGCATTTTTTCTTTGGTTAGTTAGATTAGTGGGTTGGGGTTTAGTTAGACTGTTTTGTTATATTTATTGCTTTGTTTTGGCAACACTCCTGTTTTCGGTTATTTAAAATTACGTTCTAAATTCTTATATTCACTGTTTGATATTCTCTGTTTAAATAAATTGTTAATTTTTGTTTCACTTATTCATTCATTTTGTGTTTTTTTTCATTTTCACCCAGCACCAGTAAAGACTTAATGTTACGTCTCATGCAGCTTAACAACTTAAAAACACGTAACAATCGGTATGCGTTCATTTACGTTTCATATGCAATGTTGAAATAATACAGTTATCTAAGTTTTGGAAAGGTTGTAAACCTGTGTCAGGGCATGGAGAAAGGTTGCAGGAGCGGTATTTGACCCTCACTCCCTGGCAGTATTTTCCTCCGTTAACTGGCACAGGATTGTCACACTCTCTTTTTGACAGCTGAACTCCTCCTCCACAAGTTCTGGAGCAGCTACCAAACGGCCCCCATTTACCCCATCTGCCATCCACCTATTGGACAGGAACAGGAAGGAAGGGTTGTCATGATTCACTTAACCTTTGAACATAGAGCATCCCTTGACAGAAAACCCTATTTAACTCCAAAGCCCAAAAGACTGAGCTACCAGCAGCACTCACACTTTCACAGGTCACATGCAAGATCTGTAAGTTACAGGTGAAGCGAAATACATTTAACAGGCTGACAGCGATATGTCAAGTCAGTAATGTCAGTGGCATTTTTCACTATTTTACAATGCAATGAGAGCTTTTAAAATAGTTCATTCAACAAAAACAGTAAATAACCTTTACAAAAATCTAAAATTCTGAGAGCGAGTTGACCACAACAGCACTACAGTATATAGAGAATGGGAATCTACATCATGGTGAGAGCACACACAGAAAATGCTGACTGTTTTATAGTAATTGATTCATTCATTCATTTTCTTTTCGGCTTAGTCCCTTTATTAATCTGGGGTCGCCACAGCGGAATGAACCGCCAACTTATCCAGCATATGTTTTACGCAGCGATCATTGGGAAACATCCATACACACTCATTCACACACATACACTATGGACAATTTAGCCTACCCAATTCACCTATAGCGCATGTCTTTGGACTTGTGGGGGAAACCGGAGCACCCGGAGGAAACCCACGCAAACACGGGGAGAACATGCAAACTCCACACAGAAACACCAACTGACCCAGCCGAGGCTCGAACCAGCGACCTTCTTGCTGTGAGAACGTGCTACCCACTGCGCCACCTTGCAGCCGTTTTATAGTAATACGTTTTGAAAAACATCTTACAAGCACTCAGAATAAAATGGATTAATGCCTTAAAAAAACACTCTGTCTGTCGAAGAAGCTGTAAATATGCATTCCATAATATTCGGTCTCCAGCGCTAAAGTGGAACTAGAGAATCTGAGCACAGGTGCAGAGGGAGCAGATCAAATAAATGAACGTGATTTAATTTGAAGATTCATTTATACTAAACCTCTCCTTGCTGAGAGTCAGCTCTGCTATGATAGGTTAAAATGTATCATAGAAGTAAGAGGTTGATTTAGCAGCTTCAGTGATTATTGAGGTTTTTAAGATAGTGTAAAAGTTAGAATAATTTTTTGGTCTCAAGAATCAATGCTTTTTCTTGACATCATGCTTACAACATAAACAACATGTTTGAGGTTGGGTCAAAGTAGACATTGTTCACAGACAGCTAATCAAAAGGTAAGACTGATAATGTGCAAATCTGTTGATTGGTTATGGAAAAGTGGAACTCCTTATGACTTGTCAATGTTTCTAAACATTTTTAAAGAGAACTTTATTATGCACTTTGTTTTTTAAATCCGTACAGACCTTTCACGTTTACAAACAGATACATTACATACTGCATGACATGAAAGATGATATTTGAAAAACCTTAATGGGGCAATTTAAGTTGTGGGCTAAGAAAAATGTGTCTCTAACACATTAAACAACATGCATCTGACAGTAGGGAAAGCTGCGTATGGTTATGATTTAGTTTAATGCGCATAACATAATTCATTTCTCATGTTTAAAACATTGACTCAAGTTTAAACCGAGAAATTCTGCACATTCCGAGGTTAAAACAACACTATATTTGTTCAGTACACAATGGCACTGAACCGAAAGACCAATACCAAACATTATATATACAAACATGTACTGTAATTGGCCACATAATCAGATTATCAGAGATGTGTGAAGTTACCTTAGTTTTGGTGAACTCTTGTTTGTCTACGCATGTTCCACGCATGCAAAGCTGTCCGTCCCCACAGCTGGTTCCATCTGCCCATGGAAAGTGTCGTGTCTGGCACACCAGTTGCCCGCGGGTCTTCCCTGTACACCATAAGCGCTGACATGGTGCCTGCATGAATGGGCATGGCTTCGATCCAGCACCGAAGGCAAGTTCGCATTGCCGCTCTAAACCATATGATGCACCGGGAAGCACGTCTGGAAGAGCTAATGGTTTCTCCGGTTGATCCAGCAGACAATCTCCTGTGAAAATTAAAAAGTTATTCTTATACAGCTGTTTTCACAGCAATTTAAGGACTTTTTGGTACTCATTTTACCTGTTCCCAAAACTGTTTTATTAAAATATACAGTAAGTATGGTTTCTTGCTGCAAGAACCTAAAGATTGACAAAATGACTGGAATGTGGGCATGATATATTTGCTTTAGATTTTTGTTTATCAGAAATGTTGGATTGTATATATATATATATGTCTTAGTCTACGGAGGGCAAATACCAGTCCTGAGAGGAGTTCTAAATCCCCCAGTGACCCCACTGTAAACCTTCACAGAAACACTCCACTCAAACAGTTACGTCAATCGCCACGCTGTTTTAACATAAATCCAGATCACAGAATTGTTGGAAGCTGCAATGTGAGCTGACCTTGAGATGTCTATTTCTTTGAAAGCTGCTTTTCAGAAAGTAACAACAGTCATTCATCGCTCTGTTTATCCCTAAGCACACAGCTATTGAAAAAAGTTTGATAGAATTTAGAAAAATGTTTTATTTGATAATACTTTTCTGCATGATTATTTAATGACTAGAAAGTTTAAAAGAACAGCATTTATTTTACTTTAACATAATATATATGTATGGGCTGCACGGTGGCGCAGTGGGTAGCACGTTTGCCTCACAGCAAGAAGGTCGCTGGTTCGAGCCTCGGCTGGGTCAGTTGGCGTTTCTGTGTGGAGTTTGCATGTTCTCCCCGTGTTCACGTGGGTTTCCTCCGGGTGCTCCGGTTTCCCCCACAAGTCCAAAGACATGAGGTATAATTGGTTAGGCGAAATTGTCCGTAGTGTATGTGTGTGAATGAGTGTGTATGGATGTTTCCCAGTGATGGGTTGCAGCTGAAAGGGCATCCGCTGCGTAAAACATATGCTGGATAAGTTGGCGGTTCATTTCGCTGTGGCGACCCCAGATTAATAAAAGGACTAAGCCGAAAAGAAAATGAATGAATATATATATATATATATGTATATACTTATATCTGTATTCCATTGTATATATTACAATGAATTTTGTTTTGATAGATTGTGTCCGAAAGTTCTTCTTTTCTTCACTTTTAGGTGGAATTACAAAACATATTTTATAATTATGAAAAAAAACAAAAAAAAAACAATAGCATTTAGGTGCATCTAATCCATCTAATATTTTAACATACTTTAAAATATTAATCCATTCTCAGACCTCTGAAATGTAACAGGGGACGTTTAAGCCTACAAGAAATTAACACTATGGCTTTCTTTGACTTACCATGTCCACTGTCCAGGTAGTCTGTGATAATAGCAGCGCTGCATGGAGACCAAGGACTGGTGCGATTGATTCGGATTAGAGTGGGGGACATCATGTGATTGTCCTGCAGCTTTCCAAAAACCTCCTCACATGCCTTAACATTATCATGTGGCATATTGAAGACATGTCCTGTAGCAGAGAGGAATGAAAGAAGTCAGAAATGACAAGAGACAAACAAAATATGTCAGCACTCCATGCTGATGTGAAGGCACCATCTCTTAAATTATTCAAATGTAGGTTTAGATTTTTACTTTAGAATCATTCCAATGCAATTTTCCTGTCAGCAAATGCACCACAGCTATGCTGAGTCACTTTTACAATACTTCCAACAACTCCCCACATTTCCTCCCTGGCCTTGGAGGAAACGTTTGCAAAACCGCCTATGAGGCTTCCTACGGGGAAACAAACCACTTCAATAGAGCTTATCTTTCCTCAGCTGCTCCACCGGGCTAATCTGAACTGAGTGAACATCACCTCAGGGACATTGTTGTGGAGACTCTCTAAACGATTTTAGATGTGGAAATTACTGGTTTTATCCCCACAAATTTAGTCTGGTTGGCAAGTGTTCAGTTAGGAGAATTTAGCACCTACAAATCTAATAAATGACAATTCAATAGGTCTGTGTTGGGAGAGATAATGTGAATGGTGGTTTTACACTGGAACTATTAGAATTATATAACTACTAGAATGGCCATAGTAGTCATTCAGAGCGTTCTCATATATTCACGTCATACTGTATTAACATTAAAAACTTCTATTGAGATATTAGAATTAAGCTTTGCATGTCTATCTTCATATTTTCTGAAGTCATTACCCTAAAGATATGATCTTTTTGGTAATTTGGCTTATGAATATGTTGTTTTGAAAGACATGTTTCAAAGACAGATTATGTTTTTACTATTAGAAAGTTTTGTTTTGTTTTGCATTAATAATGAAGGGGACACTCGGGTGTCTAAAGTCAGAACATGTCGAATGCTAAATTCACAAAGTGATCACTCTTAAACAGGTGAAATGCTTTTGCAAAATAGTCTAGAATAGTTTCAGTTTGATTCAGCTGGACCATTAAATATGCAACACACTCTTCTCCCACTCTTCACTCATTTCTACCAATCAGGTGGCAAGTTTGATGTGTTTCCAATTTTTTTACCATTGGCTAAACATCTGAGGGTGAGACTAATATTGATCCCTCTGAGAAGAGCCAGGGTTTATAATTGCCTCTGATTATTATTTTTCTACTTCTTTTAATGCAAGCTTGCTGACAGCTTCTACAGAAGCATACATCACTGTTTAGCAATCCTGAAACTGTAGGTCTTTTTTGAAAGGTTTATATGTTGTCGTTAAAAATCTATTTCTCAATGGAGAAAATGAATGGGATTTTAACTACCAGAACCCAACTGTTGTGCTTCGTACATCTGTTTACACTTACCAAGCTCATGGGCAGTAGTGAAGGCAGATGGCAAGCCATCATCTTCAATCACAGAACAGCTTCTCTTGGGATCACACATGGTGCCAACATCTGCCATACCCAGTGTGTCACACGTCGAAGATCCGCACAGGTCCTAGATCAATAAAACATAAACAAATTGTTGTCATCATTGTTGGTGGTAAACATTACATATTCCCATATGTGACTCTGGTCCCCAAAATCAGTCTTAAGTTGCATGCATGTTTGTAGGAATAGCTAACAATACTATGTATGAGTCAAAATGATCCGTTTTCCTTTTATGCTTAAAATCATTAGAATATTAAGTAATGGTGATGTTCCAAGAACACATTTTGGAAATATGATGCTATATATGATATACTATGCAACATGTATCAAAACTTTTTTTTTTTATTTAAATAATTTTTTTATAGCAATATGCATTGCGGGTGTCACGGTGGCGCAGTGGGTAGCATGTTCGCCTCACAGCAAGAAGGTCGCTGGTTCGAGCCTTGGCTGGGTCAGTTGGCGTTTTTGTGTGGAGTTTGCATGTTCTCCCCGTGTTCGCGTGGGTTTCCTCCGGGTGCTCCGGTTTCCCCCACAAGTCCAAAAACATGTGGTATAGGTGAATTGGGTAGGCTAAAATTGTCTGTAGTATATGTGTGTGAATGAGTGTGTATGGATGTTTCCCAGTGATGGGTTGCAGCTGGAAGGGCATCCGCTGCGTAAAAACATATGCTGGATAAGTTGGCGGTTCATTCCGCTGTGGCAACCCCTGATTAATAAAGGGACTAAGCCGAAAAGAAAATGAATGAATGACAAACTTATTTTGGACAACTTTAAAGGTGATTTTTCTCAATATTTAGATTTTTTTGAACACTTTCAGATTTCCAAGAGGTTGTATCTCAGCCAAATATTGTCCTATCCAAACAAACCAATCAGTGGAAAGTTTTAGGTGATGTATAATTCTCAATTTGGGATCACATATTTAAGTAAATCTTATTGTCATTTTACATATTTCTTTTTAAACATTTAGCATTGAGTGCATATTTAAAACTAAATTGTATCTAAATGTAAATATTGAGGGAGAGGGAGGGGGTGGTGGCGCGGTGGGTAGCACTGTTACCTCACAGCAAGAAGGTGCTGGTTTGAGCCTCGGCTGGGTCAGATGGCATTTTTGTGTGGAGTTTGCATGTTCTCCCCGTGTTGGCGTGGGTTTCCTCCGGGTGCTCTGGTTTCCCCCACAAGTCCAAAGACATGCGCTATAGGTGAATTAGGTAAGCTAAATTGTCCGTAGTGTGTATGTGTGTGAATGGGAGTGTATGGGTGTTTCCCAGTAATGGGTTGCAGCTGGAAGGGCATCCGCTGCGTAAAACATATGCTGGATAAGTTGGCAGTTCATTCGGCTGTGGCAACCCCATATTAATAAAGGGACTAAGCCGAAAAGAAAATGGATGGATGGATGGATGTAATTATTGAAGTTATATAATAAAAGTTGTAAAAATGATAAGTTCAGACAAGGTAAAAGTTAAAATTCATGCAACGTACTGAACTGAAAAATCAAGCTAGCATAATGAACAAAAAGGAAGAAGTGAAAAATTGGAAATGGCTAGAAGAATGTGCTTTTGACTGACATGGAAATATTTCAGATGCCCAAAATATCTGTAATTTGTGTTGGTGTAAAGTGCAGTACCTCCATCCAGAAGAATTTCCGACTGACCTATATTGTGTTACCACAGTTTAAAGTGGATTTGCTCAAAATATCTGTTGAGTCTGACTGATTCAACATCGTAATAGCTGGTTTCTTGGTTAACCTTATCCCACTGTGCAACACCCTATCCCAAGCCCCAAAAAAAGACTAGCACTGACTGCGGTCATAACCTTAGCATTAAAAGCAGAGTTTCTGTCTGGCCACAAAACACTTAAAAGGAACAGAAGCTTCACCACATTCGATAGAGACCATGAACAACTAATTTAATGCTCAAAAACACCTCAGAAAAACAAAGGCTCTGACAGCATTGACCAGTTTTTACATTTGCTTTCTCTTAAGACTTAAGTCTATTTGACATACACATTGATGAAAAAGTTGGTCCAAGACATGCAAGAAAGGGTTGTTTCTTTTCTTCTATTAACATCTCTCACAATCTCCCTCACATTTATTTTCATTTTGGTTTGTTTGACCTAGTTCTCATATCCCCTCTGCATTTCTTAATGTGTGAGAATCCAGCTGTTAACTCCCAAGAATCATCATGGGGCTAATCATAAACAAAGTCTCTCTTGATTGTTTAACTTTTGACAGTTCCTGCCTCGGTCAAACATGAAAACCAGGTCTAAGTCCTTTCCTTGTACACTAAGGCATCTGCCACAAATAAAGTGGTTGGGAGTGTATTCTCTTCAGTCGCAATGTAGCATAACAAATCATCTCCGAGACAGATAACAAATTTAAAACTTAACATTAAATGATGTGTGAAACAAACACCAGTGTGCAAAAATGGCATCCAACAGAAAAAGCAGTGTAGTTAAATGACTCACTCTGAGACCTGACTACACTCAAAGGATAAAAACACTGCAATGTTGCTTGCTGTAACCTATTATTAAATGAAGGCAACATGGCTTCATCCCACAAATGCATGTAACAGGAAAGGTGTGACCTCTTTTTTTAAATCTCTCCAGCCACCACTGCCTCAACACCAGCTGCTTTATCCACAAGGGTTTTTAACTTCACATTAGTACTTAAACGAGCCACTCTGCTCTAGTTACAAACATACACAAACCATCTGAAATTAGGCAGGGTGCTGATTGGATTAATAAAGATCTTAAACAATTGTGGTTGTGCAGTTTTGGTAATTAGGTTATTACTTTGGTCATACGTAACCAGTGTTATGTAAGTTACTTCAGAAAGCAATTAATTACAAATGACTAATTACATCATTAAAATGTATTTCAAAAAGTATTTTCTAATTACTATGTCTTAAAAGTAATTTAATTACTCATTATGCAATTTAATTACTTGACCCAGCACTACGTAAAATCCCTAAAAAATCTTAAAGCATAGACGATAGAAACTGAACTCTTTACATTCTTTACATTTGAATCAAACAGGGCCTTTTAGCATTTAAAAAAATAATACTTACGAAAAATTAAACATCATATGTATCACAACAAAATATTTGAAATAAATGACACCATATTTAATACATACCATATTTTCATTGTGCTATTGTCAGACAAATGTAACCTTCTTTAGTTGAAAAATTAAATTACACACAATTACTCCACTTGTCTGAATATAAATACCACATATTGCAGTGAATTAATTTATTATTATATTTTGACATCAATGTAGTCAGGTGACATCAAATTGATTTTCATTTTTGATGTGTTTTTGATGTTGTTTTGACATCAAGGTGCCCACTGGGAGTGAAGTGTTGCAACTGACAACATGGAAGATGCGGTCTGTCCGAACTACATTTTCCGCAGTCATTTTGAGGTTGAGTGGTCCTGCCTTGCCACTGATTCAGTTGCTTATATGATTGGCATAAAGTGAATGCTGACGTTATGCAATATCATAATTCAAGGCAAGCATATTGCATGTTTGTAAAATCTTTTTAGAGGGATGTTTGATTTATGTCATGTACTGTAAGTCTATTTTAAATGGATCATTTTTAATTACTGAGGGTTTGTTAGAAAAGTTGACTAAATGTTAAAGGGATAGATCACCCCAAAAATTTAATTTTCTGATTTACTCACACTAAATTGGTTCCAAACTTTTATAAAAGAAATACAAAAAAAGATTTTCCGAAGAATGTTGGAAAAAAGCAGCCATTGACATCCATATATTTTGTTCCTACTATGGAAGTCAATGGCTGTTTATTATAACAATCTTAATTATATCTTCCTTTTGTGTCCAAGAAAATAAAGAAACTCAAACAGGTTTGTAACAAGTGAAGGATGAGCTAACAATGGCTGAAAAAAATTAGGCACATCCCTATTTCATAATACATATAGAACATACAGTACTTTTTAATTGTTTTTAAAATTCAAATAATATATAATCCAATTTTGAAGCATTGTGTTTCTTATTTACATATCACCAGCAGTTCAGCTCTGACTGTTTGTGTTTGTTAATTTTCTCTGTGCCTCTTGTCATGCTTTGGTAATAAAATAAGCAATGGTTCCTTTTAATGAATTCTAGCCATCTGTTTGTTCCAGGTGGAGGAAAGAGAATTAGAGAATTAGACTTTATTTTCAGGTTCTGTTTTAGTTAATAGACTTGTGCACCCACAACAGTAGATAAGGAATAAGAGTAGAGACTTTCAAGTCATTTCAGGTAACTTATCTGTCCATTGCAATTGATCCATTCTCTATGTTTGGCCAGGAATCTCTTTATCCTAAAACAGGGGGAGAAACCCGCCCATATTCTCCACAAGCAGCGCTGACCCAATTGGCATCCAACATCGCAAACATACGACTTTCATTATGCCTTTATAAAATCCAAACTGTTCCATATGTGCATTTCTCTCTCTCTCCTTTCCCTCTCTCACTAACTCTTGCCTTCCTTCACACTTTCTATCTATATCATTGTTGTACTTTCTCTGATAAACTATCTAACACTAGCCCTGCGGGGCGGTAGTGGTTATATAGTTAGCCACCCGGGTAGATGTTCACTTCCAGCAGAGTGTCTGTGCAAACAAGCACATAATTAAATACAGGCCACACAGTGATTTAAACTGCAGAACTTACTGCAACATTAGAAAAATTAGATGATTCTTGAAACGATTGCACTGGTGTTTTAGTCAATTATTATTTGATGTGTTTAATATTCCTCATCTTTTTTTCCCCAATCCTTTTTCCGATCCACCACTGCCCAAAAGGCAATGAAAAGTGTCTCTTGGATTGTGCCATGTGATGAACTTGAGAACCACATGAACTGCAAAAACAAGCTCACATGGCAGTCAACAAGCTCCAAGCTAGTGATCATTTTCAAACCAAATATGCCGTTATATAAAAATAGGAGATGTGCCTATGTAGCCCAAGGCTGTTGGTTACGTTTAGTTTGCCAGCTAGTGTTTGATGTTGGCAGCTTTTGCAACAGATCTAGCAGTGATGTATTTCGCAAATAAATGTTTAAAGACTTGTTGTGTGTCTAAGATAGATGGCTGTGGTTGCTGGTCATATCCATTTGAGTAATGTGTTTCAGTACAGTCAATCATGCAAAAAATAAAAGATAGAAGGTTGCGATGTCTCAAATTTGGACTCTTAAATGGACAGTTCACCCAAAAATGAAAATGTACTTAACATTTCAGTCTGATCTCAGTATTTTACGTTTGGTCAGTTTAGTGACTAATTCGTACAAGTTTAGTTGTACGAAAATGTATGATTTTAAAAAGGAGGCGTGGCACCCAACCCCGCCCCTAAATCCAACCATCATTGAGGGATAAGCGAATTGTGTACGAATGTGATCGTACAAATTCATACAAATTAGCCACTAAATCAAAAAAGTTACGAATTGCCGTGAGATTGTGTTGAACATTTACTCACCCTCAAGTGATTCCAAACATTTGAGTTTATTTTTTGAACACAGAAGAAGAAAGTTTTAAGAATGTTGCAAACATCCTTAGTATGTTTCCAACATCCAAAACATCCAAAGTATGAAAACAATACAATGGACGTCAATAGCTGGGTATTCATAACCCTGTGTTAATGTGTTAACATTTTAAAGTATCACATGAGAACAAGCGATGGAAATTCCACAATTTTAATAAAAAAATCCCTTAATTCGCAAAAAAAAAAACTTTTATGCACACTTGAGGTGGTTTGGGACTTGCAAAACCCTACACAAAAGGTTTAATGTGAATAATGGGAGATGGAAGCGCATTTCCCAAATAAACTCTGACGTAGCAAAGATTGCACCCACATGACTAATCAGCTGTCTCCATTATGCTTGCCTTGTTTTATTTTGGTTACTACTAGTCAGCCACTCTAACAACTTAATGGAAATGCACCTAATTTGCATTTGTTTGTTTTTTCCTTTATTGTGAACTTTAAAAAAATTAACGTCACATTAGAATGGAAACCTGGCTAGTGGCTACTGGTAAGTGGAGGGTGAGTAAATTATGACAGAATTTTCATTTTTGGGGTGAACTGTCTCTTAAAAAAAAAACAATGTTTAGAGATTTGTTTAGAGATTACAATTGCTTAATTAAATAGCAAATCACATAACCTCACAAAAACAGAATTTTAAATATTTTAAAATGTTTTTTTCATATTTAAAATTTTTATATATATCGTAAAGTACCAAGGTACATGTAATTAGCAGTAGAGTCACTATATTAACAATACAAATCCTTAACTTTTCATTAGTGTTTCAAAAAGTGCACAAATGCCTTTGATTAAGGCTGTATTTAGCAAATACAAATACTCTTCAGATGTGCCTTCTGTTACTGTGATGAACAGCTGAGTAAAATGCTTCAACCGACTTGCTGTTACCAGTCACTGAAATTACATAACTTAAAAATCCATTATGAAATAACAATAATGTTCAACATGACGCAAACTTTGTTGATATATTTCAAATTGAGAGTAAACACTCAACAGAGTAAAATGTACACAAAAAGAAACATAAAAATAGATTTAAAATGTACATAAATACATAAAATTTTCAGTGAGGCTAGCTATTATATCTCATCTGATTCTTTAAATAAGGGTCTAAGCCTTGTTATTCTATTAACTTAATGTTAAATTGCTTTAGCTGACTGTGTGCATATTGCCTCAAGTTCCTCTAACTGCCTCTCTAACAACATGTGCATGTTGTAAATTACAGTTCAAATGCTGCAGTTGCATGTAAAGCTTTGTAAATCCATCTTATGTCACTATTGTAATGGTTACGTTTCATGTTGCCATAGCATGCCTCTCGGTTTCTCTTTTGCACCAGTGGCCTAGATACAATTCATGCTCTGGTTTTTATTAAACACAAACTTCTGCAATTTTGCATGACTGGCCAACTGTGATTCATTTTGGGACTTTTCTTGTTTCTTGCAACAAATGTACTTCTTAAAAAAAAACACATATTTGCTGCCATAATATTTAATTGGTGATTAAAAATGCCTATGCTAATCCGCTGCTGGTCTTGATGCCACTACATCATTTGACCCCAAAAAATGAGGTCATAACAGGAAAAAGATCTTCCTCTTTTAAAAGGTCTTTTCATTTCCAGAATGCAGCTGGGACTGAATGTCTGCAGCAGGTGGGCCTGGACACAGCGGGCACGTAGGTTTGCTCTCTCTATCTTCTTCTGCTTGCACCACCCTCCGCCTCTCCCTTATTAAATATTGGTAATGAGAAACAGACTGAAGGGAATGGGAGGAGAAAGAGGGGTAAAGTGTCAGATCTCTCCCAGCTGGGCCTGTGGTTAGGGGAAGCTCCCCGCGAAACTGGACACTTCCCGTTAGCGTGTGTCACATAGTCCTGTATGAAACTGCCTTCACCTCTTTTGTTCACATGGGTCTTGCTGTCATTAACTGCTCAAAGGAGGAGTTCTGTCGTCATTTGCTCACCTTTCATGTAGTTCAAACCCATTTTACGTTCCTTCTTCAGGGGGTCGCACACCGGATCCGCCGCTCGGCGACGCACCATGCCACGCAGCGCCATGCATTTTAGAATTCTAAACATAGATTTTTATCAGGGTACGCACACCGGTGCCGCAAGTTGGTGGCTGTCCGCGGCGCCCAGCTACGATTCAGAACACTGTTCATATTTCTGCCGCACCACAGAGCGCCATCTGAATAGTTTCATATTAAATAACATTAGAATGTGCGTGTCTGGTGTACTTCCAACTGTACGATACTTCCAACTGTCATGTGCGCACCGTGTTGCGGCGCATCCGGTGTACGACCCGCTTTGCGTTGAGCACAATGGGAAAATGTAGCTTCCAATGAGGTAGAGTGCACATTAAAGTCTTCTGAGGTTATACAATAGTGTAAGTTGCGTAAAAAGAACAGAAGGCCTTATTGACATTAAGAAGTGGATCGGTTTGATTTTATAATGAAAATCTTTTAATACCTGCTCTGTGACCTGAACTAATCAATTCACTGAAAAGATACAGTATGAATCATTAGGATGATTTATTCACATACTTCTTATGAACTCCCTCTGAGTAGAGCTAATAACAATTGTTTAATCTGCATCCTATCATATGGCTTCAGAAAACTTGTAATAAAAGTGTCATATTAACTACATCTATAATCCTTTTATGGTTCGTTTTGAAGCTTGAAAGCTTCAGTCCTCATTCATTTTAACTGAATGGAAAATAACAACTGTCACATTTAAAACAAATGTCTGTGTTTGCTACACACTTAAAGATTATTTTAGAAATTTTTTTTAACCTTTATTGCAAAGGACTGTAGAGTTGAGACAGAAAGGTGTGGGGAGCAGAGAGAGGGGAACAGGAACGGCAAAGGAATCAAACTCAGGTAGCCATGAGCACCTCAGTGCTACAGTATATGTTGGTGCACTTAATCACTTTGCTATTGCCGAGCACATAAAGATTTTAAGACAGATTAGAGATGGTCTGAATTTGAGAGATGGAAGCCTTATATGACTAAAATCACATTACAGCCTTGACATTCACTGACTTTCTTTAATGGCCGGGACACACCAAGCCGACGGTCGCCCATTGGGCTTTGTCAGTCTGTTGGTCAGTGTCAGTCGGTCTAGTTGGTTTGGTGTGTTTAAAATTGGCATTGGCTGTTGGATGAAGGATTGTGCTCTGACTGGTTATTCAGCAACAAATCAGAGTGCAAGTGTGACATGAAGCGACGTACCGAAGTAAACAATTCAAGTCAAGGAACACAAAGAGGCCAGCTGTCATTTCGCTGCATTTCTCAAATATTTGCTAACATTATGGATTATTAGATTATCAGACATATTTGCAGGAGTGAATCCCTCTGTGGTGAGTGACAATTACTGTGATAATGGTACTAAATGCTGCTTTGTTTATATTTTGCACGCGTGCATCAGAAGTCCCGGTCTCCCATTGTGAATGAGAAAACAGATATGTTCTCTCTCATTTCAGATGGCTTTCATCCGTTTGGTGTGTTCACGCACAGCTTTTTGGTCCAGATGTGAGCCGACGCCTGGCAGGTTTCATTGGAGATAGTTGTTTGACTTTGGCTTGGTGTGTACCAGCCTTTACAGTTGTGTTACAGTCAGCCACTGTTTGTGGAGACCATAAAAATTAATTAGAATAGCCAAACACTGTATGCTACTTATTGCAAAATTGTTGCAGTGACTTTCACTCAAACACCAGTTTCTGTTACACCTGTGGCACCTGTGTTTGTGGAATTGCCACCATAAAAACATTACTACAATCAGAAGGTGGGTACAGTCTCACAATCTGGCCAAATCTTCTAGCAGAATCTAAATGTTTATATCTGCAAAATATGTCTATGTTCAAAACTGTGTACCGATTACACTGTTCATTTATGATCCATTCTTTCATTTGTCTGTCTATAAATGCAATTTTTGTCATTTCGATTATTTTACTACTATTTATGCAGCCTTACATAATGTCACCCTACTCGGGTTGGAAAGTTTCTTTTTTATGTAGGTTAGCAGACGTACGAGTCTAACTCTTCTCCAATTCTTCTTGACTTATCCAAGAAGAGCATGGAGAAACCCGACAATCTCCCTCTGTCCACAGGGAGTAATGAACATAATGAGTGGAAGAATGTTGGGAGTAACTGTGCTCTCTTGCTAAAATGCTTCATAAGTTCCCTTTGGAGAAGAAACAATAAAACATTTACTCCCCTCAGACTGATTCACTACAGCTGTCATCCAGACTAGGCAGACATGACTGGTCTGGATGTCCAGCTCAGGTCATGTGTAACTGCAGCAGATTACCAAAGCACACAATGGTTGCGCTCATCTGGCGTGTTTGGAGCTGGAAATGTTTTCACACATATGAGAGTTCCTGAAAAACAGCTGACAGCCTCAAATGAGTTCATGTGAGTTAGTAAGGGTGAGTCGGTGCAAAGTAGGAGTTTACAGATGTGTGAGTAGAACGTTAACCTCAGAGACTTAGCTTTGTGTTAATTCTGCCCTGGTCAGTGTAACCCATAAACAGCTGATAACAGTGCTGAAGCGAATGCTCCATTTAGAGGGGATGCTTTAATTCTGCAGTGGTTTTAAATAAGGGCAAGAAGATGTGATGTTGATGGGGGTTCATTTAGCAGGTTTGATAACCAGTAATGTCAGTATATCGCATGGTTTTCATTTCAGTCTTCATTACAGACTCACTGGAAAAACATGCCTATGGCAAAATTTCTGTGAAATTATAATAGGTCACTTTTTAAATGTTTTGCAACATTGTCAAAGTGAAATGTCCAGTGAGTGCAGAAACCACATAAACTAAACCTATCTAATAGAGTTAACTAAAGCTCAAATTAAATCTCTTGTAAATCTCTTTTATCTAGCTTGACTGGCATTCTCCATTGCAAGGGTTGTACCAGGTGAGTTACTGAGCAAGTTTACTACAGATATATCATAAATTCATATGTATAGAGCTGGTAATGTAATGCAAAAATCTAAATGTCTACATTTAATCGTGGACGGTTGGTTATAGGGTTTTAAGGTACTGATACTAGTGTCCATTTCTGGTGGTACATCAGCAAGTATTTTTTTGAGTTATGCAACATTTTCCAGCCCAAAAATCATAAAAGTAGCATTAAAGTGTTTAATGTGCACAATATTTCAAATCTTCTGGAGCTATACAGTAGCTTTGAATGATCAACAGACTTTTAAATATTTCTTCCTCTGATCATTTCTAACACATGAAATAGTGCACCAGCTGTGAGGTCACATTTATGGTGCTTTATCAATTTTTGTCATTTTTGAAGCTTGACAGCACCCATTCTCATTAATGTTAACAGCATGAGCAAGACTGGCCAAGATATTCTTCTCATTTTGTGTTACATAACAGAAAGAAATTCATACAGATACAGCAAGTAAGGTAAAATAGTAAAATATTTTTTATCGTTGTATGAACTATTACAGTGTGTCTGGCTTGTCAGACATGCCAAGATGTGATCTTAATTTTGTGCAAGGTCAACATCAAGATACTGTTGTTAATCTAAAACACTCCAAATGTTCAATGAGATCTGCATATTATTCTACTAACTTAAATGGTATCTTTGCTGATTCCGAGCACACATTCCTGCTCTCAGTGCCAATACAAACTGTAGCAGTAGCTTCAAGGCAGGCATGACCCATGACCTTAACAACACTTATAAACATGATGGGAAGCCCGTGGCAAGTCCAGGTTAACAGGAGAGCCTGCTCTTGTTGCAGCCTGCCCATTACTCTGTGAGACACAAGACATATTTCAGCATCTAACCGAGCTTTATACACAGATATGTGTTCAGATGTTACCTCTTTCGGAGAAAACTCCATTCAAGCAGTTTTTGTTTTATTACATCATCCCATTGTGCATTTGTTTTCCCACAAACACATGATTAAAACACCATATTTATGCGTATGGAGTGCACCTTTAGATTTAAAAGCTGTGATTACAATGTCATCATAAATCATGTCTAAATTGGTTTGATTATTGGGTAAGTAAATTGCAGTCGCCTGTCTGGTGTGCAGTTTTGTTTCATGTTGCAAACCATCTTGATATAACTACCACCAGATACATTAGCCGGATCATTCTCTGATTCTCATGCTGCCCCCTATGGAGGAACCGCGCGTTACACCTTACCTGTTTTGTGAAGAGGATCGCCGTATCCCAGTACTCCGGATGCTTGTCATTGTTTTTGTTCAGCTTCTTCTGCCAGGTGCAGAAGTTACGCAGGGTCATCGCCGCGTTCCCGGAAACCTTGGGTCCTTTCTCTTCCTCGTTAATCACCATAAACTTGACAACCACGATGTTGATGGAGTTGAGAATGGTGGGGTGTTTGTAAAGCTTCGCCGCCACAGACATTAAGGTCAGAACATAATGCTTGAGGTCATCACCGTGGAATTTGGCCATGGATTCATCGGCCACCACTAATGTCTCTACATAACGCGGAATAGAGACGAATCTTTTCGAGCGGTTTCTCAGAACTGACATAGTGACGTTATTCATGTGTTGTTCCTTCAGGTACTTTAACTTCGACTGTGCAACGGTGTGAGTCACATTGCTGTCCACGCCGCACCTTGACGTGGAGTTTCCACTCAGATCGGCGTTAGATCTGCGTCTGATAAGATGCGCGGCTTCAGTGTGCCGCTCGGTATCGTTAAAAGCCGGCTTGATGAAATATTCCCAGCCGTCGTATCCGAATGCGCCCTGGAGCCCCTTGCACAAGCTGAGCGCAGCGTAGGAATAGGGATCGGAATTCACCTCACCGGCATAAAAACACCGGCTCAGATCTTCACCGTGCGCTGAATTGTGCGCAGCTGAGTCTGTGCGCGCCGAGAAACCTGGAGCAATAAAGCTGTAGTCCGACTGCAATTCGAGTACAAAA
The DNA here is from genome assembly GCA_903798115.1 of Danio jaintianensis. Lineage (NCBI taxonomy): Eukaryota > Metazoa > Chordata > Actinopteri > Cypriniformes > Danionidae > Danio > Danio jaintianensis. The sequence continues at coordinate 8,939,199 of CAIGQV010016645.1, forward strand.
TCTTGTTCAAACGCACTTATTTTAAATACAGCCTTGTGTGGCAAAATATTGTCCCCAGCATCGACTAAACTGTTTTTTACGTGATCCATTCTGATGGGCACGCATAACTGGCTCTGCATTGAATTCACAATTCCCCATTGAGCGTAGAGCACGTTTACAAGAAGAACTGACCTTAGCAACAAAAACATGTTTGTGCGTTTGAAATGTGTTTGATTTGTAAAGCGCAAATTGAGACAGTGAGGTGTGAATGCAAGAATAATCCAGAATGCAGCTGCACTACAATGTTGCCTTTGCGTGTCCACAAAGTGTGAAGTCCACCGGTCTGTTATCCATCTCTCTCTTTCTTGTACCTGTGTATTGAAGCGGCTGTGCTCATCTGTCGCCTTTATGCTCGCGCGTCATGTGTAAACATCTAGCGTTTGTAATCAGATGATCTTGGGGAGGTGCTCGTGTGCGCTCATTGGGTATTCCTCTCAGTTCAAGGTTAAGCCCGCAACTACTTGTGGCTTTTTGCTCTCTGCATCATCAGCCTGCAGCGCTCCAAGAGCCGGGTTTCCCTCCCACTCATTGACAGCATCCAACAGTGACTTGTATGAAGTTCCATAGGGGAGGATAGCACTTGGATTTCATAGGAATATTGTACTGCAATTTTAAGGATATATATATATATATGTATA
>CAIGQV010016645.1:8940275-8984652 GCA_903798115.1 Danio jaintianensis
ATATATACTAGGATGTACATTAGTAGCCTACCTTAAAGATATATTATAAAAAAAATTACATTTACAGTCAATTTACTTACCCCCACACCATTCAATATTTTGACTATCATCAAAATAGTAGGCTATATGTAGCGGACTTCATCTCTCGCCACAAAGAATCCCCTGACACCACTGGCTTTGGTGGATCACGTCTGCAATTTATTAAAGACAGGACAGTGATAATCACCACACAGACAGACAGAGTTTCACTGGAACAGTCCAAATAAAAACATTACATATATACCTTGTGCTTTTTCTTTATTTTATAAAATCATCATATATGTGTGAGTTTGCACCTACACAAATGCCATTATGCGACAAGAAGCTCACATTCCACCCTGTCATGCTTGGGACCATTTATCAATGACGAGGATTAAATGTAATGAGATTTTGCAGAAACTGAGGGTGATTAAACTAACAGCTGCTTTTTATATTTTTTAATTATCCGTTTAGATTGGTACTAAGCATTATTTAAGGCTAACTATGATACAGCAAGTTAGATTTTTAGGATGTTGTCCAAATGACATGCTAAAGATATAAATTCTTAATAGTGCCTTTATCGGGACTTAGGAATCTAAAAAAGGTCAATTTGATATCCTTCTTCGATGGACCCTAATTAGTTACACACAGCTGTCGACATCTTGTGGTGAAAGAGTTACAATACAGCTTTTTAAATATTAAAAATCATTAAACAATGAATGATTATATAAAACAAACAGTGTTATACCATAAAATAAATAGTTTTAGTACTAGACAATGTTTTTGTTCCCATATGATCTCTTGTTAAGATGATAAGCTGGCTAAAAAACGTCTAGGTCATACAACACGTTAGTCAACAATGTCTACAATGATACAATGCTGCCTCTCAGCGGTGCTCTTGAAATCAATCTGACATCAGCCATACAGCCGCTACAGCGCTGAAGAAGAAAACTCTGCAAGTATTGAGCAACTTGTTGTATTTCACTTTATTCATTATTAAATTATTATTCAATTTTTTCCCACTGTTTATGTGTGCAGTTTTAAGGTTTTAAATCAGTGGCACTAAAAATAACATAATTTGACTAACACATTCCAGTACGAAGTGCACTCCAAAAACGTTTCGTATTTGGGAACATTCGCATCATTTATTTTGTTTTATGGTTTGCCCACTTTCAGGATATTCAGTGTCGCCTTCTGCTCTCTAGGTATGAGGAAGGCATCATTTGCTCGTGGGTACACCGCGTTTCTTCCAAGATTTCCACTGGTTTAGCACGTGCTTTCTAGCACCTACATGGTTGACACTCAACACATACTTTGAGTGTCCTGCAGCATTCCAGCCGGCTGTTATAATAATAGCTGTAAGTAATACCCGCAGTAGTGAAAAGGGGGCGTGCCGGTGGCCCCATTGGATCAAACCAGAGTTTTTTTCCCTTTGCTTTGGCGCACGAGGGGGAGGAGAGAGGATGAATATCAAAAATAAACCGCGTACGCTGGAGAAGCCCAAGACTGTATAAATACCAGCGACGCGGACATTTTTCGCTTATACCGTGAGCCGGCTGTTTTATGTACTCTGCAGGCATAATTAAAGATTTTTATTAAGTCAAAGTTAATATATATTTTTTTCGTTTTAATCTTTTTCCGGATCATGTTCATCTACATCTTTGTTTTAAAGTAGAAGTAGTCTGTCCGTGCGCTCAGTGCTTTTTTATTTCCTAACACACAGTTTGGGATATTTCCGAATTCACTATTAAAATGGTATCCACAATTGTTTATGTTTTTTTCTTAGTAAATCTCATGTCTCAGTTTGCTTTGTGTGAGCTGAACGAGGAAGAAGATACTGTGTTAGTAAACCTTACATTTAGAAAGGGTCTTTTTTGGACAAGTGAAGAGAGACAGCGTTTTAAGCTCAATGCATTTGGCCACCTTTTCCTGCTTGACCTGTCGCCGGACAGCAAGTTCGTGTCTCCAGTTTTAAATGTCCAGCGCATTAAAGCAAAGAATCTCCGCTCTGTCCTGGACGCCTCCAGGAGCGGGGGTGTTCTCAGGGATGCCACCCTTTACCCAGACAGCGGTGCGGACCTCAGAGACTGCTTCTACACCGGCACGGTCAACTCTGAAAAGGAATCTGTAGTTGCTGTCAGTTTGTGTCACGGCATCCACGGTACCTTCATAACGCAAGGGGTTGAGTACTTTATTCGCCCTAACGCAAATGTCCAGACCACCGGGAAACCTTTTCCGCAGGTGCACGTCATTAAAAGGAGAGCTGTTTCCAACAGTCGCACAGCGTCTTTGGTCTCTGATCAAATGAAAGTTGACAGCCTTGTTAAAGAGAGCAAACTGAACTCCAGTGAAGATGAAGACGGCAATATGAGACGCGCGAAAAGATTCGTGTCTGCTGCGAGATACATCGAGACGCTGGTAGTGGCCGACGCGTCCATGACACGGTTCTATGGGGACGAGATAAAGGTGAGTCAAGGGTGTGGGAAAATGGTTTATGGTTGTTATTAGATATGCCTCTAAATTTATTTAATTTTTCAGTCATCTAATTCATTCTGGAAATGTTAACAATTCCTGAATCGACTGCTAATCATCCGAGAGGCTTTAAAACCTGCTGAAACAAATGTATATTTCCTTTAATTATAGGTATAGACCAATGTCATGTCAAATAATAATAAAAGTTATAATAATTACAATAATAATATAGCATATAATTAGTTAGAAATACTATGGAATATCTGTAAAAATGTTTTCTACACTTACATTGAATCAACTATCCACAAAAAATGTCCAAGTGCCATAATCTACTGTAACATCCCTCAGCACGTGCGTATAAATGTGCGTGAACGTGTAAAACCGACCTTGCCGTCCGTATTTGGGGGCAATTTAGTTCAGTATACTGTGGTTTTGTAATAAGCACGGATGCTGGAGAGAAGAACGGGCTTTTGATAGTCACGGCTTCTCGCGAAAGGAAGCTGATTTGTTGGATATTGCCTGGAGCGACTGTGTTTTGGAAAGTGAAAGCTTGGCGTTTGCGTTTTTTTTCTTCCTGTGGTCGCTTGTAGCAGGGTTTCTCAGAACTCTTATTAATTAATTTTAAAAGAGGGCGCTTGGCTGTTCTGTGGGGGGACCTTGTTTACATCCAAATTTATTAGCTCAAACTTGCAAAAGAAAATGGTTTGCAACATCATAACGTCGTGGATAGATTAAAGGGATCTTTCCACAGCGCAAGCGCAAGGAGTGCGTCAGAAAGTACGCGTTCGTTTACTGAAGGCGCGTCCCATGAGAGTGCTCTGTGCTTTGACACGACGTGTCGGTCTATTCGCAAATTTGACAATACTAGATGGCGTTTAATTTGCACAATAATGACTCTTTTCTTGTTTTTTTCTCTTTTTCTTTAGTCCACCTGTCGAACGTTCCGTTCTTTAAGAAATGATAATAATATTAATAACATTTGACCATACAATCAAATGTTCAAGTCATGATATTCTTCAACGCTCCATTTAAGCTGTGGTGATTTAAAGTTTTAATGGAGTCATGACTATAACAAAGATATCAATCATCACGGTGATATAATAGAAACTATTCTGACCAAAAATAGGATTTTTGAGGCATGTCGAAAAAAAAAAGAGTTGTTTTGGTGTATATCCCAGCCCCATCTATTTAAGAGGGCATTGCATATACTGTAGCTACATCTCTGCTTTGGATACCCTCAGCAATAAATAACCAGTAGAAGCAACATGAACGAGAGCGAGAGAACCAGTGTCAAAGTGTACACACATGGCATACTCAGCCTCAGACACGCCAATCACCACCAACGGACCTGTGGCTAAATGTCTGATGCATATGGCACACTTTTCTGGAAACACTTTAGCACATCCTTCAGTCGCCCTCTGATTGGTTTAAATCTACAAGATTTCCAGGACTCAATTGTGCAGCAATCTTAACCACAGTTCAATAATAAAACAAAGTTTAATAATAAAAAAAATATATAAAAAAAAGCTACAGAGCGCCATCTGCAAAATTTAAAATGAAAAACATTATAGTATACAATACACGCTTTTCATCCAGTGTGTGATCCACGCTTCATCCACGCTTTTCATCCAGTGTGTGAACCAGTGTGTCATATGACATTATCGCAATGTGCATTCAAAGCCTTTTTCAACTAGGCCATGTAGGTTGTATCACTCGCTAAACTTTTACATAATGTACAATATATGCATCCTGTTGTCTTATGCGTAGCCCTCTCTTTCGCTCTCAAACACACAGTAAGTGTGCATGCTCTGCATCATTTTCACCAGTTTGTTCAAATAGGGTTTTGTTTTTAAATGTGATAGAGCAAGCTTTAGGGGTAAAGTAGTTTCTCTCAGTGTTTTCTTTACATAGGCCTAAATTACAGAAATCAATGGTTCTTAAGGTAAAAAAAATAATAAAGAGTTAAGATGTGTACATTTGTGTGTATTTTCACAGCAAAACAATAAAAGAAATGCCATACAACCAACCAGCATTTTCTAAGCGCAGAAACTACAGCAATGGGCGTGGCTAAGCATAAACAATGTGACATCACATTGCTTAGAGAGTCAAAACCGCATGCCTAATGAGACTGGTTTGGTTTAATGGGGATTAAAACGGGAATTTATATCAATGTAGGATTGTGTTAACACACGGCCGTCCCACATTTATGTCCATGTAATACAATGTAAAAATCTAATTTGCATAATAGGTGCTGTTTCAAGGTCTATACTGAAGTAAAGGAGGTAAAAGCACATACTTATCCATTTAACTGTTGTGCTACTAACTAAATGTGAGTGCATTCAAAACAGCTGTCATATGCACTGTTTCATATTATCAAGGCTTTCAGGACAAACCTATTGAGAGGCACTTTTCCATTGCAACCAGTCTTTATTCTCATGTAAAATCAGGGTACACTCTCAGAAATCTTTTAAGTGCCAATATGGACTCTTTATGTTCAAACATGTACCTATTTAAAAAAGTATCGCTCCAGTGAACACATTTGTGCCTTTATTTATTATACTTAAGTCTAAGAAAAGAAGACTAAAATGAAGTAGCTCCTAAATATTAGTCTGTGGTTTAGTTTAATTTATTTATATAGCACATAGGTTTAGATATGAAAAGTGGCAAAAGTCAGGCAAACCACTAAAACTTGTGGCTTGAGGGTGACTGTAGGGTTGGTTATACAGAGTGTAACAAAATATGAAACTTGTCAGTGAATCAATGTGGGAGAAAACCAGAAGGGAGTGAAAAGACCATCTGGAAAAGAAGGACAGCCAGGAGTTGTTTTTGACTCATTTTATTGACCAAAAGAGGAACAAATGTTTAAATATTTTGGTCCCACAAGCCTTTAGATTTGGGTGACCCCTTTATTTTCAGACATTAAAAATGTCTGTCCTGACAGGCCCTACTATATTTGTGCCATCAGCTTTTATTTATGTAAAGTCAAATATGAGCTCAAATATATATAAAATGTAAAAACATTGTGCCTGTTTTAAAAAAAAATTGAGCATTTTCTCCCATTGTATGAAATAGTCAATCAGACAATCATCAACTAATTTCCAATATGTGTTATTCTTATATATGAAGTTCCCAATTTAGCTTTGGGAGGAGCTTAAATATATTTAGATGTGTCAGTTATTATCATTTCAGCAGCCATTGGCACTGTCCCAGTTGACAAATTTTCCACCTCTCCTTGTCCTCTTCCTATTCAGTCTCTTCAGAAGTACACTTACAGAGGGATTGAACTCAGAGCTCAAGTTGAGCCACCATCAAGGACAGCAAGTCATGCTCGTTTTAAATGATCTATTACACTTTATGAGCAGGCGAACTTGTGAATCAAAGATTTAACAGTGGATTCATATACCATATTTGTTTCATTGCTAATTGATTATTCTTTCTTTCTACAGCACTATCTCCTAACGGTAATGTCCATGGCAGCACAAGTCTTCGTGCATCCTAGCCTGAAAAATGCTGTTAGTCTGGTGGTAGTAAAGATGGTTGTTGTGGAGGACGAGGAAGTGGGACCTGAGCTTTCAAGTAACGGTGGTGTTGCCCTCCGTAACTTCTGCATGTGGCAACAACTTTTCAACCCAGGCAGCCAGAGGCATCCTGAACATTATGACACTGCCATCTTGTTCACTAGAGAGGTGAGAAACAGAAACTTCTCTTCAAAACAAAGTAATCAAATCTGATTGAAAAAACTAAATGTTCAGCTCATGCAGTATGTAATAACCCACAGCCAAATGTATTTTGGACCTTGTTTAATTTTAGGCTTAAATTTATGACACAACTAGACTTTAAATAGCAGATTTACTTTTGATATTAAAAATATGTTGGACATTTAATTAATTTTTCCTTCAGGAAAGATGTCAACTATTTCTTTCCTGTAATTTTAGTCCACACACATTTTACAGACGGAATTACCTTCAGCTTTTGATTAACTCGCTTGGCTACCACTTTTCCAAAACAAGACATAATTTCATTGAGTCAATGACAGGGTCATGATCACAATTCTCTGCAGGGGACTCCTTGTCCAATCTTGGAGACAGTAAGCATGAGATTGTAGCTCTGCCAAAAACCAGAGGGTCAGCCTCGCATAAAGTAGACATAGGAACGAAAATGAAAAGTTGGCTGGACATCCAGCTGAGAACAACACAACAGAACACACAGAGGCCTCGGTCCTGCTGTTGCTAGATGGAGAAACAGGTGGTTTTTATTTAGTGGAGGAGGTCTGGGTGTCTCTGGTCGTCTCACATGGCTTCCACTGAGACGTGTTCCCCAGTCAAGGTTATCCCAAGGTTACACAGGGAAGTATTGGACAGGCCCTTTGGTCTGCGTGTGTTGTGTGGTCCAGCTATCTCACAGTTAATTTTCCCCCTCTTGTGTTTTTTTTTTTCTAGTATTAAGTCTGCCATGTATTTGCTTCATTTTACGATGGAAACACTGACAAATATGTTTTGTTGGCAAGAGTCTGCTTGGGGAAAAAAGGGCTGTCTGGAACTAATGGAGCGATGTCTGGATATCAGTGTCTCAAATGTGTCCCCCTCTAGTCTGCTCTTGCTTTTTCTCTAATTTGCCTACTTGTCTGTCTCTCATTTTGACTTTAGGATATTTGTGGATACAAGGATTGTGACACTCTGGGTGTAGCTGATGTTGGCACTATGTGTGACCCCAAAAGAAGCTGCTCCGTTATAGAGGACAACGGCCTTCAGGCGGCGTTCACTGTGTCACATGAACTCGGTATGTTTACACACATGACCAGACATGACTGTAGTTGGACATCCCACCCTTACTGACTGTCTAGACAAGATCATATGTTTCAGACTGAGTCATTAATTAATGTAAACCAGATGTTAAAGTATACTCTGAGTTTGTGCTACTATTAGTGACATTGATCATTTACAAAAATCAAAACACTCAATTAATCCACAATAGGTCAGCATATACATGCATCTATGTAAATCGTATCCTCAGTATTCAAGTATCTTGAGATAATCTATTTATAATGACATTAAGTGGTACTTTACTAAAACTACAGTATAGTGCATACATGCTACCATCACATCAAAATAATGTTGTGTTTTTTTTACGTCATCTAAAAATGGTGGGTAGTCAACCCTAGCAAAGTTCCTTTCAAGTGATTTCACTCAGCGGCCATCTTTGAAATGCCTCTCAGGCAGTATGCTGGGGCATTCTATTTGAATGGGAAACCCTCAAATTCTCCAAAATTGTTTGCCAAGCTTAAGATTAAATTTCATATTAGGAATCACCAATAAAATTAATCAACAACTGTCTCTTTAGTTTCATTTCTAAATGTTCGAATCACAAAAAATCTGCAAAAAACTCACGTCTGGTCCTCCCCCGTAGAATCCTCAGTCTATAGCACAGGTGTCAAAGCCAGTTCCTGGAGCTGGAGCCGGAGCTCTGCACAGTTTAGTTCCAACCCTAATTAAACACACCTGATCAAACTAATTGAGTCCTTCAGGCATGTTTGAAACCTACAGGCTGATCGGCTCCTGTACTAGATCGTGGGGTTTCATTTGCCATATTGACCGTTACACTTTTCCCAATTCAAAACTATACAAGAGACACATCTTGTGTATTCTATAGTTTTTGACCCTAGACAAATTTCAGGTATGATGGGTGGGTATAGTGTGTAGGGAATGTAAGTAAAGACCAATGAGGCACCGTTTTACAGTGTGTCCCTGGTTGTATTGAATTTATCACTCAGATTAACAGCTCTTCTATTTTCGAGCTCTAAATAGAAGAACTGTTAATCTGAACGACCAATTGCATATACCATTCACTTGAAACGTCTTGTATATTTTGTGTCTAATTTAATTGGGTGTTTTTATTTAGTGTTATTTTTAATAATAATATAAACTTAAGTAAGGTAATAAAACTCTTACTGAATCAGTAGAGGTTCAAAATACAACTTTTGTTCTTTGGATAAAGCACCAAATTGTAGTAGTAGCTGCAGTATTGTTGTCTGTTTGAATGTACAGTAAATGAAAGGTAAAAACTACACTGTGTGCAGCAGTGATATATATATCATTGAAAGTCATATGAGGAGCACAGCAATGTGGAAAAGTTATTACACTGTACAGGTTCATCTGTCTGTTTTCCTACTTTTTTTCAGGCCATGTACTCAGCATGCCACATGATGATTCGAAAAACTGTGAGAAATGGTTTGGGCATCTCTATGGACATACAATGGCTCCTTTCTTTGTCCATCTCAACAAAACTCTTCCCTGGTCTCCATGTAGCGCATTATACATCACAGAGTTCTTCGACAATGGCCACGGTATGATTCTTCTCTGGTTCTCCAGAGATACTGTTCTATTACTTCCCTTCTTTAAATATTTGACGAAAACTGGTTTTGCCCTTGTGTAACTGAGTGGGTTTTCTTTTGGTTTTCAGTTTTTGTTTGGTTTTGGCACATAATGGTGCATATTTCCCAGAGACCCGGAGAGAGAAAAAATAATAACACTGAGTGAAGTTTTTGAGCCATTTGGCTTGAATTGTAAATCTGTCATTCTAAAGTTAATGGAAACATGTCACAGAGAAGCTACTGTATAATTTTGATCTTAATGTGCGGTGAAAAATCTCTATAATGTAGATGCCTGTGTTTTATGAATTGACTTTCCTTCAGTGCTTTGCACGTTTCTTGTTCAAATGCCTCTTCTGTCTTAACCTACTCCCTAACCACTAATAATGGGCTGGTGGGACCACACTGTGTAATTTTGCTGAGAGTGTCAAAACTAACAGTCTTTGCAGAGTAAGCTCACTCTCACTCACTTTGTCTACTCGTGTACTGTATAAATACACAAACTACAGTTCAAAAGTTTGTGATCAGTAAGAGCCCTGGTCTCTTATGCTCGTCAAGACCACATTTATTTGATCAAACATACAGTAAAATGTCATTAAAAATAACCATGTTTTATTTTAAGATATTTCATTTTTTTCCCCTGTGATGGCAAAGACTACATTTACAATGAACTTTTGTAACATCAAAATTAATTAATTAAAATTAATTTAATTTGAATAATGGATTAATTTAAGTTTAATTAATGGATCAAAATTAATGAATGCTCTTTTGATCAATTTAATGCATCCTTGCTGAATGGAAGAAACACTTTCTTTTAAAAAAATCTTACTGATCCCCTGATTTTGAACATATTTATTGTGCATATTTATTTTTTCTTATCTATGAACATTGATTTTAAATCAAAATTCCCAAAACAAAATATGCTATTGTCAGGGGGGCATGTTAAGACTCTGTCAGAGATGCGTAATGTTAACCACAATTTAAATAAACTACAACAATTCACAACAAAGATGAGCTCAGATTAGAAAAAGTGACAGCTCAGGAAATATGGTAGACATACTTTCTCCAGTTGTTGATTTATCTCCGCTGATATCTCAGTCTACACTCTCTCGTTCCCGCTCTTCCACTGACTCATCTTTAGTGACTCACACATTCCAGGTTTAACAACTGTTTTCCCTCACAGAGACAGTATGCGAGGCCAAGCACATGCCGTTTTTACCGGCCGTACTGTTGCCACAGGTAGACTGTGAACTGATACGGCTTCAAGCCTGTTATTTTCCATTGTTTTTTTGCCGGTATCCGTTTCAGCGAAAGCCTTTCATTACCAAGCATTCATAACATTCATTTAGGTGTACAAAGCCATATTGAACCCTTTTCAAATGTTTAATACCTTAGAAATTAAGGCGTCCTCAATACTTTAAGCCTAATTAGATTTCACAGTATCAATGTTGGAAAAACACAGAGGGAGTCAAGAAGTCTGCGTAATTGTTTCAAGGCGTTATGCTGTCTCCATATCTTTATCCATATGGATAAAACGATGTTTGGGAAGGACTCTTGGTAGACATTCCATATAGTGAAATTACACTTTCTTTTGTTGCTGATTCATTTTTTTTTTTGTTCTAGAGTGAGCTAACTGAGGCTCCGCAATAATAGGTTACATAAAGGAAATCTCTAGATGCGCACGTTGGGAAGAGAGGAGGTAGAGCAAGATCTTTCTGCTATGAAAATATAGTCCCCTTAAGCTAACGTGCACACCTGTTTTCGATAGCTGAATATAAAAGATTGTCTTAGTTGAGGTAAACACTCGGTCAATAGCAACAGTTCACCTTGTACGTGTTATTGTTAGGACTGGGTATTGACTAGGGGTGCAACAATACAGACTTCTCACAGTTTTAGGGTCATGGTTGTGGTTCAGTATATGATATGTTTAGTACAAAAACAGGACTTTTGTCAAATAAATAAATAAAAAAGTGTACAAGCAAAATACAACACAAAAAAATGAATACAATATAGCAAAGATACTGCTAAAATAAACAGTGCTTTTCAGGTTTCTTTTAAGTATGAGTGGTTTCCAGTTACATAAAGCTATAAATCTTTTCAGTCAAGAGCAGGGAGTGATTTCATTATCGTTTGTTGTTTGATTAACATTTAAAACACAGACAGCAGGAATTAGATGTTTTTACTTTAAGACAATCCACAGATGCAGCACAATGAGAAGGTTACTGACAAAATAATTTCCCGGATGTTTGCGTTCGGCATAACCTTAAGGGATAATTCATTAAATACTTGTCAAGTCAGACAGGTGGACGAAATTATTGGTCATAATGGAGTTTTACCATTGAGAAGCAAGACTTAATTTGCAAGTTACATCTTTCATTCATCTGTTCAGTTGAGCACTTCTCAATCCCCTGCCCACGTTCTCTTTATGCTTTGATGTTCAATGTTTAAATAACAAAAGCTTATGAATATAACGACATATAGTGTGACATGCACATCACTGCCATTTTCCTGCCAAGTCCCTAACTTTAGCGCTCACTCACATTTACTCACGGGAAAGCCTTGTTTCAGCACATGGACATACATTCTAACATGCACAAACCTCGTATTATGTATATATATCAAGCCAACTCACCTCCACCCAATGACAGGTTTCCACCATCTCTCCTCCACCCCATCTCTCCCCACTCTTAAGGTACATGTCAAGCGAAGCATATTTGCACAGATAAAAATGCCAACACCCTTCCAAAAGCAACCGCTTCTCCAAATGTTGGATCTTTTAAAAAACGTTCAGTGTTTATCGATTTGTGTAAAACGCACGCTTAGTGCCTCGCTATGTGAGGGCGACCTTGTGAAATTAAATTTTGTTTACAAGCTGTTTTGATAGACTTTGTAAGGTATTATGCATTTCACTGAGTTATTGATGTTTGTTCATGTTTATTTTATGCTATGAATTGTGGTAAAAATGATGATTGCTTTGTATGCACTAGAACTGAATCAGGCTTGTGTCACCTACAGTTTAAAGATTAACCAGCTGAGAAATCAGTATTTTCAATCAAATACTATTCTTTACAGAAACTGGGTTGAATTTGAAGCAGTCTCTACAAACATGCAGCTGAATAAGAACCTGTGTGTGTGTATTTTTCAGGTGACTGTTTGCTGGATCCTCCTGAAATGACCATCCCTTTACCTGCTGAGCTCCCCGGTCATAAGTTTGGTCTAGACCGGCAGTGCCAGCAGGCGTTTGGAATTAAATATACCCACTGTTCCAATGCCCCCGCAGATCAGACTTGTGTACAGCTGTGGTGTCGAGAGGAAGGAAAGATTCAGTGCACAACTCGAAATGGTAGCCTTCACTGGGCCGATGGCACTCCGTGTGGGGAAGACAGGAGATGTCGTGAGGGTTTGTGTTTGTCGAGTGCAATGGAGGAGGCGGGAGAGCAGAAGGTATGCATGTGTGTTTGTGCGTCATCCAGTTTTATCACCCTTTACCTGTCAGCACGTATGCAGAAAAAATGGCTGGAAACACCCATGTACAGATTTATGGGCGCCACTATTAAAAAAAATTCTGATGTCGTGCTTATAGCCCCTTTGTGCGTCACTCTTTCTACTGTTGCATACTGTCCCAATTATCTCTTCTGTCTCTCAGTTCTTTCAAAACTTTTAGATATTTCCCCTTCTTCAGACATACTCTTTTCACCATAATGTTTACATGTTTGAAAGAGTCTCTGAGTGCTCAGAACAGAAGAGTCAGACTGCTCATTTTTCACCTTCAGAAATAAATCTCATTCCTCTTCTTGGATCGCAACCAGGCTTTTTCTTAAAATACTACTTTTATATCCAGCATTTAAATGCCAAAGAGAGTGGATTTATGTAGATGGAGCACTTGAAAAGCTCAATTATTTTTGAACCTTCCATTTAAGATGCAGTTGCATTGTATTCAGTAAAGCCTCCTAAAAAAGTGTGATTATTTTTGGTGTAGTGTGTTAAAAAAAATCCAGCTTGTGATCCCAGACGGCCTGGCTGTGAGAAGGCATCCCTCAGCCAACTCATAAAAAACCCTGACAGAAATGCAGTGTGGTATGCTCACATTCCGTCAGCACTACTCTTACTGGAAGTGATGTTTAGGAGCACTTTGCAAGGCTAGATCAGGGGTCAAGATAAGCACTGCACGTGATCAAGGGTCCAATAATACACAGAAAACATTAAATATCATTTTAATTTTTTGTAGTTACAGTAGTTACAGACATTTAACATTAATAAATGTACACAGTATATACATTTTTTTACATACAGTATATGATATGTACAGTATGTACACATGCTACTAAGTTTGGGCCCACAAAGAGTATTTATTTTTAGATAATTTTATTCATCAAAGAGGCATTACATTAATCAAAGGTGACATTTATAATACAATATTGTAAAGTAAATCATCAAATAATGTACCATGATTTCCACAAACATTTGTTTTTAACATAGATAATAATACATCCTGAGTACCAATTCATCATATTAAAATTATTTCTTAAGGACACAAAAAACACACACACGCATAGGTTTCATAGGAAAATGTTCTAAAACCATGTTTCAAATGTGTTCCACAAGTGTTTAACTTGTTTCACTCTTCACATGTGAAGCTCATGTAGTTGAAGACTGGAGTAGTAATGCTGAAAATTCAGCGGTACTGTATTTTCTACTAGATGTTACATTTTACTGTGAAATCTAAAAGCCTCTTTTTGTGTCCCAGGTGCCCGTCAATGGTGGATGGGGAGAGTGGGGCCCTTGGGGGCCGTGTTCACGAACATGTGGTGGGGGTGTGGAGTTTTCCCATCGAAAGTGCACTTCTCCAGTACCACAGAATGGAGGATTGTACTGTGTGGGACAGAGGGTCAAATACCAGTCCTGCAATACTCAGACCTGCCCAGAAGACCATGGTAACATTTTATAAATAAACCTCCATACTCACTTTAAATAGCATAGGTCGCATTATTGAGGGCTAGAGAATGAGTGAGTGGAGAGAATGAAGCCATGAGGTCAAAAGACTGTGCAGTTTTTTTATAACATTATTCTCAGAGATGCACCTGTGTCCTTTTTTAATCCACAGGAAAAAGCTTCAGAGAGGAGCAGTGTGAGAAATATAACAGTGACCGTTACATGGACATTAAAGGAAACATAAAGCAGTGGATCCCCAAATATTCCGGTGTCTCTCCACGAGACCGCTGCAAACTCGTCTGCCGAGCCAAAGGAAGCAATGAATTCAAAGTGTTTGAAACCAAGGTGCACATCCGTTGAAGACATTTTACTTTTAATCTAATCTGATCAGGAATAAGGACAATATGTGAAATAAATTTTAGTCTCTGCCTGCTCTAAAGCTTTACTGAGATGTCAGACGATCGTTCTCTTAGACTTGCCACTCGCCACAGGCCCATTGATATCTTTACACTCCCACTAAACTCTCATGCATGAAATATTTTCCCTGTTGTAAAATGTGAAACCTGAGCACCCGAATTCTACAGTCCAGCTACTTGCTTAAGCTCTTGAGTACACCTCTGTAACTGATATTTCAGATACAGCTGAAATGTAGTTGGTTTTGCGTCATCAGCCCAGAGTTTTGGCGATTCTGCTTTATGTGGAATAGTCATTATGTGAGAACAGATTACACTGGGGCACTTAGGCTGCAATTGCAATAAAAATACACATTATTTCTTTAAACATTTGTTGAATGTTTCTGTCTATTCTGACGCTCGTCTTTTCTATATATTGGGCAGGTTGTGGATGGCACCACCTGTGGGCCGGATACCACATCCATCTGTGTTCAGGGCCAGTGCATCAAAGCTGGTTGTGACCAAGTGATAGGTTCCAACGAAAAGCTGGACAAGTGCAGTGTCTGTGGAGGTGATGGTGCAACCTGCAGGAAAATAAGTGGTTCACTAAACAAAGCTACGTAAGTGAAAATTGTATTTTTAAGCAATACGTAACATTTAAAAACTGGAATATAAACACTTGGAAAGGAGAGGGCTGCTTATAAAACTGGGCTTATTATATAACATGAAACACTAACTAAATTTACATTTTGTTTTTTAAAAAGAACCATTTGTGTAGAAAATTATGAGTCAGTGTTTAGCATCGACAACTGCTTTTACTTTCAGAATGTCTTATGGCAGGTAAACATGGCATGATTTTGCCCCAATTTTCAATTTTTTTGCTGACAGTTTTGTGGAAAATGTAGATAAATGCCTGAAATCACACAAAATCTGAGAAAAGCACTGATGCATTTTATGCCATAGTAAAAAAAAAGAGCACGGTAAAGCACAGATGACAAAATAAACATGAGCAGCACCAGTGGAGGTACCAAAAATGACAAAATGTGCATTAATGACTCAGATACAGGACTGACGAATATAGTATTCTGCTGCTGTGTAAACGTAGTGTGAAGAACATTTAAATAACCTTAAGAACGTTTTTTTTTTACTGCCATAGACCTTTTATGCAGTGGAAAGTTCCTGTGGCTGTTAAAGGTTTTCATGGATCCATAAATGCCAATAAAGAACTTTTTATTTTTAGGAATGTATGGTTGGCCAGTAACCAGTATGGTACTGATATATCGTTCTTATCTCTCCAGGGTGTTATAAACTGTTTTCTCCTAATATCTCCACAGTATTGGCTACATTGATATTGTTACCATTCCGGCTGGGGCGACTAATATTGACATAAAGCAGCGCAGTCATCGAGGCATCGCACACGATGGCAACTACTTGGCAGTTAAGGCTCAAGACGGAACCTACATCCTGAATGGGAATTTCTCAGTATCAATGGCAGAGCAGGACATCCCAGTGCCCGGTGCTATGCTTCGATACAGCGGCTCCTCCACCACCCTGGAGCGACTCCTAAGCTTCCACAGACTTCAGGAACCCATCATCATCCAGCTGCTGTCTACTGCTGGCGACATCTCACCGCCCAGGATCAAGTATACATTCTTTTTGCCCAGGGATGTGCCTTTTAGCAAGCCTGGCACAGAGAGCAGAATTTCAACACATGTTATTTCACCTTTTGGGGGATTCGATTGGGTTCTGGGCGAGTGGTCCGAGTGCTCCAAGAGCTGTGGTGCAGGATGGTCCAGGAGAAGCGTGGAATGTAGAGATGGGGAGGGATCTCTGTCTTACCTCTGTGATGCCGACCTGCGACCGGCAGACATCCGGCCCTGTGGAGATTTGCCCTGTCCCATGTGGCAAATGGGGCCATGGTCTGCATGCTCACGGACTTGCGGACCCGGAGAGCGCCACCGCACTGTAGTCTGTTTGGACTACGCAGGCAAGGTTCTAGAGCCTGAGAAGTGTAATCCAGACAAGAGGCCAGAGGTAGCTGTAGGAGAATGCTTTTACCAAGACTGCTGAAGGTGACTTTTAGTACAGCGTAATAGAATGGAGGAGGTGGTGGGATGCATATGTAGTGACTTGTCACCTCCAAACTTCATAAAAAAAATGTGCTCTTAGAGATAGAGCGTTAGATCGGAGATCACTTATCAAGCATAACCAGGGCATTTTATTTTAAATATTACCTATGTAATGGTCTAATTCTCTGTCAATTTTAATTATAACCACAAAGGTAACTTCCCACGGAGATCTACCTCAGTCAAGACAAGCTTCATAAAGTGTACAGTTGTTAAGAGAGGAGTCCTTTGGAACAAACCTGCTGAAAATCTGTTCAAACATCTCTTGCATACAGTACCTCCATTATACAATGCAGTTCACTCCACATCTGAAATGAGTCCAAACATTCAGTGAAAGGGGCAGCCATGGCCTAAAGTTTAAAGAGTTGGACTTGTGATCTAAAGGTCGCAGGTTCAAGTCCCAGCACAGGCAGGCATTGTAGGTGGGGGGAGTGAATAACCAGCAATCACTCCCCTATCTGCTCCCCTCGCAGCCCTCTGCTCCGGGTTGTGTGTTCACTAGTGTGTATTGTTTTGGATAAATATAAAATCTATACTAGAGGTACTCAAAGGTTACCAGTCAGAGCATCCACCTTCATTAAATTGTCCATACCTGACTGCAATTTAGTGTCTTTATACATGCTAGACTAATTGAATTGAATTCCCATTTATTTGTATTTTTTTGTAGCTTTGAGTTTATTTTTTATCAATACCTACTACTTTAATACCTGTATTACCCTCGAAGGCTTTCCGATTTTTCATATTACAACACTGGAAACAGTATTTGGAGGTACAGTTCTTTACTTTTCTGTAAAAAAACTGTCAGAACGCATACATATATGCTCATTGTACCTTACAAATTTGGTTATGAACGTTGATTTACAGGAATGATATTAGTTTGTAATGAAGAATTAATGTGGAAATGCCCTATCTCACACACTGTTAGTTTTTCTGTAATATAATTCAGCCATTAGGCAACAAGCTATCCCAGACTGAGAGCAACAATGTAAAGACTGCAAAATGTGCCTTAAATTAATTACTTTTTTATTATTAGCATCCACTGGTTCATATGACTTACAAAAGGGATCATATAATATAACTGATACTGGCATATGTGTTTACAGGAGAAGGTAATTTATTGCTAAATGATCACGTACAAGTGGATAATTACTGTATGTTATTGAACACACGTGTGCCCTCATTATAATTGCAATGACATCAAAAGAGAAAATACATTTCCTGTGAAAAACATTGAGATTGCATGCATCTTTGCAATCTGTATTCTGTTCATTTGTCTTTACTCTTCCAAGCTTTAGTTGGCACTATTATAATACATTTGAAAATCGATCACCCATCATAACAATGAAGAGGAGAAAATAATCATCTGAATGTTGTAAATAAATATTATTTTTCTATTTAATAAGACAACTATAGGTCAAGAGTTTATTTAAATGCAGTAGTGCTGAGCAGACAGGCCTGATATTTCTGAAAAATAAACCCTTTAGCGTAAAGAGCACTGATATTTGTTCAATAAAGTGTCATTTCATACGTGGTGAAATGAAATCTGCTTTTATTCTTAGTTGCAAAATTACCCATCATTTTCAAATTTCCATAGTTGCAAAATGTAACTGAAAATGACCTATAAAATGTTTCAATATGAGAGAAAAGATTTTCATTCCATTTGACTTAGAAGTATGCAAGTTTTGAAATGGTGCATATTTGAGACTAAAGCATTCTATCCCTTCAGTGAAGGTCTGCACAATGCTATTGTTATAGCTTCCTTTTACAAGCTATTTATTTTTCTACCTTCAACACCTAATGTTTTGGTTTGGTTTTTTCTTGATGCTGCTGTCTATCTTATACATGATCGATGTATGAAATTAAATCAATTAAATGTGTGTCTACAATAAAATGTGTTCTTGATTCATTTTGAAAAGCCTCCATGTCAACATATTGAATTGTCATTTACCTCATAAATGTTACCTGATGAAAACATTTAAGCAAACAAAACAGAATTCATACGGTGCTAAAGATATTCCCCCCCCCCCAAAATCTGTATGCCCCGACTAGCAAAATGCTGGGAATCTTAGATTAAACCTCAGAGAGCCAATGAAAACACAGATGAGATGCAAATGTAGTAAAATTGAAGGACTCTGTATATAGACTTAGGTGCAGATCTGGTTATTCCTGAAGATTTTCTCAGGGGAAGAGGTAAGTTTTCTGGGCTTCTTCTAATCAAATCTTATTTTGATACCAACTGTTACAAAAGTAACACCTTCAGATTCCTTTTTGAGGTAAATCTAAAAAATCAGTTTTACCTTAAAAAAGGGGCATAGATATAGAACAAGTAACACATAATGCTGTAGTCTACACACTACACTATAAACTTGTTTACAAGAATTAAATCTATGCTTTTATTTTGTGTCATTGCGTCATTACAACGCTTTTATGTCATCAGTAAAAATGAAAGGTCAGTCGCACGAGCTCCCTGAAAAGCATTCTGGGATAGAGTATGTAAACATCAGCCTCAAACCTGTCAGACGAGAGACCAATGCATTTTATACGTAATGCAGATTTAAACCGGCTGCTTTTTTATGAATTTTGTCTTTTAATACAAACGGGGGGCACTCGACTCGAGTGAATTATCGGGATGTGGTTATGTTTTCAAAAAGCGACAGTAACGTTACTTCTATGCAAGTGTCAGAATGCTAGCAGCTAGTTAGCTTGCTGCTGGATCACATTCATGAGCTCATAGTCGTACAACATTTCAACGGATTCGTCCATTCTTCTTTGTAACCGGTGAGCTGCGCAGACATTCATGCAACACGAGTAATGTTTTGTACACTGTGTTGACACTGACGACACCTGTTTAGTCATCGTTAGAGATTAGCGAGCTAGCCAATGAATGCTGTTGGTTAGCTGGCTGTTGTTTCAGACTGTAAACGGCAATGCATGTTAATATATTCATTATATTTTTTCCACGAGTTACTGGCAATGTTACATTATTGACTGTTTCGGGTTTTTATATATGTATAGTGAGCCGTCTCCTTAATTTACATTGCACGTCTCAAAATTTTAGGCCACGTCCAAGCTGTCTAAATATGTAGCTTTTGTGATCAGAAATTCAATATGCGTGAATCTAAACTTTTGAAATGGGTTTTGAGATTTCTGTCATCGCGGTTGCTATTTAGAATAAACGCTTATATAAACAACAACAACTCGTGTGTAAAGCCACGCCCCTTTAACTTTTCTGAGCACGAGTGTGACAGCCGTAAACAAGATGTCATATTGTATTCTCCATTCATTGCTTGTGGAGGAATCATGTCTGTAATTATGCACTCTTTTAATTTCAGTGTCTTTGACAATTTAACTATATGCATAATCAGATTACTTCTTTCAAAAGGCAATTTGAGGCTTAGTATTTAATGTATGTCTTCACTTATAGCATAATTACAACAAAGCTGATTTAGTTTTGTATGTACAGAATGTTCATTTTATGGAAAAAGATGCACAGTCGTTGGTGAGTCTTTTATTCTCACTCCCAGCTCGAGCGAAGAAAGAGTTTTAGTTCAATCCCTTCCTAAAATATAATAATGGCTATGTTTTTTTTAAACCCCCATTTATACTGTAATTTAAGGAATATTTATTTTCTTTGTTAACAAATTATCACCACATAACAAAAACGTAATTTGGTAAAAACACACTTTAAAATCATAATATAAAATTATTTTTTAAACCATATTAATTACTTTATAAAAAATTTCGATTTCTTGTTCCATATTAGGGTTTCCTAACTCAGTTATGAATTGCCAAAGCATGCTTTTTTTCCCTCTTATGTGGCGCAAATGGGTTTCCATAACTTTCTTCCCCCTTTTATAAAGGATGTAGACTAACCAATTTAACTATTGGAATTTTAACTCAAACTTAATTAAAACTTAAAGAAATTTTAAGTTACTTAATGGATAGTTCACCCAAAAATGAAAATTCAGTTATCATTTACTTGTTCCAAACCTGTTTGATTTTCTTTCTTCTTTTGAACACAAGGGAATATATTTTAAAGAAAGCTGGAAACCTGTAACCATTTATTTCCATAGTATTTTTGTCCTGTTATGGATGTCATTGGTTACAGGTTTCCAGCTTTCTTCAAAATATCTTTTAAAAAAGACACTAATAAAGTTTAAAAACCACAAATGGGTTAGTTAATTATAACTATCCCTTTAAGTTAGCATGTAAACTTTAACGTCCTCAAAAATGCGTTTTGTAAAAAAAATTCTTTGGTCTTAAAACATTTCATAGCCACCAAAGCACCCTTTGGACTTCTTGCGGGTTTCTGTAGGAGCACGCTCTAAAAAAAAACCTGGCTTCAAGCACTGACACCTTAAAAATTGGTGGTCGTATTTTTATCAATATTTCAACCATGTCGTCCAGTTACTGCTAGAGCTATAAATCAGAAACGTGCGCAAGCAAAAAGAGTTTTATGGAAATTTTATGGCTCTGTGCTCTCATTTGTCCCAAAAATCTTGTAAAATCTCTGTCACTATGGAATACAGCCTACTGTTCTGAGAACCCCAAGTGTTATCTTTCTAAGAATTAAGTACTTTCTTTTTTTTTTTTTTTTACTGTTTCTTGGCTTGCTTCATCTTCTTGTTTGATTAGACACTGCAGTTGTAAATGTTTAACAGCGGGAGTCAAGAACCAAAGATGATGCTGGTCTCTTTAAGCCGAGACAGACTCATTTAGTCATCTGCATAGTTTAGACGTATCTGCCATCACTGTATTAGCTGTCAGATGGATCCATGCAATGCTATAGCAATTTTCAGCAGTTGTCGTTTGAGGGAGTTTGTTTGGGCTTGGAAGAGTTACAAAATCAGGATTCTTCAGCTCTGAATCATTCTAACTATGTGATTGTGCTTTGTGTCATGAGGTCCACTGAAGTGTTGAAAGTGTAAAGCCTTGCGTCTTCTGTCTAAATATGTAGATTTGCTAAATCAGCAGTCGGGAAAAAGCATTCCTTGCCAGTCACTTGGGTAAGATGGATGAACTATTACTTTACTATTACTATAATGACTTAATGGAAAGAATTTGGATTTATGTAGAATAAGACAAGGAAAATAATTGAATTGATTGAACATATCTGTTGTCAGTTCATTAGGTTTAGCACAAATTCAGTTTGTAATCATGCAACATTTATTTTGTATATTAAAATTATTTAAAAATAAAATTGTTGTTTATTAATCTATTAATTTAGATGTAAATATTAATTTAATTTAAAAGGTCGCATTAAACATGTGCTATATTTGTAGTTCTCATGTTTTTGCAATACTGTTTAACCTAAGAACTGATTTAAAAAGTGTTAGTTCAGCCAACAGATGAAATTCTGTTATAATCCATTCATCCTTATGTTGAGTAATAATTTATATGAAATAATAATTCTAATCTTTAAATGAAATGACAGTCTGTTAGGAGGAATATTCCTGCACATTTCTTCGCCAACCCTATTTGAAATATGTTGTCTATATGGTATATGCCATGTTTGTTAACTTGTACAGTCTTGTTTTTGTACTCTGATGTCAATGTGTTACTGCAAGTCTTCACAAGCATTTCAATGCCCAGCTCCCAGTGTAATAAATGACTCTTGACTGTTAAATATTTAATTAAATGTCATGATGTTTACTTGAAATTTAAAAATATGCTGTCCCTTAATTATAAAGTCAGTGCAGTTGTTCCCTTCTTAAACATTATACTTTTATAATTATATCAATATCTAGAGAATGCTATTGTTTTATGCAGGTTCATATTCATGTTAAATTCATAGCTATGATTTTTATGTCTTTATTTTAGAATTCTGACTTTGATTTTGGCTTTTTATGTCACAATTATGAATCATCAAATATTGTTTTTTTTTGTAACCATGGATGTAAACATAATGCTTATTGGTTATTATTCATATTGTTAGACTAATGTATCTTATTTGTATTTTTTTCCAGACAGCCCTACTACTGTAAAGGATGGGTGTGAAAACATTCACTCACAACTCCCCCAGCCACAGCCAGGAGCTTCTGGATAAGCTGAACACCCTGCGCAGTGAGGGCCACTTCTGTGATGTCACCATTCGGGTACAGGGCCAGCTGTTCTCAGCACACAAGGTAGTCTTAGCCTGCTGTAGTGACTTTCTTCGAGCAAAGTTGTCTGGGAAGTCGGCTGAAGAAGACCCTGTAATTGTCGGTGAAGATAACAAACACGTGCTTGATCTCCAACATGTGACGGTTGCTGGTTTTGCTCCTCTTCTGGAATATGCATACACATCTACTCTGTCCATTAGTACGGAGAATATCATCGACGTATTGGCTGCAGCAAGCTACATGCAGATGTTCGCAGTGGCCAACACTTGCTCGGAGTTCATGAAGTCCAGTATCTTGTGGAACGCGGCATCTTCGGGAGCAGGAGCTCCTGGTAGCATCCAACCTCCAGGTTTGCACAGGCCCCAAGAACCCCCTGAAGGCCATGCCAGCTGCACCCTTGCCCCTGTAGATGCCCTCTCACCATCTCCGGTTTCATCTGAGTGCAGCGTGCCAGAGCGGCCCATTCCTGTGTGTCGTGAGTCCAGACGCAAACGCAAAGGCTTCGCAAGCCCACAACCAGCATCCTCTACCTCTCCGCAAGTCCCCAACCCCTCGCCCTCCTCCTCCTCCTTCCCCGAGAGCTCAGCACAGGCTCTGGAACCAACCCTGGCCTTCTCCTGGACGTACCCCTTCGGTGTAGACCGTCGGTTTACACCAGAGAAGTCAAAACTGCCTGAAGGTCTCCTGGAAACATCTGGAGCGTCGGGTCAGGACTCTAGTGGAAGGGCTCTGGTGGAGTATCTGTCCTGTGAGGGTCCCCGTGGCCTGGGCGTAGGGGGAGCAACAGGGGTAGAGGAGGAGGACGAAGAGGATGTGCAGGTGAAGGTGGAGAGGCTGAGTGATGAAGAAGTGCATGAAGAGGCTTCTCAACCAGTCAGTGCTCCACACAGTTCGCTGAGTGACCAGCAGACGGTTCCTGGCAATGAACACAGCCAAGAAGATCTACTCATCAGCCCTCAGTCCTCATCAATTGGTATGTGACACCTGCGCTTGCTATATAAGCTGCAGTACCTTTTTTGTTCATAATAATACATCCATCTTCAGTCTTGTACCAAATCGCCACAATTAGCCAGTGAAAAAGTTTATATGGGGACTATTTTAGATCAGTCAGGTCGATCTCCATCATGGAGTAGCCCTAGTACTTTTCATATAGAGAATAGCTGCTTTTCTACTGTTGGTCCAGCTCAGTGTGAGCCAGGGCTAACTATGGGTCGGCAGGGGCCAATAGCTAGGCCCAGACAGAAACCTAAGCAGATTTTCACAGATTTTTGAGCCTGTCATTCAATATATTTACTTATTTAAATGTGTGTAAATATATATTTATTTATTTTTATATTTATTTTAACTATTTTATTCAACCATTTGCAAAGGTTAAGATGATTTGTGTACGGCACAGTTTGTAAAGTAATATTTGCTTTTAATAGATATATTATATGAGAGACCAACTGCAGCTTAGTTTAACAAACAAATGGTTCTAATTGAATTTGCATTGTAAAACTTGAATAAAGTTTTAGCTCCTATACTCTTAAAAAATCAGCATAAATCTTGAGCAGCAAGGCCAAAATCAAGCTGTGTTTTCACTGTTGGACCGTTCTACTTTAAAACCCACCCTTAACACGGGTCCTTGAAGCAAACGTCATCATTCCACCAGCATGGGGAAAGTGAATCAAACGAAAAACCACAAAATGAAACAGATGCAGGCAGAACGTATGTTCTACGTATGTGGTTCGGTCCTTTCACTTAACACTGCAGCATCGACTCATCAAAATCCATTCAAAATGCTCCTCAATGAACCTGGTATATCATTATTTCACATTGAAGAGAACATGCATATTTACTATGCATACACAAACCAATCTTTTAAGCCATTCAATTAGTATTGTGAAATCTAAGGATATATGAGTGCTGTCTCCCATTTTGCAATATGTATTCAGTTCAGTTCAAGCTTATTTGTATAGTCTTTTCACAATAATTATTGTTTCAAAGCAGGTTTACAAAATGTGCATGTTATTACGTTACAGTCAAAATCAAAAAGTTAAGGTGTTTTGCATAGGGTGGACAGTATATATACATAGTTAACATGCATAGTTAATACCAAATTAGTATGTATCTTTTTTCCTTTTATCAAGAATGTTGGAGGGGTTATGTGAGTTATAGAAGTTAACCTGAGAATATGTGATTTATCAATGTGCAGATGTAGAGGTCAGGTATCAGCGAAGGCACAAAAATGAAATGGAAGGAAGATGAAATTTTAAACCAAATAAATAAATTTTTACAGTCATGTAATTTGTCTTTACAATGTCTCTTTTATTTTCTTTAGCATAATGGTTTACACCAGTTTTAAGTATAAGTGTCTTTTAGTATTGCATATAAACCACATATAAATGCACGGTGGTCAGAATCCCCAATGGATCAAACTTGGGAATTATTTAATAAATTGATGTTAGCTGGTATTCTGATAGGAAAATATGAGAAGTAAAACATACCTCTGTTTATTATCATTCCTCCAACCAAAAATGAATAATAGAAAAAAAATAATAAATACTTTTTGTTCATCAAAGGGTCCTGGAAATTTCAATTATAATATAATAATAAGAAGAATAAATTTGATGTTAATAAGATGTTATTGTTAATAACATGAGCTCCAAATTATCATACAAGAATGATTTAGAAAGATGTGGCAGTGAAGACAAGAGACAAGAGTAGATCATAAAAGGACATGATTGCTATTCCAATATACTGTTGTTTAACTTCTATTTATCAGACTGCTTTGATTTTGATCATTTTATGCACTTTTGAGAACTTTAGTCTGAGGCAGGCATCAGGCAGCATTATCTGTTTAAAATAAAGTAGATGACAAAATATTAAGACACAGTTTTACAGTCGAAATGGTTTAAAAACAACATTGTGCTCTGTCCTCAGGCTCCATGGATGAGGGGGTGACGGAGGGTCTTCAGTCCATGCAGGGCACTCCAAACACTACTGGTCACATGGAGGAGGATGAGAGGTACGACCCCTTTGGGTGTCTGTGTTGTTTTTACAGAGTGTCTTTTACGACGTCTCACTTTTATGATGAAACTAAAGGGCCCCTCTGAGTAGGGACATCATTTTTCAGTCTTCTCAACATCGTCTTTCCTCTTGTATACTTATAAGCAGCAGAGGCTTCTGTGATACTGTAGTGGCTATTAGGATGTGGAGTTATTGCCAAGAGGCCAGAGAAGCTGGTTGGCAGGCTTTCTGGAAACTCCTTGGACCCAAATTTGCCTTTTGAAATACTGGAAGAGTAGGGAAATGGTATGATGCAAAACAAATGGGATAAAAAAGACACTGCTGTCCATCTCAAGAGTAGAGTCTGCTTTATATGACAACTCGATATGCCTGACTAAACAGGTGTTATATGTTTGCCTAGGACTTTTGTGTGGTAATCTCTGTGAATCTGTAGACAGGAGCGTGAATGCAACTCAACGAAAATACTCAATACACAGCATGGCTCTTTTCTTTGGATTCTCACCCAAATGTACATGTAAAAGGGAGCATAAAATGAAATTAAATGATGATTTTTCATTCCTCAAAGCTAACATGCAATTAAAATTTTTTTGGGGTTTTCCACACTTCTGAAATGGCAGTATGCCCCTTAAATTTGAATCAGGGGGTGAGATAATAGATGTTTATCCATCAGTCACAATAGATTATTTTCTTAATTATTCTCAGCATTATCCTCACTGTTCTTCAGCTTACTCCCTGATTCATCAGGGGTCCCCATAGTGGAATGAATGCCAATTCATTCAACACCCGCTCACTCTCTCATACACATACACTTATACACTATGGCCAATTTTTGTTTTTCCCAATTCACCTATACCGCATGTCTTTGAACTGTGGGGGAAACGGGAGCAAACAGAAGGAGAAACTCACGGCGAGCATGGGGAGAACTTCACACAGAAGACTCGAACTAGTGACCTTCTTGCTGTGAGATGACAGTGCTAACCACTGAGCCACCGTCTCAGCATTGTATTCATTTTAACATAATCACTTTTTAATTCAAAAGCTTTTTATTAATGATTAAGAGACAGTGTGCAATTGGCTCATCTAGCTAATTATTGTGTCTTGTTGCTGCTCTGTCACCAGGCTGGAGAATGTCCAGTACCCATACCACCTGTACATCAGCCCTTCTACTCGCCCAGGACTCAATGGTCCCGAACGGCCCTTCCAGTGCCCTACATGTGGCGTCCGCTTCACTCGAATACAGAATCTCAAACAGCACATGCTCATCCACTCTGGTAAGAAAGCCTCTGCTATTACAGCACACTGATGTCAATGCGTAGAGAACTTCTTTAGTTCACTATTTTAAAGGGATCTCAAGTATAAAAACACTATAATATAGTCTAATACAATCTAATTGTAACTGTCTTTGCAATCAGTTTACATTTACAATCAATTAGCAACCTCTGAGCTCACAGAGGTCTGTCTTCAAAGGTTTATCACTTTTTGTTCAAAATTAATAAAGGTTTTAATTCATCATCTCAACTGTTGTACTCTATGTACATGCAGTTCGCACATGACCTTTAAATTTGTTTGCTCTAGTTTGCGTGAAAGGTCTCAACTCTGAACCGGGCTGTTGTTTGACTGTCGGAAAAGAAACTGAGAAGCCAGAAAAAAAAAGAAAAATTGTAACTACTGAAACTTAAGAAACTACTGAAAATGGCAAAAACAATAGGCACGTACACTATATTGCCAAAAGTTTTGGAACATCTGCCTTCACGTGCACATCAACTTTAATGACATCTCAGTCCGTAGGGTTTAATATGAAGTTGGCCACCCTTTATAGCTATAACTGCTTCAACTCTTCTGGGAAGCCTTTCCGGAGGGTTTAGGAGTGTTTATGGGAATTTTTGACCATTCTTCTAGAAGCACATTTGTGAGGTCAGGCACTGATGTTGGACGAGAATGTCTGGCTCTTGGTTTCTGCTCTAATTCATCCCAAAGGTGTTCAGTTGGGTTGAGGACTTGAGGGAGTTGAGTTTGTGAAGGCCAGTCACGCCAGGCCAAGTCCAAACCCTGAATAGAATGCTCAGATCATAATCCCCTTCCACCAAACATTACATTTAGCACAATGCAGTCAGACAAGTACTTTTCTCTGGCAACATTCAAACCCAGATTCATCAATCTGATTGGCAGACAGAGAAGTGTGATTTGTCACTTCAGAGAACACATCTCCACTGCTTTAGAGCCCAGTAGGGCTTTACACCGCTGCATTTGGCACTTTGGATTGCACTTGATGTACATTGTGATGTAAGGCTTGGATGCAACTGCTCGTCCATGGAAACCCGTTCCATGAAGCTCTCCATGCACTGATCTTGAGCTAATCTGAAAGCCACATGAAGTTTAAGAGGTCTGCTATTGACTCTGCAGAGAGTTGGTGACTTCTGTGCACTCTGCACTTCAGTATGCGCTGACCCAACTCTGTGATTTAACAAGGCTTTCTGTGATTCTACACCTGTTGTTGCTTCCCCTTTGTTATAGTTGGTAGTGAGAAGATTTCACAAATGGACTTGGAATTGCACAGGTGGCAACCTAGCATGGTATCACACTTGAATTCACTGAGCTTCTGAGAGTGACCCATTCTTTTGTTTGTAGAAGCAGTCTGCATGCCCAAGTGCTGGAAGTCATCGGAAAACCTGAATTCAATGATTTGGAGGGGTGTCCCAAAAGCTTTTGGCAAGATAGTGTATGTGTGACTTAGCACATGTTATGGAATTTATTAACTCGATTTTAAATGAGACGTTTTTATTGCTCAACTGTTGTAGAAAAAAACGCAGACACGGAACACAGATCTTTCTAATGGGCATTTGTAAAGCTCCTGCATTCATGCAGGCTATACTTTAAAAGGCTGTGTGTTTGACAGTGTGTGCCGTGTACATAAGAATTAGGTAGTTGTATACTTTAATATACTGAGGCTTTATTCTTCAAATGTTTTAGCACAGCTTAGGATGTTTTAGGGGTAAAGCTTTCAAACATCCTAACATCGGGTCTTGTATTACAAAAACGTCTTGTTTGCAGAAGAGTATAACATGTATAACAGAGTATAACAACTCTAATCTACATGTTAGTTTAAACAGAGTTGACATTTGTTTGCTGTCGATTATCCAAACAGAACTTCTCATCACAGCTGGACTGGTGAAAGCCATTGTAGGCAGTTGGTTTAGTTGTGGGTTATGTGAATAACATATTGTTCACATTTCTACATGTACTGGAGTAGTGTTGTTTATTTCACTTAAGTGTAGTTCAATTAGCTCAATCTCAAAACAGATTTTTTTCTTTTATTCAAGTTCATCATTTTCTTTATTAACTAATTATCTTCTTTTTTCTGTCTGTAACTGATTGACTGATGTTTTGTGTCTTCCCAATATACAGGCATTAAGCCATTCCAGTGTGACCGATGTGGGAAAAAGTTTACGCGGGCTTACTCTCTGAAGATGCACCGGCTGAAGCACGAAGGTAAACGATGTTTCCGGTGCCAGATCTGTAGCGCCACTTTCACTTCCTTCGGTGAATATAAGCACCACATGAGGGTGTCTCGCCACATCATCCGCAAGCCTCGGATTTACGAGTGCAAAACGTGCGGCGCCATGTTTACCAACTCCGGCAATTTAATCGTACACCTGAGGAGTCTCAACCATGAGGCGTCAGAACTAGCAAACTACTTCCAGACCAGGTGAGGAGGAGCTGAACATTTTAAGAAAATATGTAGAAGTTCAAATTTAGTCTTGTACGGTCGGCCGCTCATCTCATGTTAAGGTAGCAGATTCGTTTTTTGTTTTTTTATTATTATTTTGGGGGAGAAATTATTAAACTGTATAACTGTAACAATATGTGTATCAGTAAAACACATGGCGATAAGTTCACTAGTTTTTGCAATAGGTGTCATGAACTAGCAACGAACAAGACTTTTACAGTATTTATTAATATTGATGTTATTCTCATTTAAAAAAATACATTTAAAAAAAAGTTTAGTACTGTTCAAAAGATTAGTCCTTTTTTGAAAGAAGTCTCTTTTGCTCACCAGTTTTAAATAAAAAAAGTACTGTAATATTGTGAAATATTATACTAAAATTTATGGTTTTTAATTTATTTTTTTTAATGTAATTTCTTTTTTTTTAATTATGTATTATTATTTTTAATAATTTATTATTATTTTTGTGATTCAAAGTAGATTTTTCTACATCATTACAACAGTCTTCAGTGTCGTGGTCATTCAGATAACATGATGAATAAAATCGACAATAAATCATTGCCACCCTGTTAGTTTCTGATGCCGAATGCATTAGCTAACTTCATTCTGCCACTTCATTGTAAAATATTACGAATGAAGCATTGTATATTTTCAAAAACAGCTGATGATGATGATCTGCTTCTGCTGTGATTAACAAAATGCATCCATCAGATGAAATGTCTTTTCCTGCTTTGCCACAGTCAAGGGCAATGCCCGGCTCTGTTGTGCAGTATTTGGCACAATGTTACACACTGAACAGAGCTCTCAGGAAATCACTGAAATCTCCACTATTGACTGTCCTGATTGGTATTATGATGGATGAAGTGTTTATTTGTTTCTCAATACCTTTGACACATGGGCATGCACACCATGTTCTTTCCTGTTTTTTTTTCTAAATGGAATAATAATGACTTCGATTCCATTTGAGCGTTGGACTGTGCATTTGGAAAAGAAGCAGTGAGATGTAAACAGTTGGACAGGCAAGGAAATCATTCCAGTGTCAGCTAATTACGGCTGAATAGTGAAGTTCTCAGTTGAATCACTGTCTATAATTTAGAGGAGACGTTCTGTTGAGGTAATCTTCCTGACTTTAGCCACTCATTAAAGCAGAGGAAAGGGTGTCAGATGCCTTTATGCATTGAGCTCTTGCTACACATAGACTCGCTTATTTCATCCAACTGTTTATTTTATTGAAGCCCTCTCTCTCTCTTAGGATCTCTACTCATTTTTGTCAGGCACAAATAAATGGTGTCTATGCAAGCTAGAGTGCTGAGGTAATAGTTTGGCTCTTGTGTGCTAATTAAAGGAACAGGTCATTTAAAAATCTCAAATTCAGTCATTTACCGACCCTCCACTTTTTCTAAACCCATATCATTTTCTTTTATGAGTTGAAGAGAAGAATTAATGTTGAAAAATATTTGTATACTAGTAATAACCATTGACTTTCATAGTATTTCTTTTTTCTCTGTTGTGGAAGTCAGAGAAACTTATTTTTGGTTACCATCATTCTTCAAAATATCTTCTTGGTGAACTATCCCTTTAAGAGAGATAAAGGTTTTATAGTCTATCCCAGTTAAGTTGTATTGCGTTTAATTACAAGAAAGAGTGGCGACACGGTGGCTCAGTGGTTAGCACTGTCGCCTCACAGCAAAAAGGTCACTGGTTCGAGTCCCGGCTGGGTCAGTTGGCATTTATGTGTGGAGTTTGCATGTTCTCAACATGTTCGTGTGGGTTTCTCCGGGTGATCCGGTGTTTCCCAGTACTGGGTTGCAGCGGGAAGGGCATCCACTGTGTAAAACATATGCTGGATAAGTTGGCAATTCATTCCCCTGTGGTGACCCCTGATGAATAAAGGGACTAAGCCGAAGGAAAATTAATGAAAGAGGAAAGATTTTGATGATAAAGTAAGTTTAGTTTATGAGCAATTGGGAACAAATTGGATTAAATTGGACAAATTAGGTGTTTAACATGACATTTTAGATCATTTCAGTCAGTAAATACATAAAAAAAAAATCTTAATTGCTGTCAATATTTTACTGTTCATGTTTGTACAAAGAACTTTTGAATTCACAGTGTTAAGAGTGAAAGGAATTGCATTAAAGACATAGGAAATTATGTCATTACTATCTAAATCCTATTGACGGATTGAGCTATCGCTGTTTGAATTGTAAATGCATGTTAAATCACTTTTTCTGCCAAGCCACAATCCTCAATCTAGCTTCAGAGGTTGACTTTTGTTTAGATAGCTGAAATGTTTTGCCAGAGGACATTTTGCCAAAGCTTATTGTTAGACTTAAACATGCTAGGACTGGCTGTTCATAAAAAGGAAAAAAAAATCCAAAAGAATCTTACACTCGTATACCAAACTTGGAACACTATCTTGGATGAATCAGATGAACCTTTTTTTTTTTTTTGACAAATTGTTTTGTTTTAAACTTGCGTCTGAATGGTTTGACATCCTCAGATTGTGGCTTCACAGAAGGAGACTGAAAGCTGAAATCTTTATTTTGTATATTTTCAAGCTTATCGTGCTAAAACGATATTGAAGGTACTGAGTTTGTGAAAGATAATTGTACAGTTCTTTAACCTTGTCTGCTTTGCCTTATGTTAGTATGGCAATGGCAGTTATGATTTTCTGAACACAGGCCCTTCTCTCTCTTTTGTTTTTTGTTTCTAGTGAGTTCCTCCTCCCAGACTACCTGAGTCACATGCAAGAGGAAGAAGGGCTCGGACACTTTGAGATAAGCGAGCAGACCTTTGAAGCTTCTTCCTCCTCTTCCTCAGTCCAAACGCCAGTTATCTCTCAAGTTTCCTCTACCATGAACTATGACAACCACACTTCGACACCTGCTTCCGAAACCCCAAACCCCAGATCAGGGAATGGAGGCGAGGGCACAGCAGGGGACCTCCAGAAGCCCACCGCTGCTGTCACCTTTTTGCAAGACCCAGAGGAAGACGAGGGGGAGAAGGAGAGAGGGGCAAGAAAGAAGAAGAAGAGACTTGTGCCAATTACCATCGAGTGAAAACGTTCCATGTGTGTAAACATGTATAATGACAGTCAGTGTACTGTTGCACACTCAGTACTTCTGTTATAAGTTAACAGCTTATCAATCATGGAAAATGTCAAATTACCATTATGAAACTTTTTTATTTGTTGGGGTTGCTTTTAAGATCATCTGATTTGGATTCGGATGTGCAAGCAAATCTATGTAAAAGACCATCATAACCTTGCAGAGAAAACACATGAGCATCACATGTTAAAGTTACAAGTAAAGCACACACAGAACTTGCGGTTTCAGAACACGTGAAAGAACATGATCACGTTTTTAATTTGCATGCAAATGTTTTAAAACCACTTTTTGTGTGTGTGTGATTTTATTTTTATTTTTTATATATATTTTTTTTACATGTAAATCTCAAGTCTTTTTCTCTCAAGGAGCAGTTCAAAGTTATATATATTTTTTCTTAAATTGTTTTATTAGTAACCTGTTAATATCTGTGACTATAATTGGTTCCATGAAAGCACATTTTCTTAATTTAATGACATTTGTTATTATATGTTTTTTGTTGTTTTAAATTTGTCGGAAAGAATCAATTATCAAAGAATCAAAATTATTTTTACTTTTTTTTTTTTAATGTTATGTTAAACTATGACTGATGATCTTTTCTCACGTGACTTTTATTTTCCTTTTATTTCATTTCTGCGCCAAAACTATAGCAAACTGCCCCTTCTGACTGTAAACAACCTATTATAAACAGAGATTCTTCAACCCTCTGAGGACCGTTCCTAAAAATGTGAAAGACTGCGTTGATACTTCCATGTGTGTTCAAAGCGCAAACAAAACACTGAACTTAACTGGCACAAAACACCCATGAAACCCACGTTAATGGGTGGTTGTGCTTTGATTGAGTGTATATGTGAAGAGTAGCCCTGTATTCCAAGCCCTCTTTTCTGCTGTACGTGTAATGCTGCTAAATTTTGTAAACTGTGCCTCTTGCCCAGCTCTCCGAACCACTCGTCAATTCGATCTAAAGAGCTGTTATGTGGATCATTTCGGTTTAACGTTCTTCTTTTGATTGTGACATATGGAAGAAATGTCCACTTTTTAACATTGTGAAAGGTGATGTTTCCATAGCCTTTCCCATGTTTTTGCTGTTGGAATCAACTCAACTTGATGCCATAGTTGTATGTGCCTAACAGTCTCCCAAACACCTTGTGACTATGGCATGAGTCTTGATTTGAAGGTGTAACTTGATTGCAGCTTTGAAATATGTAGCATTTGTTTGGTTTGGTGGTTGTAATGATGGCATATTTTGCGTATGACTCCGTGTAATATTGCACCTGGCAATCAGTCTCGAAGCTGCTCCATTCCAATATGATTTTGTAGGGAACAAACACGTTTTAATAGGCTTTGTGCAATATCGTCACGTGTTCCAAGATGAAAACCTTTTCTATTGCAGTGGACAATGAGATGAATGATGAAGACATACCGGATGGGGGCTAGTCGAGGGAATAAGCTGAAGCATGTGCCCTTCCATAACAACAACAACAGATAGCGAAAAAAAATCCCATTGCATTAGAAGTTGCGTTATCATTCTCTGATGTCATTTCCCTCGAGACGGTCTCCCGCTTATCTCACTCTCTCCATTTTTGCGACCGCGGGCTGTAGCTCAAACTCAATTACTTCATGGTCTGAGAGTTTGTAGTGACGCATTTATCCATAAGACAATATTGGCTGTCTGTCCCAGATTGCTCTTTGTGCTGCTTGCATGTTTTTTCGTGCAAAAAGAAAAATGGGGGGAAAAATCAATATAGCATGGGTTGATTCGTTTGTTGGATGTCGTTTCAGATATGTGCAACTACCATTTTGTATACAATATTCAATCTTTGGTGTTCAGTTGTTTGAGCAGAGAGAAAACGTGATATTTCAGTAGTCATAATGCTTTTTTTTTTTTCTTTTCCTTTCTTTCCAGATTCTGTATTGATGAGAGTTACCTTAAAAAGTGTCAATTTGTACATTTGTAATATCAATGTGAGTGTGAGTAGTTATTTGACTTGAGCCTTGTAGTGTTCGCTTTTGTGACCATGTCTTATTGAAATACATAAATATATATATATATATATACTCTATATTCTTTTTTTAAAGCCTATAGTTTTAGTCGTATCTTGTGCCTTTGGATATTGGATCTGTATTGTATTTTACTTGGCATACACATGCATTGATATGAATTCATAATGTTTTGTAGACAGAATGCTGGTAGACTTCAAATGTAGCTTGAAACTAAAAATATTTTTGAAGTGCTATTTGACACATGGTTTAAACTGTATGTTTTTGTGTTTATTTTCATAAAAAAAAAACAAGTGTATTGGTCGTTTTGTATCTCTTCAGTGCTTCTTATCATCCGTTTCTGTGCCAATTCAGATTTATTGAATGATGTTTTGTAAAAACATTACGTACATAAAGATTTACAGTAAATGGTTACAGCCTAACACTCCAAGTTTGCTTCCGTTCTTATTGCTAAATCTGGATTATGAACTCGCTGTACAATATGTAAAAGATTCATCTCTTCCAGGTCATTCTGGTTTATGTACTTACTGTACACAATTAATACACACTACTGTGCTAAATACAATCAATTATGAAGGATCACTCGGCATGCCTGAGTGACATCTCGCTCTGGATGAGGAACCATCACCTACAGCTGAACCTTACGAAAACTGAACTTCTCGTCATCTCCGCCAACCCTAAGATCCGTCACAACCTCTCCGTTCAACTGGGATCATCGACCACTGCACCCTCCAGAACAGCCAAAAACTTGGGAGTAATAATCGATGACCAGCTAACCTTCACAGAATCATATTGCCAACACTGCCAGGTCCTGCAGATTCCTTCTCTACAACATTAGGAAGATCAGACCTTTTCTCTCAGAGCATGCTGCACAAATCCTGGTACAAGCTCTGGTCCTGTCCAGGCTGGACTACTGCAATGCTTTACTCGCTGGACTCCCGGCCTGCACTATCAAACCTCTACAGATGATACAGAATGCAGCGGCAAGAGTGGTCTTCAATGAACCGAAAAGAGCGCATGTAACACCCATCTTTGTCAGGTTACATTGGCTCCCTATAGCCGCCCGCATCTGCTCATATCCTACAAGACCACCACAGGTTTAGCACCCGCCTACCTTCACTCACTAATACAGACATATTTACCCTCCAGGCCACTGCGCTCTGCTAATGAGCGTCGTGTCATGGCTAACGAGCGTCATCTCATGGTGCCGTCCCAAAAAGGTAAGAAATCACTCTCGCACTTTCTCTGAATCGGTCCCACGATGGTGGAACGATCTGCCTCTTACAACACGTTTGGCAGACTCACTGTCCATCTTTAAAAATCGCCTTAAAACTCATCTCTTTCGTTTACACCTGACCCACTAAAAAAAAAAAACCTTGACTGCACTTAGCTCGTATATTGCGTTTTACCTACTCAAGACTAGTCCGATTTCACTTATGTATGCTTTCTTTCCTCTTGTACTGATTGGTTCTTTTGTGAACCTCAATTGTAAGTCGCTTTGGATAAAAGCATCAGCTAAATGACTAAATGTAATCATGTGACACTACAAAAGTGTTATTTCTGCTGAAAATGCAGATTTTCAAATATATTGATAAATTATTTTAAACTGCAATATTTCACAGTATTGCAGTTTTACTGCAACCTTGGTGAGCAGAAGAGACTTTATAAAAAAAAAATTGTACAACAAAATCTGACCCCATTCAACTAAGGAAATAAAGTGCCAATTAAATCAGATACATATACGTGACATAGTTTTATAAATTGCTGAAGTAGTTTTTTGCAAAGCTATATTGTATCATCTCACATGGTCTGTCTGTTGTGTTGGATGCACATGTTTCTAGCCCAGAACAAGCTCTGGTGTGTGAAGCGATGCTAATAAAGAAATTCTTGGCAACCAGGTGCACAAACACATGCTAACAGAAACAATGAGAGGCTTTTAATTTAGCCTTGGCCCTCTACATGAAGTTTTTTGTGATATAGCACAGCATTTTTAGACTCCAAGCACCTGCTTGTGATTTAGTGTCCTCCGACTGTGTGACCCACATCGGCTCTGGAGGGATGTTTAAAGAAAGCCCTTAAAATGGGTCAAGTCAGATAACGCTCACAAAATAAAGGCTTCTGATTTATCGTCAATGAAATAATAGCTAAAAATGTCAAAAATTGGTCCAGAATCTATTTTATATTATGTCCGTGACATTGACCACTTTTCGTTTTCCACTCTTGTGCTTCAGACAACGTGCTCATGATCTAGCATCTCGATAATTTACTCTGAGAGACATCAATGGCTCTGCTGGGCATAAATCTAAGGGCATGTCCTGTGCCAAACCTTTTGCCTTCTACACCTGCACACATTAGTCAAATTCAGTTATACAACAACCTTTTATCTGCAAAGCTTAGATGCTTTTTTTGTAGTGATGGATTGGAGTTTTCCAATATGGCCCAAAAATCCTTTTTACTCTATACCAAAACACATTAGTATTGAACACAGATTACTATACTTCTGTATAATCTTTGTTGTACTGAACTGTAGAATGAAATGTATCACGTCACTCAATACTTTGTGAAAGTTCATCAAAAAAAGAGTTTGCCTGCTCAATCTTGATAGATTAATGGCAAATGAATTTGGCTTGCTGTCTACAAAGGAGACTCGAATAATTCGGATAATTCATTCATTCATTTTCTTTTCGGCTTACTCCCTTTATTAATCAGGGGTCGGCACAGTGAAATGAACCGCCAACTTAAACAGCACATGTTTTTTACGCAGCGGATGCCCTTCCAGCCGCAACCCAACACTGGGAAACACTCATACACTCTTGCATGCACACACATACACTACGGCCAATTTAGCTTATTCAATTCACCTATAGCGCATGTCTTTGGACTGTGGGGGAAACCGGAGCACCCGGAGGAAACCCACACGAACACAGGAAGAACATGCAAACTCCACACAGAAATGCCAACTGACCCAGCCGGGGCTCGAACCAGCAACCTTCTTGCTGTGAGGCGATCGTGCTACCCACTGCGCCACCGTGACACCTGCAATAAACGCATGCTGGAACAATTGTTGCTGAACGGTGCAGTAACTGCTGTTTATATACGTTCATAAAAATTACAATCCTCCCAAAACAAACTTTAGAACTTAATTTGTTTACATCTACCATCCAAGATGTGACTTTATTTCTGTAGCTGAAGAGAAATTAAAGATTTAGTTCACCCAAAATGAAAATTCTGTTATTCATTACTAACCCTTGTGTTGTTCGAAGACCTTTGTTCATCTTCGGGAAGACAATTTAAGATAATTTATATAAAATTCGAGAGCTCCAATCCTCCATAGACAGCAACAGGCCTTCATAATCAGGCTTGTTTTTACACAAATAATGAGGCAT
Organism: Danio jaintianensis; assembly: GCA_903798115.1. Lineage (NCBI taxonomy): Eukaryota > Metazoa > Chordata > Actinopteri > Cypriniformes > Danionidae > Danio > Danio jaintianensis. The sequence continues at coordinate 8,977,911 of CAIGQV010016645.1, forward strand.
AATAATCAATGAATGAAATGTAGGCTTATAAGGATATTTACTGCAGTTCCAGTTTATTCTCATCTAGGTTTTCTCTCAGTTTACTCTGGTTCATCGAGGTAAGTTCTTCTCCTCTCAAAACTCAGAATCATCCAGCATAGCTGTTTTGAAGTTTAAAGGCAATTGACATACATTGTTGACACAAAAGTTTAACTAAAACCATAAAAAATGCATTGATCTGCTTTGAGCCCAGTTCAACTGCATTAGATCTTGAATTTTCATCTTAAAAAATGAACTTCACTGCACCTGACGAAATAAATGTATATTTCAGATGACTTAGGGGGAATATATAATCAGGAAAATGTTCTTTTAACTATTCCAATAATGTCCTTATATTGCAACAACGTCCTATATTTTTATAGCACTCTTCAGGTGGGTCAGAAAGAGTGCAACAGAGTTACAGGGTAGACTCTTAAAAATAAAAGTCCTTTATTGGCATTGATTGTTCCATGAAGAATGTTACACCTACATGGAACCTTTACATTGCACAAAAGATTCTTTATATTAAAGAAATGTTCTTCACATTAAGAGAAATCACATGAACATTGAACTATTTTAGTTCCAGGCATGTAATTTGGGGGAACTAAATTAGCTTCTACTTCAAGTCTAATCTACTTTTCAGGGAACTACCGGTGGCATTGACAAATAGGTGACAAATACATGCCATACAAAACATCAGCACAGCATTTTAAAGTTACAAAACACACATTTAGAAAGCTAATGGTTAAAAACATTCATTTGTCTGCAGCATGTCTCAATGATATGCAGCACTATCAGTTGTTTTAGGTCATTTAATCATTTTTTTTTTTGGTCTTTTAGCTGCATAACTTATAAATCTACATTTTCCAACCCCAAATCAGAAAAGGTTGGGACAGACCTTTTTTTTGGTACAAAAAAAGAAAGTAGTGATTTCTAAATTTACTTTGACTGGTATTTCATTGCAGACAATACAACAAACATTATTTAATGTGTTCCTCATGATTTTTATTTATTAATGGTGCCATCACAGTCTGAATGATCCTTTTCGTCTTTGGTTCAGAGCACACGGCATCCATTTCTTCCAAAAATACTGATTTATCTGACCACAGTACACGTTTCCACTGTCGATAGACTGATGGTCTATCCCAGATGCCTCCGAGCCCAGAGAAGTCAACTGCGCTTTTGGACACTGTTAACATAGGGCCTGTTTCTTGAATGCATAGGGCCTGTCACAGTACAGTTTTCACTGGCATTTGTGGATGTAACTATGTAATGTAGTGCTTGACAAAGATTTGCCAAAGTAGTCCTGAGCCCATGTGGTGATATTGCTTATAGATGAATGAGGATTCTTGGTGCAGTGAGGGATCGGAGATCACTGTAGTTCAGCTTAGTCTTGCTTCCTTGTTCTTTTCAGACTGAAATTCCTCCAGATTCCTTGAATCTTTTAATGATGTTATGCACTGTTGAAGGTGAAATATCCAAATGTCATCCTATCTTTCTTTGAGGAACATTATTTTTAAACATTTCAATAATATTCTCACATATCTTTGCTCCTAAAGGACTATACATTTCTTGGATGCTGCTTTTGTACCAAATCATAATTACAATCACCTGTTGACATCACCTGTTTCTAATCACATCATTATTTAATCAATTTACTACTGATTACTGATTACTAGCCCTAAATTGCTTCTGTCCCAACGTTTTTTTGGAATGTGTTGCAGGTCTAAATGACAGGAAAGGATGTATATTTACAAATGAAATGATTTTGTTCATATTGTCTGCAATGAAATACAAGTCAAAGTAAATTTAGAAATCACTACTTTCATTTTGTTCATTTGCGTTTTCCAAACTGTTCCAACTTTTTCTGATTTGGGGTTGTACCGGAGTTCATGTAGATACCCAGTGTGAAAGTTCCTTATGGAACTGTAAATGGTTCTTCTGTGGCATTTGTTTGAAAACACCTTTTTATTTTCAAGAGTGCAGGAGGGACACAGAAGACAGTGTCCACTGAGGGGTCCTGAACTACTGACCCAAATGGCACAGAATCCATGTACATGAGGTATTTCTGTATAAACCTAATCTTGTATTGAACATGGCAGATACTTTTCCCAATTTGCTGTTGGATAAAAAAAGAAAAAGAAAAAAAACATCAGACAAGTCTATTATGAGTGGATTTATTTGTTTAAGTGGAACTAGTTCAGACTTAAATTGGTTTTAGATGTTATGCTTATTTCTGTCACTTTTCTACTGCTTACAACAAATCCTACCATTTTTAAACTATCAAATGCATATGCGTGCAGTTAATCTTCTGATCTCCAAAACTGGTTATTGGCTTGCTAAAAAGCACTACAGTATGTCTCTTTTCTTGCTGCTAATCCTAGAACTGTCCTGTAATATCTCAGGATGATCATTTGTCAGGTAGGGACATTTGGTTTTCAATGTGGTTTTCAATATCCAAAAATATTTTGCGTTTTCATCATTGATGACATTTCAAATCTGTTTTGAATAAAAAGGACTGAAAAGAATTAGTTTCACGCTGGTCAGCAATCACACGGCGAGCTCCACCGTCACTTCTGTTATGTAATGGCCGATCCCAAGACAATAACTGGAAAGTCTTTCAATATGATTCTTGTTCCAGTGACTGCTATTTCAAATAATGCCTCCTTGTTTAAAATAAACACCTTGATCAATTTACTTGCCAAAGCCTCTTAGTCAAGTAGAAACATTTAAGAAAGGTGCAGTTAAAATTGTTTAAATATAAAATGTATGCTTATAAACATTAGTCCAAATAACTTCACTTATTTTTCTCATCTTTTTTAACATCTGACCCCAATTTGGTTCAAAAAGCAGGTTCATTGACAGACTGATCAAGAGCATTAGCAAAAAAATCTTCTTGCAAATGTGCACTTCTAGCACTTCATATCCAGAACTGTGATTTTTTTTTTTTTTTTAGGCCAGATTACTGCAAATGCATTGCATGTCTATTGGCACCACAGCTTTATGAACTTGGCGCAAAAAAGAAAATTAAGATGGAAAACATACGCTCTAGTTTTTCTCTTTGATGTTTGCCATAGTCTACCTATAATCATATCTCTGTTATGGTTCTGATAGTGTCCACCTGTGCTGGATTAGGCCACGCTGCATAGTTACAGTTCCTGTAACATCAAAACAACAAGGAAGCTTCCAATAGTGCAGTAAAACTGATGAAAAGCGATTCCAAAACTGGCATTTTGGTCAAAGGAAAGATTTTCCCCTAAAACTTTATCAAATATCCATAAATAATTTTGTTATGACACACAAATTTGCCAACAAATGCTTACATGAGCAAAATGGGAAAGAAATCGAGGTCAAATTATGTTTTTTCCCTCAGTCTAACTGAAAGGTTTGAGCTTCTTTTGTTTAAACAAACACTTCAAATGTGCTGCAAAGGAGACCTTTATGTTTGTTCAAGAACCAAATTGGAGGGAAAGGGAAAAAATGAAATGAAAGGAAAACTGACTTGCAAATGTTCAAGGATCAAAATGCAACTCAAAAATATATATCATTGATGTAAACTGGTGTGGATTAAAACTCAACCTTAAGAAAAAGAAGTTTATTCAAGTATGTAATTTTGTGTTTTAAACTAAAATAAGAGAGCAATTTTGTGTTTCTCAAAAATATATTTATAATTACATTTAAGTATACATATAAAGACAAAAGAGTTTACAGTCTAAAAATACACTGCCTGTCCCAAAAAAGTCACCAACTAGAGCCTCCTATTTGGATTTTTACTACATTGATAACTGTGTTTCAGCTGGTAACAAGTTGTTTAACCCTAACTGATGAAGAGATTTCTGATTTCTGATCTGCTTTCTTAAGCATGTCAGAAAACACATTCTTTGGTCGTGGGAAAGATGTTAATTTGTTTTAATAGGGTTGAGTAATTGACAAGCATAAAACAAAGAAAACATCTAGGAGATTGCTGAAACTACAAAAATTGTGTTTGGACATGTCCAACTGACCCTTGCAGGAATCCTACAGGCAATATGTAGGGCTCCTGCAGGAATCCTACAGGGAGTACCCTACAAAAAACATGTAGGAATCCTACAGGGAACATGCAGCACTCCTTCATAAATCCTACGGAGAACATGCAAAACTCATGCAGGAATCCTACAGGAAGTATGCAGGACTCCTACAGGCAACATATAGGACCGCTGAAGGAGTTCTACAAAGGAATCAGGGAACACGCAGGACTCCTGCAGGGAGTATGCAGGAGTCCTACAGGGAACATGCAGGAATCCTACAAGGAGTATGAAGGACTCTTGCAGAAACCTTTTAGGGCATATGCAGGAATCCTACAAGAATCCTAATAAACTATTATACTAATCCTGTTGGAGGATATTCTCCTTGAATAAAACATCTTTCAAAGCAATGTTATCAGTCTAAAATTTAAATACCAACAACAAAAATAAATACAAAAAAATACATAAATAGGATGTCAGAAAATGTTATTTGTTAATTATGTATTAGTCAAAAGAGCTTAAAATGTTTCTCTCACCTCCCATGATTCTACACTCATTACACAGTAAAACTACATCTTTGTTTGTTTTCAACATGCACCCTAGTTACTCCCAACACTGTTGGCAAAGCACTGGCCCAGACAATTAAAATATAATAATAATAATAAATTGTTAATGATTATATGATTGATATATACACTGCAATTCAAATTAAAATGCAAATTTAGCTTTATTTGTCATTTTCAGTTAATTTTTTTAACTCAACATGTAAATCATAAGGTGGGGCTCATGTTTTATTCTTTGGTGTTTTTCTATTGTGTCAGGTTTTCCTGGTTGCGTCTGCTTTTAACATCTGTACTGCCATTGATGCAGTTCAGAACAGGCAGGAGAAAGATGTTACACGGCACAATGCTTTTGCATTGTTCATTGAATACAGCATACAAGTTCAAGCTTGTTTTATAAAGTTAAATATCATATTGCCCACTGAAAATAACTAGAGAGGAAGTAAACCTAAAATGCAAGCATTAAAGTATACCACAGTGCTCATGCATTACAGTGTAAAGCCACAGAATGAGTGTGTGGCTATAAAGTTAAAACCAAACTTTCAGGGACATATTGAGATCACTGCCATACACAACAGATCAAACGTCAAGACCAGGCAGGCTGCAACATTTCAAGGAGCCAAGAAGTTGATAAAACTCCTCAGGTGCAATTAAAGTGATGACCTGAAAATGAATGGGCTGTTAAACCAACAGATTGTGTAATGAAAGATACGTCATGATCACACAGAGCACCGTTTAGCCAATTCTCCCCACTTAGTCTGCTGAAACAATTTGCGATTTCCAAGAACATATCATTTCTATGGATTACCAAACAGTTCTCTACCTGACGACCCTTAATAATAAAGGCAGCTGTTATTAAACAAATTAACCGACAAGGAAATGTTTGGTTTTACTTTTCTCCCGCTTTTTCGGATATGAAATGAGCATTCTTAGGATCTGGCATGAAGAGATAAGGTTTACCAGATAACCTTCCTATTTCACTGTGAGCCCAAGAATGTTTTCGCCTCAACAGAACAGTTTCTAGGCACGTTTCTGAAACTATAATATACACTCAGACATACTGTCATCTGATGTTTGGAGCGGTTGCCCAGGAAACAGTCCACGTAGCTGTGATTTGGAGTGAGTGGAAAGAGTCTGGAAGCAGGAGTTCATCTCCTTTATGTCACTGAAGCAGCAGCCCACAGACGAAATGATGAAGAGCCCGAAACCCATCACATACGATGAGCTCATTCACATATACTGAGCCAAACTCAAACTGACATACAAGTTCAAAAGTTGCCCTTAGACTGAGATGTCAGATAACTTCAATTTCAGCAAAACAAGGCTTTAGGCTACATCAGGCTTCTGTAATATTCTATCAGATTGTGTCAAAGTAGTAGTGCACACAAGTGATAAACAGATCTGGTGTCTCCCACTGATTGGATAAAGAGATAACCCAAACTTACACAACTGGCTGGTCAAATATTATGATGTTGCTGCATTTTGGTGCAATAAATGCAAGCAATGGCTGAGAAATTGCACACGTCACCTTTAAGTGCTAATCCATTTTTTTTTCTTTTAATTTCTTGGTGTTCCATTATTTCATGAGAATGCGTCCAGCTTTCTTTCATTACAGTTTTCCATTGCATCTTGGAGAGCAGATGGAAAGATTAATCTAACGCAAATGACATAACTCTTCAAATATAACATGATAAGAGTGATATTTTCCAGAAGGATAGTGTCAGTAATGTGAGGGGAAAGAAGACAACTTCAGTGACGTGGTCAGAACTTTTAAAGTTATTGTATCATACTCAGAAATAAAGGTGCAAAATCTGTCACTTGGGTGGTACCTTTTCAAAGGGTACACTTTTGTACCATACAGGTGGACATTAGTACACTTTTGTACTATTAAGGCCCAATCTAATTCTATTCTATCCAATTCTATTTTTGTACCTCTACCCTCTAGTACCTCTAGGGGTAAAATTTGAAGCCTTTTCAAATTTTACCCCTAAGTAATGGGACATCACTATAGCACCTGCACACGTCATCATGTCATCGCGATCTCTTACATCATATGAGATCGACGATCGCGACTGTTGTAGTGATTCCAGTTGCGTTATTTTATGGTATTTAAACACTCAATGCATTGCATAATGGTATGATGCATGAATGTGCTCCACG
>CAIGQV010016645.1:9005389-9017472 GCA_903798115.1 Danio jaintianensis
AAGTCGATACTTTTGACAACACTAATTATGAATGTACATAAGCATTATTAATATACGTTTTGAAAGCTCGTTAATTAGCACACCTGAAACCCATCTGGTATATATAGTCAACATGATGCTGTCACAGAGATTAAACTAAATGTCTCTCCTCCAGGCACAGAAGCGTACATCCCGCCAGAGTTTTATGAAAGAGGATGTTACCAAGCCATACCAGCGACAATCTATTCTCTTGGAGTTCTTCTGTTCACAATGCTGCATGGAGATTTCCCATCGGCATATGACCTGTACTACCTTGAGCATGACTGGTCCAAATTTACCCTCTCTCAAGGTGAGATGTTCATCAAAGCACAAGTAAGCAAAAAACAGTTTAATAACAATAATAATAATCTCACCTCTCCATTTCTTTTTCACAGAATGCTGTGATCTGATGAGGGCTTGTCTGCAGCAGAATCCAGAGCGCAGAATATTGAGCTTACCATGACTGGTTCATGCTGGAGTTTTGACCAGTCGCATTACCAGAATGCCTGTAGCCAGTTTACACCTTTGCTTCTGTTGTGTTTATTTTACTTGTTTAGGTTTGTTTAAATATAGTGTCTTGTTATTGTATTATTCAGTTCTTTATTTTTGTGTATGTCTATAATAAAAATATATATTATTGAACTCACTTGTGATGTGGCTTATATTGTGATCTAGCCCCAGTGTTGCCAGATTGTGTGGATTTAAAATGGGTTTGTATGAGGTGACAAAAATTTGGCATGAGGTTTGAACAGCATCCAGTCATTTATAATGCGCACTGTAGTTGCCACTGGCGTCATTAAGGTGCACTTTTAGAAAATACACTTTTTAAGAAAACTGTCCAGTACTGCCCCTTACCTGACCCAAAACCTAAACATTTCAGTCACTGCGACTAAAGCAAATCATCCATAAAATATTCCAATGGTTTATTGAGAAATCAGAGCTGGGTTTTTTTTGTTGTTTTTTTAAATGTATTAAAATACAAACGTCGTGACATGAGAATGTGAGATTCAATACAAAACATCTGCATTTTCACAACAGGAGCACTCAGTTTTATTAAGGTCATCCATCGAGTGTTCGTTGCCCTCATGACAATTGTGCTTCCCAAACAAAATATTCAGTGCTATTCCTTCAAAATCAATACTGATAGTGTAGTTTGCGCAGACACACTGAGGTTTGTCCAGTGTACAGAAGTCTAAATCATCCACATTATTTCATATGCTTCCAGAAACACGTTTACTACACGAATGTCCAGCATTTGCTAAACAAATAGACTGTTCAACCCTTTACGTTATTACTTTCTTACAACATCTCCAACTATGCTAAAAGCAACTTTTCTAAAAGTTCTATAGGAAGAAAGAGAAGAAGAAGATACATTCTCAGCAGCAGATGTTTATGCTGATTGGCTACCCATGAAACACAATAGTTGAAGTTAGGTTAAATATAGATGATGCGAGTTGTGGTTTTGACATTCTTTGAACAAACACATCAGAGAAGTGCTTGGAAAGAAAATCTAGTACAAATTCAAAACAAACATAGAAGATACTTCAAATGTCAAACGAAAGAAAAATAACTTAAAAACATCTTTGTGGAAACAAAACAGAGAAAAAAGAATAATACTTGAAAATATCTGATGTATATGTAAGCTAGAAATATGAATACGGTGAAAAATACATTAATAAAGAATCAATATGCTGAATAACATTAATATACATAACCTAACAACATTGGACAATTTCATAGTACCAAAGCTGTTTGCTTACGTTTGCTGCTGCTAAACCTATTTAAGTCTTTTAGTGAAATGCACATAATAAAGTTGAAATAATAAGCTATTCAGTTTCCTTAAACACATTGTGCATGAAAAAGCTGATGTTTATGCTAACTGAATATTTAAAAATCTGAAAGTTGACGATGTGTATGTCAGGCTTGACCTGGTTCCTTCAGACTTGCTTGGTTGGGGTTGGTAAAGCGATTCTTTAGTGGATTGTCCTTCAAAAGTGAGATTTGTATTAAACTTTACACAGTAACAAAAAAAAACTAAAATACTGCCCAAACTCAACATTATTTAGTGACTGGTCACATGTAAATTTTTCAATTGGCCCAAATGAAATTTGGCAAACAGATTTTTTTTCAATTGTAGCAACAGCCTGATAACATTGGCTCAATGAGAAAAAATGTGTTGAGCCAATTAAAAAACCATTTATCCACACAAAACAAACCTAACTGTATTTTTTTGTAGCAAACCCATGGTTAATTGAGCGCTGTGCAAATATCCCACTTCAGCCTGCAGAATGTCATTTCAAACTGTGATCTAACAAAAATATCTAAAAGAAATACAAAGTTTCTTTATTCTAAAACAAAATAATTCCTCTCCCTGTATAGTTCCTGAGGTTAACTAGACAGAAACAAATATAATATTAACAGAATCACTCAAATAGCAATCAATCTGACTGATGTAAACGTGAAAGATTTGATCTAGCTTTTAAGTCAAACAATACTTAGTTTAACGTTACAGTACCGTTAACATTACATTAAGTTGCATCAGTGTTAGCCTTAGCCTCAAATGCTAATTAGCGCTAGCTAACTAGCCTGCGACACACAGTATTAAACGTTAAGATCTAATTACACAAACTTTAGTATTCTTTGGTTTAATTTGTAATTATTTATTTTATTAGTGTAATTTTTTTTCTTTGTTTATTTTTCACTCAGTGAAGACTGTTGACTAGTAGCACAAGTTAGTTGACTGGAATGCTGTGACAGTGTTAGCACATAGCATGACTGGAATGCCGTGACAGTGTTAGCATGTAGCATGTTCACACATAAAATCAGTACAGTTCGCAGATAAAACCATTTCCTACCTTTTCTTGTAATAAAATCCACTGCTTTTAATGTCAACAAAGATGTTTAATCCACAAGAATATTGATCATTATTTCAACCTGGTAGCGTTTGCATCGGTCCAGTCCTTATTTTGGCTAGAGTGGGTTATTTTTGTGAATGAATCTGTGGATTTAAATTAATTGTGAGAGTCGATTCATTGACCTATTCATAAATACAACAGTTGCTTTGTTACTGAATGTCTTATTCACTTAAGACAGTGCCTTACCACCACCTACTGGCGGTTTCCGTTAATACATGGATAACTTAATTTTTACTATAGTTGCATATTTTTCTTTGTAATATTTTATTTGAAACATTATTCATTTAAAAAAAAAATTATTCCTAAAAAAGGTAAAGAATTCACAGAGAATTTTTATTTAAATTGCAAATATTGTGTCTAAATGGGAAAAGAGACTGCAGTCTAAGTGTAAGAGAGAATGGAGAAGGATGTTAGGAGTATGCCACTCTATAAAAGTTAGGAACCACTGATATACAGTCTAGATAACTAGGTCATACCTATGATATCGAAAATTAACTCAAGATTCATGCAAAAGTAGTGTAACATATTACAATACAGAGACAGAAATATTGTAACACTGTAAACAATTACTTTCAAATTACAGAAACTAATTATATATTATGTATTACATTTTGAAAGTAATTTGCAAATGAAACCAAAGCCCAGGATAGCAATAAATAACTGGCTGTAGGTAACTGTCAATCATCCAAAATAAATAGCGTGATTACTAGACACAACAGGTCTTACTATGTTTTTTGTATGTTTTTCTAATGTTGTCACTAATGTTATTTTATTGAGAAGAAACATACTTTTAGATCAAATTTTACAAGTCCAGTTACATACAAACATTACTAAATTGGTTCATTTAAATTAAAACATAATGAATCGCCAAATACTACACGGATATCATTTAAAACTATTATTAAAATGAGAAATTACACCGTGTCCTAACTTCAAGAGACGAGACAAGATTCCAGCTACAATTAATTTGTGTCTGTCCACACCAGATGAACCTTGACAGGAACATTTAAATGGTTGAAATGTAACAAAATTTCAGATCTCTGGAACAAGTGTTATTACATAAGTTGTCCTGTAAATATCTTCATGGTATTCTGTAAATATGCATTTTCACTGTATTTTTTTCATTGTAACTTTTTATATTCAACTTTATATTGAAAAAATACAGTACACATGATGATAATAATTTCAATAAAAATAAAGTAAAAGTGGCTTTTACTTTTATGAGGCCTTCCCATAGAGAAAGGATATTTGTCCCCTTACCCCAACCCTACCCCTAAACAATATAACAATCTGCTGTTTTACAATTTCGAAATAGTTCTTTCTATATTATTTGAGCCACATTATAATAGGGCGGCGCGGTGGCTAGTGCTGTTGCCTCACAGCAAGAAGGTCGCTGGTTTGAGTCAGTTGGCGTTTCTGTGTGGAGTTTGCAGGTTCTCCCCGTGTTCGCGTGGGTTTCCTCCGGGTGCTCCGGTTTCCCCCACAAGTCCAAAAACATGTGGTATAGGTGAATTGGGTAGGCTAAATTGTCCGTAGTGTATGTGTGTGAATGAGTGTGTGTGGATGTTTCCCAGTGATGGGTTGCAGCTGGAAGGGCATCCGCTGCGTAAAACATATGCTGGATAAGTTGGCGGTTCATTCCGCTGTGGCGACCCCAGATTAATAAAGGGACTAAGCCGAAAAGAAAATGAATGAATGAATGAATGAATGAAATTATAATATGGCGGCGCGGTGGCTAGCGCTGTTGCCTCACAGCAAGAAGGTCGCTGGTTTGAGCCTCGGCTGGGTCAGTTGGCATTTCTGTGTGGAGTTTGCATGTTCTCGCCGTGATCTCGTGGGTTTCCTCCGGGTGCTCCAGTTTCCCCCACAAGTCCAAAGACGTGCTACCGGTGAATTGGGTAAGCTAAATTGTGAATGAGAGTGTATGGGTAATCCCCAATGATGGGTTGCAGCTGGAAGGGCATCCGCTGTGTAAAACGTGCTAGATAAGTTGGCGGTTCATTCTGCTGTGGCGACCCCAGATTAATAAAGGGACTAAGCTGAAAAGAAAATGAATGAATGAATGAATGAAATTATAGTAAAAAAAAAAAAGATCTGTGATTTAAACCACAACAGAAACAGCACCTAGGTCTTAAACACAGACTAACATCTATTATAAATGAATGCATGGCATATCATGTTTTTTCAAATATATACATGTGTATAAAAAAATAAATAAAAAAACTCATCCCATGTAATACAAGTACTCCAGAAAGTTTTGTTAAAAAACTTTTATAATTTGAAATGTAGTGCCCACACACATACACAAGCAGCAGTAGTGTCCAGTCAGTTTCCTTCAGAGCATCAAAGGCTCTGCTTGAGAGACCCCGTAGGCTTCCTGTATGCTCTGATAATCAAGTTAGAGCGCTAAGCTAACCTATCTGCTTCCTGACTTTAATTAGAGTGGCTGAAAGCAGCCCGGCCTGCAAGATTTACACACACACAGCTCTATCAAAGGCCACTTTGTACTGAGCACACTAAACAACAAAGAAGGGCAAAGCCACAAAGCCAAGAAGCAGACCTCTGCTGCCCTCAGACTAATCCTGTCGCATGGAATCCGCACACAATATCGTATTGTTTCGGATTAGAAAGCAAAACCAGATTTGGGGTTTTAAAGTAGACCAGAAACTATATTTAAAATCTACTTAAACTGACTTCAGCTTTGAGGAGCTAGTGTGTGTTTGACAGAAATCTTCTGCCTCTGTCCATCTAATGGAATAATATGAAAAAAAGGAAGATTTGCTTGCAAGAATCATGATCTTATCAGACTTATATCATTATAATATCAAACACAAGAGTTCTACAGTGGATTTCCAGGAAAGTTAAACTTCACTTTGGACAAAAAGATTTGGACAAAATATGAACAAACCCAACTGTTGGGTTAACCTTTTTATTCCAAAAAATGTAACCCAGCGGTTGGGTTTGCCATATTTTACTCAAATTTCTTTTGAAACAACCCAGTATTTTTTGTGTTATGGCTGATAAACTCAAACAGGTGCCTCTAGTGGTCATTACGACTTGATATTTGATTCATTCTTTAATTTTCTTTTCAGCTTAGTCCCTTTATTAATCAGGGGTCACCACAGCGGAATGAACTGCCCGACTTGATATTTTTTAGTACTAAATATCACAAAAAGTTCAGATGCAATACACATAACTATAATCTAAACCTGTCTTAAGAGGTCAGTTGTTGTATGAAACGATATACAGTCGTGGCCAAAAGTTTTGAGAATTACATAAATATTGGAAATTGGAAAAGTTGCTGCTTAAGTTTTTATAATAGCAATTTGCATATACTCCAGAATGTTATGAAGAGTGATCAGATGAATTGCATAGTCCTTCTTTGCCATGAAAATTTACTTAATCCTGAAAAAAAATCCTTTGCAATTCGACTGGGCATGCTCTCAATCAACTTCTGGGGAAAATCCTGACTGATAGCAACCCATTCTTTCATAATCACTTCTTGGAGTTTGTCAGAATTAGTGGGTTTTTGTTTGTCCACCCGCCTCTTGAGGATTGACCACATGTTATCAATGGGATTAAGATCTGGGGAGTTTCCAGGCCATGGACCCAAAATTTCAACGTTTTGGTCCCCGAGCCACTTAGATATCACTTTTGCATTATGGCACAGTGCTCCATCGTGCTGGAAAATGCATTGTTCTTCACCAAACTGTTGTTGGAAGAAGTTGCTGTTGGAGGGTATTTTGATACCATTCTTTATTCATGGCTGTGTTTTTGGGCAAAATTGTGAGTGAGCCCACTCCCTTGGATGAGAAGCAACCCCACACATGAATGGTCTCAGGATGCTTTACTGTTGGCATGACACAGGACTGATGTTAGTGCTCACCTTTTCTTCTCCGGACAAGCCTTTTTCCAGATGCCCCAAACAATCGGAAAGGGGCTTCATCAGAGAATATTACTTTGCCCCAGTCCTCAGCAGTCCATTCGCCATACTTTTTGCAGAAGATCAATCTGTCCCTGATGTTTTTTTGGAGAGAAGTGGCTTTTTTGCTGCCCTTCTTGACACCAGGCCATCTTCCAAAAGTCTTCGCCTCACTGTGCGTGCAGATGCACTCACACCTGCCTGCTGCCATTCCTGAGCAAGCTCTGCACTGGTGGCACTCCGATCCCGCAGCTGAATCCTCTTTAGAAGACGATCCTGGCACTTGCTGGAGTTTCTTGGATGCCCTGAAGCCTTCTTAACAAGTATTGAACCTCTTTCCTTGAAGTTCTTGATGATTCTATAAATTGTTGATTTAGGTGCAATCTTAGTAGCCACAATATCCTTGCCTGTGAAGCCATTTTTATGCAACGCAATGATGGCTGCATGCGTTTCTTTGCAGGTCACCATGGTTAACAATGGAAGAACAATGATTTCAAGCATCACCCTCCTTTTAACATGTCAAGTCTGCCATTCTAACCCAATCAGCCTGACATAATGATCTCCAGCCTTGTGCTCATCAACATTCTCACCTGAGTTAACAAGACGATTACTGAAATAATCTCAGCAGGTCCTTGAATGACAGCAATGAAATGCAGTGGAAAGTTTTTTCAGGATTAAGTACATTTTCATGGCAAAGAAGGACTGTGCAATTCATCTGATCACTCTTCATAACATACTGGAGTATATGCAAATTGATATTATAAAAACTTAAGCAGCAACTTTTCCAATTACCAATATTTATGTAATTCTCAAAACTTTTGGCCATGACTGTATATACACCTTCAGTAGAAGTTATTGTTTCTGTTACAAATATTTAAATTCTCACATTACAAACACAGGTCAGTGACCAAAATAGAGTAAATAATGCTTTTAGTAAAACATGTTCTCAATAAGGTCATATTATAATGACAACATGATACGTCCAGATATGAGCGAGTGCATGCATCAAGTTTATATGTATATACACGTGTTATTCTAAAAGTGTATATGCATTCATTACTACCATATGTATTAGTGTGAATTTCATAGATATTGTTTTGAACATCCAACAGTATACATGTGTTTTATGTACAGGTGTTGATAAGCAAAGTTTGATTTAAATCCTATGTGGCGCCTCATATGCAGATTACACTTTTATACTACACAATTACATAAAACAAGAGATTGCTAAGTACATATGGGGTTCCCACTCTTTTTAAAAAATCATTTTCCAGGAGATTTTTTTTAGGTAATTCATGATGGAAGTTAGTCACAAACAGTCATAAACATTAGTCGCAGGCTTAGTACTGAATCAGTAGCTACCAATAGGTCCTACCATAATATCCTGCGAGAATGAGTTGATGACTGAATGTTAATTGAAGTGAACAAAAACTTTATTGTGGATAGCCTGTAGTGATTAGTGGTGTGTGATAATAACAAATCTTGTTTTAACAAAATTTCATAATTCAAAAGTCATATTATATGTCTCTCACATTCAGTAAAACTTTCAAAATGATGTATGAACCTCTAAGTACCATTACCAAAATGTGACATATACACACTGATTGGTCACAGACATGTCAGCGAATTTGACACACAAGACACTAACCTGCTGTATTTAAATAATCATCAGCAGCCACTCCTGTTGGGTTTGTTGGTTTGCACAGCTAAACCATTTTTATAGCACCACAAGTAAAAGACACCTAAAGTGACTGCATCATGCCAATAGAAGAGGTCCAGATGTTCCTCTCATTGGTAGACGAGGAACCGATCCAGCAAAAACAATGTCACAGCAGTAGAGGTGGCAAAACCATAGCGATATTCCTACCCATTAAACAAGGTATTAAACTGCAATGGAAATGCAAACCGAGCTGAGCAAAACTGAACCGAAGGATTCGTTTAGTTCAAGAAATGCATGATGTAGGAGATGAGGATATAAGCCTTCTAATAGCCAGAAGAAACTAAAAATTTAATGTAAAGCCTTAGCTGATACCAACATTGCATATGGATATATGGACGTTCTTTTAGGACAATAACAAAATAACTCACAAAAGTTTTTGTTCTTCTGCAACGCGGAAGATTGTATTTATTTAATTGAAATATGATTTATATAAAGTCAAACAAAAAAATTAGCTTCACTGACGTGGACAGTGATGTGTTAAATATGTAAACTGGCTTACTGCAGTACTGAGAAGTTCAAGCAAAAATAACAGCTTTTTTTTGCCTGTATAAATAAGCCAGCTGTGCGCATAACATAACTCTTTCAGAGTCTATTGGCTTGTGAGATATTTGTCCGAGTGAATAACAAGATTTATCGGACACATTGATGGACGTACACTGAGAACAGAGCTGTCCTTGAGGCCGCTGTCCTGCGGTCAGTGCGCACCCTTCTGCACCATCTGAGTAAAGCGGTTGGTGATGGTCAGTGTGGTGTCGATGAAGCGCTCCACGCAGCTCACCAGACAGGTCTCGGTTCGAGAATCCAGTTTGGAGCTCGGTTTGTCCACGCACTTGTCCCAGCACACATCCGTAAAATTGTGAACCTAACACAAATAAGGTGTTTAAATAAGGTTAAAACCTACCTGGCTTGAAAACATTAAGTCGAATGACAGGACGTATACTGTGGTACTGACGCGTTTCCTACCTGCGCCTGAAACTGAGCCTTCTGCTGCTCCACCGCGAGCATACGCTGGAGCTCCGCGGCCTCTGCCTTCTCTGAGGAACCAGCCGACGGCAAGTCAAAGCTGGAGCGAAAATCAGCCATTTCAACACTTTACCAACTGATTATATACACTACAACATGTACAGATTAAAGCCACTGTGCTCAATGACAAGCATGGACGGAGTGACAAGCTACTACTTCCGCCGCAAGAATATGACGTCACGAAGGTCATAGTTATGAGAGTTTTTTTCTTTTAAAGAGGTCTCTGGATTAAAGATGAATAAGAGCAAATCTGCTGTATTCGCTCTTAAAGACTGTCCTTTAAATGGTATTATTATATTATTATAGACACTGTTATATATCTTGGTGTAATAATATGTAAAGATTCGATTCAAAGTAATTAATTAAATTTTAAGCTTAGAGGATTAAAAACAGACCCTCCGGGTGCTCCGGTTTCCCCCACAAGTCCAAAAACATGCAGTACATAGATATACTAGATGTCGCCTGGCCTATTGTTGTCTATTGGAAGGAATGCGTCAATAGAGCCGCCATTTTAGTACAGGGTAGCGCTCCTTTGAAATGAATGCGGGACCAAGGTGCAGTGGAGGACTGTGGCCATCCAGAGCCAGAGATATACACATATATACATATATCTATGATCGGGAATTTTCCCCCGTGGTCAGTACGCAAAAAAATGTTAAAAAAAAATGTAATTACGAAAATTATAATTTTACATCACTTTTCTACGTCGATGGATAAGTGACGGCACGGGCATTGCCGATAAAGTGTGTGTGTTTGTGTGCATGAAAATGTATTACCCTCCCTCCGTGTTAAATTTGATGTAATCCGTGTCCTGAAACACACCCCCTCTCCCGCTTTCACTTCTCATTCTAACGGAGGGAGCGATTCGTTTGTGAATGAATCCTCGTTATGAACGACTCGTTCACTTAGCCGACAACAATACAAGTTTCTAGCCCCGCAGCGTCTTGTTGTCATATTTCTTTTTCATTGTTTGCTTATTTTACTCAATAAAACTAGCATAAGCCTAGAATTCAGTGCAAGTTGATGCTACTTTGCCTTATGATCAGTGCAGTAAGAGACAGTATTATCATCAATAACGTTACTTGTTGAGCACAAAAGTTTGTAACATGTAAAAAACGAAATCTTACCTATGAAATGTTCTGCCTTTGTGCTTTGTTTTCTTTGTTTGCTCGTTACTACACCCGTAAGCAGCGCTAAAGTCCAGCATCTTCACATTGGCACACTGTCTTGACTAGTGCGGTTGAATGACATTTGTCCTGGGAGCCCTGTACAAATGTGGCGGCGCTATTGACGCATGCTGAGGGTCCGCATGCGATATCTAGTGTATATATCTATGCATGCAGTATAGGTGAATTGGGTTAGCTAAATTGTCCGTGGTGTGTGAGTGTGAACGAGTGTGTATGGATGTTTCCCAGTGATGAGTTGCAGCTGGAAGGGCATCCGCTGCGTAAAACATATGCTGGATAAGTTGGCGGTTCATTCCGCTGTGGCGACCCCAGATTAATAAAGGGACTAAGCTGAAAAGAAAATGAATGAATGAATAAATGTAAATATATTGTAAACAATAGCAAGGACTTTGAGGTCCTTGACGTATTAAATTTTACAGACCTCAATAAGGAATTTAAGATAAAATGGATAATTGAATACATAAAAAAAAACCTCTGTGACATAAGTTTAATTCTTTGGGTGCATTTAATTCTTTATTTAAAAAAAATAATAATAATAATAACTGCTTGGTAGTTAGTCTAAAACAATTTTACACCCACATCAGTACTTTCTGTGGAAAAATAGAGATAACTTGTATAAAAGAAAGTCTATATTTAATCAGTCACTGTATGACAATGGAGTATTTACAGCGAGTCAAATATTTAATGAACATGGGTTTCATTTGTCATGTTCAGAATTCCTTAAAAAAATGTTAAATCCCTGTCAAACCAAATACGCTTTTAACTTTTTATGCAACTGGAAACCTAATGTATAATGTTAGTATACTCTTTCTCAAAAATAATAATTTTTTCAAAAGTGAGATGTATGTGTTTCTACTAAGTTTGTTTGCATAATTTGTTTTTTTAATGCTTTTTTTGATGACAATTCATATTAAAATGACTTAATAATAACAATTATAAATATACAATTGAATACACAGTCTAATGGCCTCTTTTCCCCATAGCTATTCAGCAATTATAGAAAGATAGCAATGGGCAAGACTCAAGACTATGGTTAAAGGCTTTACAACAGCAGCAAAAAAAAAAAAAAAGCTTCACAGTGCTTAAAGATACCTTTTCGGACCACTGAAAAAAAAAAGAAATTAAACAAAATTACAATTTCAAACCACTGAAAAAAAATGAAATTAATTATAAACAACAACAACATACACCTGGAAAGAAATCTGTCTTGCTCAACAATGAATGAATGAATGAATGAATGAATGAAAGAATAAATAAATAAATAAATAAATAAATAAATAAATAAATAAATAAATAAA
>CAIGQV010016645.1:9022854-9039307 GCA_903798115.1 Danio jaintianensis
AGTGTATATAAACGAGATGCAAAAACCTGCGTGGAGCACATTCATACCATTATGCGATGCATTGAGAGTATGCTTTACTAAAAAGATAGGTCTTTAATCTATCAGATCTTGATATATTCCTCACCAAAGGTTAGCTTGCACATGAAAACAGCAATCGCAATATTACTGTAGAGCATACATATTGTACACTCCTACTTTACATTGTTCTGCTGATGGCCTTTAATTACTGAGCATCAGATGACCACCGTTGTTGTTCATAATTATCTTTTCATATTGCCATATGAGAACAAAAGCAGTGTCTGTGTTTAAGACTCTCTATTATTTGTTAGCATTTATCATTTCAGGAATTGTTATTCATATTATTGGAATGCATGATTGTAGTCAAAGTGTCTGTGCTGGTCACATCTATTCACACCACACTTTAAATCCAGCAAATTTACTTCAATGTGTATTTGTACCTCAAACATGATTTGAAAAAAAAACTAATATTCTATAAGAACAAATGCACATCAGTTTATTGTACAGTGAATAAACCACTAAGATGAATTGTCCTGTTTTTTGTTTCTGAACAGGTTTTTTATGTAGTTGAATTTAGAAAAACGTTAACGTTTTTGTCAGAAACCATTTTTCTTTGTAATTGTATTGATTATATTCTGCCTGTTTTTGTTTGTTGCCATCAATTGCCAAAGTTTTAGCTAAAAAAAAAAAAATCTTTAGACTTTATTATGAAAGCATTCATAGCAAGTTTCACAATAAGTATGTTTTGTAAGCTTGATTTGAATGTAGAAGGGTATCTCTCTGAAACGCCTGCAGGACCATGATCTGTTCACAGAATACAAATAAGGTAAAAAAATGATTCCAGACTGTTGTAAACCCTAAATAAAATGAAAAATGTAGTAACAGAAGTACAGTACACAGTATAGTCTCTTACACTGCAAAAATTCTGTTTTATCTAGAGTTTTGTCTTGTTTCTAGGTCAAATGTAAGTAAGTAAAAAATAAAAATTCAGTTTTTCTGAAAAAATAAGTCAGAATTATTTTACTTATCCCATTGGCAGATTATTTAGCTTGTTTTAAGGAAAACTTAAACAATATTTTTTACTGGTCTCGAAAATGCTTCTTGATTTAACAATTTTGTGATATTTGGACTAGAAAAACTCAAGAAAAGCCTTTTTTGTGCAGTGAAGACATGTTTATTTTATATTGAATGAATGTCCATCCATTGCTAGCAGTTACCAATTCAGATTCATCATAATATATTTACTGGCCGATAATTTATTATTTATTTATTATTTTTTATCCATGAATATAATTAAACATTTATAATACCTGTAATATAAGGCTGTAAGAGAACATGGGCTCTGGACCATATTTCTAAAAAACTTCTATCTTTAATAGGCAGACATTGCATTGTGTTGTCAATAGAAACTACACACTTTCATTATAATATAGTGTGTAGAATTACTTCACAGGCTCAAAGTACTGAATCAGATGGTGTACAGTATGAGAACCGTGAGGGAAAGCATAATGTTGGTTCAAAAACAGGAAGTGAAAGAGTTAATCAGGGTTGAAGTGCACGTAAAGTAGGTCATTCTGCTCCGTCGAGCGTAAATAATAATATGATCCTACTTGGCAGCATTCTCTTGTAGAATATATATGCTGTGTATAAGTTAATCATGCCAACATTAAGTATGCTTAAAAATGCATTTAGGAGCACGAACGGTAAGTCTTTGACTGCTAATCTAAGCCCAACTTTGCTGTTATGTTTTTAAGTCACCTGTTACTTAGCGTTGTGACTATTTTTTGTTTGTATTAGCTGAAACTGAAATACATATGCACCTAAATACAAATACATATTGCACATGACATAATTTGCAATATTGGTTACTTTTTTTGTGGTTTTGTCTGACATACTGCTAACATTACAGCAAGTAACTTTGCAACTACATTTAAGCTAATTCAGTAGAGTATTAGACTGTTAGATACAAGTTAACATATTGCATAAGAATAAGTTAATGTATTGCAAAGTTACTTATAGTGCAGGTGAATGTCTCACTGAGAGAACAAAAGTAAACAAAGTGTTAGCATAGAATGTTAGCATAGCATAGATACTATTCATACAGTCTACTAATACTCTAATGACTGCTAGCTGACAAGTTGCAAAGTTACACATAATCAAAATGTCAAAAGGGGACCATCAAAACAAAGTTTTACCAAAATAATTTGAACTCTTAAGCTGTGGTCACTATTCTGAGCATGCATTATTTTTTTTTGGAATTGGCAGTGGTTGTGATTTGATGTCACAGTACAGTACAGTGTCTTTTTAAAAACAAACAAAATTCAGCACATAACAAATGACAAAAAGTGTAATGATATTCAGTGTAATTCACTTCCCCAGAGTTCACCAAACACAGCAGAATGCAACACAAATTCACATTTATAGTGAATAAATGTATATATTTGGTAATGCAAATATTTTATTTTTGTTACGGACTTGCTAAATTAATGGGGAGACATATATAATCATTAGGAATTTATTTATTTTGGATAAAATATGTCTTTCAAAAAAAGAAACAAAACTTCTTTGATGTGCTTCTCTGAAACTATAATTTGGCTTATTAAAAATGAAAATATGAATAAACATATAATTGGCCATATCTTCTGGATGTTACAGTCTGTGGTTTTTCCATCAGAGATAAAACATTAAAAACCTAACCAAAGAAGAAAAAAAAGAGTTTTCCGTAATGCTGTCATGAAACTGAATTACACATCTTTCATTTTTTAGAGACTGGCTAGAAACAATTGCTGTGATAAAAAACAAACACATTTTAAAATATCACAAACCTTCAATAACTTCATTAGTAAGTTAAAAGAAGGGCTTCCACCATTATAGTGTTTTTGTAAAGAGGAGTCTTAAACTATTCCATCTGTTTGAGGTAAAATATTGATTGATTGATTTATTGATTGATTGAATATTTTTAATATCTTTGTTAAATACTAAAATACTAAATATACTAAAAATACATTAAAATACTTTAGTCTTATACTAAAGAGCTTTAAAAATGCTTTGTAACATATAGTGGCTAATGTGTTTTGCATTGGTCATTTGAAGTCTATGGGTTTGTAACATTAAATATATGCATAATTAATAATAACCTCATCAACATACATATTATGATGCTACACAAACTTGTTTTTCTGCAGTGGAAGAAAAATTACCAACTGACACGAACCATTTGGCTTATGAATTCATGCATGTGAATAACCAAAATAAAGAAAATAAATAAATACATACATAAATACATAAACAAACAAATAAATTTAAAAATGCTATTTCTTCATGCTCTCTTTAGTTGATGTTTATTTCAGGCCAGTGCCACACTGCCCTCCCCTTCACTGTGTTATGTAATGCTGTGATGTAACAGAGCTGGCAGAAGATCTGACTTGCGTAAAATGAGCTTCTCTCCTCCCCTCTGTGTGCATGCAGTTTTTATTGCTCTTTACAATTTGTAATATACTCTTCTTCATCTTCTGTTGTCATCAAGGGTGCAGCGTCGCATCTCTCTACAGGATGTCCCGCATTAAGTCTCCAACATTTGGTAAGAATCCAAGCGCACATGCCTGTGTAGAAGCAGCTGCTGTATTCATAGGAGAGAGCACAATGTACAGAATTTAATTTTGAATTGTACATTTTTCAGATCAGAGCTCTGACTGCAGAGTCCATGATTCATTATTTATGCATTAGTGTATCGCAGTACATGTGAGTGTATAAAGTTGAGAGGGACCTTTTTTTTTAGAGGTAATGCTTCTCTTTGTAATATCGCTGACTCTATTGTAACCCAGTCTTTTGTTGGCTGTAATCCTTTATTTTGTTTCTTTCTGCTGACCTAAACAGTGAGGGCCAGAGCAGTTGACTGCAAATTTGCTACTTATACAATAATTTAAATGACCCCTATAATGATATTTGAAAGGTTTTAATGATGTTTTTGAGGTTTTGTACATTTTTCATTATACTCTGCAGCATCAGCTCTTTTCTCACAGTGTATGAAATGGTTTGTTTGAGAATTTGGTCTTTCTAAACCCCTCTATTTTCTGCTTTGTCAAAAAATATATATATATACATTAAACAAATGTTAAGTTACATACTATTACCTTATGTGCAAAAAAAACAACAAACTTGATGTTGCTGTTTAGCAATTTCAAAATGTAACACATTTTAATATGTTTGTGGAAAAAGTCTATCGTGCAATGCACTGATGTTGTTATTAGGGATGCCGCAATATAATATTGAATTACCCATTCAATCGGTTATGCCTTGGAACGTAAACATTCAGGATATTGTATTGCCTCTAGCTTTCTCATTGTGCTGCATCTGTGCTGCATCTCAAAGTAAAAACATCTTATTTCTGCTGTCTGTGTTTTGAATGTTAATCAAACAACAAAAGATAACGAAATCACTCCCTGCTCTTGAAAGAATATCTATATAGCTCAGCAATGGTTTACCTTTATTTAATTTATACAGTGAAGATTATATACAGTTTACAGTGTTATTTGATTATATTTTTCAGTTTTTGTAACTGTTTTCAGTTACAGTTAGTACATGAAAAACCTGAAAAGTACAGTTTTTTTTAGTATTATCTTTGCTACACTGTTTTTTTATTTTTTTTGCATTATATTTTGCTTGTAGAGTTTTTATTTTTTATTTTAATTTGGCAGTGCTTTTTTCTAAACGTATCTTATACCAAACCAAAACCGTGAACCTAAAACCGAAAACCAAACCGAACCCTAAGAACCCACCCTAGTTGTTATACAAAACATATGAACGTATTTGACATTAGAAAAGCCTATGGGGATCTCACAATGCACTGATGTTGTTATGCAGTTTTAAAATACAACTTGAGCATATTTAAAGTACTCATGAAATCAAAATAAAAGGTTTTTTAGGTGTTAGTATCAGTATGTTAGTCTTAAGAATATCTATTAAACTAGTTAGCTCCAAAACAGTGGCAAAATTTGCATTAGAAAGACAAAAACATTTAAACACTGTCCTGGAGGGCTGAAGTCCTGCAGAGATTTGCTCCAACACTAATCAAACAAACTTAAACCCAACCAAACATTCTAATTAGTGTTTTTAAAATCAAGACTAGAACGCTATAGGTAGTTATGTTTGATTAGGAGCTAAACTTTGTAGGACACCGGCTCTCCAGGACTGAGTTTACTCATCCCTGACCTGAATGGATAAACATTTTTTTGATGTCACCTCAAACTTCAGTTTCTCATCAAATCTTATGACCAAATGCTCACTAGTATCTGACATGTCTCACCCCTTCAAGACGCTATGCACTTCAGCTCAACCACTCTCACAGGTAGAGCTGTGATAAAAACGAAACGTTATTGAATGTTTTTTTTAAAGGGGGAGGAGCTACTCTGTCCTTCCCTGACTTCAGTTCAAATTGAGGTTTAATGGTCAGTTGTACAGTACTCTGACCACCGCTGCTGACAAACACATTAATGTACAGGTAAATCTTAAATGAGAAGACAAACCTAAAAGAATGTAAATTTGGACAGATTAGATTGATTGTAAGGTTAATTAATGATAATAATCCTATTTAGCCAATATGTAATTGACTAAAATTACACTAAAATGCCGGGACTTTTAGTCTAGTACGACTAAAACAACAATGATTCATGAATAATATGACTAAAACTAAATGGCATTTTAGTCAAAAGACTAATACTAAATCAGAATTTTCTGTCTCCAATATTCAATGGATCTTTATAAAATACTGCAAACACATGCATCTTTATGCATTATTCATACTGCATACTCTGTGTGGATTTTTGCAGCTGCTGCTCAGAAAACATACTTCACAAAAGTGCAAGGGCTGCCAAACATCACACCACTGGTGAGCTCAGTAGAGGAGACACCTGAGCCCATTGCCACCACAGTTACAGGCACCATCCCAGCCTGGATACACGGCAGTCTGCTGCGGAATGGACCAGGAAAGTTTGAGTTTGGGAATCAGTGGTGAGTAAATGGAGACTGCTTTCAATAAGATTCATGAAGAATAATAAAATACTTAAACTGAAATTATATATACACTGTTAATGATTTTTGTAAATTACACAGTACTTGACTGTAATATAAACTGTATTTTTATTGTAGGACAGTCATGCAGTATGTTACTGTATTTTAAATTTGCATAGTAAAAATTACTGTATAT
The DNA here is from genome assembly GCA_903798115.1 of Danio jaintianensis. Lineage (NCBI taxonomy): Eukaryota > Metazoa > Chordata > Actinopteri > Cypriniformes > Danionidae > Danio > Danio jaintianensis. The sequence continues at coordinate 9,029,078 of CAIGQV010016645.1, forward strand.
TTTACAGTAAATATATACAAACAATTCTGTAAATACATATAGATAATTATAAGATGGTGCTGTAAATGTAATGCAAAGTATTTTTGCTGAAATTGATTTACAGTAAGTTACTGGCGAACTGCTGCCAGTAAGTTACTGTAAATTCTACAATAAATTGTTAACAGTGTATAATCTCTGTTGCAAAGTTTTGCAAATCAGTATTTTTCCAATTTGAGATATGCGGTGGTAGAGATGGTCTAAATTTCAATTTGTGGTTGCATGGATCACAATATTAATTAAAAGTCATTAAAAGTTATTCATGCATATTACTGCTCACCTTTGCTCATGTAAATGTTTCCTCAGCTATAACCACTGGTTTGATGGCATGGCCTTGATGCATCGCTTTCAGATCGAGGACGGTCAGGTGACATACAGAAGCCGTTTTTTGCAAAGCGACTCATACAAGAAGAGCAGCGAGAGAAACCGCATCATGGTGTCTGAGTTTGGCACTGTGGCTCTACCTGATCCCTGCAAGAACATATTTCAGCGCTTCCTGTCCAGATTTGAGGTGTTAAGTACGTAAAAGACAGATGACAAATATGGTTTGCTTGCTCTGGATCTAGAAGATTCAATCGTCTCCAAAAGCTATTTTAGACATTGATTATAAAAGCTGTTTGTGAAAGAGTAAAGAGGAATGTGTCTGGAGGGTCGTTCTCAAGAGCAAGACAGGAACGGTCAGTGGAAACATCCAAGTGTGTCTTAGACAAACAACTGTACGTCTGTTATCACCACACCGCATTTAAATCAGACACCACAAGCACTAAATTAAGATGAACTGAAGTAACCCTAAAACTTGAAGTGTTGAGATGCAGCTGGCAGGATGTCCTGGACACTGCAATTGAAATAATTATACTGCTCAATATGGAACTTTCTATAAAAAGGAAAAGATATTGTGCAACCATTAATAGGATCAATGCCTCATGAAATGATTAAACAGTCATGTCAATGAAGAGAAAGTCCAGTTGTTATTAAATTATGAGTATTGTGTAAGAGTGCCATAATGAGGTTTGTGTTTGGATATGTTTGGTTACACAACGAAAATCAATATGAAAGAAAATAAAGTGCAAATAAAAATAGCTTTTTTAATTTTAAGTCAATGATCCTCAATCAGAGAAGCGCTAAAAGGCTTCAGAAAACTTCCAGATGGATGACTTAAAAGTATTCAAAGTAAAAAATAAATAAATAAATAAATCAAATTGTGATACTAATTTCCTACTCTTCAATTCCAGAGCCAACAGATAATGCCAGCGTCAACTTTGTTAAATACAAGGATGACTATTATGTCAGCACTGAGACAAACTACATGCACAGAGTGGATCCAGAAACTTTAGAGTCCAAACAGAAGGTAAGAAGAATAACTGTGATATTCTTAATGCAAGATCACACCTTAAGGGATTAGTTCACCCAAAAAATTAATTACTCACTCTCATGCCATTCCAATATCCCGAGACCTTCGTTCATCTTCAGAACACAAATTAAGACATTTTAGATGAAAAATCGGTTGCTCATCTGTCCCGGGATCTAAAAAAAGTCATTTTTTACAGCGTTTTTTTGTATTCTCTGACCTTCATACGATTACAGTTGCACCACTGAAGTCACAAGGAATGTTTTGACAATGTTTTTGGTTTCTTTTCTGGACTTTAATGGTTTTGGACCATTGTTGTCTATGGAGGATGAGAAAGCTCTCTGATTTCACCTAAAAAATCATAATTTGTGTTCCAAAGAAGAACAATTGTATTAATGGAACAACATGAGGATGAGTAATTCATAACAGACATACTGTACATATCAGAATATTTGGGTGAACTAAAGCCCTGGTCACATTACACGATTTTTATTGTCGGTTACAAAAGTCCCTATGTCAGATTATTCGATTTTGTTTTGATAAAATCTTGACTTGTCATGGGTAACAAATGTGCCAGACTACTCGTTCCTTCACGATCAGTCATCCCGTGATGTTTACGACGAGCGTTATTTCCCAAAGCAGTCACAAGTGTTGCTAACAATATTTCTTATCTCAATTTTAAAAAATCTATTTCAATCTCAATAAACACTGATGCCTGCTGACAACTAGGCTACATTATTTAAGGGCATTCATTATGACAGGATCAAATGTATATTTCCTTTTTAATGTTAAGATATTTTTATTAAAATCTAAATGTATATTTTCCAGCCATTGGCTGGAGTGAGACACGGCTTGCTGCGAGTGAGATGAAGAAAATGAAAGCACATTAGCACCAAGAAAAAATCAGACGCTCAAGACAAAATAATGACATATTAAAAAAACTTGCAAATATATGACAGAGGTTAGTGATACAACAATTACAGTGGAGCATTAATTAAATGACAAAATCATCCATTGCCGGTGAGTTTCAATTTAATTAATCAAGTAATTTGGATAAGCAAGACAGGCTTTTACAATGTATTAGCAGCACTGAACGTGTTTCCAGATTACCTTGGAGAACGAACATAGTCGGAAGGCTGAGAGAACTCAGAAACTCGTTGTGAGAATGGAGATGTCTGCATATTTGTGCCAGTCTGTCAGATAAAGTAGTTTAAAACACTTTAATATTTTAGAGAAAGTAGTTAAAGTTTGCATAACCAATAACCGATGATCTTATCCACCCGAGACCCACCCATAAGTAAATAGGCAGCCTATTTTTTTTAATTACCTGACCTGCGTATTAATCAGCACCCGCGGATATAACTGAGAAATGATGTGCTCCTATTGCTCAGTGTCACCCATGTGACGGAACTCGTCGTGAAGAACGGGGAAAAAATTAAACATGCTAGACTTTCTGTGATGGTGTCGTGAGATTAACATTCTATCTTTTACTCACCCTCATGTTGATCCAAGCCATTAAGACTTTCTTTTTTCTCTGGAGCACAAATGAAGTTATTTGTTAGGAAATATGAGTGGTTTCTGTCCTAACATTGACCACCTTCACAAATACCACTCTTTAAGGCACAGAAAGGTAAAGATGTGCAGAAAGAAAAACACCTATTAATATCTTTAAAATGTCATATAACATTTAAGGTTAAACTGGAGTCATACGTCAGTGATGTTTTTGCTGCCTTTTTAGCCCTGAAAGTGGTAGTTGCTTAGGCTTCCAACTGACAGACAGAAATTTCTCCAGGAGATCTAAATTTGTGCTCCAAAATTGAACAAAGAGGAAATCTAAAAAGTTAAGAACAACACAGAGTGTAATGACTGGCAGTATTTTTATTTTTGATAGAACTGTCGCTTTAAGAAGGATGATTATTTGTAGGTAGACTGGAGCAATTTTGTAGCAGTGAACGGTGCCACCGCTCATCCACACTTTGATCCAGACGGCACAGCTTACAACATGGGCAACTCCTACAGAAACAAAGGTTAGATTCCTGTCTTTCTCTTTTGCACTGAGAAATTTAAGTGCAGAATTAAAAGTCATGTTCATGCTGGGAAACGTTTTCTAGGGGCTTTGTACAACATCATCAGAGTCCCTCCAGAAAGAGACGGCCCCAAGGATACGCTAGAGGGAGCCAAAATATTATGCTCTATCGCCCCCCGTGACAAATCCAAACCCTCCTATTACCACAGCTTTGGTGAGTACATATGAAAATCTTTATAATCGACTATCATATTTTTCTGTATGTAATAGAGCCATGCTTCATTTAACTGTAAGGCACTCTAAATTATGTAATCATATAGTCTGAATAGCGTGATCTTGCGAATGTATAACACTAAAAATCCATCACTTTTGTTCCCTGAACCTTTCAGGTATGTCAGAGAACTACGTAGTGTTCATCGAGCAGCCTATTATGATGGATCTGTTTAAGATAATAACCGGCAGACTTTGGGGCAACTCGATAAATCGGGGTATTTACTGGGACCCCAACCAAGAAACCATTTTTCACCTTATCAACAAACAAACTGGAAAGGTGAGGCAATATTTTAAGACATTTGGTGTTTCTCTGAGCAGATGGACTGTTTGTGATCTCTCTTATGAGTTTATTCCTACAGTGTACAGTATATTTGTGCATTGATAGTGCTTTACACGTTTCAGTGAGAGCTGATGAGCATAAAGACATTATTTCATTGTATTTAAAATAAAAATAAGGTGACGAAGTTACATATTCCATGCACTTAATATAATAATTAATGAATTATGCATAATAACATGTAACTAACCCTAAACCTAATCCACATAAGGATTAGATAGTAAGTCCATGTCATTTAATATTATTACTAATTACTACACTGTAACTATGTCACCTTATAATAAAGTGTAACCTAAAAATGGATTGACTGCTCTGCCTGTCTGTCTGTGCAGGAGATGCCAGTGAAGTACTACACCAAGGCCCTGTCCACTTTCCATCAGATCAATGCGTTTGAGCAGGACGGCTTCCTCATGTTAGACATGTGCTGCTCCGATGACGGACAGGCCATAAACAACTACCTCATCCAGAACATGCGCCAGTCAGGAGAGGCACTGGATGAGGTGATGTTGCTCTCTGTCTGTCTTAATACGACATTAATACTACTGTATAACAGCAGGTGCCATCTGTATTATTAAAATGATTATTATAACATTATTTTCTCATTTTCTGTGTCTATATTTTTCTCTCTCAGACGTATAACACCATGAGTCGCCCACTGCCACGTCGATTTGTGCTGCCGCTCCACATCAGCAGTGAAACACCTTTGGAACAGAATCTTAACACTCGTCCTGACAGCACCGCTACCGCCGTCTGCCGTACTAAAACTCAGGTGTCCTCTTTGACTGAGTTATGCATATAGTACATTGTATCATAGCATAGATTTTTATTTAATGCCATTTCAGCAACAATGGCTATTTTCAAAAGCAAAAACATTTCATAAAAAAAATATACAGTTCTAAAGTACAAACAAATGAATACATAAATTAGACAAGATTTTCCTGGTGACACTTTCCTGAATATCTTCTTGAGTGAGTTCATTTTATAAAAAAAGCTTTATGCAAAAAGCAGGACAGTCCAATAGAATCAGTGTTTTCATATAGTACATTGATCAAATCAATGTTTGATTATATTAGCCAGCTCTTCCACTGGCACATACTGTACGGTGCAGATCAGAGGTTATGGAGTCAGTCAAATTTGTATCTTTATACTGTTTTCAAATTAGCACCATACTGGCACATTAGAATGGTTTGTGAAGGATCATGTGAGGACTGGAAATACTTGTCATCAGAAAAAAAGATTTAAATTTTAATTAATAAAATACTTTTCACAAAATGTCCTTATATGACTTTATATGTTTTATTACTGTATCAAATATATAAGCAAAAGTGACATCTTTTAAATCATCAAAAATCTTTATACTTAAAGGCACAATATTTAAGATTTAAAATATCCAAAAACCATTAGAATAGTGTTAGATATTTTGCTAATGTACTTACTGTACATTATCCCTTGTTCGGAAGAATGTTAAAATCCAGAGAAACAATTTTAACTAGTGCTTCAAACTACCATGATAATAAGTTTTGAATACTTTAGTTTATGAACATGATTTCTGCAGGTGTCCTGTAGGATGTAATGAAGACGACTTCACCTATGATTCTACACTCAATCACACCTTTGTTTCTAGCATATGTTTGTTTTAACATATGCATCTCTGTGTTGGATAATCTTTCTTTCAGGTGTTTTGCACGTTTGAAGATCTCCATGGTGAAGACCTGAAAGACTACGGTGGTTTGGAGTTTCCTCATATTAACTATGCCAAATACAACACCAAACCTTACAGATACTACTATGGTTGTGGCTTCCGTCACCTAGTGGGCGACTCCTTAATAAAGATGGATCTGGAAACCAAAAGGTTAAAGGTGAGTTAAAATATGATATCGCAATGACCAAAATGCTGAAAAAATGTTTAACATCAGTAAACATGTTCTTGGCACACAACATTAAAAGTGTTTGTGTGTTTGCTATTGTACATGAATTGATTTCCAGATCTGGCGCCAGCCTGACCTCTACCCATCAGAGCCTGTCTTCATTCCTTCACCTAATGCCGAGGAAGAGGATGATGGAGTCATTCTGTCTGTCATCATCACACCAGTTAAGGTACGACACAGCCCTACACAGGCTCTATACTTCACCTATTCTATAATGAAAGCAAGCTTTCAGAAGCATATTGAGAATTATTAATGTGTCTTGTGTCTGAACCTTGTCTTTCTCTTCTCTCTCTCTGTAGGATAAGAGTACATTTCTCTTAGTTCTAGATGCCAAAACTTTTGAAGAGCTAGGAAGAGCTGAAGTGCCTGTCAACATTCCTTATGGATTCCACGGCGTCTTCAACTCCAGTGTATGAAGCTCTTGGGATTTACTCCAGCAAAACACAAACAAACCACAAGTAGCTCTTCAAAATGGTTAACCTACAGTACCACTTTTCAAGGCACTTACTGAACAATATTTCTATGAAATCAACCCAAAGAGATCCTTGTGTATATATACATATATATATATATAAAAATGACACGCACGCACACACGTACGCACTCAAGCACGCACGCACGCACGCACGCACGCACACACACACACACTTCACAATTGCAGTTAGTTCTCTGTGAGTAACTTAACCATTTAAAACTATTGCCAAAAGAAGCTTGGTCCAGAATTTGTGACCTTTGATATCCGCTTCAACACATAAAGTCAAGTCACCTTTATTTCTATAGCACTTTATGCCATACAGACTGAATCAATGCAACTTTAGAGATTAACAGGAAAGCTACTGAATGAGCTATCAATAACAGACCAAGGTTCATCAGTTTAAAAGGATTTATTTTATGGTGTCCTTGTTACACATTCCATTTACTCACTATAGTAATACATTTTTTTCAGAATTAAATGCAACTTGACCTAAACGTAACCATACAGTAAGTACATGCAGTTAGTTGATATTTCTCAATACTTAAATTTATAGTTACACTGTAATAAGGACACCATTAAATTCAGCAATCCTTGATATATATGACTTTCTTCTTCCAGAGAAACCCTGTCAGAGTAGCTTTAAATTTTACCCTGGCTCTTCCCTGCTGTATAATGGTGTTGGGTAGTGGCCCCTTTTTTTTTTACTTTTCTAGAAAGATTTCAAAAGCACATATATCTGTTGTAAAACTTACCATCACCAGGGTTTAACCCATGTCTTATGAAGTGGACTGGTGTGTTTTTGTAACAAAAATATTTCATTTTTTTTAATTATAAGCTCAAATCAGTGGTTAGTGCGTTGATATATAACACAGAAGTGCTCACGACGACACAAGTTCGATTACCAGCTCGAGGTCCTTTGCCAATCCTTCCCCTCTCTCTGCTCCCCTCACTTTCCTGTCTGTAATCTCCACTGTCCTGTACATTAAAGGTGAAAACCCCCAAAAATAATTCATTCATTTATTCATTTTCTTTTCGGCTTAGTCCTAGTGGTTTTACAATGGATTTATGTGCTTTTAGAACAGAGATGCCCAAACTAGGGCCCGCGGGCCAAAGTTGGCCCATGGTAACCTTTGATTTGGCCTGGGATTTTTAACGACCACAGAGAGTCAGGACCTCAGTTTAACGTCTCATCCGAAAGATTATACAGCGTTAAAAAGCCAGGATAAAAAGTAAAACTACTCTGACTGTGTTTTGAAAGAATAAAGTCAAATACAGTGCAGCATGGCTTTAGGGTGAGTAAATTATAGGTAATTTTAAGCTTTGGGTAAATTATTTCTTCCTTACTATTGATTCAGATCAGTTCAGTGTTGAACAGTGTTGTTCAGTTCAACTCTTGAAAATGACAATGCTATAATGCAACTCAATTCTGTTCAAGCTTGTATACATCCAGTGCTGTGCCTTCATATCGATACGTTTCAGACTTTCATACATTTGCATATTGTCAGTGCCTTTATGGTGTTCAGCAACATTGGCCCACCCATTCACAGTATGATGTAAGAAAAGATATTATGATTTCTGAACAGCTGCAGAAGATGCTTTTGTTTGTATTGAACAATCAGAATAATAAGATGGGCTGATCTGCAAACTGAGTGGATTGTTTTGTAGACCTGTCACAATGTAATGCAGGCTTTGCAAAGAGGCTTTTATTTGAGGAAGATTAAAAAAAAACAGCCTGCTGCATATGAGTCAGGAATAGGGTAAGGATGGTCACGTGAACAACTAAGTAAGATACTAAATTGACTTCAGGGAAAAATACTTCCTTTTGTCAGCAAGACACATACAGTTAAAGACAAAATTATGAACTCTCCTCCAAGATTTTTCTCCTGTCAATTTTTAGTTCTTTTAAAAAACAATTCCCAAGTGATGTTTAACAGTAAGGACATTTTTCACAGTATTTCCTATTATATTTGTCTTCTGGAGAAAGTCTTATTTCTTTTAGTTTGGCTGGAATAATAATAATAATTAAAAATATATATATATTTTATTCAAAAACTAAGCTAAGGTCAAAATTATTAGCCCCTTAAAACTTCTGTATGTCTCCTAACTTGCCTCTGGAAATATTTGAAAAATAACAAAAATTTCACTAATAATATTGTCTTCAGCTGTAAATGAGTTTATACATTTTTAAATTAGTATTTTTGTGAACTATCTTTATACCAAATTATGACACTTTTGCAATGTTTGCAAATGATTTTAGTTGCCTATTGTAGTATTTTACTAGAGCATAGCACAATTATAAATTGCATGTTTCAGAGAAGAAAATGTGATGTGAATGTGCATATCTTGAAGATATATATTTTGCATTAATATGAGTAAAAATGGTTAAAATGTTGATGCCTTCTTACTTAAATTAGCAATCATCAAGAATATACTGTAATTCCTAAGGCAGAACATGATTTGCAAATAAAACCGAGGTTGTGAAACACAAAAGTGCCTTAATGAAAATTATAAATATAAAAAAAATGAATATTAGTTTGGTTAAAGCTGCAATATGTATCTTTTGGCAAACTACTTCTCTCTGTTTATGAATTTGCCAAGTCACAGACACAGGTCCTGGGCGGATCTAAAATAGTTCAAACTTGCTATGGGTTCATCACAGTGATTGACTCATAATTTTGTTCAATTCTGAACAAAAACATTCTTTTTACATTCTGCAGCCTTAAATGACAAAAGAACACTGTGGAACACGAGTATCATATTGTATCAATTTTCTACCTCTTTGTGAAGTAACATTACAAAGACTGCTTCTGTTGTGTATTATGTATTATTTTGCAACATAAAACAAAAGTGTGCACAAATCTAAGAGATTCACCAAGGCAGGTGCTCGATCAAACCAAACACAGTGGAAAAAGTAAAAAGAAAATCGGCACACTGCCACTTTAGCTCTCAAAAAAGGATTTATTGTAACAACGTTTTGACCTTCATGGTCTTCATCAGGATTTATGTATTATTTTACCTTTTAACACTATTTTACAGTTCTAAATTGGTTTCATTTATTATAAATTGTACTTTGTTTACTACTTTCTAATTGTAGCTTGATCATAATTCCTATGATAATAAATATTTACACACCCTATTTGCGTGCTGTCTCCTGCATTGTAGAATTCATATAATCCAGTTCATAAAGAAAACAACAACAACAAACTTTGCAAGTTACAAACTTACAAAGTTATAAAATTCCCATTTGTTCAGTAATACAGTAGGAAATGGTTGGTATACTGTGAAGAGTCACACTCTTTATGCTCTTTCATTTGCCATACTCTCTGCCAGTGATAGTTCGTTTACCAATGGATGACCTGGGTAGGTGTGGAATTTCCCAGCCTGAAATTGTGTCCCAGTCCACCCCTGCATGTATTTATCCTAATTTTGTATTTATTTTTTACTTCAATTTTGAAATATTTATTTATTTATTTAAATTAATTTTATTTTTTCATATACTGTCTAGCACTCCCTTGCGCCCCCCTGTGTTTTGAAACCCCCAGTTTGAAACCCCCTGATAATAAGCATCCTGCAAGGTGTCAGACTGCAATACTTCTCTCCTCCAGTAGGTGGAAGCAGATACTCGCAGCACGCAGGTCTGGACTTGGTCACAACCCTGATGTTAAAACATCCACATGCACTCATTCTATACAGCAAACAATGTATTTTCAACACTTTAAACAATCCTACATCCACTCAGTGCATACAAATACACTGAATGTGTGTGTGTACTGTATGAGTGCATATGTGCTCCAGCATATGAATATC
>CAIGQV010016645.1:9039317-9059750 GCA_903798115.1 Danio jaintianensis
ACACACTGCTGTCATTGTCCCCATATCTGCATGTGTTTGTGTGTGTGCGTGTGTGTGTGTGCAAAAGAGACACAGCATGGCTCGTTTATCCTAGTGTCTCTCCATCCCTCTCGATTTAGCCTTACACAAATCCACAACTCACACAAACATGAACGGTGAAATGTAGTAAGAATGAATGAATGAATGAATGAATGAATGAATGAAAATTATCGAAAGCAGTGGCGGGATGTAAACCAATACACTAACCAGGTGGTGGCCACAACAATGACAGCTGTGTGTGTGCGTGTGTAAATCCCACTCAGACACCTGCACTCAAAGCTTCCTGCTGCTGAACCTCCACTTCAAACGACTACCGACACATCGAGCGGAAACAAATATCTGTGGAGATGCGAACAAAAGACTGAGTAAGAAGTGAAGAACCGATTCCTATTAAACGTTCCTAACGCAAACTACTCTGTCTGATCAGACAGCACTACTTTATTTTCAGAGGGCGGTTAGTGTAGGAACAAGCACTAGTCTTAATAGCTTTGATAACTGTTGCTGAAATGTACAACAAATGTGAACGTGTGTGTCATGAAAGTGCACATAAATGCATCAGGAATTTGAAAACAACCTCCATCTGATTAAAATCAGATGTGAAGTGCACTGTAAAAATGATTTCTTCTTAAATTTGGATCAAATTTACTTTAATAATTTAAATAAACTTGTATTATATTACACTGACTTGAAAAAGATGAAACACGCTTGAAAAAAAAAAAGAGTATTTAATGCAAAAAGCAATACCGTGTTATTGTGGGTTTAAAGAAGTACAATATAATAATAATTATGCTTATGCAGAATGTATGAATATGAACCAATAAAACAACCATAATTCTATAAATGAATATGCTTTCTCCTCATAAAGGCATACCTCACCCAAATTAAGCACTATTTACTCACCTTGGTGTAGTTTCAAACCTTAATTTCTTTTTTTTTCTGTTAAGCTGAAAGCCCGAAACCATTGAATTCCATAGTAGGAAAAACAAATACTATGGAAGTCAATGGTTACATATTTCTTGCTTTCTTCAAAATAGCTTATTTTTTGTTTAACAGAAGAAAAAAAAAAGTCAAATAGTTTTTAATCAAGTGAAGGGTAAGTAATAACATAATTTTCATATTTGGGTGAACTATCACTTTAAGTTCCTAAATAACCAACAGGTTTCATGTGTTGTTGTTTTTTTATTTATTTTTTTATTTGAGTGGAAATGAATATATAATTTTATATGAATAATATAATATAAAAGAACATTTAATATTTATCCAAAAAAGCTTGCACAAAAAAAAACAAACATTTTGTTAAATGCGTCATTGTCTCAAAATATGTGCATGCATGCTAATATTTTTGCTACCATGGCTACATTCATTTCATTAAAAACCTGAAATATAACTTAAATAGATAAAATCTATCTTTTTTTACCCATTTAAATATAAAGCAATCTATCCGTGTTATAAGAAAGCTGAATTTTCTGCATCTTTACTCTAGTCTTCAGAATTCACATTGTCACATGATCCCTCACAAATCACTCTAATATGATGATTTGATGTTATTATGAAGAATGAATGTAGATTATGTTTATAGGCTAGCTTAATAAAATGTGTAACAGGTGGTCTCTGTTTCTTTCATATCCACCCAGGGGTCCTTGGCCTGAGAAAGGCTGAAGACCCCTGGTGCTGGAGACTGAAGATTAGAGAAAAAAATGTCTCTGTCCAGTGTCTGGTGTCTTATATTGTGTGCTGAAGACAGGAAATGAGAGTGTTTGCGGCTTAATAACCTCTGAGGAGAGTGTATGAGTGTTCATTCCTCTTTGCTGAAAACACATGTCTTTGATGGCTTCAGTTTCAAGACAAAACTGAGGAGCCAATACAGTGGAAATACATTTAAAAGCAGGAATCTGAATTGGCCAGCTTGGGTCAAAGACGTGCCATTTTGGTGTCTGCCTCAAATTTACAATAGTGAGTTTATATGCATTTCATACGGCTGAAATAATGTTCCATAGTCATTCAACATAACAGGTAATATGAAACAACATACTTCTTTTTTTAATTAAAAAATTAAATATTTATTTTAAGTTAAAAACTTGCTTGCAATCCCCCCCTCAATTTGAAGTGATTAGCTATTTTTTGCTGACAAATGGGTAAAATCTAATGGTTTAAATGATACCAAGGAATGGAGATTTAAAATGTCTATTTGGGTGTTTTAAAAGGATAGTTCACCCCAAAATAAAATCTTTGTCATCCTTTACTCACCCTTCACTTGCTCTAAACCTTTATGAGTTTCCATCCTGAAGATATTTTGAAAAATGTTGGAAACCAGTTACCACTGACCATACTATATGTTTTTCCTACTATGGATGGTGATGGTTACCGATTTACAACATTCTTCAAAATATCTTCTTTTGTGTACAACAGCAAAAAGAAACTCACAAATGTTTGGAACCACTTGAGGGTGAGTCATTTTATTGACTATATTTATATGCCTGCCAAGATTTTAGTGTATAAAACTACTAATATAATGAATTACATTTTTTTCTTGGGTGTTTTTAATTCATAGAAACCAGGTTTGATATACATTGAAAACTCTTTTTTCGTATTTGACCCATTTATGCTGACAGTACAAACATTGAACTGTTAATGTAATGCAATTAGATTGACTGGAGAGAAACGGCAATACTACGTAGTGCATACTGGGCAGGAAGCGGATGTTTTTAATGTGCGTTTACAAAATATTTCAACTTATGGTTACACTTTATTTTGATGGTCCCCTTTCCACGTGCTGTTGACTAGAAGTTACAACATGTCAACTACAAAGGATTAAGTCTGCAAGTACAGTATTAGTAGAAGGTTCGGGTTTAGGGTTAAGATTACAGTAGTAGAATAAGTTTACATTTGTTGAGGGACCATCAACTTAAAGGATTTGCAAACTAATTTTCAAAGACATTCCAATTTCGTGTATTTTTATTTATTGTGTCTGAACCTCTATGTATACTGGTATGAAAATATATGTCATGAAAAAAAACACTGCATTTCCAACCCAATCTCACTGGAAAACTTAACTGTTTTGCATTTTGGTACATTAGTAGTTGATTTAGTTGAATTAGTGTTTGAATTAGTTTAGTAAATGTCTTGCAGTAGGTCAACCTCTATTAGAATAATTTAGGCATATTTAGAATAAGTATCATTTGATGATCCATTCAAAAAATGAAGCATCACTGAGCAGCCACATTTTTAATCTTTGCCACACATTTTAAATGCTCTGCCAATATCCTTTAAACCAGTAGATGTTAAGTTTGTAATCATTTAAAATGAATGAAATATTTTATGATCACGTTTTCTTTACATTTTTTTAATGCTAAGTACAAGTCAGAGAATCAATTCTTATGAAAATGTAATTTTTTTTGAAAATGAGCAGGTCAAATGAAAACAGAGAAATATTGCAAAATGAGTTTATTAAATTTATTCGCCAAAATGTTGTTTCATGTTTACTCTTACAAAGCACTAATAAACAAAATGACTTTCCCAGGAGTGGTCAAGCATTTGCCACATCAGTGTTTAATGCAAACTGAAATCATTGAAACTGTTCACTTTTGTCTGTAATATTAGGTAGAGCGAAGTGAATGTGCAGTAACATGACATCTAATGCCACACCAAACCTGAGGAAGCAATCACAAAAAATTTTTTTCCACAAAACCTATAACAATTCATAAAAATGAAAGCAGACAAAGCATTACAGTGCACTACACAACTACCCCTCAGATTTGTAATTTATTGTAGAACTTAAAGTTCTGCAACTAAACCATGTTTCTAAATGTATTCTAAATCCAGGAACTGACTGTTCCATGTACAGCTAGAATTGTACACACCTAATGGCAATGCAATCCCAGGAAACCACTGCACGCTTTACTAGACATAAGCAGCAACACGGACTCTATCCTCCCCATTGTTTTATCAACACATTTTACTCCCAGACTTATTTTAACCCGTAAAACATGGCTAATATATTAATCAGGTCTTCCAGTGTGGCCTGCTCTCTTTCTTCTCTCTCTCTCTCACTGATACTCCAGCTCTCCGATTGGATAATGGAGCTGCTGCTTGTAGCCAATAAGAGAAGACTGCACCTTTTTTCTCCTAGCAACAACAGCGACTCTATCCTTTCAGCACGAAAAACTAAAATTACAATACAAATAATTGCGACCGCGCAGCTTTGTGAAGGAGAATTCCCTCTATTTTTTCCATCATTTGCCTCTGCGTTTCAACCCCTGCTGGTTCCTCTCTGACTCCGGCTCATTCTCTGTCATCCCTCCTCATTTCTGATCACTCATCTATCACACTTTTTCCTCTCATTTTTGCAGCATTACCTTCGCTGTATCTCTCTATCCTCCCCTCTTCCCACCCCTCTCTCTCTTGGCTGACTGTGTGTCTCTGGTAGGGGCACACAGCCGGCTCCTGTTTCATGCTCTTAAAGGAGCAGCATGTTTTTCGTTTCGCTGAAGGACTGTGGTGAGGGATTCTGAGTAACAGCATGCACTCACTGACCCTGGGAGAGGTTCTGCACAGTCGCTGTGAAGCAAACATCCCGCCAAACTCAAACACACACACACTTACACAAACTGCACACTGCCTGGAACTGAACAAAATTTATAGACAAGAACATAAATCAGACATACAACGGTGCTAGAAAAAAGTATTGGGAAATTAAAAATGTATGAATGCATTGCATTCGATAAATAGATCAAGCATAAAATATGAAAAAATGATGACAGACTCAAGTTGCTTTTCACTTTAGATTCAAAAGGTGATTCAGTATGAAACGTTTAATCTGAAAACAAGCGCAAATAATAAAAAAACATTAAAAATAATGTGGATGTCACTTTTACGATCGGTTGTAAGTGTTATATCAAAAACCCATCTGGACAAGTGTTTTTTACATAAAAATTAAGTTATAAATCTGCTGATTTACAGTAGATGATAAGAGTTCTGATGTTCAACATCTGGTTACAAACATAATGCAGCAGTGGAAAAGTTTAGTTTTACCTTACTTCTTTTACTTTTGTTGTCCTGTAAATCCTGTAGATTTGTACACACTGTTAACTTTTACTTTAAGAGGTTATTTATAATACTGGTCAGTATATTAATATTGATTTCATGCTTGTAGCTCAAATCAAATTTTTTAATACTGAACTTCCGTCTAGAAAAATATAGCTACGAATGAAAACATTGGTTAAGTGTGCATTCTTTAAAATAAAGGTTCTTTATTAGCATTGATGGTTCCATGAAGAAACATCATCATCCATGGAACCATTTCATTCCACAAAAGGTTCTTAATAGACTGAAATGTTCTTTAGATCATTAAAATGTTCTTCATGCTAAGAAAAAAAGTTTTAAGAACTCTTCACTGAAAGTACTTTGTGGTATTACCATGAAAACCCTCTTTTAGAACCTTTATTTTTAAATATTGTAACCAATTTATTGTAAATGGAAAAAAATGTTGGAAATTATATTAATCTGCTCTTTAAAATGATAGCTGACCTGAAGTAAAAGCCTGTCGAGGCTTCCAGTGTCATTAGATTTCAGTTATTTTTGGCTTGACGCTGAAAGCAGTGTTTCTTATATTGTATTTTATGTATTATCATAATTCTAAAAAGCTTTGCAGTGCATATAGATTTACCTTCTACTGCACTTTTATCCATTCTGTCAGTTAATGAAATATCTTGCACATTCAAAAATTTTATTTGAATGTAACCGCCATCAAAGTTTGAAGCAAAATAATTGGTCTTTCATGATATTCCACTTTACTTTTGTTAAAATATAAACAAAAACAAAATATTTTTCTTGCATAATATCAGTTGAATAAAAGCCACAGATTTGTTTACACACAAAATGTTTGGACACTGCAAATGCAAATGTCATGAAACTAATTTCACACTTAAATAAAATACTGTCAGGGTCAATCTGCTCTGATTATTCATTGATTTGTGTAACCTAAAATAGTACATTACTGAAAGTCAATTAGTCAGAAGAGTTCTTTTTAAAACTATATTTGAGGATATCTTCAGGATATTTCCAGATATACACGATTCTTGTATCCAAAGGAATTCACAATTGCAATATACAGTATTGGCATTTCTATAGAAATAATGCTAAATAGAAATAATATTTTAATAATACTAATAAATATATATATTTTTCTTTTTTGAACCAACAAAACGTACTTAACACTTTAAAGAAACATTTACACTTAATGACGACTAAATAAATACTGAATAATGCTGAATGCATTAGTCATTTTTTAGTCAGTGGATCACATTAATGCTTGCAAAAGGAACAATTATACACCATGGTGACTTTGTATATTACTGTTTCCCCCGTTACAACGCCGTTACCGGTACTGACAACAAAATGCACGTTAATTGAAAACACTGAATCGTTTTTCATGCGAAAAGGTCTCTCTCAGCCATAGGACCTCTCTTTCTTTGGGGTGGGTGTGTGTTCGGGGCTGGGGCGGAACACATAACCAACCAGTGATGATGATTAGTGTGTCTGTGAACGTGGTGTAACTGAGAATGTGATGATTGGCTTAGATAGAGTACTAGTGGGTGTTCACACACAAGCACACGCACAGTCAGTGGTACATACTAACGACCAGGAGTCAGAACGATGGCAAATCCAACAAGTTCAAAGGTAGCGTTTGCAAACTGGAAATATAAGCACTACTTTTCCCTTGTTGAGGTGAAAGGCAAGAATGTTTATGTATCATGCAATTTATGCCAGGAAAAAAAGAGTCTCTCTGCATCGGTAACAAGTAATTCTAATCTAATGAAGCACCTCACGTCGTCACATGCCACCACAAAATTAGTGGCTACGCATGTGATAACGTGAGCTCTGCTACCAAAGGAGGGGATGAAGCCACGACGTCAAAGCAAATAAAACTTTTTTCTCCACCGAAAACACTTATTACTCAGACAGAATTAAATATTATCTAGATATACAGTCGAGAACATGCTGCCGTTGTCTCTCACATTGTCCCACAACAACATTAAAATAGTGTAGATTAGTGAACAATGTTTTATATTTATTTTGAAGTCATTTGATAAATTAGATTTTTTTCCCCCTGGTAATTAGTTACTTTTAAAATTATGTAACTCAGTTACTATTTGTGAGAAGTAACTAGTAACTATAACTAATTACTTTTTTAAAGGAACGTGCCCAACACTGAGTATAGCATGAGTATAACAATATATTTCTGTTTTTAAATCCAGATTATAGAATCAGTCGAGAAGATTTTTTTTTTTCTGTGAACTGATTGGCCTACTTTTCACAAATGAAATAGCTGGTATTTTATATTATTATATAGAGTGATAAAGGCTCTGTCATTTCTCATAGCGTAATACATTATCTTTATGAAAAAACCTGAGAAGCTTCCAGAACACAAATGAAGCATATATTTTAATTAGTTGATTCTCTTTCGGTTTCACCAGTCAAAATAATTCCTTATGCATTTTTTTCAGGTTTGTTCATATAGTGTAAGAGACTTGCTGGAAGATCACAAGTTTTATTACTCCTAACTAACAGAAGTAATTATTTTTAGTTTTGGCAAATTAGTAGCTATTTTGCATCCTCACGGCAACTTTTTTTGCTGTTAATTCACATTCATTTGTATGAACTCATTGGTACATTTTAGTATGATTTGCTCATCCCCAACCCAATGAGGGGTAGGTTTAGAGGTGGGGTTTGGGGGCACACCTTCATTTAAAAAATTGCGCGTTTTCATATGAACTCAATTGCATGAATTTGTATGAATTAGCCACTTTTCTGACTCTTGCTACAGATTTAGTAGCACTAAATGGAACCTGCCTGTGGTAAACTTCAAACCATTATGCTCGTCTCTCTGCCAGTCATCCAGTGGTGATTTCCATCTCGCGATTGAAAGATCACGCTCCGCTGTTGGCCGTACCACCCAACCTCAACTGACCCCGCTCATTCTCTCTCTCTCCTTCCTTCTAGCTCTTTCTCCCTCCTCATCCCTGCTCCAGAGGAATTCTGCCGCTGGGCTTTTTAATATTCCCTGTGCTTCAGTGCGGCCCGGCCAAAGCGAGCTGACACTACAGATTAACCACAGACAGAAGGAATGCTGCGGCGCTTTTGTGCCACGTGGAGAGCCGCCAACTAAACGCCTTTGGCCAGGTCGGACCGCAGGAGATCGCCGAAAACAAGGAGAAGCGAGCGAAATGGAGAAAAGCAAAAGAGAATGACAGTGGTGAAGTAAAGACAGCCCACAGTGGCCCTGGTTGGGAGGTGTCAGCCTAATTTGTCAGCTGCTTAATGATGACCTCAAGTGAGCCACAGGAAGATGGCATGGGGAATTCACTAATAAGCCACTGCCAAAAGAAGAACCAGCGCCAAAAATTCAATACTGCATGGCCAATCGAAGACATCAACCTTTGACATGTCACATAGCCTCACCAAAAGCATTTTGATGCTCGGAATGATTCTCTTTTCGCGAGGAGGAAAGTTGAGAATGTTTCAAAAGTCCCTCAGTGGTCTGCTTATCTGTGCTCTTCGGGACAGGGAGGCATCATGGGAAGGCTGCGAGTGAGGCGGGACGTGCAGGAGACCCAATGGCGCCAGCAGTGTGTCTTCAGACACCTGGCATTTTGTTGGTGGTCAGGGTTACCATGGCAACCGGACAAGATTTTGCCAAGGGCCCCAAAGGCACAGGTGCACGCATTGATTGTTTCTGTTGAAGTGTTTCTGTTGTGGTTGAAAACTTTCAAGTCAGATATTTCACATTTTAATTACTATCAAATAAAAACACAGAGAGAGGATTTGTGGTGCCGAAGTTAATTTGGATATGGTTATTATAAATAAAGAAAGAAGTGTGTGTGTGTGAAATTGTCAAAAAAATTATCATTTGGAAAAATAGTCATACAGACTAAAAGCAAAACTATGTTTTATTCAAACCAATAAATAGAAATCATAAATCCAGAAAAACTCAATTTCAAGTGTCTCTCATAAATGGACATACTTTGATGCTGTGCTAATCAACAAGTATAATTGTTCTTTTTTTATAATGTCATACATTAAAAACAAACAAACAAATAAATAAATAAATCCATGAATTAATGAAATGAAGATTATATTAAATATATATTTTTTAGTCTTTTTTTCTTCTTTTTTTAAGTGAAATTGTTCCGTTATTGTGTAATCATTATGTGAAAATAAATAAAGGAATAAATAAAAAGTTTTTTTTTTCAAGATTTGCTACATATTGTGCTAATTATTATTAACCTGTCCTGAAAATATATATCTTTCTAGGGTTGTGTTGGACGGCACAGGTTGGACATGCATTGCTTCACTTTGAATGTTTCTGTTTTTGTTAAAAACTTCTTTTTAAATTCTACTATTTCACATTTAAATTATTATCAAAGAGAAACAGAGAGAATTCATGGTGACAAAACTGATGTTATTTATAAATGCAGAGAATGCAGAGGAATAATTAAAGCGCAGGATGAAACATGATAAATTAACCACGAGAAACAGGTTATTAAAAATAAAGAAAACAATAGGGGAATAAAGCAGAGAAGAGAAAAGAAGAGAGGAAATGGAGGCTGTGCTCTGCAGATTAGCCCAGTAGAGGGAAGTCTGAAGGACACTGCACAAAATCAAAGATTCAGGGACTGAGAAGTGGAAGTAGAAGCATTAGAGTAAAGTAGAGGAGGAAAGGAAATGGAGGAGAGGAGAATGAGAGGGTGATAAAGAGGCAGAAGCAAAGGAAAGGAGGTATTTGGCAGAATTGGAAAGCTGTTCAATCAACTGTGCTACGAAAAGGATTTCCAGGCAAATTTGAGAAAAGCGGGGAAAAAATGAAAAGCTTGTGCAAAGGGGCCAGAGAGAAGCAGACCTTACCCACGTCAATGAAACCATGCCTGATAATGCAGATGAAATCCGATGTTTCTGACCATTTGAGAAAGATCTTTTTTAAAAGTTTGTGTAACTGTTTATGATATAAATCCATCCATTCATTCATGATATACTACAGCCAAAACAAATTGGTTTAAACAATTTTCACTCTGAAATCTCTAATTAATTTCACAAATTATTAAGAAATGGAAAGTAACAATTTAAATTAAGCATTGAAAGAAAAGAAAAGAAGTAATATGTTTTGCAAGACGTATTCCAGTAATCCTTTATTTACAACTTGAAAAAAATTACACCATTATTTACAAAGCAGAATGTCGTGGTTTTTCCGCTTGAGAAACCAAAGTTAATCAAGTCAAGTTGTGACAGATGAATAAATTGTACCAATCTGAATTTTCAGCCTTATTACTCTATTTGGTGTCACATAATCCTTCTGAAATCATCATAATTTGCAGGTTTGATTCACAAAAATATTACTTATCACTCTCTACACTCTCAGAAATAAAGGTACGCGAGCTGTCACTGGGGTGGTACCTTTTCAAAAGGTACACATTTGTATTTAAAGGGTCCATATTGGTACCTCAAAAGTATATATTAGTACCAATTTTTTTAAGAGGAGCACTTTTGTACTTTTTAGGTACTAGTATGTACCCTTGAGGTATTAATATGGACCTTTTAGGTACAAATTTGTACCTTTTGAAAAGGTACCACCCCAGTGACAGCTCGCGTACCTTTATTTCTGAGAGTGTATGTTGAAACAGTTGTACTGGTTAACATTTTTGCTGGTTAGAAATACAAAAGAACCATTTATTAGAAACAAAATGTTTGGAAATTGAGAGTTATATTCAGTGTGAATGCTGAATAATTATGCGTTCCACTGATGTATGGTTTGTTATAGGATGGGACAATAAATTTGAAAGATTTTAAAGACAACAAATAAAAGATTTTGAAATCTGAGGGTTCAAAACAATGAAAATACTGAGAAAATCACCTTTAAATTTTTCCAAATTGAGTTCTTAGCAATGCATATTACTAATCAAACAGAAATAAATTTACAAAATGTCTTCATGGAAGGTGATCTTCACTCAACATTCTAATGATTTCTAACATAAAATAAAATGTACTTACAATTCTATTGACAATTTTATGTATTTTTGACTATTCCAACAAATACACCCATGCAACATTGTGATCCAAGGCAACATATATTAACCTGACTCTAATTATATTTGAATAAATTACATATTTTTCCTAAATGTCCAATACCACATACTAAAAAGAAAAGGTCTTTAAAGTGCACAACCTTGCAAATAACATAATCAAATAAAACAATTCTTTTGTTTTTCCTTTTAGTTTGAACAAATACAGATTAAAACAGATTTACATGTTGTGCTTGTAACAGGTTTACATAGTTCCATCTCATTTGCAATAAGTGATCTTTGTTGTGAAAGGTTTCATAACACACACAGAGTCATTATTATTATTATCACCACAAGCACTTCCCCTCGAACAAATGCAAAAAAATTGCCACAGCGCTAGCAAAAGTCACTCTGTCACATCTGCCTATGTGTATATCTGTCTCACCCCCAACAAGTGTATCTTCAATCCTCCCTTTTAAGTGTGCTCATATTTTACTATTTCAAATGAACACATTTTGTAAAGCTAAATGGCAGGACGATTCCTCATTTGCGCAATAAAATATATAATTTATAGCCTGTGTTAATGACACTTTTCCATTTGCTGGATTTCAGTCTCTTATGGTCTCATTAAACATAGGTGAATAACAATCAAGTCAAGTCAAGTAAAGTTTATTTATATAGCGCTTTTCACAATGTAGATAACATAGTTCTAGTAAAGTCCAGATTTCAGAGTTGAAGTTCAGTGTAGTTTAGCCCAGTGTGGTTTAAACCTCACTGCTGAAAGTTCAAACACTGCAGAGCAAATCCACCGAAGCACAGCTCCACAAGTCCCGATCCGAGCAAGCCAGTGGCGAGGAAAAAAAAAACTTCACCAATTGACGAAGTGAAGGGAAAAAAAACCTAGAGAGAAATTAGGCTCTGTTGGGCACGACCATTATTCTTCTGGCCAAACTTCCTGTTCAGAGCTGCAGCCTAGGCGCTGGAGGCTGAAGAAGCTGGACGTCCATCGTGGAGAAGCTGCAGGTGTGAGTAGCTCACCGACGGGAGGTCAGGTTGGCCCGCAGGATCAATGTGGGGACTTGTTTATCACGGTGGTCATTCAGGAATCAGTCTCATGTACTCCATTTCTCCATGACAACCACACCATCAGCTCGGGATACGACCTGGTCCAGGATTATGGATACCTTGGGATCATCTCTTCACAGGTCAGCAGAACAAATTGTAATTCATTGCTTATTTTAAATGGTCGCTAGTGTGTTGTTACAAAGTATTTCAAGTCCTTCATAATTTGTATTGTTATGCCACAAAGAATCGCTTCAGCAATTTAGGAATTTTGTGTAGAACTGCATACCTAAAAAAAATGGAAGGTTCAATAATTCAGAACATAAAAAGGAATTTTGTAAGCACTGCATGATTCGTGACAACACTACATTTTTTAAATGCCATTTTCATGATGTTATTTGAGGACAGAGTTTGAATTACATTCCAAAAGATGAATGCATTTCATACCACAATGTATAAAATGTGAAGAAAGTATTTTTATTAATAGAAAAAATGACTTTGACCCTTTTGACCTTTTTTTGTCTTTTCACTCTCTTTAGCAGAATGAAATTAAAACAAGCAAATCAATACATATGCAAAATATTATGCATTATTCATAAAAAAACATGTACTTTTTTACATTAAATATTACCATTCACCCTAAATAACAAAACTAGTCATACAAAGAGATGTATTACAGAAAGCACCAAATTCACTCTAGGAGTATACATGTCCGGCAGTCTTATCCAGTGGATTAAACATATGGCAAGAAATGACAAGTGTCAAGAGAGCACCGTGACCTCTGACTCCTCCTGAGGCAAGAGCACATCATGTACACCCACTGCCCACCCACTTCACTCCCATGATGCATCTGAACCGCTGACCCCCTGAGAAATACTGTGTGAATGCTGAAGATGAATGGAAGACTGCACATACAGTCAGACCACCAGAAAAAAAAACACTCGCAAAGAACAAATACATAACCTTTTTAAAAAACACCTTTGCACATGATGCCCATCACCAACCATTCAGGGTTGGCTTGCACAATTTTCAGCAATTGCAGGAAAACAAACAGTCAGAAAGGCAAAGTTCAAAGAATAATTTTTACTGCTAAAGATGTAATTATTTTCATATACATTTTCGTATAAATAAACATCTTTGGTGCGAGATGTGAATAAAGTTGTGAAATGCACAACACTTGCATGAACTATTGATATCGTAAATGTTTTATTGATCATGTTTCATGACAGCCTGCAGCATTACAAGCTGTAAACTGTATGACTAATGTGCTGAGCGTTTGTCAATAAGTGAAGTTTATTTGTAAACTAATTTCGAGAGGATCACGTGCTTATGATTGCTTGCGCCTGATCCGCATTATCCAATTTACAATTCACCAATCAGACAATTCCTAAGCCACTATAAATACCCTAAATTCCATATAACAGCTATCTTCATTTTTGAAGAAGCTCTGTCTAACCTCGTTCTAAAACAGCAAGTTTCTGACAAAAGCTATCCACTACCATGGACAACTACACCAGCATCAACAGCAGCAACAACCTCCAAGAAGACAACGCTCTCTCCGGATCGCCCGCAACAGCACAACACCACCCAGCCCCGCACGGTTCTCAAACTGAGCCCGAGGACCAAGCAAGAGGCCGACGAATGACACGCTCTTCAACCATCAGACTTCGCCTTCACAGATCACCCACACCTTCCACCTCAAGACATTAGAACATTTCACCCACCTCTTCATATGTCTCAGCCTCCTCCTCCGTCCGCCCAGCCAAGAGAACCACAGTCATAGAACTCCGCAAACTCCTCTCCGATCTCGGCATCCATGCTCCACGTCATGTCAATAAACCGGAACTTCTCAAACTTTACGCCAACGCCACCTCAGACTCGCACCCCTCTCTCAGTCCACCAGCAAGACAACCTACCCAGAAAACCAGCTCCCGCTACACGCCGTATCCACACCCGTCCCAACACGGAAAAAATAAAAACAAACAGAGGCACGCATCCAGCCGTACAACCCCAAGACCACGCCCCCTGGACACCCGGTCTCCACAAGCCACACCACCCACCATTCTACACCAGGATTCCCACCAGGACAATAACACTTCCCTTCCTCTTCCCTCCCAACCTTTTCTTTCTACTTTTTCTTGGCCTCCAGCACCCTTTTTAAGCTCTTTAACCAGCCCCCATATCCCCTCTACCTCAGTTTCTCATTTCCACCCTATTTCCTTTCCGCCCACCTCTCCCCAAACCCAACCTTTTTCCCTCCCACCTCAACCCTCCGCTTCTTGCTCCATGCCTCTAAACCTACTCTCTTCTACTCAAGTTCCGCCCTCATTTCTCCCTCCTCCACTCCCATCCGCACATACCAGCACTGACCCCATTCATCATTCTACCCTTCCTACACAAGTTTCTACAGCACGCCCCCGATTCACCCTAACCACAGACACGCCTCTTCCCGTACCGTCTAATGCTCTAGCCATGGAACCTCCCCCTATCTCCACCTCCGCAAGAAACCAAATCAAATCAGGTGCAGATATTGACCTCATCACTCTCCTTTCACCCATCTCACCCCCCGCGGCAGAACGGCAGGTAGATTGCTGCGAGTTCACTCTCACCTTAAAACAATCCACCAGCACCCAAGCTCGCATCATGTCATTAGCCGAATTCACCATCGCCTTTTCACGTTTCACAGACATAATCTGTTCCGTTTTTCCCCATAGGAGGCGCGAGTTGAATGACTACATGGCTATCATCGCCGAGCTCGCGCTCTCCTACGGGGGAACTAATTTCCATACCTACCATAAGCTTTTTTCAGCCAAATGTGCAATCCGCGTGACTCAATGGAATTAACAACCTTATTGGGGGGCTCTGGACGTTGATCTCCATAACCGAGTCTTTCTAGGTTGCCATAATCTGTCCTGCGCTGTCTGCCGCTCTAGCCTTCACTCCACTACCTCCTGCCCCTTCATCACTCCTACTCCTGACTCAGCTCAACCTACATCCAGATCCACCAGTTACGTCCCTCGTCCGCCTAATCCTAACCTTCCCTCTCTTCTCCCCTCTTCATCCTTCCGCTCTTCTCCCTCCAACCGAGACATCTGCCAAAATTTCAACCTTGGCAGATGTCTCAGAAACCCCTGCAAATATCTCCACATTTGCAACTACTGCGGCGGCTCCCACACCAAAATCATTTGCTCCATATGGAGAGCTAATAATAAAAAATCTAAAAATTATCTATCGACTCCAGTGAATATTTCTCACCTTGCATTTGAACTATGCTTTCACCCTGATACTAACTTTTCTGATTTTCTAATTTCAGGTCTAACCCATGGATTCCACCCAGGCCTTTCAGCTCTCTCTTCCTCCAATCTTTTCTGTCCCAATCTACAATCCGCAACTACCGATCCTGAGACAGTCGATCATCTCATTAAAAAAGAGATCGTCAATAACTTCATGATCGGACCATTCTCCACCCTGCCGTTCAACGTTTCCCGTATTAGCCCAATAGGCATCGGCACTCGAAAATTTTCAGGCAAAAAACGCCTCATAATCGACCTTTCTTCCCCACACAATTCTACATTTCCCAGTATAAATAGCACTATTCCGATCAACGAATATTCACTTCATTACCGCAACATAGACCAAGCTATTTCCCTTATCAAAATAGCCGGCCATAACGATTGGATCGCAAAAATCGACATTGCATCTGCATTCAAAATCATGCCAATTCACCCCGATTATTGGCATCTTTTTGGCATCCATTGGCGCTCACAATTCTACATCGCAGTACGACTAACCTTCGGCTGCAAAAGCAGCCCCAAAATATTCGACATGCTCTCCGAAGCCGTATGCTGGATATTATCCAATAACTACGGAATTCCGTTCCTCAAACACCTACTAGACAATTTCCTCATTATCTCCTCTCCCTCATCTCCCCCTTCCAAGCACCTAGCGATCACCCAAAAGGTTTTCGCCAATCTCGGAATTCCCCTCGCAGAGGAAAAAACCTCCGGACCCAGCACTTCCATTGAAATCCTGGGTATTAATCTAGATTCCAAAAAATTCCAAGCATACCTCCCAAAAGAAAAAATCTACCGCATCATATCTTTATGCCACATTTTTTTCGAAAGCCACTTACGCAACCGAGCTCCTCTCCATTCTCGGACATCTTAATTTCGCCATGCAAATCATTCCCCAAGGTCGCCCGTTCGTTACTCACCTCTTCCAGCTCTCCACCACAGTTCCCGGTTTAGAGGACTCCATCCTTCTCTCTAAACCCAGTCGCGACAATATCAGCTTATGGATATCTTTCCTCAAGCAATGGAACGGCTGTTCCTTTTTCTACAGCGACCTGACAGCATCGCCGGTAGACATAAAAATATTCACCGACGCCGCCCCTTCAGTTAGTTTCGGGGGATTTTACCAAGGGCGCTGGTTCGCTTCACCTTGGCCCCCCCAAATGCTCAAAATTCCCCAAAACCAACAATCGTCCGCCCTTTTCGAATTATATCCCATTGTCACCGCGACCATCATATGGGGCGACGAATGGGCCGCCTCTAGCATTCTCGTACACTGCGACAACGAGGCCACAGTCCAATGCATTAATAAGGGGCGTTCCCACACTCCAGCGCTCATGCCCTTATTAAGGCGCTTAATTTGGATAGCAGCCAAAAAACTGTTCTGTATAACTGCTGAACATATACCAGGTTGTAAAAATCAAATTGCTGACTCTCTGTCTCGTTTTTCTTTCCAGAGGTTTTGGCGATTGGAGGCGGATCCCCATCCAACACCAGTCCCTCATTATTTAGAAATAATATTGCCGTAAAACACCCTCTCTACCAACTCCATGAAATCTCCATATTCCTTATTTTTCAAGCAATAGCCCCCAGAACCCTCCACTCATATCTTACCGCATGGAGTGCATTCA
Source organism: Danio jaintianensis (assembly GCA_903798115.1). Taxonomy (NCBI): domain Eukaryota; kingdom Metazoa; phylum Chordata; class Actinopteri; order Cypriniformes; family Danionidae; genus Danio; species Danio jaintianensis. The sequence continues at coordinate 9,056,394 of CAIGQV010016645.1, forward strand.
AACACTTTACTCCATTTACTAAACTCCCTTTCCAGATTTCTCCCTCCTTTCCATCACCTCATTTATCTCTCACTTACACGCAGCAAAAAACATACAAGCCAGCTCAATCAGAAGCTACCTTAGCGGGATCCAATTTTTTCATTAACTGATCCACGGGTCCCCCTCAGACTCCATCCCTAATTCCCAAACCTCCCTCCTCATTAAAGGTATACAAAAACAGATCAAATACGGAAAGTCTCTCCCACACACCCTTTCCAGACCCTCCTAGCATACATACACTCCAGGAGAGCCCAAGAGCCCAACCCCCTCACCCCTCTCTTTACTGACGACGCTAATTGTCCAGTAACACGTTTCTGGTTCCAAAAACATTTAAAAGAAGTCCTCCGCCTTTCAGGCTTCCCCCCCGAACCATTCTCTAGCCATTCATTCAGAATAGGGGTAACCACCACAGCAGCCCACAACGGGCTCTCTCAACAACAGATTCAGACCCTCGGACGTTGGTCTTCTGACGCCTTCAAATCCTACATCCGCCTCAGCCATTACCACCTCAAGGAAGCCCAGCTGATTCTCTCTAGCCGTCTTCCACCCACCAGAGTTCAAGGGCACGAGCACGACTCTGCCATTTCCTCCTATTTCCCCTCTCTCTAGCCCCTTCGCTACCCTTCCTATTCTCTTCCTTCTAACCTTCCAAGCGCGAGCTATACTCCGCTTCCCCACCACTCCCGCTCAACACAGCTCTGACTCCCGCAGGTGTCGCTTAGAGCTTCGAGTCCCGCCAAGCCCATCCCCAGCCCACCCCTTAGCAGTCACACGCTAGCATGAGCCTCACTCTCCCCTCCCTTCTCCCGCCTTTTGCTAAGCCCCCCCCCCCCTCCTTTTCCTCTTTCTGGCGACGAGATCCTCCGCCCCTCTTTCTATCTCCCTTCCGGCATTCATTTGCCCCTTCTTTTACTTCTTTCCAGCGTCGAGTAATTCCGCTCTTCCATCCCCCTTCTTCAAACACCTTTCTCGTTCTCACATCCCTAAATCCCCCCACCCTTTCAGCGTTGATTTTCTCCGCTTCTTTTCTTTTCAGCGTTTAGTTTCTCCGCTACACTATTTTCCTTCTAGCGCCAAGTTACTCCGCTACTCTTTTTCTTTCCACATAGGCCCTCTATTCCCAGGTCTGCCGCCTCCCTCTCCCAGACTCCCACGGAAGCAATGCCCCCACAGCTCTGACTCCCACAGGAGTTACCCCGAGCTCCGACTCCCGCAGGAGTCAATCACCGCCCCTTCCCGGCCACTACAGAAAAAAAAAAAAAAAACCTCCCCTTTTCTTCTTTCCGGCGTTGAGATCCTCCGTCCCTCTTTCTATCTCCCTTCCGGCACTTATCCGCCCCTTCTTTTACTTACTTACAGCACTAAGTGCTTCCGTTACCCCACATTTCCAAAATGTTTTCCATCTTTACCTTTCCTTCCTTCTTCTACTCATACTTCATGACGCCCCCCCCCCCCCCCCTCTTTACAGCGTCGAGTTCCTCCACTAATTTTCTTCCTTAAGCGTCGAGTTTCTCCGCTATCTTTCTTTTTTCTAGCATCGAGTCATCCGCTATCCTTTCCTTCTTTCCGCATAGGCCCTCACTCTCTTAAGCTCTGACTCCCGCAAGAGTCTCCCCAGAGCCTCGACTCCCACAGGAGTCACTCCCGGCCACTTCTACGCCCCCGTCCAGACTCCACAGAAGTCTGTTTCCAACTTCGCTCCAGCACGAGCCTCTCCCCTCTAACGTCTTTTCAATATTATATCCAGCAGCCGGATATAGCATTGATATTTGCCTCTCGGGGGGTTTCTTCAATATGCGGCTGCTGTCCCGAGCTAATTAAGGCATCTTATGAGCTCAGGGCTCTCTCCCGGGACAGAATGCCAAAAAAGCTTTATAATCAATCATCAGCTAAGTGTGAACTCTTGAAGTAAACTAATTTCGGAGGATCACGTGCTTATGATTGCTTGCGCCTGATCCGCATTATCAAATTTACGATTCACCAATCAGACCCTAAATTCCATAAAACAGCTATCTTCATTTTTGAAGAATCCCCCCTTCCACCCCTACTCCTCTTCCTTGTCTCACAGCAAGAACGTCACCGGTTCTAGCCCTTACCAAGCCAGCTGACGTTTCTGTGCGGAGTTTGCACGTTCTCCCCGTGCCACGTGAATTTCCCCCGGGTTCCCCGGTTTCCTCCCACCATCCAAAAACATGCAACCTAAGTTAATTGACTAATTCAAATCGGCACCCCAAACACAAACTAGCAATAGTCATCTCTAAGAGCTAACAGTAGTTCACTAGCTACTACAGCAGGGGAGTTCTCGAGAGTCCTGAGCTCAAACTCTCCTATCGCCTTGCAAACGGGAGGGAGCCCCGGGCTCGAGGATCTTATGAGCTCAAGGCTCTCTCCCGGGACAGCATGCCAAACAAGCTTTATAATCAATCATCAGCTAAGTTTAAACTCTTGAAAATTGCTTTATCTTTAAAGAAAAGTTAGAAACTTTATTGTATTTTTTTTTTTTTTTCCTTACTAATAACTTATTTGATAAGTTAACGATGAATACATTTTATAGCAGCCCCTTAAAATATTTAGCTCTTCAATTGCATGACCGCTTAGGAGGCTGTGACATGTAGTAGGTATAATGAATGAAATTATTTCAAAATACAAAAATGGTCCTTGCGTAATTTCAGTGAACAACAACAGTCAACAAACACTACATTTTCGGTGACCATGCTATTAATTATAATTTGAAAATGGCTTTGTTATGACTGTTTGATTGATAAAAACACTTTAATAGTAAATATGTGACCGTGGAGCACAAAACCAGTCATATGTGTAAATGTTTCAAAATTAAAATTTATACAACACATGAATGCTGAATAAATAAGCTTCACATTGATCTACAGTATAGGGTTTGTTACAAATGGACAGTATTTGGTAGAGATATAACTATTTGAAAATCTGGGCTCTAAAGGGCTCAAAAAAATAATAATAAAAAAAATGAGAAAATCGCCTTTAAAATGGTCTAAATTAACTTCTTAGCAATGTATATTATTAATAAAAAATTGACTTTTGATATATTTACAGTAGGAAATTTACATAATATCATCATAAAACATGATTTTTACTTAATATGCTAATGATTTTTGGCATAAAAGAAAAATCTATAATTTTGAAAAAAATGTTTGCTATTGCCAAAAATAAACCCATGCAACATACGTTTTGTGGTTCATATATACACCACTAGTGCCCACTTAATGAAAAGCATCTTAACTGTCTGTGTGTGTGCGTGTGTGTGTGTGTGTGTGTGTGTGTGTGTGTGTGTGTGTGTGTGTG
>CAIGQV010016645.1:9081760-9114876 GCA_903798115.1 Danio jaintianensis
AGAGAGAGAGAGAGAGAGAGAGAGAGAGAGAGAGAGAGAGAGAGATGGGTAGACAGCGAAAGAGAAGAGATTTTCATCTCATAATTGTCCTTACCCAAGATCTTTCCTCGCTTTCGGAGGAAGAAAACTTTCCAAGCGCAGAAATTTCCCTCGTTGCTCACCATTATTCCACTTTTTCTTTCTTTTTCTTTCTTTCCCTCTCTCACTCCCTCTCTTTCTCTGGCTGAAATGAAGATTGGAGCAGGAGGGAGGGAACTAGAGAAAGAATAGAGAGAGGGAGGGAGCAAGCACAGGGAGAGAGAGAGAGGGAGAGACACACTGAGAATATTAAGAAAGGGAGGGCAGGGGATAAAAAGAGGCATGAACACATGAAAATATGATGTGCTTGGCTTACATTCGATACCGCCTGGCTAGCACCGCGGCCACAACAGAGAGAGACGAGGAAGAAAACCGAGGGAAGGAGGAACGAGAATGACAGAAGGCAAAGGAATCGGGGAGATGTAAAGTGGAGAGGAGAGAAAAGGGGGCACACAGGGAGACGGCGAAGGAGACCTCAGACGGCCCACTTGGATGGGATCTCATCAGCGACAGACAACATTTCACATGCACTGTACTTTTACACATTATATTTGCTCCGCAACAACCTTCACAGTACTTGCACAGTTTAACACTCTTTCACGGAAAATTTTTCAAATTTGCATTACAATATGGCTGCAAAAGACTTATTGTGCATCCATCCTGTGGAAATGGTGTTAGACTTCCCTCTCCTGGACATAAGCAGCCATTTATCTTATGTTACCGGTTAAAAAATGTTCACCCCCGAGATTCATTTTGGCCCATTTTGCTTGCCGTACTTCACTAAAAGAAGCTACAGTGCTGTGTTAAGCAGACACACACATGCTCTCTCAGCTCTTGTCTGTCTGCAGTCTCATGATTAATTTTTGTGTAAATAATACAATATATCAAAAACCAGAACTAGCCAACAGAGGGCCCCCAAATGCACTTTATCATACAGGTGAGGGTCAAAGTCAAACACATAAAAAAAAACAGATTCACAATATCTTATTTCAAAACACAATGGAGAAATAGCAGGAATATGATGTCTCGGTTTCATACATGCACACAAACACACAAATTCAGAATGTGAGGCTGAATTACTTTGCACTGATTTGACAAATTCAACTCAAATATTTCTCTATCCACTAGACCATATACAAAGTTGTCACATTTTATAATACACACACACATTAATATATTTTTACTTTTTATTTCAATATTAATTACATTAAAAAATATATGCTATTTTTAGAATAAATGGAAACATGAGAACTAAGAAATGAGTACATACAGATCAATATATCATTCACTAATCAATTATATATTTTGTCTGTATTGAGTTACTCACCCCCCAAATATTACAGAATTTCTGCATAACACATTAGGATCAAAATGTTTCTGAATGAAAGAAAAAGGCATTTGTAAATGGTGAAACATTTAGCTTTTCCATCATAGCAATAAATGACATTTTAAAATACCTTAATTTGTATTTTTTTCAATTGCAACAACCTCTCACAATATTTCTAATCAAATCAAATTAACAAACTACATTCCCTAAATAGAATACATAAATAGCAATACCACTGCTATTCAAGTTAACAAGTGCAAAGTGGATTTATGCCAACCTCAGCCAACGCAGTAAACCACTGCACTGTTTGGGATTTTTTTTTGATTCAGATAAAATAAACCTAGATTTTTTTTAGCTCAGAGAATGATGTCATCAGCAAAACACGTTCTCTGGGTCCCATCTCCTGCTTTAACACAAAAGCACTATTGTTTGCTAAGTGTATAAGCAGCCTTAAGGACATGACTGACAGTGAGACAGATATAAAGAGAGAAACAGAGAATATGAATGCCTATTATTGAGCCTAAATGTCTATCAGAAATAATGTTTTGGCGGTTCAGATGTGTATTACGTAATAATCGTTAGTCATATTCATTTAAATTCACAATAGCAAAGCCATTTTTTCCCCCACAAAAATATCTCTTAAACTCTCAACATTGACTTTGAGAACTCATTCACAAATATGGATATTTCAGTGGTGAAAACGTGGTCCACATCCAACAGAACAGTCTATCCAAATCCAAATCTGTTACTCCAAATCTGTTAGATCCAAAACTGAGCTAGTCTAAATGTGGCTTGGGGTTTGTTTCTTTTGGTCTTTTTTAGCTGCAGACTTGCATTTCTGGAGCAATTTTTTTTTCCACATTGACGGCACGTTTTTTTTTTTTTTTTTTTTTTTTTTTTAACATTGCTTTTCTTGGTTTATTTTTTTTTTCTCTTTGACGGCATTTTTTTTTTTTTTTTTTTTTTTTTGGTGAAACGAGGCTGAACTCTGTACACATTTGGCTTCAGTGCATCATTTTCTCTCCCTGAGGCATTCTGGGTGGCAGAGCACTCATAACATTATTTATCAACAGTGTGTTTCTTAAGCTGCTTTAGAAGTTTGCTGACTCACATTGTTAGCAAAGCAGGAAATGGTATATTATGTATAATAAACTGGCTTCAAACATTTATTAAGGCTAGGCACTAAACCATGTGCCTTGTCAGAGCTGGCAGCAGGAACCACACGTCATCTATGATGGGACACCATTTATTTATCATTGTGAATGTTGCCATCACATTATGAAACAAATTTCAGCAGGACTGTATATATATATATGTATATACATACTGTCAAGTCCGAAATTATTCATACCCCTGGCAAATTCGCCTGTGTCATTTCCGGTCAAAATATATATATATAAAAATAAATGCTGATTAAATAACTTTAAATAAGAATTTGCCAGGGGTATTAATAATTTTGGCCTTGACTGTATATCTTAGCATACAAAAAAAAAAAAAAATTGCTGTGCTTTGTGTTGGTAAAGAAAAGCATCAGCTGTACACATCTTTCAGACACACACTCCCTACAGCGAAATCACAAAACAAAACGCTAAGAGCCATTTAGCTTATTCCCGATATACACCAACTGTAATTTTGATTTATTAAATAAAGTCGTGCGAGGGTGCTTTAGAGCCCTTTGTGTGAAAACGCAACCAACAAATCATACTTAATTTTCACACGCTGATCCATTCATTAATCCAATGACCTACAAAATCCAGGACCAACCAACATAGAAATTAAGTTGTCAAATTAAAGTCACAAGTACATTTGAGCACTCGCACTGGTCAGCAAGAATGATTGCTCTCTCAAATCACTGAATAATGCAGTAGTTGTGCACTGACAATTGCAAATCACTGTGATGCTGAAATCGGCTGTTGGACATTACTAATCTTAATCTTACTGTTAAAATTGCACTTTTTAGCAGGAAATGAGTTCATACAGATCTGAATAAAATAATGTTATATTTAATTAATATATGCAGGAATTCTAGGCATGTGCCTGTGATCACATGTTCAGGGGGCCCAGCTAACGAGGAGAAATACGAATATTTTAATTATCATTTCACTAGAAGGTAAAAACACTGTAAGGCAATCACTATATTAAACAAAAAAATATTTAAAAAATTAAGTCACCAAAACAGGTAACTCTGTTTTATTCTGTAAAGGACTGATAGTATTTCTTTTAAATTTCAAATAAAAAAATATAGTAGTTTAGAGCTTTTTTCAAATATTTGACAACGTTCAGAAAAACAGGATGTTTTAATTTATTCTGATTGAATCAGTTATTCCACCAAATACTGAATTCGTAACTCTTCTGAAGTTAACACATTGGTATTGTGTTCTCTAAAAATGAATATAAATATACTACAAATATACCTTTTTGCAAAAAAAAAATCTTAATAATAACCTTTTAATTTCAAACTTGGAAGAAAATGCACAACTATAAATTTGTAGATCCAAAGAACGTAAAAGTTTTCAAGTGTTTATTTTCCATAGCTGTGTGTATGTATATGTGAAACATAATTTCAATTACAATCAAAAAGTACCATATTGCATTACTGCAAACATTTTCATTGTTTTTGAATGTATTTTGCAAATGTATTTTTGCACCATGGCTGCATTTATTTGATCAAAAGCAATATTGTAAAATGTTTCTTAATTTAATGTGTTTGTAAAATGTAATTTCATCCTGTGACAACAAAGCTAAACATTTAGCATCATTGCCTCTCTTTTCAGTGTGACATGATCCTTCAGAAATCATTTAAATTTGAACTTGTTGCTCAGCAAATATTACTTACTATCAATGTAAAAAAAATGTACTTTATATGTATATATATTTTTTAATTTGAAAATTAATTATGGTCATCAGATTGAGCTCAAATTTTCAAGACAAAACAGATGGCTGCACGAGTACCACTGAATCAAGTAGAAATCGACACTGAACATAATCAAAACACCATTGTCAAATACAACAACCACACCTAACGTGAGCGAACACACCTGTGACAAACCTCACCACAGCACACACAAAGTGAAAGCACAACACAAAGACACCAAACTGAAACAACACAACGTGATCACGATTGGAGTGTCATTCACAAATATCTGCATACACACTGCCATGCTCTCAGATATTTGGTCTGACGCAGTGACTGCAGCTCAACCCGTGGCACACCGCAGATGCTGCTTCCTACAAAATTCACCAGCTTTTACCAGCTTTTCGGGTCGTCACAATATATTTTCTGTGTTTTGGGATGCTTTCGAAATAACAACATATATGAACAAACAAAAACAAATATTTGCACTTAAACTTCAAATGCAACAGTTAATTTCTTCATAGTAACTCTCTAAACAGCTTTGGTGTGCGTGCCGAACAAATTAAGAAACAAATTACAGGTAATAAAATACAAGCAGGAAGAAAGGTAAACATGTACTAATGTTAAACTAATCTAAAAGTACAAACAGTCTATTAGCATTGCATTGTTGACATAATTTGTACCTCATATCATTGATATCACATTTTTATTAGCACTTGTACAAAATAAAAAAGCCAAAAATGTTGCCAGTTATACATGTGTTTTTAAAGCTGACGGGAAATACAGTGCGCTCGACGGTTAAATAAAATCCAGAAGGAAATATCAAAGAACATAAGGCTTTCACAGTTTCCATGTGTATTTTAGGACGTGGTGTTTGTGGTGTAGAGCTCTGTAGGATAGCATGTTAAACATATTGTTGTAATAACTGTGTGGTCTTTTGATAGAAATGTCACATTTCTAGTATCCTGTTTTTTATTACAAGCTATATGCTTGCGGTGGTGTGAAACTACTTTGATGCTGGGCTCACTGTTATAGGATAACACTTTAAACTGAGTGATTAAAAGAGGTAATTTATGTGCGTACAGGTTCTGTTGAAACTAATAAACACAAGATGTTTAGCAAACACGGTAATCCTGGCAAACGGCCGGTTCACATCTATGACGATAAATTAAATACAGTATTTAAGCGTCCACAGCAATGAGCAATAACAGTTGCTTATTATACTGTAAGCATGCGCTACAGGTACACCGCTTTAAATTATTAAGCTTTTTAAAGTCAGCTTGATTATGATTAGGTCAGTGTTTTTATCATTCATCATGTGAAAAAAAATATATAATTTGCATTGATTTTTTTCCCCTCTGTGTTGTTATTGTTCTAGCTGTGGTGTGTTGTGGACTTCTCTCTTCTCATAAAATGGTTAACTATACAGTAGTCATCCTCATTAGTGTGAACGAGCCTTAACTGTAAACACTTGCCTACAAAAGTTGAAAAAAATGCTACATTTGACATTGTTAAATCTTCAACAGAAACCTTCAGACTTCATATTAACACCGATAATCAACGTTCCATTGCTCTCAGCACGTCAGGGGAGCTTGTTTGTTGCTCTGCTAGTTACGTTAGCATTAGCACTGCAGCGTTTACAGAGAAGGGCGTCTGCTCAAGGAAAGCTAGGAGGCTGTACAGTTATCTCCCATGTTGTAACTCTAAACTATACAACCTACTACCTCATCCCGAGACATCGCTCTAATACTTCAGGGAAAAGACAAAAACCTCCCGGCTGCTTAAGTTTACATCGGCATACCTTCTTTAGTCAATGTTTAAAAAAAAAGATGCAATCAGGTTATGCTAAAGAATAGAAGCAAACATTCTTGCTACTGACTAATCTAAAAAATCCTTTCAAGATTTGATAAAAGTTGAAGCTAAAGTGTCAACACAGCACGGAAGTTTCTAGTCAACAGCAGAGGCTGCAGGGAAGACTGTTGCGTTCACCTCGCAGACACATACCTATAGACACAAGCTTGTGCACAGAGTCACCACAAGTTCGGATCTACGGGTTTGTGGCAGCTGGCATCACTGCACTGCGTCACAGCGACACCCACCTCCACCTTCAAAAATAATATCCAATGCATAACAAAATGCTAATTCTTAGGGCTGTTGTTTGTCTTTTTCCTCATGCACCAATTTCAATTTAAAACGAAAGGCAAATAAAAAAAGCCATAGATGCTCATGTTTAAAAGTATTTTTGAAGAGATATATTGGCTTCAACAGGTAATACAGAGGAAGAAGATCATTATGTACATCACCTGAAATTCATGAAAAGGATAGATAAAAGATGAGATTAGAAATTCATAAACAGAAAAAAGTATAAAATAAGCGCCGACTTGAAAATCTGAATTACTGAGCAATGTTATGTAAACAAATAAAAATGAAAGAAAATGTGGACACCTTTCCACAAGTGTACAACAACAACATAAGCATATATGAGTATAGAGTATAATGTATAGATTGAGTTGTAAATCAAAAAACAACTATCAGAATTTTTTTTTCATTTACTTCAATAAGTCTCATACAATATAAGTCTCATTGACAGAATCAAACAACAACAAATTCCTATAAATCACTGCAACTTCAATTTAACGAAATAATCAAATAATTTGATGCACAATTATAGTATGTGGTAAAACAAACAAAACTAATATTTGTGTGTATATTGTGTGTATAGGCCTAACTAAATAGAGTAGCGATTAAGAAATGAACCCACTAGTAATTTTTTCACCATGAATTTCTGATACTTTGTAAATGACCACAGTTTTAAGACGTACTGTATCTTTCAAAGAGAAGGTCAGTCTGAAAGACACAGGTGGTGTTTGCTGTGTCCAGATCAGACAACACTGCTACTGTTAGATCAAATCTGCTGCAGTCACTGACATTTAAGAAAGCAGCTATGGAAGAAATTATTATTATTATTTACATCGACATATATTGTGCACATGCAAACTTGAGCGCATGTATAGGAATTTCATATTTTATTTCGTTTAATTTTTAGATAATATATTGGGCACATCTTAAATATTTTTAATACATTATTTACCCATTACTGCCTCTTAAAAATAAGAAACCACAACCTCAGCGTCAAGGGTTTTCCCAGTCTGCACTACAAGTTGTAGGTGCAAAAAGCTGCAATTAGAAATGCCATGATTCATGGTACAGTGCCACTCCCTAAGGGAAATCAAAGGTTATTCCAGAACAATAGAGTAAATGTTAAGGATATCTGCATTATAATTTGACCCATTTCTACATGGAAACGAAGTGCATTGCATTATGAGATGTGCCAGACTGAAAACAAATAAGTTGTTGGTGGAATCTTGAGCACACATCCAGAACACTGTCTCAAATTACAAATGTGTTTCCATGGCATCGCAAGACCACTCACTCTCAACACGTTTGCTGATTCCTAGTCACTGAAATAAAACGAATTGTGACTCGCCAAACAGTATGTGGACACAATTGTTTTTTTTTTTGAAAAATATGTTATTTATGTTTAACCGCAATTGACCTACATTTACTTCTGATATAACCTTAGCCAAGCGTTCAAATATTTGATGCTACAAGCAAAATGCAATATATTTATATATAAAAAAACTAAGCAAAGTGAAATTTGAACTTGATACGGAGAATCATTCTACAGCAATGCGGACAGCTATCGTAACTCTTAAACTAACAAGAAGGAACACGACCCAATGGTAAACAAGATGCAGGATACAGAAATTTGTGATTGAAAAGAACTAAAATAACAGACAGAAGAAAAAAGGGCATATAAAAAGTAGCGTACCAGAGGAGGATGTCTGTCTATATGCTGCTGACCAGTGCGATGTCCATACCGGAGTTAGCCTACACCTGGTGGCAATATGGAGTCAGGCTTAGGGTACAGACTAGGCCAATTCTGTTGCCCGCAAAAAAATCTGGAACAGGAAAGAAAGACAGCCGTTAGAAGGAAGTACAAAAGTGCTCATTCACACGATCAAACCATTAATACACAAACACGTCCTGACAAACACGTCCTGACATGAAGGAAGAACACATACAGCACCTACAACCTCGAAAAAGAAGCCAAAAACATCATCCCTAGTTCAACAAGAACAAATCGCCAAGTCATCGACAGGCAACATTAAAAAAGACCCTGTCCCCCTTTTCGCCCTCCTGTGCGGCCGGTCCTATCCGTATTTATAGTGAAAAAAAATTAAAACCCTCAAAAATGGGTCAGAAAAGGTTCCGTGGAAGACTGAGAAGAGAAGGCGGAAAGGTCGAATGCGGTGAGATGTGGTCGAGAAGGAGCTGCGGCACTGCCCTGGCTACAGGGAGAGTGGAATTTGTGACCATGCAAAGGAAAGGGTGGTGTTTTCTTTTTTTCTTTTTTTTTTGGCGCTTCGCTGTGCTGGGGTTTTTTGGATCTCAGCAGGGTCCTTGGCTGCAGTTCTGACTCCCCTTAGTGGTGCCAAAATGTGGACGTTTCCCTTTGTCTTTAACTCCCATGAATAAAACTAACTGAGGGGCGATTAAAGACAAGCAAGGAACGGACTGAAACAGAAACAAACTGACAGAGCAATGAAATAAATCTATAAAGACGTTCAGGAAAAAAAAAAAAAGTTTATAACGGAGATATGCAAGCAGCAACAGAAAGAGGGGTAAAGCGTAGTGCAGAAAATAAAAAAAGCAGCTTTACGGACGTCAGAAAAGTCTGAAGAGTGAAGACTGAAAAGGACTGCTTTCACACCACATTTCTCTTTCTGCAAATATGCCATCTCTCCGTCTACGCGAGCAGCGTGCTCTCTCTCGCTCCTACTCCTCCCTCCTTCCTTCCAGTCGGCGTCCAATCCACGCCACGTAGTGAGAGAGAAAAAGAGATACACTTTTTTCAAGCTCATCAAAATGGCAGAGACAGAAAGTTACAAGCAAAACGAGCGAGTGAGAGAGGGAGCACCGCTCACTGTCCTGTTCTGGAAAAAGCTACGGAGCAGCGGTCTGAACGCTGTCTCAATTCATTCCTTTTAAAAGGCAAAAAAACTCCCTCAGATCAACAAAACAACTGCGAAAAATATTTTCGATACGTCCGACGAACAAATACAGTACCGGCCGTAGACAGGAAGCTGTGCCCGCCATCCTAATCGGATGCAATTAATAGCATTTTGTCTCTGTGTCTGTCCATCCATCTGTCTCTCTGCCTGTGTCTGTCTGTCTGCTTGTCTCCATATCTATTTGCTTGTTTACATGGCTGCCTAATCCAGGCATTGGCACAGTCTCTCCAATGCTCCCTGCGTGTGTGTGTGTGTGTAAGTGTGTGTGTGTGAGTCAGTGTGTCAGTTGGTCACAGTCTGGCTGGCGTTCCGCCGTTCCCCAGACAGTCAAACATATTTGAGTGCTATTACCTCACTGTCACAGAGACTCTTTCACCTATATTATTTATCATTCACCTAAAAGCTGTCCCATCAATAATGTAATATTTCTTTATTTTGCACCCTGACGAAAATATCTCTATAAGCGAATAGTTTTCTGCATGAAGAAAGAAATGTGTTGCAGAATCACATGAGAATTACTCATGAAATGGTTCATGAGATCTCAATATGGCTTCCCATTCATCCTGCAATGCAGTCCAACTCATCTCTGGTGTGCAACATGGCAGGAGGGGAATAGTTTCAGGGGTGCACATTCTGCAGCCAGCATGTGGTGCAACATTATATTTGTTCCCCAGATTTTTTTACTTTTCCAAAAGTGGCAATGTAATGTCAACAGCATCATCACAAGACAAAAACTAATTTATATTTTCCTTTCTAAACAACAACAATAATAATAAAAACTATTTGGATCATGTTGGCAGACAAATAATGTGCTTTATTATGTGAATATCTAATTAAACATTTAGAATTCAAAATTTTAAAACAGATATACTGCCTTTTAAGAAGTTAGTGGTCAGTAAGACCTTTTTGACAGAAATTCATATTTAGTTTTACGTATTCAATTGATTAACAGTGATGGTAAATAAATAAATAAATCTTGAGGGGAAAAAAAAGGCATAAAATTTCCATAAAATTCAGAATCAAGCAGAGCAACTGTTTCCAGCAATCATAATAATAAATGTGTCTACAGCATATTAACATATTAGAATGATTTATGAAGGTTCACGTGACACTAAGACTGAAAAAGTCATCTTAATTTGCAATAACAGTTCACTAAATTGCCTTTTTACTGTATTTCTCAAAAATAATTGTAATTTGAGGGACCATAAAGGGTTTCTTTAAAAAACCTTCAAAAAATCCCACCGACCCTCAACTTTTGAACAGCCTCATGTATTATATTAAATAAATAGCTCCTATGAAATTAACTAATATTAATAAATATTGAAATGATTCAGTGATAAATGTCAATAAATTAGATTGACATCTGCTTGCAAACAATTGCGACATAATGAAATTGTCTGTAGGAGCTTATAAGGGGGGCGAGGGGGGTACAAAGAGGCTATTAAAGTCTCTTCCACATCCTGCTCCTCTTGAATCTAAATGAGCAGATTTGACTTTCAGGTGTCTGCCAAGCCCCCTTGTCTGCCCCTTGTTTGCCCTGTGCCCACTCTTCTTCTCTCCCCCCTCAACCCTCTCGCCTGCCTTAACCCATGCCAAGCTTTAAGAGCGGGCCTCCAACATAAGGGTGAACAAAGAGGGCATTAGGATAGGGGGTAGTGTCCGTCTCTGCTGGTTCCAACATTGGGCAACAAAGGGGGAGAAGAAGTCGATTCAAAGTGAAGAAGTATGAAACATCAACTGACTGAACATAAAAGATTTCCAATGATACTGTTAGTATGGAGTTTTGTGCTAAAATGCAGATTAATGATCATTTGTACCCTCTAAAAAATGCAGGGCTGTCATAACCCAACATTTGGGTTAAATAAGGACAAACCCAACATTGGGTTCATTTTTTCAATTAAATTTAAGACACTCATTTAACCCTATGGTTTATCCATATTTGACCCACTCATTTAACCCTAAGGTTTATCCATATTTGACCTAGTGTTGAGTTACAACAACAGAGCATTTTGAAGAGTGTAATTTCTGTTGAAATGCCCTGCATAAACAGCTAAAAAAAGATCAGTCTTGAAATGGACCTTGTTAAAAATAAACTTCAGCCTCTGGTTTCTAACATTGGGATTCTTCAAAAGGATATGCCGAGCGGCAGGTGTAACACCCAGCCAAGAAAAGCACAAGGTTTGACAGACACATAGCTATAGTATATATAGATACAGAGTAAACACATTCACGTAATCGGCGCAGCGCTTTTCACTCTGCTTGTTTGTTGCCACTACAGTTGTTTTATGTTTCTTGTAGTGCGAGACAGAGGTGCAACAAGATCTTATGACAAGGGCACGCAAGATGCCTTAGTTCTGTCATGCCTTTGTGAAGGCTAAAATCTTTATTTAACAGATATATTTAAACTCATGCTTATGCGCATAACATTTTCCAAGTTGGGTCAACTACTGAAAGATTTTTTTATCTTATTTTCCATTACAAGTTAAGTGAAAGTGGGGTACAAAATCTTGTACGCTGAAGAAAAAGATTTCCGAATAAGTAAATAAAACAAACATTATTGGAGTACGTTTTACAAGAATACTTGAGGTTATTTTTTTTACTTCAAAATGTCATGTTTAATTGGTGTTTTGCTTGCACGTTACTTCTTGTTTCACTGCAATTGTGAAATTCACCAGCAATTTCTGAGTGAAAACTGTTTATGCACCAATTTATTTTGAGCGCAGAGGTGACAATTTGTACTCGTTGTGCACTAATTGTTCACAGCCTTGTAATTCTTATAGATGCCCTTAAAACAGGCAAGAACAACCAGTTATTTATCACACAATAAAATTAAACACTCCCAAATCATCTCACCACTGAAAGCCTGACACAGAGAAAATTGGCAGGAATTCACCTGAGGCGCCCGTTACCTTCAGTGAGTCCGCCACTGGGAAAAGCTTGACGACATTATGGGTAATTGTTAATAAAAGGCATTGAGGTTGTATATAATCTCAACAAGAGGTCAGGTCTGAGACGCACTAAGAAGCACTCGACGGCACAACCGCTTATAATGACTCCATAGGGCACCATTCACCTCAACAGGAAGAACAATGTCGTCTTGTGCTCAATGGCTCCGAGCCTGTTTATGGTGACATAACGGTGAGGTCTTATTGGTTTTCAAAGAACGAGCCTTGGCACTGGTTCTGAGGAGTCAAATCCTCTGAAGCCAGAAGAGAGCAATATAAGAGAGAACACCCACTCAGCACAAACACAGTAAGGAAGAGAGGCATAGATAAAGTGATAAAGAAAAAAAATTGTGAATCTTCCCATGAGAAGAATAAGCAACGACTCGGGTGACCACTTGAGTCATAAAAACCTTCTGTGTCCTGTCTGTTTCTTGTCAGCAAAATATCGATTTTTCTTTTTCTTTCACTCACTCTCATAGAAACTAGTTTAAAGAGTTTAAAGTATTTCAGAAAATCTGATTATTTACATATCAGACAACAAACCCAAGTAATTCACTATTAGGAGATAATATATAACAATTAAATAGGAAACAAACTAAACATGTAACACTGGATTTTAATTATGCATTCATAAAACAAACTGCTCCTGGTTCAATTACCAAAAACAGATGTTCATTTTTCTTTGTCTAGCCTTTGAGCATTCACAGTGGGAAGTTAAGTGATTACAAAGCTTGAAATGAAGTTGCAAGTTCTTAAGACATAAATCTAAATATCTCATAACAATTCTGCTTAGAATGGACATATTAGGTAGATCAAAGCAAAAGTAATGTATGTGAGTTGAAAAGAGGGTTTCAAGCATCAAAGCGTTAAAAGTGTAACACTTTTACTTTCTCTTTTGCACTTCGACTTTTTTTCTTACATTAGAAGATGTGTATTTTTGTTCTGAGATAAAAAACACATATTTAATTTTTATTTAAAGAAGACATGAATGTCATTCAGTGTAACAACCGTTAACATACCAAAAAATAAAAATGTTGTCAGGCATATTTAAAACAAAGATCATTTAATGGCGCAATAAAATATTAAATATAGCAATATTTTACAATGTAATAAAATACAATGCAATTTAATATGATCACTTATTCCTTTATGAAGTGTACATATTAATAAGTGCAGGTCAGAATGTTTCAATTCCACATAATATGTTATGCTGAATAATGATGGAACATTTTTTCATCCATGTTGTTTTTTTGACATTTTATTTTTATCAATAGATTACTTGCATTTAATAAGATTTCTATGTGTCTAAAATGACTTTATAAATTGTTATAATTATGTCCTGTCTAAAATTTATGATAATTAATTTAGAGTGAGCACCAAAACGGGACATCTTGCTTTTCACCATTATATAAAATAGTTTTATATATAATATGAATGAATAAACCTGTTAAAGACATTTTACATTTAAAAAGACTAAATCGGGTACAAAACAATTCTTTACAATAATGTTTATTTACTGTTTATAATGTTGTATTACACAAAAAATTGACATTAGAAAAGTGAAAACTGGAAAAAAAAACTTTAACGACTATACAATCCATATTAGTAAAAGTGAAGCTTTCAATATGATACAAACACTTCTGCAGTAATTGTGTTTAAATGCTGGTACCGAATTCATCCACTGCTTTTCTTTCTTTTTTCCCTCCAGTTCTAGGTCTCTCTTGTCTTGTCTGATATTCTCCTCATGTGCTACTGCGGCAGCCACACTCCAGTCCTCCCTATTAATCTACCACTCAGAAACACAGCATTGTCACTGTCTTCCATTCCCAGGATGCATTGCCACAGAACATGAGTCAATGGCTGGAGATTACTAGACTCTATTGTAAAAAACAAACAAAAAAACACAGCTAGCGCAGACTTGGTGTCATAATCACAAAATCACATTGTCATTTCAGTAACTAAGAAGTATGTTTGGTCGGCAAACGGTGGTTGCATTTCAATCCAATGCAGTGCCATGAAACTGTATAACTGACAAGAGACTGAATCATTGGATGATATAGCAGTGATCAGATTAGCCTTCTATTATTACCTTCTCTGTAATAAACCTTTAGGACATGACGTGTCAACTCAAATATTAACAGTGCGCATCATAAAGTAAATACAACATTGCATAAAGAAAAGCCAAAAAAGAGCGGCGGTAACTGAATTTGGAATCCGCAGTGCAGTACATGAAACTGCAGCTAACTTCCATAATCCAGTAAATACTTACTTCTGAAAACAGACTTCTGTCTAAGGACATATGCCAGACTTTCTGTCCATATAAACCCTTTCCATTCTAGCAATCCACTAAAACTCGCATTCAGATCTGCCTTTACTCAATTAACAGCTGATGCATAATAAAAGTCTACATGCTACATTTTTTCTACTACATACATCTCTCAATAATCCATTTTACATGGATGTAGCTCAAAATGATAAATTACCCCTTTTATGCAACTATATATTAATAAATAATGCCAAAAAGATTTTCCCTTGCATTTTGAAAAAGAATCACATCTACGTGACAACATTTTCAAACTGATCCGTGTTTACACATATCCACGGAAATGCATTTTTACATCCTTGTTACTTTTACTAGTAAACACCTGTAGTGTTTATGACATGCCTTCAGGGGCTTGTCGCTCATGTCTATGTATAATTTGCTGTGTATTGAACAACACTCCGCCCTTGTTGTGTATGTTTGTTTGTATTTGCCTACAATCTACACTATACACTCCTAAACGCATTGACATCATTTGTTTTCGGGTGTTTACACGGACACAACAACGGCAGCTTTTTCAAAAACTTTGAAACCAGTTTTCAAATCTATACATTTTTAGCTCCAAAAAAACAATGTTGCCGTGTAAATGAACATGCAAATCATATAAAAAGTATCCCATTTTTGACTGAAAACCTTTTCTCACTGACACTGTTACAATTCCCTATGTGATGTCTCCTCGAGGATGGATTTATATGTCATAAAATTTGGCTCAAACGGGCACAGTGTATTATATCAACACCATATTGGCTTGATATACAGATGAGATATTTAAAGCATTTTTACGCCTGTAGATCAATCACTTCTGTTGCAGCTTCTTCTTGGTTTAGTTCACTTTAAAAACTGTGTATTGTTAAACAGACCAAAATTATCACTCGCAAGTAAATGCTCATCTCATTGCTCAGAAAGCACCTGTTTAAATTCCACTGTTTCCTGCATATCAAGGCTTCATCTGTATTTTTATGTTTTCTGGAGAGTGGTTGGGAAATATGTTCTTCTGAGCAACTTTCAAATAGACATTTTTATCATCTTTACTCCAGGTTATCTCACTATTACTTTTGAGAGGCGTTAGCTAAACAAAAAGATTTTTTTATTCAATTTATTCAACAACTCATTATACAATTTTGTTTTGGATTTCCTCTTAGTTTTAGATTTAGAACATCATCTAACGCTAACTTAATGACAAATTAGAGACGTAAATATAAAATAGAGCTAAAACCATCATCCTACAGGTCTCTTCATTTTTTACAAGGGCTAATTTCTACTAATTCAGTATACTAACAGCATACTTCAGCTTTTAAAATGAATATGCTGTATATTGTACATTATAAAATGAACTTGCAGCATACAAGCTATGTATTTATTCATTTTTCTTTCAATAAAGTATGTACAGTATGTATTTATAAGTTTTTTATTCTCTGATCATCTCTAATTTAAAGTGGCAGAGATAACCTTTGGATCGGAAATATGCCTATAATATCTTAAAATATTGCCTATGTACACAATTTGCCAGTTTTCTTCACATACAATACAATATATGCTTCATATAGAGTAATGATTCAATATAATTACACCGCATAAAACAAAAACATTCAAACTGCATTCAAAAACTCCTTCCAAAGTGGCATTAACAGATAAATTCCCTTTAGACTGAAGCCGGCAGGTGGCTAAGGAGACACAAAAAACAAACAGAGAAGAAAAAAAAAAAACAGTCAGAGACCTTCTTTGGAAGGCGTAAGGTTGGACCAAGAAGAAATAGGAGAGGGGGGGACCTAATTACTATATTAATCAAGCTTTAATTTCAATTCATCTCCAGTAACCGTCACACACGCTCACTAATCAGAGGAGCAACACAGCCAACTACACAGTATTAACACATCTTAGCCCCTCGGCAGGATAGAGAGAAAGAGAAGAAAAGGGGGCTGATGAAGAAATGCATACTGTCTCAGTGAAATCAAACTGACTGATGCCTCTCATCCAACCAGAAAATCAGCACAGCACTGACAGAGAAAAAAAGAGGGGGGTGTTCAGATATATGGCGTGTGCCAAAGTGGCTGGTTGTATATTGTGGTGAATATTTGAAAAGGATGCACCTCGAGGAGGAACTCTGAGTGTATTATTCAACAGGCATTTATCTTCAAATCCACTATAGCTGCAGGAAAACCTTTTCAGTTACATCTTCATTGAAATCTGAAACTGTTGAACCGCTCTTTTCTAAAAGCGGAGACTTTAAGAGCTTTTATTCAGCGGTCATTCATCCTTTTGGTAGTATTATTGTGCAATCACTGTACACACATTATGATTTTACTACCTGTGATTTTACCTGTGCAGTGGCAATAAATAGCAAAAAAAATTGAAAAAAAAAAAAAGGTGCAACGCAGATGGAGAGAGCTGAGTAGGTGATTTCTGGGATTCAAGGGGACACAATCTCCTAATTCATCTCATGCCAGTTCCTTTTCCAGGGGCTGTAAAAAAGATGTCTCAGTAAATTTTAATAATAATATAAAAGCCCCTCTTGGCCTCAAACTTTGGCCTCCCTTCTCCCCTCTCTCTTTAGAGCAGGGGCTTGTGTTCAGCTCAGATTTGAAGAGAAAAAAAGAGTTCAGGAATGCTCATTGTCTGAGGTAAGTGCCTCTCTCTCTAGCTTTCTTGCATTCTTAGTCTCCCGAGTTCAGTTTTTTTCCCCTCCTTGCTTAACGCTTCCTTCTCTACAGCACTGTATCTATCTTTTATCAGTGCCCAATCTCTCTTTTTCGGTCTCTTTTTCAATTTCTTTGTTTGCGACTAGGTCTCATCCTTCTCTTTTTCTCTGTCGTTCTCAGAAACAAACTCACTTTCTCTCTGTGCTCCGTTCCTCTTTAATTTACTCCGGAGGAGAGCGGAGGGGGCAGCGCCATGGTTACCTGGCGCCGTGCCATCTCATTACACCGCCAATTGATTCTGGAGCACCGCCACGTCCGTTACCCCTTTTCCCTCCCCTCCTTGAGCCCTCACTCGCCGCCTCCCCTCCGCTCCTCTACCCCCAACAGTCAACCTCCCATTATGCTGCTGAGACTGTCTGCAGTGTGGTCTGAATACTGAGCACCATCTCTCCGATAGACATAGACCCACAGGCACACATGCTTATAAAAACCAGCCTATCGGACCACTTTTCTAATTGGGAACTTTGGAATCTGTTAAAAAAATCTGGTAAAATCTGCTGAGTCACACATGGGATGTGGTGATGCCACACTGTGTTTGGTCTGAAAAATGTTCAGCACAGCCTGTAGGCCACTTCATTTCGTTTAACATTGGGTTTTGCTAGCTTGTCCAATAAAAAAAAGCTGAGTGATCATGTGACTGCTGGTCTGGTAATATACTGATGCAGCAGGATGACTATCAACCTTCAAAGATGACAAATCTCCCTGTCTCAGGTACTGTCCAGTGTTTTGTTGGCTCTGCTATATGTCAGCCATTCAATTGCATTAAATTATATAATAATTATTATATTATTTAGTACTTATTATTATATAGTGAGTGGATGCATGAAGAGATTTAATATAGGGTAGAAAAAAATATTATGAATTTTTTTTTTACATATTTAATTAATTTACACAACAATAAAATAATAATACAATATATGAAACACGTGAAAAAAGTCATTTAAAATAAATGAATACATTTAAATGTATAAATTAAAATTTATTTATATATAATTACAATTTACTTTTCTAATTGATTTAAATGAATGACGACTCCCCCTACATTCAATGTCCCCTTGCACCTCAAATTAGTAGCAACTCTAACTCTCAGACTTCCAAAAACATTCTTTCTGTATGGTGGTGTTTCCATCAGAGAACCTAAACTATACAACTATACTGTAGCTGTTCGGAGAGAAAGTGGTAAAGCCGAGTCTGAGGTGGGCCTCCCCTGGATCGTGGCCCCTTTCCTGTACTCAGCTCGGGTTGTCTGAGGACACGGTGAACCGGGCCACCCGATATGAAGGGGAGGGCCCTGCTAAGGGGCCTGTGAGGGACGCAGCACTGCATCTGGAACTCTAGGAATCCTGCTCGGCATGGTGAAAAGAGGAGGGAGGAGGAGGACGGGGAGCAAACTGGTGTCCAGAGGATCAGAATTGGGCAGTTTGGATGCGTGAGGGGGTTAGAGAATAGAAGAGAAGAATCGAGATTATGTTACAATAGTCAAGATTATTTGAGAGAAAATAATTAAAGTACTATGTATTTTAATATGGTGCTGGGATAGCTGAATGCTATTTATACTTTTAATACCAAGTCTGCAAAACCAGTCTGGGCTTAATTCACACCCATTTTTGATGATTAGTCATTCATAACAGTAATATGAATGTTTGATGTTTAAGCCTCCACAATCTCAGTTTGATCCCTTGTGCCTCTTTCTCTCTCACTTTCCCTCCCTCCCTCCGTCTCTTTTGTCAATGCTAGGAGTATATGAATACCCTCACTGTGAGACTTTCTCTCTTTCTGTTCACACTGCTCTGCTCCGCACAGGGATGCCTAAGCGGTGAGGTAAGAGGGCACTATACCTCAGTGAGCCAGAACACACACTTACTCACACACACAAAAACGCACAATGCTTCTCATGTTCAATCACTCGTTCACACTAAAATAGTCTATATTTCCTAACTTTGGCTCCAGGAGCAAATATGTATTGCCGCATAATCGTTTATGTTATCTCTGCACACTTAACACTTAATAAACACCAAAAGGACAAGGAAACACATTCTGGGTACATGATTGTGCATTTGAATACTATTCATGCACACACACACACACACACACACAGACACACAAAGAATGAGTCATGCAGTGATGAAAAGGCAGTCTTTTCAGAATGAACCCTCTGACCCATTCTTCATGTCCAGGAGCCCATTCACTTTTATCAGGCTCTGACAGATTTCCTTTTCAATAAAACCCATTTAGACACCCAGCACTGGCCCAATGTCCACCATTACAATGCAGCAACCTCTTCTTAAGTGAAACTGCTTCTTTTGAGATGATCCAAGATGCCTCAACTCAAATCTTAATTTTACACTTCAAGGTATATAAATAAAACAACCCCCCCCAACAACTTTAAAAAAAAGAGAGAAAAATGGATTAAACAGTCAGAAAATGTAGCCACAAAATAAATTGTAGCAACCATCATTAAGTGAAGTTTCACAAACTAATTTCGAGAGGAGCACGTGATATGATTGAGCACGACTGGTTACTCATAGGTAATCAGTATTAATCCAATCAGATCGATTCAAGCTCACAATAAATAAACCGATTTCCTCTACCGATCTATCTTCATTTCGGAAGAATCCCCCCTTCCACCCCATCTCCACCTTTTTCCTCCCTTTTCTAAGGGGAGCTCTCGAGACCTACCTGATCTCGAACCCCTTTATATGCTTACTTGACTGGGCGGGAGCCTTGAGCTCAATTATCTTCGAGCTCAGGGTTCTCTCCCGGGCCAGCATGCCAAACCTGCTATTCACGCTAAAGCATATCTAAGTGGGAACTCTTGAAATGTAAATAATGACTGTTATGATTGACAAGAAGATAAAAGTAAGTCACAAGACAGAATAGTTGACAGACTATGCGCATTTCTAGAAATAAATGCTCACATGAAGAGAGAGGAAAAAAAAGTTTCAGAGAAAAGCCAATCATTTGATCTACTGAGGCAATCCATTGCAACCACCAGAAAAAAAAAAAAACAATCTCTGACCCATTTCCACAGTTTTCTCACACATGATTAGCTGGCTAAAGGGACATGTGTGAAAAACCTTGTGATTCAAATGTGATCACAGCAGCTAACGATGTAATTTAAATCATTTATGCTTTATGTTCTTCTTTGGAAGTCATTTCGGAAAGGGTTTAGTTAACTCACAACTGTATGTTACAGCTATGCGGCAGAACCTGCCAGATTTTGACAATTTCAAATTTCTCTCCAGAAAAGGACAAAAATAAAGAAAAGCTTGTTGGCAATGGAAACAAGGAGTAAATGAATGGTCAGATTGGACCATCTCCCAAAATGTTAACAAACACCAGAACAAGATAGACTGCTGGAGAAAATGACCAACAGTCTTAAAGCACTTGTTCATCCAAAAATTAAACTCATCATTTACTCATCCTTATGTCATTCCAGACCCATACGCTGTTTTTCCATGTTGAACACAAAGAGGAGATTTGAGGGCAGTTCAGTGCAGCTGTCAAGGTCTAGCAAAAACAAAATACCACAATAAAAGCACCATAAAAGTGGCCTACTGTATATGACTCATGGACCATCTTCCCAAGTCTTCTCAAGGATTATGATAACATTATACAGGGATCGGTCAAAATGTTTCCCACTTCGCCAATGCTTCCCCTCGTGTTCACATTTAAAAAAGGATGCACTGAAGCATCATTCAAGCTATTTGTATGGTACTTTTATGGTGTTTTATTTACCTTTGTAGATCTTGACACCTGCGGTTACTTTGAATTGTTGTTGTTTGCACAAGACTCTTTAAAAATTCCCCTTTTGTGTTCCAACAAAGAACAAAAGTCACGGAGTTTGAATTAGCAGAGTCCGTAAATAATGCCAGAATTGTCATTTTTGGGTAAAATATCTCTTTAAAGTAGCTCTTAACATTGAGCACTACTCACAAGTGAGAGGACTTCACATCCTGAGAGGCTGTGCATTTACAGCGACACACGTTTCTGTGGCTGTATTTAAGAACTACGAGAGAGAGAAAAAACCAGGATGACATCTGAGTTTTGAAGCGACGCTGTAGTGCACTACAAAGAGATTAAGTGAAAATAGAGGGCAGTGACACATCATTTCCCAACACTTTGGAATACATTAAGAAACCTATATTTGTAAACACATTTAACATTTCTGGGATGGTGATTAAATCAGCAGTGCGGTCAGTGCTTACAGTACCACTCCGAGATCTTAGTGAGTAGGGGTGTTGACCAGAGAGAAGAGTCAGTCTCAGAGTGTGTTTACACAGGCTAAAGAGCTGTAATGTTTCAGTTGAGAGGGGGCAGAAGTGCTTGCTGTCCCCCTAATGGGCCTCAGAATAATATCAGGCAGAAAGAGCCTAATTATGACAAGACAGTGATCCCTCGGCAACAGAAGAGGAGAGGAAGAGACAGATGAAGTGAGTTGAGATAAAGGAAAGAAAGAAACAGACAGACAGACAATAAAACAGACAAAACAAAGACAAACAAAAAACAAACAGACAAGAAAAACACAGACGGCCAACAATGACAGACGGACACAAAAAAGACAGGCAGAGAGACATAAAAACTGAAAGAGTCAGAACAGACAGACAGGGAAAAAAATACAGACAATAAAACAGACAAACAAACAGATCAGAAAAACAGACAATAATGACAGACAGACAGACAGATAGGGAGACAGACAGACAGACAGGCCAAAAAGATATAGGCAGACAGATGGATAAACAGAAAGAGACAAGAAAGAAAGACAGGCAAACATTCAGACAGGACAGAAAATAAAGACAATAAAACAGACAGACAAACAAAAAGATCAGAAAAAACACAGACAGACAGACAAACAGACAATAAAACAGACAAAACAGAAAGACAAACAGATGAGAAAAACACAGACAGACAAACAGACAATAAAACAGGCAAAACAGAAAGACAAACAGACGGGGAAAAACTAAGACAGACAGACAAGCATACAAGAAAGACAGCAGACAGATAGAAAAACAGAAAGAGACAGACAAGAAAGAAAGAACTAATGAGACTAATGACAGAAAGATAAGCAAGATAGAGGAAAGACAGAGAGATGAATATAACCACTCAAAGGGTAAATAAGACAGAAAGGCACACAAACAAGAAAGACAGAGAGACAAACAAAAAAACACAAGAAAGAAAATCAGACAGACAGAAAGAGTTACACAAAAACATAATCAGTTATAAAATAAATAAAATAAAACTGAATAAAATGCAAGCATTTACCATTGACAAAGCAAAATACAAAGTTTTTGTATTGTCTGAAAACGAAGTAGTGAGGCAATACACTAAGCCACCACCACTAGATGATTTAAAAGTGTGTCTGGATGTCACACCTTCGATTGTTTTGCCCAATTCTCGCCCTCTTCTTACAGGTCTGTCACATTCACCAATTAAGAATGGAGGAGGGGTGACAGACTAAACAGCTGCTCTGAAATCATTTACATTTTAGCAGCAAATTAACTCGAAGCTAGCTGAAGTAAGCAAGAGTATGCCGCAAACATGAACAATGAACTAAATCAGCTCCAATTCATGAGCAACTTTATGTGGTCATACAAGAAATGTATTTTTCAAAAGTAATATTTGTAAACAGGTTTTCTGAACACTCCTGCCATCTTCAAAGTGGCTTGACAAACAGCTAACCAGTCCAAAACTCTGTGTTGGTCGACAAAGTCACAGTGTTTATAGTTTATCAGGGAAATCAAGCCTTTCCGTAAGCTCTCCGTATAGTACACTGTGAAAAGAAACAGTATGTTTCTCAGCTTTAATTAAGGGTTCCCACACTTTTTGACTAATAAATTTCCCTGACTTCCCAACCCTGGAAAGCACATTCGTTAAAGGGCTCTTATATTTCCAAGTCCATAAGGGGAAAAAAAATCATTATCTTTGAAAGTATTAATAAATGTAGATCCACGATCATTTAGCACGAAACATTCCATCACTTCACAGATGGCCTGTACTGTTTTAATCTTATCTTGGCATAAATCTCATGTCTAAAAGCCACTTATGTCTGTTTTCTCTTTTTCAAGCTTTCAAGTGGTGCAGTCAAGAAATGTTTCAAGGTTTCAAATCTTGACACTTTGTGGGAACTTAAAAAAAAACGAATCCAGCCAAAACACTTGAGTACTATTATTTAAACATCTTTATTGAATATCACTCCAAAGATTTGCATAACACCTATCAAAAAAGCTCTTATATAACAACTGTGTGAAGAATTTCAGAAGTCTAATGAGGCTAAACTAAATATTCAGAAATATAGAAATCTAAAAATGTCTGAAAACCAAAAGCAAAATGTACAACAAAGAAATTTAAAAAAATGTTAGTATTAAAAACAGCTTACCAATCGTGCATTGTCAAACTGATACTAATTTAATATAACAGTAACACACATCCATCTGTTCCCTCCACATAGTACCTAAAATTTTGGTTTAGTCTCTGTATATTACACATAGGGCAGACGAGTGTACGGCTGCAATCTGTTCAAGAATGGGAAACATTTGTAAAATCAGCCAGTTTCAAAAAGGAGCATCTTGGAATATGCAAATGCTATTTGTGTTGCATTTAAGTATTTGAATTGTCACACTTTGTGAGGCACAATTAGGCAACGCAAATGCAAAATGAATTTGCAATCACATCTGAATTTTGACAATATGCTAATACCTCTAGTCTTCAGACCGAGTGCTTGTTGTCTGTCTGGATTTTTCATGTGCATCACATCACACATCTAGAGCATTTCTGCATGTTTTATCAACTGTAAAAGCAAGCTTCTTCTGACAAGATGGGACAAATATAATTAAAGGGATAGTTCACCCAAAAATGAAAATTCTGTTGTCATTTACTCGCCCTTCACTTGTTCAAAACCTGTTCGGGTTTCTTTCTTCTGTTGAACACAAATGAAGATATTTATAAAATACTGGTAGCTGGTACCCATTGACTTCCATAGTAATTTTCCCCAGCAACCAGAATTCCTAATAATATATATTTATATATTTTTGTGTGAACAATCCCTTTAAACTTAACATTAAATTTTATGATTTTGTTTTCAGATCTGGATTCCATTAATATTTTCAGCTTCTGTGTAAATAAAAATGTTTTGGTGCATATTTGATATTTCAAACTGACCAGCCCACAAAGTTAACAAATTACACCAGGATTATTGTGGAAAAATATGTTTATACGTCTCAAAAACATTAAACCTATTTCAACTTAATAACTCCACAGATGTTGTGTGTGCTTTTTAATGAAAGAAAGAATGGATATTCAGATGTGGATAGACATATGTGGATAGACATAGTTGCATAATTAGGACAGCCAAAAGAAACCTATGCCTTCAGAATGCTGCTGTAAGAATCTAAAATGTCACTAACAGTTCATACAGGAGTAGATTTATCACTGGAAATTGTCTACATTTTAAGCAGCTACGTGGAGAAAATATAAAGCTAAGGCAACCACATTTTTATCCAGGGGTTCTTCCCTTTCTTATTCTTATAAATTAACTGAAAGAACAACAGATTTTTCAGTTTCTAAGTTTCCCCTCAGTTTCGCCTAAAACACAGTGGACGTACTCATTCTATTTGAAAAGGATATTTCATACTACTATTGTGGTCTTTTTTAAATATTAGATTTTTTGTGTGTGTGCGCGCAGATTTAAGATATTGTTAACAGCATTCTGAATACCTATAAAAAGCCTCATGTTCAGTGTTTCATTCATTGATTCAGCGGAAAACCACTGGAACTTTGTGCAACAAAGATCAGGGGTGAGTTTTCCCAAAATCATTGTTAGCCAACTAAGGTCGCAAATTTCGTCATTACAAACACAGTTCAGCGATTTGCCATTTCCCGAATCCATAATATCAATGAACATTTGCAAACAGTGTCACAGTGTATCTTGTGTGGTTGCAACTACACCTCTAGAGTTGTAGTTAGAAGCACAGTTCCTAGCTGTGCTCTATTCTGAGTCATCCCCCCCCCCCCCACAAATTGTCTCTCTCACATTTAATGTGGTTTGCTTTCAAAGTTATTTTTACAGTTAAGACCAATTCAAAAATCTTTAAAGATAAGGTAGTGCATTTCGAAATCATTTATGCAATTTTGAATGCAGCCGTGGCTCAAGACAAAAGCTATAGGTAACTTGATATGATTTACAAGCTGAAATCTTCATTACATCAACATTTGTGAAAACAAACAATCTATGTTAATGGTTTTAACTTATATCATTAAAAAAAAATATCCGTACTGTATATAACACATACAATATTTTTGCACTGGTTTGAGAGTATCAAAGTTATACAAGTAAACCTTTTAAAATAATAATAGTAATAATAATAACAATAGCCTATTGAAAATAATAATAGTAATAATAATAACAATAGCCTATTGAAAATAATATTATAGTAATTATAATTTCTGAATATAAATGTAATTATATGCAAGAAATAAATGTAAACAGTTTTTACATCATTATTTGTTCATATATGATTATATAATAGCTATGTGTTAGCTATTGTAAGTGGTTTTATGTTTAAGAATAGAATATGGAATATTCTCAGTAATGTTTGTAAAAGAAATATAGGGTCTATATGTGCCGTTCACCGAAGTGTTTTAATTAAGTATGCAAAGTAAAAGGAATCATTGGAACCAAATCTCATATTGGATAAAAATAAAGAAAAAAAATGTGTTTGCATGTGAGTGTAAATTTTTTTTTTTTTTTTTTTACAAAAAACCAAACATTTGATGTGGATTTTCTCTAAATAAATTGTTACTGCAGCCTGTTTAGAGCTTAATTTAGGTCATTTCATTTCAACTAGCGTGGTTCAGATGATGAATTTGCAACAGAGCAACTACTTTTTTGGGAAACACACAACATTGTTCATTTCCTAAACGGTGCATTTTATCATGGTAGTTCCCCTTTATACGGGAACTTCAACGTGCGTCTGTAGAACAGACTATGGGAGTGCGTCAGACGACCAATCACTCTGAAGAGTGAGAAAACGGGCCAATGAAATGCCAAATTGCATTGGCAGAGCTCTGCTCCACAGCTGGCAGCAATGAGCTATCAGCGCTATATAAGCTGCACGCTGTGGAGTGAGCCTCAGAATTTATTTGCTTCAGACCCTCTCACGAGACTGAAGACCTACTCTGCCAACCTGACTGTCAAAGTTTCAGTGTTCATCACCAGTGCGGGAGAAGACGCAACAGCGGCGTTTGATCTGGGTTTCACGTCCCCTGGGCGTTTCACTGGTGTCCTAAAAGAGCAGTTTCACACTAAAAGAGCAGAATTCCCTAAGAGAGCACACGGTCGAACAACGCGTCTTTTTAAAGATGTCGTTCCGACCGTGCATTTCTGGATGCGGTGGTTTCCTCTCCCCGGATGACAGGCACGAGCATTGCGTCACATGTCTGGTGGTCCGGCATGTTGATGCGGTGCTCGCGGACAGTTGCTGCCCTCACTGCGAGGGCTTAACTGTTGCACAGCTAAGGTCGCGGCGCACCCTTGCATTAGGGTGCGTCACCCCTGCTGCTCCTCGCCATGCGGTTAGCACACGGGCAGACCTGAGGGTTACAGTGGGGGCTTATCCGTCGCCTTCGGGCCCGCGGACCCCTCACTCCTCAGCTGGCTCTGTCCAAGCTTCGAGTGAGAACGCTGGTCCATCCCCCGGGATGGCCGCGCTTTCATTAGATGACACCGGGGACGTGATGTCCATCGCTGCATCGGAGGGCGGGCTAACATGCTCCGATGAAGATCCGGACCCTCTGCCACCCTCCGGGGTGGTCAGTGCGGCCTCGGATCTGGAGTCGGACATGTTAGCCGTGTTATTCCGGGCTGCTTCGGCCGTGGGTCTGGAGATGGCTTGTCCCCCAGCACCACGGCCGGACCGCTTAGATGGGTGTTACGTGGGGGCTAGAAGGGCAAGACCCTCCAAACCCCCCGTCCCTTTCTTCCCGGAGGTACACAGTGAGCTCACGCAGGCATGGAGGGCACCTTTCTCTGCCCGGTCCTCGTGCACTCCCGCTCTCACCACCCTTGATAGTGGAGCAGCCAGGGGTTATGTGGCAATTCCCCAGGTGGAGCGCGCTATCGCGGTCAATCTTTGCCCGCGGGGTGCCTCCACCTGGAGAGGTCCACCCAGACTCCCTTCCAAAGCGTGTAGGTTATCTGAGTCCCTCGTGGCCAGAGCCTACACTGCTGCGGGACATGCTGCATCCGCTCTGCACGCTATGGCCACCTATCAACGCTACCAAGCTGAGAAGTTGGCTGAGCTGCAGGAGGGTGGTTCTTCCCCGGGCTTAATGCATGAGCTCCGCACGGCAACCGATTATGCTCTCATGACCACCAAATCGGCTGCCCGTGCCCTGGGGAAGACGATGGCCACATTAGTGGTCCAGGAACGCCACCTCTGGCTAAACCTGGCCGATATGAGAGATGTTGACAAAGCTCGCTTTCTTAACGCTCCCATATCCCAGGCTGGCCTGTTCGGCGACACCGTCGGGGACTTTACCCAGGAGTTCTCGGCGGTGAAGGAGCAGTCCCAGGCGATGGGGGAGGTCATCTATCAGCGGGCTCGGAAAACTGCTCTCCCCGCTGCCCCATCCACCTCGGCTGCCCCTCGCCGAGGGCTTCCACCCGCGGCTCCAAAACCTGCTCCGCTCCCGCTGCCCGCTCCACTGGCTAAGCGGCAACGCCGAGCCTCCCGCGGGATCGCGACGCCACCGCCCCAGGGCGCCGCTAAGTCCGATAAACGGACCGCGAAGCGTCCCTGAGACGGGCCATCCGGAGAAGAGGGAACCTGCTCTTTCCTCGGTGGAGGGCCGAGGACACCTACAGTCAGCAAAGACTTTAAAAACACCACTGCTGGCCTCCGGGCCAGCGGTACCCACATTGTCAAAAAAAAGAGCAAATTTTCCTCTCTCCGGATGTGCAAACCCGAGTCCTGCCAGTCTGGGACGCTCCGCCTTCCAGCTCGCAGCGCCGGGCCCCTTCGCCACAGGCTCACGGAGTGCAAGAGGACGGGTTCCTTTCTCTCACTCCAGCCTCATCGCGGGATCCAGGGAGGAAGGTAAGAGACTCTCTCTTATTTTCAGCTCTTCCTCGGGTTGCTCTGCTTCCCGGGGTGAGCACACCCTCCCGAGCTGCCCCTCCGTTGGCACGTCATTGATCAGTCCGATGGTGCCATTAGCGCGGGCTCTGCCAGCCTGGTTAGCGCTGCCCAGTCCGTCGCGGTGGCTCATGCGGACGATTAGACTCGGCTATGCGATTCAATTCGCTATCTGCCCTCCCAGGTTCACGGGTGTTCATACTACGAGGGTCTCCCCCGAGAGCGCCCCGGTCTTGCGAGAGGAGATTGCTGTCCTCCTGGCGAAGGATGCAATCGAGCAGGTCCCTCCAGCCGAGATGAAGGGTGGGTTTTACAGCCCGTACTTCATCGTGCCGAAAAAGAGCGGAGGGTTAAGACCAATCGTAGATCTGCGCAGACTGAACTGTCATTTACATAAAATGCCGTTCAGGATGCTCACGCAGAAGCGCATACTCAAGTGCGTCCGTCCTCGGGATTGGTTTGCAGCTATAGACCTGAAGGACGCGTATTTTTATGTCTCCATTCTTCCACGCCACCGTCCATTTCTCCGGTTTGCGTTCGAAGGACGAGCATGGCAGTACAAAGTCCACCCCTTCGGGCTCTCTCTGTCTCCGCGGGTTTTCACCAAGCTCGCGGAGGGTGCCATAGCGCCGCTTCGGCTTGCAGGCATCCGCATTCTCAATTATCTCGACGACTGGCTGATTCTAGCCTCGTCTCGCGATCAATTGATTATGCACAGGGACAGGGTGCTTCGGCACCTCGACCAGTTGGGGCTTCGGGTCAACCGAGAGAAGAGCAAACTTTGCCCAGTGCAGAGGATCTCTTTTCTCGGGCTGGAGCTGGACTCGATCGCTATGGTAGCGCGCCTCTCGGAGGAGCGCGCCAGGCTAGTGCCTTCCTGTCTGAGCACGCTCGACAGGAACATAGTGGTTCCACTGAAATATTTTCAGAGGCTCCTGGGGCATATGGCATCCGCAGCCGCTGTTACGCCGCTCGGTTTGCTTCATATGAGACCACTTCAGCGATGGCTTCACGATCGAGTTCCCAGACGGGCATGGCGCGCGGGCGCGCACCGGGTGCTCATCACTCCGCTGTGTCGCCGCACCTTCAGTCCCTGGACGGATCTTGCTTTTCTACGGGCCGGGGTGCCCCTAGGGCAAGTATCCAGGCATATTGTCGTATCGACAGATGCCTCCAGCATGGGCTGGGGGGCCGTGTGCAACGAGCACACAGCTGCGGGTTCGTGGCGCGGACCACGCCTGCGTTGGCATATCAACTGCCTAGAGCTGTTGGAAGTGTTTCTTGCTCTCTGCCGCTTTTTACCGGTGTTAAAGCAGAAGCACGTGCTGGTCAGGACGGACAGCATGGCAACAGTAGCTTATATCAACCGTATGGGAGGTATACGTTCTCGTCGCATGTCTCAGCTCGCTCGCCGTCTGCTCCTCTGGAGTCATACGCGGCTGAGTTCGCTGCGTGCCATTCATATCCCGGGCGAGCTCAACCATGCAGCCGATGTGCTCTCACGGCAGCAAACGCTCCGAGGAGAATGGAGACTCCACCCCGGTACGGTCCAGCTGATATGGGAGCGATTCGGGAAAGCCCAGGTCGACCTGTTTGTTTCTCTCTAAAGCACTCATTGCCAGTTGTTTTATTCCCTGACCGAGGCCCCCCTCGGCACGGATGCGCTGGCTCACAGCTGGCCACCGGGTATGCGCAAATATGCGTTTCCCCCAGTGAGCCTAATCGCACAGACTCTGTGCAAAGTCAGGGAGGACGAGTAGCAGGTCTTGTTTGTTGCGCCTCTCTGGCCCAACCGGACATGGGTTCCCGAACTCACACTCCTCGCGACGGCCCCTCCCTGGCGCATTCCCCTGAGAGAGGACCTCCTCTCCCAGGGACGGGGCACCCATTGGCACCCGCGCCCAGATCTCTGGAACCTCCACGTGTGGTCCATAGACAGAGCGCAGAAGACTTAGGTGACTTACCGGCGGCGGTGGTTAACACCATCACTCAGGCTAGAGCACCCTCTACGAGGCATGCCTACGCCCTGAAGTGGAGTCTATTCACTGAGTGGTGCGCTTCTCATCGAGAAGACCCCCGGACTTGCCGGATTAGCGTTGTGTTATCCTTCCTTCAGGATAAGCTGGAGCGTATGCTGTCACCCTCCACACTGAAGATTTTTGTGGCTGCCATCTCCGCTCATCATGATGCGGTGGATGGCAACACGCTCGGGAAGCATAACCTAATCATCCGATTCCTCAGAGGCGCGCGGCGATTAAATCCATCCCGCCCCCCTCTTATGCCCTCTTGGGATCTCTCTGTAGTCCTGGCGGGTCTGCAGAGAGATCCATTCGAGCCACTCGATTCGGTATCGTTAAAACTTCTGTCAATGAAGACAGCTCTGCTGATCGCGTTGGCATCGTTCAAGAGAGTCGGGGATTTGGAGGCATTTTCGGTCAGCGAATCGTGCCTAGAATTCGGACCGGCTTACTCTCACGTTATCCTGAGACCCCGGCCCGGCTATGTGACCAAGGTTCCTACCACCCCATTTAGAGATCAGGTGGTGAACCTGCAAGCGCTGCCTTCGGAGGAGGCAGACCCAGCCCACTCACTGCTTTGTCCCGTTCGCGCTTTGCGCCTTTACGTGGAACGAACGCAAAACTTAAGATCTTGTGAACTGCTCTTTATCTGTTATGGTGGTCGGCAGAAGGGAAGTGCCGTATCAAAACAGAGGTTGGCCCACTGGATAGTTGATGCCATCGCCCTTGCTTACCAATGCCAGGGCGAGCCGCGTCCCGCAAACGTGAGAGCACACTCAACAAGAAGTGTCGCCTCCTCCTGGGCGTTAGCACGCGGCGCCTCTCTCACAGATATCTGTAGAGCTGCGGGCTGGGCGACACCTAACACATTCGCGAGATTCTATAATCTTCGAGTGGAGCCGGTTTCCACCCGATTACTGGGTAACCCCAGTCAATCGGAGGGAAACTAAGCTCGGTGTTAACAAACGCTTGCCGCGCCATGCTCCCTAACCCGGAGATACGTGCGCAGTTTTTATTCTACTAGTAAGTTTCCCACTTGGCGAACCCTAGAGAATTCCTCCGAGGCCCCCAGCACCCGACGTCGGGCGCCTGGCTCAGTGTGATGTCTGTATGCCCATTTTGGTCTACCCACATGCTGAGGTTCGGTGCCAGCTTGGCGCTGTCCCCCCCCCTGGGGTGACCCCATATGCTTATTTCAGCCACGGTGTGTTCCCCCTGACCAGGCGGACCCGTGTCTTCCTTACCCGCTAACCAGCTTATCATATGTATTACACCCCCTCATCAGGGCTAGTCCATATGCTCTATTACCATCAAGTCTCCCCTCTTGGGTAGCAGGTGGCTCCGCAGCGTCCTCCCCCTTTGGGGACTGGCACGCTTTCCCAACGTACTGTCGTATTTCTAAAATCCCTAGTCTATATTAGCTAGGTAAATCACATTTACGACCCCCGATCTAAATTATTATTCCCATGTAATGGTAATTAAGGGCCTAAGGGATGTTGGAAGGTTGCGCTCCTGGTGATGCTTGTGCGCTCACGCGATGCTTGGCAAACTTCACATCAGGAGGGTGACGGGCTTAGCTGCAGTGGCGCTTTCCATACAGTCTCCCATAGTCTGTTCTACAGACGCACGTTGAAGTTCCCGTATGAACCCGAATAAGGCCCCGAATAAGGGAATGGAGACGTGCGTCTCCACTGCCACAGCAGCTGAGTCTCCAGCTGATTAGCTGAGTGATCGGCTCTTCAGCAGGCAAATTCTGAGGCTCACTCCACAGCATGCAGCTTATATAGCGCTGATAGCTCATTGCTGCCAGCTGTGGAGCAGAGCTCTGCCAATGCAATTTGGCATTTCATTGGCCCGTTTTCTTACTCTTCAGAGTGATTGGTCGTCTGACGCACTCCCATAGTCTGTTCTACAGACGCACGTCTCCGTTCCCTTATTCGGGGAACGTGGGTTACAGACGTACGGGCCTCGGTGTTACATCACTGTAACTGGGGTTCCACAAATCACCAACTATTACCTTGGTTTTACAGTAGTAAAACTAACGAGAACCTTTGCTAAAAATGTGTTCTTTCATATCAAATCTTTTTTATATTTTATATTATATTATTAATGCACTATTTATATTAAAGGAGAAGTGTACTATAATTACCATATTTACTATTAATACATCATGTTATTTGGGCATTTGTACTAAAATATCATATGTTATTGTTTTGCTTACTTAATGTATGTACAGTATAAGTACATAAGGCAAAAATGTTACAGTTTTTTATTCAAGTTTTTAATGAATGAAAATGTACATTTGGATCCCAACTCACATCCTTGCTACTCTCAACTCAAGCTACTGTAAAATGTGCATTTCTAAGAGACTCGTAAAATGAATGACATGTTCAGTGCGACCAAACCAGGTGTTCTTGCCACCATCTGTAGTGCTTGATAGCACTGGTGCCAGTGCTTTCAAATGTTAGCCTGGAGCCCTGAATGGTGACATGACCAGTGCATTAAGGCTCTTGAAGTTTTCATACCTTATTGGGAAAGGCGAAGTAGGCCTGTCACAATAATCAATATATCGACTTATCCCACAACACATGGACTTGACCTCAATCATTTTTAGTGATGCAATATATATCGCCTATACATAAAAAACAATTCTAGCAACATTTTAGCT
>CAIGQV010016645.1:9115276-9130296 GCA_903798115.1 Danio jaintianensis
GGTGGTCCACTACGATATCATATTTTGAACTTTAGTTGATGTGTAATGTAGCTGTATGACTCTCTGAATGTAATATGCTCAAAGTTCAATGCTAAGAGAGACATTGGCTTTTACAGAGTTAGCTTAGCAAAGCCTACAGCGAACAAAATTTGGAGACTACAAAAAATACATCCGGGCTAGTGAGATCACAACGGCTTCCGGTTACGCGCATACACTGTGCGCAGCAACGGGGCGTGGCCAGAGGCACTGTAATGTTATAGCAGAGAAAGCTAAAGCCGTCCAAACGCTGCTATTTCCACAGAGCTTGTTCTGTTTGTATTTGGGCTTCAAAAGGACACGACACAAAGAGAGAAGTGCTTGCAGAGAATTATAAAAAATATATAGCTCTAGCATTTGACAAAGGAGAGTATCCAGAATCTCTCTCAGTTCAATGCTGGACTCAGCTAAAATCTCCTCCAACCGACAAAGCTGTGGATTGTGAGCCACAACCTGTAAGTATTTTTATTTGCTAAAATTGATCAATTACATGCACAGTTTCTAGCGTTAATGGTATGTTGTAGCGAGGACGTAAACAAGGATGTAAACAACGGGAAATGCTGTTTGGCACCACTAACAATTTAGCTGCAAATTCATATTTATCAGTCAAACCGCTGTAAACACCCGCAGTCTTCAGCAGCGCATGCAGTGTCTCTCTCTATGCAGCCGCTTTCCCTGCGTTCTACATTTCAAATAACAAACTCGCAAAAGATATTTGAACATTTCATATTACTTACACATGCTTATTCCGAATATATGTGAAAGACACTTGTCAGATTTTATTTTAGAGAGCAGGCGTGAGGTTCAGCTGTGTGCTCTTCATTTTCTGTCAGATTCAGACTGATACGGCCGGCTAACAGCTTCTCTGACTGACTGTTTACACAGCGCAAAAGAGAGTGCTTGAAGGTGCGTGATGCTTCCCGGTGACATGGAGCCGATCCACGAATCACAGCACATTATGTTAGCTGACCAGAACCTCTTGAGGCAGAACCTCTTGAGGGCAGGCCTTTCAGAGGAACTAGAACATTTTCATGTTAGCCGAGTAGCTGTATATAATCAGCTGGATTTTCTACAAATGAACATGAGCACACATTGCTTTGCATCTTATAAACACAACCATTTCTAACAAAATCCAGCCAAAAAACAAGTTCTTTTTGAATTTGTTTCAGCAGTTCAAAACCACTCCCCAAAGCAAACTTTTGGGGGGGCATTGCGTTTTGACTTCAAAATACCTTTGAGCTGCCATTGGTCCATTGCGTTTATGCAATCAGTGGGAGTGTTCTTGAACTTCACCTTCTTTAGCATGCG
This sequence comes from Danio jaintianensis, assembly GCA_903798115.1. Lineage (NCBI taxonomy): Eukaryota > Metazoa > Chordata > Actinopteri > Cypriniformes > Danionidae > Danio > Danio jaintianensis. The sequence continues at coordinate 9,116,621 of CAIGQV010016645.1, forward strand.
TTTACAACCACCCCCGATTTGTTTCTCATCGTCAGATAGAAGAATAACAACAACATGAACAAACTGGAGAGTCAAGCAGCAGAGCTGGTTTGTACAGAGCAGAAAAGAACTTTTGGCGCCATCGTTGTTGTGTTTAGGGGTAGACCGGTACACATGAGCAATGTGACGCATGTACAACTCCGCCTCATGTAATGTGGGGGCATCTGAATGTTTGAAAACTGTATACCATCACTCAGCCTTTTAGAGTTTTTTTTTGGTCTCCAACAAAAAACAAAAAAGTGTTCTTCCATTTCATTTTAAGTATACTGGGGCCGTGAAACATCACTTGGGAAATATTTGAAAAAGAATAAATAAAATAATTTTGACTTCAACTGTACTCGAATTTGCAATCTCTTCAATTTGTTTCTATTTAATTTCTTTCTCCATCTTTCCCTCAAGGCTGGTAGTCGGTGAGATGGATATGGAGGGTGAGGGACGTGCTGCATTCTTCAGCAGGCATTCTTCAGTGGGATAATGTGTTGGTATGAGCAGTATGTGGCAATCTGCCTGACTGGCTTCCAGCGCTATAGAATCATAAAGTAATAATAAATGCTCAGATACAGATAAGAACAAAAATATAGATCCATGGGCATGTAAAATTATTTAACAAGAATACAAGTATGCCTTGTTCGATAGTAAATATAGTGTGGTTTACCACTATGAACTGTTGTGTTTTATGTTGGGGGGGCATCACATAAAGGTCCTAAACACAGAAACATTATTAATATCATCTAAGGTATAAGTTTTCAACCTAGGTGCCTAAGCAAACTTCAGCAGGGGCAAGATGAATAAATTATAAGTTAAAGAACTTGATTATTCATTAATTCATTTTCTTTTCGGCTTAGTCCCTTTATTAATCGGGGGTCGCCACAGCGGGATGAACCGTCAACTTATCCAGCATATGTTTTACGCAGCGGATGCCCTTCCAACCCATCACTGGGAAACATTCATTCACACACATACACTACGGACAATTTTAGCTTACCCAATTCACCTATACCGCATGTCTTTGGACTTGTGGGGGAAACCGGAGCACCCGGAGGAAACCCACGCGAACACGGGGAGAACATGCAAACTCCACACAGAAATGCCAACTGACCCAGCCAAGGCTCGAACCAGCAACCTTCTTGCTGTGAGGCGAACGTGCTACCCACTGCGCCACCGCGTCGCCAGAACTTCATTAAAATACTCTAAAATTGTTGAGAAATAAACACGTATATTGTGTTCATTTACTTTTGGCTTAATTCGAATTTTAATGAACAACAAAACAGAATCAAAATCTTGTATCCTCTGGTATGACAAAATTATTGGTTGTTAAATTATTAAATATGCTAATAAAAAAATGTTTGTGCTGTCAATTACAGCACAAACATGGAGAAAATATCTTAACAAATAGCTTTTAAATATTTTGTTGGAAATTGAAGCTGTTCAAGTCAAACAAGTTGAGAGTTGCTTGAAGCTATAGTAAAATGTTACGAGTAAGTTACAGATTGGCGAAGTGCAATTTCAAAGTAAAATTCAAACACTGATATAATGAGAGCTGCAATTAACCAAAAAAGAATAATAATAGTAACATTCCATCTGTTGCCAAGTGTTTTAATACCAACTTAATCTAAAATATCTGCTATTCCTATGGTAGAGACAAGCTATATTTACAATAAGACACCAAAATATGAATGATCAACAACGAACTGAATAGATATTATAACTATGTTCTACCATTTGGAATCTTACATGAAATATGATTAAATATGCCATTAACCTGATTGAAAAAACTGAACGCAGTACAGACAAGTCTCATAGAAAACACAGCTCACAACATGTACATTTCAATTTCTTCATGGGATTTTTCCATTTTCTCCCCTAATTTTCAGTGTAATTTTTAATCAAGTTTATCTGTGAAATACTAATTTATGTTTGTGGTTTTTAAATCTGTGTATGTCCTGTAAGCATTTTGTTAGTGTTAGTGTTAGTGGTTGGTGTTTTTAGGCCATGCCAGCTTCTCTGGCTATTTTTGTGGCAAGAAAATAAAACTATAAAAGGTTTTAAAAGTTTGCTCTTAAATACACTTAACAGCCATCTCATTTCTAGTTATTCAAAGCAGAGATGTCAAATTCTGCCATGTTCTGGAGTGTCAAGCACCTATTCATTTGCATTTAAAGGCACTTACAAACACAGCTCATTTTTTTCCCAATCAAAAATTGCCAACTTCAAAATTGTACATTAAATTATGCATAGGATACTTTTAACTGAAACTTAACAGACACAAGTGGCATCCCAGATGACACACTATGCATTTATACAATCAATGTGTATTGTTTGCCTGTAGTGTCATCCTACATGAAACACTAACATTTATTTTATTAGCTAAAAATTCAAACCGTTTCTAAGATGATTGCCAAATTAGTGAAATAAATCATCTAACAAATACTACCTATCATAGAGTATAACTGAATTCACAATCTTTGTCGAAGAATTTTGCTCGCACATTTCAAAATAAATATTGTAATCTAACCTGTGTGCCCGATAGCTCCCCCCCTTCCGTTATGTGAACAAAGTTTCGACCGTTGAGTGCATGAAGTGTACACTTCTTTTTATCAACTGAATGAGTACATCATTTGGGTATTTAAAGTCCATTTGTTCTTTTTTGGAATTCAGTGTGAATGCACTACTTGTCCTATTTATATTACAAAATGGGCATGAATAAATATGTGATTTGAGATGCACCTACATTCTAGAGACACCAAAGACTAATTTTACATATTGTTAAACTGGGCATAATTGATCTTCTTTAATGAAAAGATGTTTTATGTAGTGCTGGGCACTGGCATGAAGAGCATAAAGGCCAAAGAGTACTTCAGTTTTAATTAGTACAGATATTTTATCAGGAAAGTATACAGGTACATGCGCACAGCCAAAAGTTTTGTCCACAAGTTTATTATTGAACAAAAGAAGACTTTTGGTCAGAGAACGAAAGGAGGACAGAAGAAAATTCAGAGATGAACAGAGAAGGACTGTGAAGCAGAACTCGAGCTGAACTCATTCAATCACCTCTCTTTCCTTCCTCTGTGGAAACAGTGAGAAGGATAGATAGACATTCAGTGTGTGTGGGAGCTCTGCTCTTTGTCCATTTCTCCATCACCTTTGCTCTGCCTTGGTCATCCGTCTATTGATGGCTGGAAAAGGATGAGCGATATGAGGCGGAGGAGTCAGTCTGCTCCACTAACCGATCGCTCACTGGTAAGTACACTTGGCGCATATTGGCAGGAAGATACATGGAGTGTCTCCTGCCCTGAGGTCCAGAATTCATAATCTGGGTGTTACTATTCAAAGATCACAGGCAATTATGGTTGTTACTAAAATTGTATGTCTGCCTCATGTCTGGGTGTGAACATGTGTGAATGAGCTAAATGTCTAGGACTGTGCTGGACAAACACTGTTTGAGAATGATCAATAAGGCAGCGACAGTCGATACTTGTCCTTTCCCTTCTGACAAACAACATGTTCCTCTCTCTTCTGCCTATCTCCGTTTTTATTCTTCTCCCGCGTGCCAAGTCAATCCCTCCATCTTCCTTTTCCTTTGTCTTTCGCCTTGTCTCTCGCCTTACCACCCCCCCACCCACCTGCTTGCTCTACTGCAGTGTGCTCTGATTGGATGAAAGCTTGTCTCGAACCACTTTAACTTTGTCCGAGTTGGTTATACCATTGGCTATCTCAAACAGGCCTGGGCGAGAGAAAGAGGGAGGGCGGGGGACATTCCCCTTGGTCCCGTACCCGCTGTGGGGAGGGCGCAGTGGGCATGACTCCGCAAGCAAGGCCCAGGCAGACTGGCGGCCTGCCCTGATAGGACTGGATGGAGCCGGAGAAGCCTGTTTGGCCTGGAGGCCTTTAGAGATTAACGTTTATTTGATCGGGCACATCCATGGGCAGCTATCCCACAACAAAGATGGGCTCTAAGAGGATGCCAGGAGACTGCTGAGTCATGTTTTCTTTTTCTTGTTTCATGCACAGATGTGTTGAATCCAGAACAGTTTCTGATTTCTTTTTTCAGAAAGCAAATATGTTGGCAGTTTTATTAATATTTCAGTAGTTTATGGATTCCCATTTATGTGCTTTAGAGCATAAGTATATTCCCAGAATGTCAAAATTGCTGCTTGATTTCTCGTAACTGAAACTTTATTTTTTCAAAATTGTGACACTACTTAATAGTTGTTCATTTTCCCTTTGTAATTTCAACATTTTTTGTTTTAAAGTGTGAATATTCTCTGATTGCAACTGTGACTCACTGTTTTTACTTGGTATTAGAATGTATCTTTACATCTACCAGGGACTTTATATCTTACAACTGTAGTTGCAACATTAAATTTCACAGTTTGACTAATAATATGACACGTTGTCCTTCATCGCAATGTGGCGTTATCAGACTTCATACCTTTGCAACTGTGCACAACTCAAAAAAGTGTGTGCTATCAACACAGATTTTAAGCACTGTACAGGACACATACAAGTGATATTGTATTCCGTGGATTATGTTTTCAACTACAGGATCACACAGGACACTCTCACATGCACAGCTGCTGTTCTTCTATCCAAATGATGATGATGATATGTGTTTGACTCATGCATTGTGACTACACAGGGGCGGTGCCACCAACCACTCCCGTTTTATAGCACTATTCTGCTGGGTCATGTTTTGAAGAGAGTAGAACAGACAGCTCCTATAGGATGCTGGTGTGACAGTCTGCCACCTGCAGATTCACTACGGCACTGCAGCCAGATATACATATCAAGGGACATATCAGATCTCTCTTACCTCCGCAAGAAAAATTCAAGTCTATGCTGAATTTGGAGGTTCACCTGGAAGAGAAAACATATCTCAGATCAGTGAAAAACCCTTTAAAGAAATATTTGCAGTGGTATGACTCTGGAGTATCTCAGAAACAGACTCGGCTCACATAGGCAAGTCATGATCTTTACTCTACCCCCCTCGCCCAATCTCTCACTCTGCCACAATCTATCTCTATCCCTTCATTTATTTCTCTGTGTACTGTGGAATTATTCTTTTCTCCTGTTCCGAATCTACCTTAGCCCCTCCTCCTTGATTTGCTCCCTCCCACGTTGTCCTCAGATGCCCCGGCCTGGCGCCCTGTTTAGCTCATGTTGGTGCTTTTCCTGTCTGTGTGTGTGTATGTATGTGTGCACGTCTTAATGTTTCATTGTGCTCCATTGAATGTCAAATATTTACACTATTTTTATTGCCAAAGCTGATGTGGGTGAGGCAATTGTTATTAAAATTAATATTATTTAAGAAAAAAAAAGAAAAGAAAAAAAGAAAATCTAAATACATAAAGGAGCTAATATATTCCCCTCCTTACAGAATGCAGTTTTTCATTATTTGGTATTATGTCCAATTTGTGAAAAACCTGTTTAATTATGTCGGACTTCATTTCACGCGCTTCTCACATTTGACTTCACGCCTACAGAAAAGAAACTAGGATTTGTCTCATTTCCGTTTTGTTTGCATTGTAGTGTTTTATCTTGTAGAAGCCATGCTTTTCTCTCTTTTTCCCCCTTCTCGCTCTTCGGTTAGTCCCTGCTTCAGTTTTAATTAACGTTCTATCGCTCTCTCTCTCTCTCTCTTTCTGGTGAGGGGTGGGAATTGGGGTGGATATCCGCATTGGTTGCCATGGCACCAGACAGCTCCATTTCTACCAAAGCACATGAGTAAAGTGTGTGTGCGTATGTGTTTGTGTGTGTGTGTGTGTGATATACTAAACAATTTGTTATGCAAATGTTTTAGTCTGTTTTAGTCTCAACTCAATTTTGTGCTATTTTCCTAAAGATAGATTTAACCTCTTCGGATGCCGCTATTTTGGTTTTGGTGTGTTTCAGTTCTATTAGGGGCTAATATAAGAGAACATCTGCTGCAAAGCTTTCTAATCCTCCCTGAGCAGTGTTTCAGATCTGTTGCTGGGCTCCTCTACGTTTTGTTCTCCTTTGTCTTCCCAGAAGAGGGCAGTATTGTTTCACAGACTCCCCTTACCTAGAATTCTGAACTCTGACCAGGGATGTGAGGTCTTCAGGTTCAGCGCTATTGATCATGTGGTGCATGTCACTGGGAGCTGAGAGCAGTTACTACAGTGAGAAATGGAAAAGGTTTTGTGGCCGATGTTGACGTGTGTTCAAGTCATTAACAAGAAAACATTGTAAGACACTTTTGGTGTCTGTTTGGTGAAACTGAACAACTCTTCATGGGATCCACATGTAGCACAAATTGATTGTAGTATGTGTATATGTTTATAGGTTTTAATAAAAAACTTATTAAAACAAATTTGTATATTTTCTTGCCATAAACAAATATGAAAATTCAAATGTTTATGTTTTAATATGTTTTTGTCATTGCTGGGGCATTTAAATACTATTGGGGAGGTGTTGAGAAGGAAACAACTAATTGCTTTAATGGGATTAACATTTATAATTTATAATTTGTGTCTGCCAGGAAGTACCAAAATTGAGTTTTCAAAGTGATGCCATATAGAGTAAGGATATTTTTGTGTTTCCCCATTGAATATTCCCCATTGAAATTTCTTTGAAAATTGTGAAGAACATTTTCATAATCTAAAGAATACTTTTCCACTATGAAGAAACTTTTGTATAATGAAAATGTCTCAAGGATGTTAAATGTTCTTCATAGAACCACTAATGCAGAAAATCTATTTTTAAGAGTGAAATTGTTTATTCAGGTGGTTAAGGTATTTTGTAAGAAGTTACAGTACATCAACTAGGATGACAACACATTTACCGAAAGTTCTAGATAACTGCCACAAAAGTCACATGTATTTACCTCAACAACTATGTGTAACTGAATAATTTGCTCAGAGAACAAAAAGTAAAGATAAGATGTTTGGTCATTCCAAATTTCTTAAGCCACAGGCTGTTTTGAAACAGTTCTGAGAAGCAGTGACCAACTTCTAAAAAGTGTTAATTTAGTTTTGTTTTTCTAAAAACATGGAATGAAAATGTCACTTTATTTGCAAACTGTTTTGCAACAATTCTTTTCTGTGGTCATTCTTATATGCTGGAGCCAAATACTGTCCAGAATTAGTTTTTTTGGGAGAGGCACTGCCAGTGACACATTTCTACAGAATTTATGATTGTGTTCTCTTTTTAAAAACTGCTCATGACGTTGTTTTTTTTCCAGTTTAATTTAACTCACAATATCATTACAAACACAGTGAATAAGTGAGTGATAAGTGAGCGAAGCCACATCATAAAACTGACCAAACTTGCAGACGCATAATTGTGATATTTGAAAATGTTCCTTAAGCACATACATTGACTACAGCACAGGGTAAGTGTACAGTACTGAGGGCCTTCGCTTTAAGAATGATCCTCTTCACCAAGTTAAACAAAAGGGCCTCTCCAGTGGCCTGTAAGACAAACACCCTTCCTAGAGAAAACACTGACACAGTTACACTGTAACCCATACTGCGCAAGAGGACGCCTGCGCATACATGCGCACACACACAGCTGTGCAAAAGCCCCATGGAGAGGTACAACTATGCGGATGTCTTGAGCCCAGAGCAAAGTAAAAACAATAGAGCCTTTGACTGTCAGTCTTTTTCTGTATTTCACTAAAGTCAAAATGTCTGTTTTACCTGTAGTTAATCTTTATTTTTTCTTTTGCTACCATTCTAAGTCACATTTCAAATTCCATGACTTTCCCCTGTATAAAAAGCTGGGGAAAAAAAGCCAGCTGTTGTGTTCAGGACTAAGCAGACAAAAAAATCAGCCAAAAAGTTGTGACTAAAGTTGACTTAAGTATTTACTGGTTGACAATCAGGAAAATAATAAAATGGCAATGAAAACAGCTTAATAACAATAGGAAAAACATATTAAAAAACAGTTAAACAACAACAACAAAAAAAAGGTACAAAAAAATTACATTTTGATAAATGGACATTTAGAATAACACACAAAAAAACCTGAAAATCCTTGATTTGGGCAAATATATATATGTAAACTTCCCTGACTTTCAGTGTTTAGAATAGACCTTTTAGAATTCCATGATATTTCAACACTCAAGTGTTTCAATAGTATAGATACAAACAATTTGTTGATATGATTTCACTTTGAAAATAAAATTAGCTATTGCAAATATAGGTAACTGAAAACAACCATTTAAGAATTTCACAGCTCAAACAGACAAGTTTTAAATAAAGAAATTGACTGTGTTTAGACACACTTATGGATAAAATTAAGAGACCACATGAAAATCCTCTTTCTCTGGACAAGCATGGGTATGAGTAAAATGTTAGTATTTGTTTTAGTCTATAAATGTCTGATAACATTCCTTTCATATTTTAAATAAAAATAAATATAGTCTATTACGAGTTTTTATCCTGAATTTACGCAACTAACCCCGTGATTGTTCTTAAATTGTATCAAATATATCCACTGGATAGACAAACAGTCCAATTGCACAAAACCGCCAAGGGTTTCTACTCAGAACGAACATGGTTTCCACCCTAAAAGGCCTCTCTGGGTAGGTGAGTATGTTAATGTATGTCTCTCTGAATGTATGTGTGTGAGCACTGTAAACATACTGTGCCGCTCTGAAAAAGCTGCACCCTGTGACCCTGGAAACTTCTGCAGTGCAACAAGTTCATTCAAATACATGCATACACACACACTCAGCAGAGGCCTCTCTGGGAGGAAACACACATGCCTTCTCCAGCTAACACTGCCAGCACACACATACATGCACATGTTTGGCTTCTTCCTTTCCTGAGCAGCAGACAAATGCAGGGAAAACACTGACCCCCCGCAAATTATTGCACTACTAAACACACAATTCCTGTCCATTAGGGTGAAGTCACATAACCATTACACAAAAAACACTGAACAAGCTGTATATATAGACTAGGTTTTAAATTTGAAGACATAAAAATATATTTTTCACACTTCTAAAAAATAAAACGATAAAACAGGACAATGTTTATATCATTTGGTCAACCAAGAGACATTCTGAGGCTTTCAATTTCCAGTCAACTGAGAAAAAAAAGAGGTATGAAGGAAAATATCCCTCGACGAGTTGCTCAATGAATCAGCGTTTGGACTGTGGCCAGAAGTCCTGAAACTGTATCAACATACATTTTTGCCTGTCAAGCTGCATTCCAGAGCTGTTCGTTCTCTTTCTGGCTTGAGAACGGACACCCCAGTCATTTACCTGTTCAAGAGAAGCCACAGCTCCTCATTGTTCCTGCTTTCATTGTTCCTGGTATTCTGGCTTCTCGGTTTCCACTAAAATGGATGTCATAAGGGGTGTTGGGTTTCTAGTCTCACATGTTTCTTTTCTGACTGAAAATAGGAAGCCTTTTGAGGTATGAGCTATTCCAAAGTTCACTTCAAGCAAAGAGACATTAAAAGTCTAAATATGCCCAGAGACGCATCAAAAGTGAATCAAAATGCATTCAGCTTTGTTAAAGCATGCTCCTGGTCATATTATGACAGAAAAAGATTCTCTTTGTATTATTTGTAATAAAATACAACTTTCTGGTTTGTAACACCCAGGGCCTATGATCAAGATGAATTTATATTATTCAAGGAGTTGTAGAATACTGAAGTAAGCACTTCATGTTGACATTAACTTTCTGATGATGTCACTAGGCCCTTGCGAGCTATTGGATGATAACAAATAGCCAAAGAACTGCTTTAGGCATCATTTCAGCAATCTCATAATCTAGTCTGAATTCTTTCTGGTTTATAACACTTTACAGAATACAGAAAAAATACGTAGAAACTGATTTGTGTTTTGGCCAACATGATCTACCATAAAGGCACTTACTAACGCATTTTCTGCTTGATGTGCACCATTCATTACATGGACGTCAATGTGTTTGCCTTTTGATGAAGAAAATAAATAAAAATAAAAATCAAGAGCTAGTTTGTGTAAAATAAATGTCTCTGTTCAATTAGACATGTACCTTTATAAATATTATATTATATACGCAATGCATGCAAACAGATCATGTGATCTTTGCATTGCCCAGATGTGCAAAACAAACCCACGCACCTGTGGAATAAACAGATACGCCAAATAATAAATCAATAGGAGGAATCATAGATGTCGTTGAAATATTTTGTCCTATTTGAAAAGTCGAGAAGAATTCCTATTACTTTTTTACAGAGTTGTACATTAATGACATAAATGACATTTTGTGACCAGGACTTCACGTTGACTTTTAACTGTTGAAAGAACAGTGCGTCATTTTGTGTGTGTGTGCAAAACAGCAAAATTTACCACATGGAGTTCTACATTTGAAAGAATAATAAACATAGCACTCTCTTAGCTTTCTTCAGCTGCCCTGGCTGACGTTCACACACACAGTCTCATTCTGTCATGTGTAATGTACACAAAGAGAAACGCTCATGTTTTGCTAAGACATGCTCAAAGTCAAACGATGTGTTAGGAGATGTTTCTGCAGGATAAAGTGAACAAAGACAAGATTACTATTTTAGATCTGCAAAATGAACCCAAAATAACACAAAGGAATTACACAAGAACGTCGTAAACAGGTGTTCCTAAAAACCATTAGGCCGTTCATCTGACGTTTTAGAGGGAGTTTACTTTGCTGAAATTAATCTGTGAATTAACACTGGAATGTGACTTTTCTCAGTGGTTGGATTTACTACTCAGAAGAACGTCAGGAACGTGTTCTTAGGCACCTCCCTAAAGCACTGCTGCAGGAAGACAGTTTCAAATTCACTACAGTCTGTTTCTCAAAAAACAACAACATTGCTTTAATATTACTATAGAATACTATAGAATAGTATACCTAAACATACACATATATTCTCAAATAACAGATTATAATTTTAGATTACACGCACATCTAGCAATATAATCATAACCTCTTCCAAACAGCACTTAGATTAACCATTTTTCTGTTTCTCATCTTCTACTCATGATTAAAAGTAAATCACAGCAAAAGCATATAGTTTATTCACGCTCCACTTTTTCCATACTTGTTGGAATCTCTTTCTTCTGTTGAGCACAAAAGAAGGTAATTTTAAAGATGGTCAGTTTTGTTTTTACAGATGAATACTGGTAGAAATATATAAGGCAAGGCTGAGGCTTTATTAAAATACATTTTTTGTCAATGACATTTTTTCACTGACGGAAGGACTAGACAAAAACTAAATTAACATCCATTTTGAAACAAAAACTATGACAAAAAAACAATTTGTTAACAGATCCAGTCAAAGTGTCTTGCGAGGTAATTTGAAATATAATGTAGCCTCTTTATCTATCTGCAGGACATAAGCAAACATTTGTTGTATGCCTCATGCTCAAAAATGTCAATATGTAGGTGAAGAAAGGCTAAGAGCATGTATAAATAAATGGTCTATGGTTTACTTTCACTTTAGATTTTGGAATTAGGCCCATTCGGTTTTAGTTTTATGTTTGTGGATGAACAGGCTGTGATGTTTTGTGACTAAAAATGCATAAATATGAAAATGAGTTTCAATGTGGAAGTTTTTGAAAAGGCCACTGTTGTCATGTCCATGTAAACACCTAAAAACACTAGTCTTTGAAAATGATGATGTCACACCCATGCATAGTACATAGTACATAGTATGGATGCATGTTAAGGGAGGTTTAGATTAAAGGCAAGTGCAAAAAACACACAAAAAACATGGAATATGTGGTAGTGTTGCTGTTGTTTGCTAAAGCTTCAAAATGTGGATTTACTTGACATTACAACCAACAATGGAGATGTATCTTACACACACAGCAAATTGTACATGCACACCAACGCCGAGTCCCTACAGGTACTGTTTACTAATAGCGTCAAATGCTGGCCTGGCATATGTAACATCAAGTTTATACTTGTCTTTACAGATGAAAATTAACTCTGATTAGTGCAGACATTAAAATTCTGGTCAATATGGTAAGCTAATCTTTTTGTAAAAGCTAAATTAAATAAAAACCCTAAAATGACAACGAATGCCTTTGAATGAATCAGAGCTGTGGAGACATTGCTATTGTCTGTGTTAGATGTCATGGATTATATGTTTTTTGTTTTTTTATTTGGACCTTCAGTCTGTTATAAAGTTTGAATGAATAAATGAATGAATGAGTGAATAATACTACGGTAGTCAACATCTGGAGTGAATAATCAACTTTCATCAACGTTGTCCTAAAACTAGTGAATACCCATTCTTGTACCAGTTAAGACAATTACGAAAAACTTTGAATGGTTGATTCACTTCGAATGTTGACTACTGTAGATCTCGATTTAGAAGTTGCAGCATTGTGCACGTCAAAAAAAAAAAGAAAAAAAAAAAAAAGAGAAAGAGATTCACATTTAACAGTACTTTTATACAATTTCAATAATTCAATAATGCATATGCTACCAATATACCCAATTATAAAGCAAACTACGAATTTTTTTATTTTTAATACTAACATGAGTTAGTTTCTCTAAACTAATGCTACACTGGGTATTTAAAAAAAAAATGACACATGGACTACCCTATAAAGGGAAACATTTTACAATACTAATTTGCATCACTGTCCGACTGTGTTTCCCTAGTTTCCCAAGATTTTGCATCACTAAAGCTTATAATGCACAACCATAAACATATACATGACTAAGCTCTGATAAATGAAAACTGTCCTCGTTTCACCATTTGTCAAATGTCTACATGAAGTTACATGCTGTTTGTGTACTAGTATAAGCTGCTTAAATTGTATTTCTCCAGTCACACATACAGATGACCCTTCCTGACCCCTGCAACTGTGAAAACCCATTTCCTGTCATTCTTTAGACTATTCTGGGATGCATGTGGATTCTCTTTCCAAGTATCTGCAGCACCCTTCACAACCACACTCAGAAGAATTGCATTATTTTGTCTTCACCATAGCACTAATGAAAAAAAAAAAACTATAAGTAGACTGTCAGAACTCTATAGTGTCCTTTACAGCACACTACTTCTGATCTATTTCTGGACAGAGAGTTGTGTCCCTGTTTTGGTTGAAGGAACAGAGAGATAAACAGTATCTTTAGTAGACGAGAGAGCGTGTGTGAGAGTGTATGAAGAAATAGATGTTATTTTTACACAGCTGGGTCAGACTTAGCCCAAGGCATCTCTGTCTCACTCTCTTTCTTCATCTACCACACAGCAAACCGTGTCAGAATCCAACTCAAAGTCTCTCTTTCTTTTTATCCGTCCTGTTTTCGTCAGAGTTCTCCTTCTGATCTTATAGCCCTTACATCTGTCAGCTACTTGCATAATTAAAGGGAATGTTCACTCAAAAATGAAACTTTGCTGTTAATTTACTTATCCTAAGGCCATCTGAAATGTAGGTGACTTATTTTTTCTTCAGTAGAAACATTAAAGAGGATTTTAGATGAAACTGTGGTTCTATATGCAAGTCAAAGGCTACCGGCACTTTTGAGAGTCAGGCAAAAACAAAATTGATACCCATGGCTCTTGATGACACATTGAAGTCCTTCTAAAGAAAGCGGATTCATCTGTGCAAGAAACTGAACCTTATTTACGTTATTTTCTTTACACCACAGCCTTTAACACTGTTGGTTTACAATTCAAAAGTGAAGTGAAGTGAAGTG
>CAIGQV010016645.1:9145296-9171491 GCA_903798115.1 Danio jaintianensis
GGGGGGAAACCGGAGCACCCACAGGAAGCCCATGCAAACACGGGTAGAACATGCAAACTCCACACAGAAATGCCTCTTGGCCCAGCAGGGATTCAAACCAGTGACCTTCTTACTGTGAGTTGATCACCGTGTATCACTAAAACTGAAACTTGTATTGTTAAAAGGATAGTTTACATACTCATCCTTGATCTATTCCAAACTTGTTTGAGTTTCTTTCTTCTGTTAAACACAAAATGAGATATTTTGAAGAAAGCGGTTTCCACTATTCCATACCATTGGTTTTTCCTACTATGGAAGTCAATGGTTACAAGTTTTCAGTTTTCTTCAAAATATCTTTGTATTCAACAAAAAAAGAAACTCATAATGGTTTGGAACCACTTGAGGGTGAGTAAATAGTGAGTAAAGTTTCATTTTTGGGTGAACTATCCCTTTGACATTAGTAAACATACCTTAACTTACAAGATTTTTTTTATTTTTATTGTCTAACATGTCTAACAAAGGTTTCCAATAACAAATGTTAACAAAAAATGTTAGTTCACACACATGGAGTTGCAGTGTTCAGTGACACGTGATCCTTCAGCAGTCATTCTAATGTCACAAATTGTGCACAAGCAATATTATAACAAATAATAATATAATTTTTAAACTTGCTGTGTACAGCCAAAACCTGAAGTTCACTATACAAAAACAAAGAAAAGAATTGTACAAAATCAAAGACCAGACAAAGAAAAGTTGTTTCATTATGCAAAAAAAATAAATAAATAAATAAATTGTGCTACTTAATATTTTTGTGGAAACAATCACAATTCTTTGAAGAGAAAATTCTAAACAACAGCACGTATGTGAAAATAACACTTTTGTAATGCTTTATCATTTTAGATCAAATTAATGAATAGTCAATAATATTTTCCTAAAGTTTTAAACACTATTAAGATCAACATCAACAATAATCTTGGTGCTAGATAGAGCGTGTGATGTAGAGAGTTGACTTTCATGACTGCAGGCGCATAGAGCGCAACAGCAAAAATGCAATGCGTAGCAGGTGGTTAAAACATGAGGCGTGCTTAAGCAGCTTACAAAATCCTCGCGTCATTAGGAAACTATTGAAATAAGGCACTTCTCAACGCAAAAACAAACGCGTTTGGTATGATCGATGAAGTCCCAACTTATACTTTTCTTCTCACAAATCATGAGAGAATATAAGGATTATATAAGTAGATTAAAGGAAATTGAATCCGCCACTCTAGAAAGCATTTACACGTTGATGTTTGCAGCCAGACAAGGTTAGATAGATCCAGGTCAGTAAGATCCTCACTTAGGATAGTCTATCTGCTACACAAACGGTGGTCAACGCACAGTGTTCCAGCTTACTACAATGTCACTTTGATTTCAATTACGGATCCTTTTCTTTCTTGCCAACAAATCTTTTTTTCAGTTGCTGAATTGTTTAGAATTGTGTTCCATTTGCAGGATAAGAAGATTAGTGTCAATAATTCTTTCAGAGAGTTTGCTACCGTTTCTTGCAGTTCTTTGTCAGGGTGTGTGTGTGCGAACGAGAGACACGCACTCAGTAGGGAACACCTCTTAGACCCCAATGGGCACCCGACTGATACCTAAGGTCAAAGGGCATGAGAAACATACAGAACAAAAGAGCTCTTGTGCGCAGAGAGTGTGTGGTGCTAGAGACGGAGGATTGACTGCGTTTGTGCACAGAGACGCAGACTTAGACGTGTTCGCTTTGAAAGAAAAGCTGAAGCAATGAAAGGTGACAAAGAAGGACGAAGGCAAGGAACAATTTTTTCCGAAGGTAACACAATCTGGCATCCCTCAGGTTACTGACCTACAAAGAAAATTGCCATTTAATCATTTCCAACCTAAAAAAATGGCTGTTGGGAAAAATGCTTGCCCGCTATGAAGAGAGATGACAGAAACTGTTAAAGTCAAATGCAACATCAGAACAAACAACATCACTTTCTCACGTGTACTGAAGGTAACCACAGTTTTCTGACCAATTTCTAGGACAGTTCTCATACACATTTGGAATTACTGCAGAGAAATAAAGAGTATGAATTGATTTACACATTGGTCTGATTGAATTAATCGTACTATAGAATCAATCATAATTTTAATGATTTTTAAAAATTGTTAGTGTTATTGAATTAAGTATCAGTATTTATTATTACTGGATGAATAATCAGAGCATGAATTATGAACTATTGGTAATTAATTTAATATATATTAATGTTGTTGAATTAATTATTAGTATTGTTTATGTAATTATTATCAAATCATTTAAAATTTGAATAATTTTTAAAAAAATGATTGATATTTTTCAAATTAGCTTGCAATTCTGTTTTAATGATGGTTGTATGATTGTTCTTTTGAATTATTTATGTCAAGGAATAAATTAATTCATTCTTTTTTAGTTCTTAATGCTGCTGAATTAATCATTTGTATTACTAAATTAAAATCGATTTTAATTTTTAATGATTTATTAAATATGATGTATGCTGTTGAATTAATTATTAGCATTATTGAATGAATTATTATTAGCAATCGGAATGTGAATTTTATGAATAAGAATTTTTCAAAGTGATTTTTCAAAATCATTTAAATGTAGTCACAAACTGCTGAACCAGTTCACTGAAATGATTCAACTGATTCAAAAGATCCATCCACTCACAAAACAGACATCACAGTTTGGAATGCAAGCAAACTTTTTTGTTTAACTCGAACTCTAGACAATTCGATAATTTAAACAATCTCTATATGTATACAGGGAAGTGTATGTTCATAATAGAAATCATTATAAAATCATATGCTATCATTAATTCCACAAATTTTCTAAAGCATCTGGCAAGTATCTTGCAGATAAATGAAACAAGACCTGCAATAAATAAAGAGAATGAAGAGCAGAAGAAAACACATTTCAGATTCAAAATGTTTTCATTTAGCCTGAGAACGGAGGTGTTCTCTTCAGCACTTATTCAGGCATGTGACCTAGGACAACTTGTTGCCTTGAGGGCCACTTGAGCAATTAAGGTTCGCTTTTGATGGTGGCAAGGCTACCAATAGCCAAGCTGTCAGTGTGTCATTTAGTGAGTGACACCTGATGCAATTATATAGTTGTAATTCCTGTTAAAAACCATGCAGGAGGAGATTAAGCATTTAAGCTCAACACCTTCCCTCAATGTTATGAAGACAAAATCTTTCTGTCCTGTCCAGCTGTGCTGACATGTAGTACAGAACGTTTTGAACTTAAAGAGATAGTTCACATACAATCTGTCATGATTTATTCACCATTCACTTGTTTAAAACCTGTTTGACTTTCTTCAGTTGAACACAAATGAAGATATTGGTTGTTGGGACCCATTGACTTCCATTGTATTCCTCTGTTCAACAGAGGAAAGAATATCATAAAGGTTTAAAACCACATGAGGGAAAGTAAATAATGAGGTCATTTGCGGCTGAGCTATTGCTGCATCGCAAGTGAGTATTCCAAAGTTGCCCGGGTGGTCTACTACTTTCGGTAGAAAGTGCAGATCTGTGCAAATCCTAACGGCTAATATTGTCCAAAATACATTAATACATGAATTCAATTAGAACTACAAACATGGGTAAAAAAAAGTGTTAGACCGACCATTAAGTGGAGAGGTTTTGGTAAAGATTTTCTGCATTTAATTTTATCTCCACAAAAAAAGTACATACATTTAGGATTGTTGTATAAGTAGGTGAATTGGGATGCAGTGTATCCCTTTAAAGGTCCTGTTAAGTAATTTGAAATGTGTATTTTTTTATTTAATGTTTGATGTCATTTTAACTGCAAGAGTGTGTGGGACTGGGATAGAGTAGCTCCACCCTCTTTTCAAAACTTGCCAATCGCGATTAGTCTTTAATCTATACGAGTAATACTGAGTCTGACTCACCCACTGTAACTCAATTCCAAGAACACAGAGAACAGACTCGTGTTCTCATGAAGACCGGTCTTGTTAAGTTACCTCGGAAGAACGAACTCAGTAGACTACGAGAACAGAGAACGCATACTGTGATTAATGAGATTCTGCTTTCTTCCTGATGGTCACATGACCTTTACGCATTTTTAACAGAAAATTATTTAAACATTACAGCATTCATACAACAATTTATTGCTTTTTCTTTTTTTTTTCAATATATAGATAAATAATAAGGATGGGCGACACGGTGGCTCAGTGGTTAGCACTGTGGCCTCACAGCAAGAAGGTCGCTGGTTCGAGCCCTGGCTTGGTCAGTTGGCATTTCTGTGTGGAGTTTGCATGTTCTTCCCGTGTTCGCGTGGGTTTCCTCCGGGTGCTCCGGTTTCCCCCACAGTCCAAAGACATGCGGTACAGGTAAATTGAATAAACTAAATTGGCTGTTGGATGGGTTGCAGCTGGAAGGGCAGTTGCAGTGTAAAACATATGCTGGATAAGTTGGCGGTTCATTCCGCTGTGGCGACCCATGATAAATAAAGGGACTAAGCCGAAGGAAAATGAATGAATGAATATTAAGGATGACATAACATGAGAACACAAGGACGCAAGATAGATTTAGAATGCATATTGAGAAACAGCCACCATTTCTTTCCTTTAAAATACAGCTTTTGGCATAATAATGTGTCAGATATGTTTTGTGGTCCGTGCCGATTCACGCATTTGATCTGTGCAATACTCCATTTCTCTGGGCTGAAGCAGACCATACCTGCGTGCTGCAGCGCAGGTGTGTCTAATTGGGGTTAGGGCTCAATCCTCCAGTACTGAGTTTGGGCACCCATGGTTTAGGCGCATCAAGTGCTCTTTGACATGTTAATAAATGACTGATTTCAACATCAGCAATACTGTCTTAAAAGGGGGCAGGAAGTATCGAATACTAGAGAGCATTTTATTGGTCAGAAGATTTGATAAATGAAAATTTTCATTTAGAAGATATAAACATTCAAAGCTTTAGATTTGTCAATTCCGGCAAAATTAATCAGCAAATTGAAAAAATTTGACCTCACCTCATACTTCAGTCAGTCAGTTCACACTAGCTTATAAATAACCTTATAACTAACATATTGACACATTTTACATGGACTTTAAAAAACATATTACATACTATGTACTGTAAGTTATCAAACAGTAAATGTGTGCACAGAACAAAAGGCTGTTGTCCACAAAAAAGAAAGATGTCCACAAAGGAAAACATAATCAGACCAAAAAAGTCTATCAAATAATATATCTTCATTTTTAAAAAGCGAAAATGTGACAAAAAGTCATAAAAAGTGCAAGGTGTCACCTTACAATTTTGGTTATCTTTTGTGTGTAGACAACTTGCATATACTTGTAAGCTATCAATGTGCATCAAAGTGCACATAAGCTTTGACGTAAATAAGTTATATCAACGCGTTTCTACATTAATTGAAATATAAGTAGCTGTTAACTTCTCTAGTTTTTTCCATTAACAGATGTTTTCTTTTACCGAGCTAGACGCAACGCATTATAAAACTAAGCAGACTTTTTTTTTTTAAGCATTATCACTAATTAGACAGAATCAGAGGGTCCTAACCCCTTAATTTCCATCTTTGACCCCTCACAGTCTGCTGGGACAGAGGGCAATTCGAGTGACGCCAGGCTATAATACCTCAAGAACGCTAATGGCAAACCCAGATGTCTCAATGGCAGCTGCTCAGCTGGCACACCTGTCATCTTCCCTCACTGGCACTCATCTTCTGGCCTGAAATATTAAAGGTGCACTCACTAACAATTTCATCCCTGTCATTTAAAAGACCCTGTTATTCATTACAGTCGTCCCAGACTGTGCAGGCTTGGGTTCTTCATTGTAATGTGTATTTATTTATCACATATTTGTAAAATGTATTTTATTCTTCTTGATTCTAAAATGCCTTAACTATTCGAAAAGTGCTCTTTAATGAACTTGAAAGCTATATGACGTGAAACTTGTGAATGTACATCGCTATAATCAAAATTACTATTGCTATTATCTATTTACTATTATTCGAAAGATTAAATGTTGCACTGGCTCCTCCTGCTAGAAAACTATGTAATTCTCAAAACTTTTGGCCACGACTGTACGTACAAAGACAAAAAATAATAATAATAATAATGAAAATTCATATTACATGGTCCTTATTCAGCTCCAAAGTACAAATGAATGTTTTAATTTCACTAGGGACTTTAAATCGACGGTTAGATTTTAAGTATGTAAATTCATGATTTGACACGTGACTAGGGATCGAAATGATATTCCTAGCTTGCCTTGTGAGGTTCTTGTGATACAAAAGGTCATATAATTTTTCAAGAGGCTGTCCTACTATCTTTGAGCAGATATGAATCTGACTCATCAACTTTGTTTTTAACAAACTCATATACAAACTCAGAATTACAATACTGTAGGACACTCATAAGTACAGACATTAAAAAAAGTTGAAAAACGATGCAGAAAATAAATTCTGTTTTATCTTGTTACACAAACTATCAATATGACCCTTCCATGAAACCTTGTTCTCTTTTATTACTTATATTTGTCTACCTGTCTGATGTTTGCATTATGAATAACTACAGGGCCATGTACATTATGTTGTACAGGGTTTCTATCAAGATAAAGTCTTGAAACTGCTATCCATGACTTTGTAACATCTCAGCTTGATCATTGTAACTCACCGTACTTAGTTTCCAGTCTTCAGCTGGTTTAGAATGCAGTCGCCAGACTGCTTGAAGGGAAGCAAAAATATGACCATAAAAACATTGTGTTTTAATGTCTCTACACTGGCTCCCTGCCAATTATAGGACTGATTTAAAAAATTTATTATTTGTCTATAAAGCCCTCAATAACCTGGCACCTCAATACTTAACTAATTTATTGCTTC
Organism: Danio jaintianensis; assembly: GCA_903798115.1. Classification (NCBI taxonomy): domain Eukaryota; kingdom Metazoa; phylum Chordata; class Actinopteri; order Cypriniformes; family Danionidae; genus Danio; species Danio jaintianensis. The sequence continues at coordinate 9,152,180 of CAIGQV010016645.1, forward strand.
TATTTACCTGAGATCTTGTGACCTTGGCCTACTCCTACAGTTCCCAGAGTTCACATCTTTGCTGCTCTATGACCAGCACTTTGGAATCACCCTCCTCTTGCCCATCTATTAGTTTTAAATCTTATCTTAAGACATATTTTCTCCCACCCTGGCTTTTAGCACTCCTTAGTTTAGTCATCCTGAGTTTCCTGCTGTATTCTTTTGATCTTGTTTCTTTATTTTTTATGTATTTTATTTATTTATTTTTATTCTTTGTAAAGCACTTTATTCAACCTCGGTTGTATTTAAATGTGCTCTAGAAATAAACAGTGTCGTTGTACACTTTGTAAAACATATTTGTAACAATAAACAATTACGGAGTGCAATTTTATACTGCTGTGAATGATCTAATCCAAATGACAGGTTTTATCACCATAAACATTTTCTGATGAACTGAGGCACAAAACCTAGAGTCACAGCTTGCCATCTAGTGGCTAAGAAGTGTATCTCACGAATCTGTTATAGTAAGGATATAGTACAAAATATTTCCTCATTCACAAACACTAATTGGTCAACTGCCGTTTTTGCACCATGTAAAATAAAAATTTTATTATTTAATGACTTTACATTAAGCTCTTTCCATGCGACGATAGTAGGCATGCAAAGGTGTCTGTCAAGGTCCAAAAAGGAGACACAAAAATAAAAGAAGGCTATAATACCCCCTGTTTGATCTATCTATTGCACAACTTTCCAATACACTGGCAAATGTTTAAACTTAATAACTTACGCAAAATGGTGTGTCTTTCCAGAATTGCTGATGAGCATCGTCTTCAGTCATTATGCTTGGATGCAGAACTCTTTCCTCTGAAAAGAAAAACGCACAGTAGCTACTAAAAACGAACTCATATACTGATCTGAAAACAGGTGTTAACTTTATACAGTTTGTATGTGATTGATATACAGTATATTTATATAATATATAGTTTATGTGGTTGATATGCTTGATAACAAACAGCATTACTCAAACTTTAAATTTACTTTAGATTATATCATACACGTTTCTATGAAACTTACCATTACATTTTTGTGTGCAAAGGATTTACCTTGCGATCTTCACAAATGGACCCCGTGTCCAGCCTTTGAAAATACTTTTAAAACCATTTAAATGCAAACAACGTTAACCGTTAGCCGTCACTCGATGGCACATGACTGGCATGTATATAAGTTACGAACTTTTCTTCTGTTATAGTTTAGTTGTACTCTAAATTGTTTTGGATCACAACTATGCACAATTTTTGTGTCGTTATAAATTTCGTTGAAACATTTTCACCGCAACCGTTAATCTCTTTTCCAAAAACTGTTAGAAAGAGCCTTCTTCAGACAAACTGGCCATAGATATATACACAAATAGGCATGACGTACAGCGAACAGCCAATCGCGTGATAGAGACAGGACGATTATTAAACACGTGCACATTAATATATTGTGTAGTATTTAAAAAACGTACAATAAACATAATAATATGATATACTAAGACAATATTTTGTGCAAAAAATACATAAATAAAAATTAAACCCGCTAAGAAAAGAATCGATTGCCTATCGAGATTGAATGTAATGCGGATGAAAACGAGGCAACCTTTCAAAATTGTCTTTGAGAGCTTTGTCTGTTGTTATTACTATCATTTTGTTAAAAAGTCATTTGCCAAGTAAAAAATTATGTTATTAAGCAACAATATGATCTGATGAACTCACTGTAGCCTACTTCACAGCTTCATTTTCTTTCCTGTCAAAAATAAAGCAAACCCAGCCTTATGTCCCTTATCAACTGAAAAAGTAATATCAGTTGTTCGTGTTAATGTGATTGCAAAGATCATAGTTCTTGTGTAAATGGTTACAAAAATAGAAACAAAAAACATTTCAATGCAGGATGACAGAAGATTTATTGGCAAACATGCTTTACAAATGTTGCGCATTAAAATAAATCTAACATAAATGTGAACAATCATATTTAAAAGGGTAGCTTTGAGGCAGAATGTCACACGTGCTTTAGAGAATCACCATCCAGATTCTTTGAGCACTGAAATATATATAACGTATGTTTTGTGCAGTCATTTCATGTACAACCTTTTACCATGGAGTGGTCAAAATTTGGCTTCTTTTGCATGCAAGAATCTTTTTTTTAAACTGCTGAAATGCCCCCAAAATTAAACTTTTATAACTTAAAATAAATCAGATGACCTAAATCAAACAAACTAAACATGACTCACTTCAGTTCAGGGAGAAGCAAACAACAACAAAAGCTAAATATCAATCGGTAATACCCTGATTTCACCCATATATTTATTATTATTACATTTATTTGTTTTTTTAAATGCATTGATTGTATATTAGCCTAGTTAAGGTTATATAAAACATTTCAAGAGTCTTAAGGGCATCAGGACAAAGACAAACCCTCATGGCCAAATTGATAATAGTCATAGAATGCTAAGAAGCGAAATAAAATCAATAAAGAACTTTGGCTCTTATTACACCTCTTCATTTTCAATGAAGCACATATAGGATGCTTCTGAAAACATACAGTGTCAAGTTGTGTCATCTTTTATAATACACACTGTTATCATGGGGCAAATGTGTCTAACCATTTTTTGGAAGAACGAGGATCTATTTATGGTAGACATGTTGTATTGACAGACAAGGGTGCTTTAATAGCATCATTATTTTTTGTTGGAGAAGAGCATTTTCATCTTCTGGAACATTAACAAACACTCAAACACATCCCCACACACACAAACACTGGGTTGGATAATTAAAAATCTCCAGAAGTTCACTAAGTCATCTGTGCTGAGATAAATGTGTTCATTTAAATTCATGAGTAGGAAGCATTTAGAAGGTTATGTTACTGTTGAGCTGGAAAACGCCAAATTAATGAAGACAGATTTGTCTTAGGCTCCCTGTAATCTGAAACAATTGAAAGAAACACTTCACCCAAAAACAAAATGCTGTATGATTTTCTTTCTTCTATGGAACACAAAAGCAAAATGTTGTACAAAATTACAGTGTGTGGTGAATGGATACAAAGGCAAATAATATCACCAAATTGGCTTTTTGTCTTATTTAAAATTTTCTGAAGTTCGTAATGGTTAATTATAAGAAACAAAGACACAATTTCAGTTTTAATTAATAGATTTCTAGTTCCTGAATGGGCTGTAAACTGCTAAAAACAACCAGATTACTGAACATTTTGTGTTTTAGTTTTCATGGAAATGTTCATGAATTTATGAATAATGTCATGGTAATTTATTTCCAATTTCTTTTTTTTCGCCCAAGTATAATACAACTGTTGCTCAAATATTTACAAAATAGTTTTATAACACAAATGTACAGAAAAAAAGATACATAGCCCCCGTAAAGCAAGTATAAATGAATATTCATTACGAATATACTGGACTGTATAAACCAATGGCACTTTATGATCTAGTGTTTCTGCTGCTTTCATTCGTTCTTATCAGGAGGTTTCCTTTACATTTGCAAAGTTTGAAATGCAATAAATAGGTCTGAAAATAAAAGTGTCTCAAATATAATTAAAAAAAAAACCTTTGTTTGCCACAGAAGAAACAAATGCATTACAGGCTGTAAAAAGGCATTTTGGGTGAATTATCTCTTTCATAGGTTCAACCATTGCAACAATTCATGCGAAAAAAAAAGACAAAATAAAAAAATAAAACATATAAATAAAAATCGACAAATTTATAAAAGAGTCAAAAAACATAAAAGGTCGAACATCGTTTGCATGTCATTGGCACATTTATCTTTAAGTTAATGCACTAGATCCCCCAAAAAATCACATAAAACTCTTGCTTTTTTGCAACTATGCATATCTAACTGTGCATGCCGCCTTCATATCACCACTTAAATATCAAAGCATAGGTGGGCTAAAAGAGTAAAGAAATCCAGGTAACATTTATCCAAAACATCCAGGAAATTACAGTAACTGTAACAGATATGCTTATGCAATTGCTTGGAGTGGAGAGGAACACTGCATTATAGTGATTTATCATCATCAGCATTTGCTATGGCTTGAGTTCTCTATTCCGATAACAGGAAATAAAAAAAACTTAAAAAAAAAAAAAAAACTGAAGCACCAACATATTCTCTTTACAACTATCTTATGAATATATAAATAAATGCAATTATATTTCTCCATTTAAAGGTGAAACACACCAAATGGATTTTACTATACTTACTTAATATATACAAACACGTTATGCGTTAATGTACAATTCTTTACATTGAAGCATTCTTTCCTGTTTGGTTCGGTTTTTCAAGTGCTCAGAAAGTAAAGCTTGCATTAGCTTTCGGCAAATGCGCTCTGGAGCAGCCGCACATACTTTAAGCTTCTGATGCTTAACAAGTCTTAATCATTTGCCTTTTTAAAAACATGGATGACGCTTTACTGTGTTTATCATGTTTCATTTGGCAAAACTGACCCCGCATGCAAAAAAAGTGTGACAGCAAATCTGTAAATACTGTCTCCGATTAAGCCCTAACTAACAGTCCTCCCAAAGTGTCCTATAGTTGCAAAGTGTTTAACAGTAGCAGCATGACAGCAAGGCACGGGACAAATGTGCTGTCCACCGAATCCATTTCTAAACTACTTTAAAGCTGCTTCATCTCAGTCTATCTGACTGCCAGATTTAGATTCTTGTGCTTTCAGGAGGTTGCAATGTGGGGCTTGTAACAGGTGTAAATCTTGATGCAAGAGCTTGTGCATGTCTACTTGATTCACAGTGTAACAGAGAGAGAGAAAAAAAGTCTAGTCCCCTATAAATGGAGTTTACAAAGTCCAGCGACATCCATTTTTGGAAGTGTTGGATGTTGACTCGATAACTTTTGCACACTATTTCCTCCTCGCTAAGGCAGGAAACCTGAGTTTATCAGTGCGTATTACATCCTGTGAACGACGTACATCTCTGAAGCTCTCCAATTTTTAGTTAGCTACAGTTGGAAGCGAGTTGGAGTTCTGCTGCAGCTTGTCTTGTGGGCCAGCAAATGGCGTTTGAGCACATTATGGAAACCTATGGCGAGTGTTACTGTGCAAAGAACGTGGCTATGGAAGCGTGAGCCTGTGTAGGTCTATAATGCAGGACTGTGATGATGTGACTGTAAGCATGACTGTTGCCTTTGGAGGAAGAGCGGTGAAGGTGATGTTGCGGAGGCTCTCAGTCCTGCAGCAGTGTCTCTCTCCAGTTAAAGCTGTGGTTGGGTCCGTGGGTGAGCGGCAGGATGGGCGGATCCACCAGCTGCCAAACGCCCGTCTCGCCCATCTCCTCACAAGCGCAAAAGCCTAAATAAGGGATCTGGGAGAGAGAAATTAATAAAAATATCTAAATTTAATCAAATATCATTTAAATGATTATGTAAATTTGCAATATTGTACTCTATCTTTCTCTCTCGCTAGTATATACAAGATATATGGTGATTTCATGCACAATATTGCTATAGTGGGTACTTCAAAATACCATGAATAATTATGTATTATTAATTATTTACTTTTAAAGTGCCTTTTAGGAGTATTCATATTGTTGTATTTTAAAGTCGTTGGTCATAACAACACCAAATGCTTGGAGACCTACTGTAATAGGTGATTTATTTTCAGACATTAACATTTTCACATGTTAATCTGGCCTATGACATTGAGAATTCTGTGACTATTTTTTGGCCTTTTGTTCATTACCTCTGTACAGAAAGGTTCCATTTAGCATTAGTTTATTAATGATGTTAATGAACACAATGTAACTTGATGTACAAATGTATCCCCTGAAAAGTAAGTATGATGGCAAGTTAAATTGTTGGGGAAGGGGTTGTTCTGAAAAAAATATATTGAAAAATCTTAAATAAAAAGTAAAAAAAATAATAATAATTATGATGTTTATGATATTAAATAATGATTTTAAAATCAAGTTAATGTACTAAAACCAAAAGTCATAATCACTTTATTAAATGGAGTTAATGACGAATAAAATTCAGTTGTATTTATTAAGTAACTTTACCATAAAAGTACAATATGGATATTTCTCAGAGTTGGTTTTAATGCATTAACACTAATGTTTGAGACTAATGAGACTTTATTGTAAAGTGTTACATATGCTTTAGCAGTTTAATTAGTTTGAAATATTTATTTACTCTGAATACAATAAAGCAGTGTTTCTCAACCACGTTCCTGGAGGACCATCAACACTGCATGTTTTGGATGTCTCCTTTGTCTGTTACACCCATTACAGGTCTTTTAGTCTCTGCTAATGAGCTGATGATCTGAGGTGTGTTTGGTTAAGGAGACATGGAAAATGTGCAGAGCTGGTGGTCCTCCAGTAATGTGGTTGAGAAACACTGCACTATTTTTTTGTTATTAGACCTGGTAAAGTAATCTTTTTTTTTTTTGCAGCTTACCATATATAGGTGATAAATGTTTCAGCAATTAATCACAACAAGAAAAAGTAATACTGTCAAAAGTCTAATATTTATGGCTACATTCGTTTGGTCAAATTTGGGTTCGTTTTGTTACACAGACTTGGCAACCCAACTCTAAATTCAAGTAATTTTGAAGTTATTTAAACATCATCTGTAATTCATTGACTTTTTTGTCTGTCTGTATTTGAATTTTATATTGTTTTTTATTTGCTCACATTCCTAATGTACCAGCACAAAATATAATTAATGTAAAATCAAATCTAAAAGTAAAAGTGAAACACAGGAGTTCTGACCTTTCTGACCACTTGCACAAAGTCTTTAGAGTTTTGTGGGGTCAGTCCCTGTATCTGCCTTGTACAAGCCTCCAGAGAGGAAGCATGGGCCACAATCAGCACTGTATTTCCTGTTTGACATCAGAACAACAGTATTCAGTAAACAGACAGCTTCTTAAAGCATACAACATTCAAATGAGCGTAGAATTATATTAACAAATCTATATGCAAAAGTACCCGCACTGATGACCTACCCAGATTATTGCACTCCGACAGTATTTCACGAGTCACTTGGAAGCTGCGACTGATGTAAGTTTCATAGGACTCTGACACAGTCACTTTACTGATGGGCATATGAGGTCTGAGGAGGAACAAAAAAAACTTGATAACAATTAAAATGTCCAGTTTTTTCAAATGAAATCAAACGTAGATAACCAATAACACTATCAATAAGCAAAATTACAATCAAATATTGTAGCAAAAAAGGATGTATAGCAGATGAAACATCTGTGGTCATGAAGTCTTTTGAAAAACTGGTGCTGGCCCACCTGAAGGACATCACTGAACCCTCACTGGACTCTCTTCAGTTTGCCTACAGAGCAAACAGGTCTGTGGATGATGCAGTCAATATGGGACTGCATTATGTTCTGCAACACCTAGACAGACCAGGGACCTATGTGAGGATCTTGTTTGTTGACTTCAGCTCGGCTTTCAACACTATCATCCCAAAACTTCTCCTGCCCAAATTAACTCAGCTCTCCGTGCCCAACTCTGTCTGTCAGTGGATCAACAGCTTCCTAACGGACAGGCAGCAGCTGGTGAAGCTGGGAAAATTCTCATCCAGTACCCGCACATTCAGCACTGGCGCCCCCCAGGGGTGTGTCCTCTCCCCTCTGCTCTTCTCACTGTACACAAATGACTGCACCTCAAAGGACGCCTCTGTCACAATCTTGAAGTTTGCAGACGACACCACACTTATCGGCCTCATTCAGGACGGTGACGAGTCTGCTTACAGACAGGAGGTTAAGGAGCTGGCTGTCTGGTGCAGTCACAACAACCTGGAGCTGAACACGCTCAAAACAGTGGAGATGATAGTGGACTTCAGGAGAAACCCCCCTGCTCTCCCCCCACTGAGCATCATGGACAGCATTGTGGCAGCAGTGGAGTCATTCAGGTTCCTGGGCACCACCATCTCTCAGGATCTGAAGTGGGACACTCACATTGACTCCATTGTCAAAAAAGCTCAACAGAGGTTGTACTTCCTTCGTCAGCTGAGGAAGTTCAACCTTCCAAAGGAGCTGCTGAAACAGTTCTACACTTCCATCATTGAATCAGTCCTCTGCACTTCAATAACTGTCTGGTTTAGCTCAGCTACCAAATCCGACCTCCGAAGACTACGTCGAATAGTTCGGACTGCTGAGCGAATCACTGGTACAATCCTCCCTACTCTCCAAGAACTGTACTTATCCAGAGCAAGCAGAAGGGCTGCCAAAATCACTCTGGACCCCTCACACCCAGCACACTGCCTCTGAACTTTTACCTTCTGGTCGACGCTACAGAGCACTGTGTACCAGAACAGCCCGACACAGAAACAGTTTCTTCCCTCAGGCAATCCATCTCATGAACACTTGATGATAGTAATTATGGAACAAACATCACTACTTGCTATACACTTTTTATACACAAACACTTATTTAACAACATATTTCACATGCTAATTTGCACATAACAGCTGCTGTTGTATATAGTAATATTCCTGTACATACACTTGTCAATTTGTATATTTGCATTCACTACAACTTTCATTTTTTAAATATATTTATTATCTGTTTTTTGTCCTGTCTCTGTAATTCTGTTGCACTGTAGAAGCTCTGTCACGAAAACAAATTCCTCGTATGTGTGAACATACCTGGCAATAAAGCTCTTTCTGATTCTGATTCTAATAAAATACCTGTATGTTGTATCCACACTAAGGTTAGCAGCCGCCAGATCTGCAGGAGGGATCCAGGCAGGTAACGAGGTCCCCGACACCCATTTAGTCCACTCAAACAAACCTGGCTCAACTCTGATCTTAGTCTTGCCATCCTTTTGAAGACCTAAGATGGAAAGTGATTTAGAAAAATGCACATGGACAGAAACTGCTTTAGTGGTGAACACTGGCATGGTCAATGAAGTCAAAATGGGCTCCTAAAGGAATAAAAAGAAAGATGAAAGAGTAAAGGTGGTTTTGTTTTACCTCTGAGGATGTTATGTGCTGTTTGCACACAGCGCAGTGATGGAGAACAGTATACAAAGTCTACCACTGCGTGACTTTCAAAAAGAGCCTCCCCTGAAATGCATAGCACACACACATAGTAAACATAATGGCAATGTTGGCAATTAGAATATAGATTTTGCTCTAAATGCATATTTAACAGTGATGAGGGACTGACCGACTAGGCGAGCCTGCGTGGATCCAAACACAGTGATAGGACAGTCTTTATCATAGTCCCTATACCCACCACTCCTTGCTGGGAGACTCAGCGGCATATTGAGGTTTGACCGCACATATCGACCTGCTCAATATACAAAATGAGAACCCAATTAAAATTAAATATAAACAGGGTTCTCATAATCAATGTTCATGACTTTCTTATTTTTACTTTCATTTTATCGACTTACACTCACAGACTACTTTAAAAGGTATACAATTGTGCTCGAAAGTTTACATACCCCTTGAAGAACCTGTTAAAATGTGAATAATTTTTACAAAATAAGAGAGATCATACAAATTTCATGTTATTTTTTATTTAGTACTGTACTAAGTTACATATAGTTGACAAAACAAAAACATAGCTTAACTTTTGAGCACAACTGTATATGTTCAACTGTCTGTTCATTGAAATATCTAGTTAATTAGCCAATCACATGTCAACAACAATGTAGATGTGGTCAAGATGACCTGCTGAAATTCAAGCCAAGCATCAAAATAGGGGAGAACAGTGACTTTGAATGGTTGCAGGTGACAGACATGTCTGAGTACTTCAGAAACTGTTGTTTTACTAGCATTTTTACACACAACTATCTAGGGTTTACAGAGCATGGTCTGAAAAAGAGAACACATCCACTGGTGCCACTCCTGGCAGCTAACAACAGCAATCTGAGGTAACAATTCACACAGACTCAACAAAAGTGGACAACAGAAAACAGAAAAAAGTTGTTCAGTCTGACGAGTCTTATTGTCGGATTTCTGCCGTGATATTCCGATAGCAGGGTCAGAATTTGGTAAGGCTTTGTATCAAGGCTGCTGTTGGTGGTGATTTGCCAAATTGTGGTCCAAACTGCTATTAGCAAGACCTAATAAAGTGGCCAGTGAGTGTATAGCTGATTAAATTCCTCAGAGCTAAATATAACCATTCACTTTTCAAATTTTGATTGGTCATGGGAAGAAGTTAAAGAACAGATTTAAAAAGCTGAACTCAGACCTTTGGCATCAAAGCACTGAGTGATCCAATGTTTCCCAAACACTACGTCCATTCTCTCACCATGGCGACACACAAACAAAGTCCTCTTAGGCAACAAAGACTGATTGGGGCGCAGCATCTATAACGAATCAGAAATAATAGCTTGAATAAAACCATACATATGAAAACTCTTATCACAATAAGACAACATTTCTCCTGAAGTGTTTTACCTGCATAGGCTGACATATCACACTAAGATTGGGGGAATCCAGCGGCATGGGGTCATCAAAAAGTCTACCGTCCAAGTGTGAGTCAAGAAAAATCCCACCCATTGCACCCCTAATACTGGTTGGGGGGGTTCCAGGAACCAGGAAAGAGAACGACCTGAAAAAGTAGATAGACAAAGTAACAATAAATATTTAAGAAAATGCTTGTATCATGCTGGCACTACAGACACATGATAACTCGACACTACAATACAAATCTAATCTTTGAAATAGGATTTTTAAATGTTTTTGAAAGAAGCTTCTTTTGCTCACTGAGCCACCTGTCAAAAATACATTACAACTAATCAAGTAATTTGTCAGTAATCATTAAAAAGGTATTATTATCATTTTAAGCCTATTTTACTCTTAAAATACAAACAGTATAATACATACTTAGTTACTTTTTAAGGAAAATAATGTATAAGTAACACATTTAGTTATTTTTTTTTTAACAAAAGTGACTTAAGATATATAATATACTAGTTTTCCCCCAACACTGACAGTAATATTGTGAAAAATTTTAAAGTATTAAAAAATGCTTAAAAAGGCATAAAAAAAATATCAGCAGCAATGGTTTGAAACAAATCAAAAATATTTTTACTGTCATTTGTAACATAAATTTAACAATATATTTTTTCATAAAAAAAGTCAATGAACCAAAATTTTGAACAGCAGTGTACAACTAGCTTTAGTTATATCATGGTTCATCTTACCCATGAGATACCCAAGTGTCACACTCATCTGCCCTATTGACGTAGTTCTCTGGCAGTAGCCCAGATAACCCTGTGCTCATAGAGGTCCCGTACACCCAGCCCTCGCTGGCAGTGGTCTGCTCTATAGACGACATAAAGATGAAGTCACCGGGCACCAGCTCCAGTTCATCATCATTCTGAGGCACATAGGGGTACATCACCCGCAGGGTCTTCAAACAAACAGACATGAAAACATCAGTCTTTCAGCATTATCAATAGAATATCTGTGATAAACTCATTAGTGTGTCTCTATCTCTCTATTACACTTCACTTATATGGTCAATTGTAGACACGTTGTTAACCATATGAAACTTTGCATTTAAATGTCAGCTAAGAGAATAAGAAGATTGTTAGGTTAAATTCAGTAGAATAAAATGATGTTTACTTCCAAAGTCACTTTTAGACTGTTGGGTGACTTTGGGAGGAGTATCAAAATAATGTGTTATCAGATATTAAGCAGACAGTCAACTAATACTCTAATGATTGCTGGTTGTCAACTAATTGCACAGTTACTTATAATGTCTCAAGTGGGAACAACAAAATAAAGTGGTAACCCTTTATTTAGAAATTACTGAAATTATTTAATTCAGATGAACATGCACTGTGAAAACGGGTTAATTTACAATTTTGTCACAACTTTCACTTTTACTTTTATGATCATATTTCAACAGAGACTATTTGTAGCTCAATAAATGCATGTTTTGTTTTGTTTTTTAACTTTCAAACTGCATTATAACACCTTGGTCTCTGCTCTGACATCTTTTGGTGTTGTTGGTTTTAGCAGTTTGGCATTTTTGTTAAACAAAGTAAACTATACAGTCCAAATATTTTATCTAGGTGTTTACTAGTAATTACGTCTTATAAAACAAACATGACAGTTTTCAGTTTTTGCATTTTCTCTATGAGTGTGTTTACATTGGAAAGAAAACATCCAAGTATCATCACTAATTAACAGTTGTATGGTTGTATTTGTTTTTTTACACAATTTGGGTATCACTTTATTTCACAATCCAGTTCCACTTGTGCATAATATGCATTTACTTCAGTAATTACAATATCTGGGTAATAAATAAATCGAACCTTAGCCCATGTAGTTACCTTATTTTAACTGTAACTGCATGTGAACGTACTGTAAGTGCAACCAAAAATGTGTCACATGATTGATGTGTGTTTTTCCATTTATTAATGCTCCTAAATTGCACTTTAGGGCTCTCTTTTCTGCAACTAGTTAATAACTGAATGCTAAAACGATAAATTAAAAGTAATTTATCAAAACAAATAATGCATGACAACAATTAGACTACCTCATGGTTGGCAAATCGGATGTCCCGTGAAAGGAGTATAGTCTGCCAGTCACAGCCCAGGGTTATGTCTACACCTTTGGCAAGTTTTTCTAAAGATGCAAGATGATTGGATTGGAAGTGGTAGGCTAGGGTTACGTGAAGCTGCTTCTTATGGGGCTCCACGTGAACATCTACAGAGAAAAAGAAATTATGTTACATTGAACAAATTCTTCGGCAATACAAAAGACATTTTCTTTCATGCCTATAAAGCACACTGAGATTTTATTTGAATTGCAAGAGGTAGGAAGGATGCATGAAGACTGTTGCTGCACCATGTCATCATTATTTACAGGCAGTCATGCCGATAACAAACAAACACACACACCTGCTTTGGAAGCCGCCTCAGTAGCAAAGTCTGCAGCAAAGCTCTTGATCACCTCAGCCACCTTTTCTTCCACAAAGAGGCCGATGAAGTTTGAGGATGAATAGAACTCCAGAGGGAGCGGAGAGGGGAAACGGCCTTTCCATTTGCCCACCACAGCCTGCAGAGCTTCACCCAGAGCATCCACCTTACTGTCTGCACACTACAGGCACAGGAGACCTACAGTCATAAACAGAACTCAAGGGGCTTTTACAGTACACTGGCTAGTTACAAGAACACCAGGCCTGGCGCCCTGAGAACTAATCTCTGCCATTTTCCTGGATGCGTTCACACCGTCACTAAGAACTGTGAAGTGAAGTGCATTTATGCTATTAAGTGCTGCGTTCAATAAAATTAACTACTGGAGGATGTAGAAGGCCATGATCCAGGCTGTGTTTTCTTTGGCTGCATCCAAAAGCTTGCTTGTTGCTTTGCTGTCCTGTCAGCCAGAGACTCTGGAAGCAGAGTTTCTTAACAAAGGCATCTTGTAAAACTGATATCAACCTGATTACTAAAACAACATAATTTAATCATGTACAACTAAATAGAAAGAGCTTTGGTGATATCTAAGGAAATATTTACTTACTACAATATTAATTTAATCTTAGAAATGGCACCAAAAGTGGAGAATGTTGGTCAAAAATGCATAAAAAAAATTTGTTCAACTGTCAGAAATGGAACACACAGGACTGGGGAAAATTGAAGGCAGCAAAGGACAAATCTATGCAGCCTTCGAAATTAGTTCAGAAGAAGGTAGCTCCAGAGACACTAAGTGAAGCAGAATTTGGATTCAGATGTCCCTTGATACCTTCTGGCCTTACAATGCTGCCTTCAAAGACAGCATTTTAGAGCTTTTGGACGCAGCCATTATGTCACGTCATGTGTTTCATGATAACTGAATTGGAACAGTGATGTGTACAGCAGGGCTGCATGATATTGGAAAAAATTCACATTTCAATATTCTGTTTTTCTCTGCAATATATATTACGATATGAAATATATTTCATCAGATGGATTGACTAATTCTATTTGTGAAGAATTCATTATGTCAGAATGGTTGGGGTAATTTCATAGGGGAGTGCATCTGCATAAATTGTTAATATTAACTTTAAACTAGATTTTTAGGGAGGAAAACAAACAAACAAACATACAAATGTAAGAAAAAAGGTTTTATATTTTTTCGTTAAGTCTTAATGGCAGTTCGACAAATATTTAAAAATCTAAATGTAACATGACACTTGGCAGTCTTTACTATAAAAAAAATATTTAATTAATCTTAGAGCTACAAATGCTATTGTTTCTTGTGTCTAAATGCTTTTAAAACTCACTTGATATGTTTAACAGAAAAAAACAAACAAAACAAAAAAAACTAATGCGAATTATAAACTTTAAATCCACAATGGTTAAACTTTGCAATTAATCTACAAGCTCCTGGTCAACAATAATTCATCCTGCGATGTGACTATTGCAGATATGCACATTGTGATATTGATTCTGAAACATTGTATTGTGCAATCCTAGCGTACAGTATGAGTGATGCGACTGATAAAGCTGAAAGGGGGACTAAAACACCTATATCAACTTAAGGTGCTACATATCATTGGGGTTGAGCAGCCCTTACAAAGCTGTTACTAACATTCTCCAAAACTTCTCTCATGTTTAACAGCTAAAATAGCTTTGGAAAGAGACAAGGATGAGGAAAAGTTGACAGAAATTCAATCTGTGGACTGTCCCTCATAACACTGAAGAACAGTGCTAATACAGACACATATATGGCTGAATATGTTGATAAAGTGCTCTAACCATGAAGAACTGGCAGAGGGTAATGTGAGGGAAGATGTTGTGGGCTTTGTTCTTGCCGCATGTGATGCGACTCTGCTGCCAGAAGTTGGAGAGCTGGTTGAGGAGAGGACCGCTGGGCTTCAGGTAAAGCACATACTCCCGGGGTAGAGGATCATCCAGAAACGGATCGTCCACATGGGAGAACAACCTGCAGAAAATAGACAATCATGTCATGTTTGATACTTTGCCAAGATATTATGAAAAGATGTGCAGCAGTTTCACTTTCGGTTAAGACAAGACACTGCAGACTAATTTTCTGAGTTTTTTTTCTCCTGTACGAAGCCTTAAATCTCCACTACAGCAGCACTTACATAGAAGAAACTTTACAGTTTTACTCATGCATATTCTGAAGGTTATTCCTGAGGGATATTTTATTCTACAAATGTATTTATGGCTAGAATTTTTTGAATTATGAAGTGATAAAAAGAAAGATAACTCTCTGTAAAAACCTTTGACTTTAATGTGTCAACAACAACAACAACAAGAATTTTGAACCTGACTTCACCCAATGTTCAGATTTTTTTTGCTAGAAATGTATGCAAATTAGTGCATATTTACTAAAATAATTTTTCATTTACATATATAAGCATTTTGTATATAAAATGTTCTGTGATACAAATAAACTTTGCAATTTTAATGATAACTATTAGTTTGTTCAGGTTTTTTTTTACCCTTTTCTCCTGCAGTGGAAACCTAATTGTTTTTTTAATGAGACAGGTCATCATTAACTCATCCTTTGCTTTATCCAAACCTGTGTGACTTTCTTCTGTTGAACACAAAACCTGGAAGTTTCCAGCTTCAAAATATCTTATTTTGTGTCCAACAGAAGAAAGAAACTGATGAAGGTTTATAACCACTGAGTTAAATGTAATGATTGTAGTAAATATGGAGTAAATTTTAATTTTGCGGTTAACCATCCCTTTAACATATCAGCTGTAAAACACTTCCTACTCCCCACCGCCAGAGGGCAGCAGTAAACTATTTCAACTTAAGTGCACATGAAGCTGATTTCATCTGTATAAGTGATCAGTTCTTCTAATTTAATGATTCTAAGATCAAACATATTAGCATTTCAAACCTCAGAGAGAGTGCGTGTGTATGTGGTTCGGGGCACAACATGGTTCACGTGCATACGTGTGGGTGTGTGCGCAAAACTCACCAGTCACAGGCTGCTTGAACATTTCTGCCCCCAGTCGAAACCAGAGCTTTTAGCCTGTAACAGATAGAGACAGAGAGAGAGAGAGAGAGAGAGAGAGAGAGAGAGAGAGAGAGAGAGAAAGATCAGCTCAATTGCTGTACTGGTCACAAAATCAATGGCCTTCTTTCCGGAGGATGTTTATCAGTACATTAGTGCTAAGGAGTTTTCTCAGAGATTCGAATCTGATATCTCAGAGATGTTCATCAACAGTCTACATTTCTGGGTTTAAGAATATATGGTTTATCGTGCATGAAATCGCATGTATGCAGGCTAAGCAAGCTCTGTGATAAGAGTCTAGACCAGCTCCTGAACACCACTGGGAAAGCTGGATAGTCACATATTTATGGGCATTTATGAATATTAGAGAGGCTTACTTCTGCGGATTATTTTAAAGAGGGTCATATGAGCCAAAGCAACCTATAAGAGCTGAAACATACACTGGGAGCAATAAGAGGAGCCTACACATCAAAATCTTAGCTATTAGAGATAGAGATCTTTAATTTATCTATCTTTAAAAATTATCTATAAATAAGAATATGTATAATATGTATATAATTTATAATATGTATTTTGATGAATATATTGTTTTTAAAATTTAATACAAAACACAACACAAAAGGGCATCACAGTGGCGCAGTGGGTAGCACGATCGCCTCACAGCAAGAAGGTCGCTGGTTCGAGCCTTGGCTGGGTCGTTGGCATTTCTGTGTGGAGTTTGCATGTTCTCCCCGTGTTCGCGTGGGTGTGCTCCGGTTTCCCTCACAGTAAAAAACACATGCGCTATAGGTGAATTGGGTAAGCTAAATTGCTGTGAGGTGACAGCGCTACCCACTGCGCCGCCCATCACTTCATTGTATTTACAAAAAATATTAAATAAAAATAAATAAATAAATGTGTGTTGTGTGTGTGTGTATTATTATATATTTTTTTCTTTTATAAATACAAGCGAAGTAAATAAAAAAAAATATTGTACCTTCAGAAATTGTACTGTTATAATAACTCAAAAACAATTAAATCTATAAGATTTTTTTCTTAAACACTTATTTACAATAATACATTTAACTGATCAGGTCACAGGAAAGTTTTTTCACTTTTTTCACTAACAAAAATAAACATTTGTAATTAAATCATAATAATATTTTATGGCATTTTATTGTATCATTACAGATAAATACAGGCTTGGTGAAAAGATTTTAAACAAAAACATTGTGAAAAAGCACACCGACCTAAATATTTTAAACGTTATATATTAATACATGCTATATTTTAGTAGTGAAAGAAACACCCCCTAAATCTACCACCACTGCATCTAACAAATGTACACCCAGCCTGACTCATTTAGCAGGTGTCTGCCTTAAAAGATCAGTGTGGAAAATAATATCTTTTGGTCTGTGGTTTGAAAACTGTGATGAAAAAGAAAATGTCGTTATCTCTCTCAGTTCATAAAACACTCGCCACAGCCGACTTTGTCTCGAGTTCTCCTTTATTCTTGTTTTTACAATATACAGAACTCAAAGGCGTAATTAAAAGCAATCCGACACCTATATAGAACAATAATTTAAGGTCACAGTCAGACCCCCTTTATTTGTGTGAGGCCATCTCTATTTCATGCGCGCACACACTGTTAGTAGAAGTACATTACTTGGTGGGCATAATTACATAATCTTCTCATGTGTAGGATGATATTATTTCCTCGGTTCGCATCTATACTGCAAAACGACATCCAATCCAATCTAAGGTCATGCTAAATGCATGACGAATGACGAAATCTCATTTCCTTGTGTGTCAGCTGACATCTCGGAGGCTTTTTTTTCCTGAGGCAATTAAATTATCTTCTAAATCTAATTAGTGTCTTTTTATAAAAGCTCTAAAAATCACACAGTCTGACTGACTCTCAGGGGAAACAGACCTGTCTGAAAACTGTTCAGTCAAACTGAAAACCCAGCTTGAGGTTTAAATAAAGCATAAAAACAAACAAATAAACGCAAAGTGACTAAATGACAAAATGCTGAGCTTGCTGATGAGCGATGAGTAATTAGTGGAAATACAAACTGCTGTCGAGATGCATTCAGTCTCATGTGACTGCCGACATTCAGTTTCCACTAACTCAGGATCGGAAAAAGTGATTCACAAACGGATATAGGAAATACTACAAGTGAACCAGAGTGGCATTTGACTACAAGGCTATAGACGTGCCTTTCTCACACCTCACAAGAAAATCCATGACAAGACACAAGAACAGAGAAGTCACAAGTCAGAGATCAGGGAAATGCAGATTATGTGGATTGTTCAAAGTACAGGAAGCCTTGGGTGATCACGCTACACATATCAGGCAATGCACTGTATCAAAGCATTACAAGCAAACAAATGTTCACATTTAGCCTATGTTTTATTGCACCCAATTGTGTTTTTTAAATACAGACTCTTTAACATTTACGACAACAAGGTATAATAAAGCAAGAATATTACAGTTGAAATGTTGTAGTTATAGGTCATTATGGTAATATAGCTATATTATAAATGAATATTTTCAAATGTAACTTGATGACAAAACTGAGAATTTAAAGGGGTGGTCCACTATGATATCATATTTGAAACTTTAGTTGATGTGTAATGTAGCTGTAATGTAGCTGTGTGACTCTCTGAATGTAATATGCTACGTTCAATGCAAAGGGAGACATTGGCTTTTACAGAGTTAGCTTAGCAAAGCCTACAGCGAATGAAAATAGGGGACTACAAAAAAATACATCAGGGCTAGTGAGATCACAGGAGTTTTCGATTATGCACATTCACCATGCGCATACACCGTGTGCAGCAACGGGGCGTGGCCAGGGGCGCTGTAATGTTATAGCACAGAAAGCTAAAATTCCGTCCAAACGCTGCTATTTCCACTAAGCTCATTCTGTTTCTGTATTTGGGCTTCCAAAGGACACGACACAAAAGAGAGAAGTGCTTACAGTTCAATTTTAATTATGTTCCAGAGAATTATAAAAAATATATAGCTCTAGCATTTGACAAAGGAGAGTATCCAGAATCTCTCTCAGTTCAATGCTGGATTCAGCTAAAATCTCCTCCAACCGACGAAGCTGTGGATTGTGAGCCACAACCTGTAAGTATTTTTATTTGTTAAAATTGATCAATTACACGCACAATTTATAACGTTAACAGTATGTTGTAGCGAGGACGTAAACAAAGGAAAATGCTGTTTGACACCGTTAACAATTTAGCTACAAATTCATATTTATCAGTCAAATCGCTGTAAACACCCACAATTTTCACCAGCGCTGCAGTGTCTCTCTATGCGGCTGCTTTTCCTGCATTCTACAGCTCAAACAACAAACTCGCAAAAGATATGTGAACGTTTCTATATATGTGTATATATATAT
>CAIGQV010016645.1:9176491-9214937 GCA_903798115.1 Danio jaintianensis
CAATCTTCATTGACTGCACATTCCACAAGTAAGAGCAGAGTGTGAAGGTTTAATTATCAGAGAAATAGCACAGTTTTGTTAAATAGAATATGTAAAATATTACAATGCACACAATATTATGGGTGACATATCAGAGATCAAAAGAGGACAAATTGTTGGTGTGCGTCTCGCTGGTGCATCTGTGGCCAAAACAGCAAGTCTTTGTAATGTATCAAGAGCCACAGAGGGAAATGTCAGCAAACCACCAAGAAGGATAAACCACATCCAACAGGAGTAACTGTGGATGCAAGAGGAAACTGTCTGAAAGGGATGTCCAGTTGCTAACCCGGATTATATGCAAAAAAACATAAAAGCACAGTAGCCCAAATCACAGCAGAGTTAAACTCTCCTGTTTTCACCAAAACTGTTGTCGGGAGCTCCACAGGGTCAATATACATGGCCGGGCTGCTATAGCCAAACCTTTGGTCACTCGTGCCAATGACAAACATCGGTTTCAATGGTGCCAGTAGCAAAAATCTTGGGCTGTGGACAATGTGAAACATTTTTAGTCCATTTTTACTGTCTTTCACACATCTGGGAGAGTTACGGTGTGGAGAAGCCCTAAAGAACTGTACTACCCAGACTGCTGCATGCCCAGATTGAAGCATGGGAGTGAATTAGCGATGGTTTGGACTGCAATATCATGGCATTCCCTAGGCCCAATACTTGTGCTAAATAGGCACGTCACTGCCCTTTTGACTACTAAACCATTCTGGAGGACCAGAATGTGCATGGTTCAAACATTGTATCATAAAATATAATACTATACTAATGTATTTTTAATGTTTATTGTGAATTATGATGCCTGTGAATACATTGCAAAATTGCTTTCCCTATGAGGACAAATAAAGTAAAATTAACTAGTAGTGTGTAATATTGACAATAACAACAATTTGACAAATTTGCAGATTACACTCCACTGCACTAAAAGTTGCACATATGACGTATACACGAGCGAGGGACAAATTATCATTACAACTGAATCCATCTATTTTATTGTGGTTCCTAACAAGTTACCAGCCAACTGGCGAGAAACTCCATGCTACTTGCCAACAGCAATTTGTACTGGCATTTGGCGAGTGTTAATTCTGGATCTTACTACCATCTCTCAGTCTCCTCTATTCTTTTCATTTTTCCTCCATCCCACACAGAGAAAACGAGAGGAAAGAATAACAAACGCAGTGTGTGATGTCTCTGATTGTTCTGCTCTCTCACATATCCTCATGCACAATTGTTATCCTCAGACAATAAGCCCTTCTGCCTCTAAGTAACAGGGCTGGCTGGCCGCGAAGATCTTTTCACACTCATCTCGTCTTCTCTAAACCGCAAGTTAACAGCTTATTATGTTAAAACTACAGGGAAGACACTCGCAGCTTTTGTGAGCGGCTTCTCGCTTGGTTTGGGTGCACAAGACCAGGCAGATGGTGACACCGTTTATGCAGACAGATCAACAGGACATAAACCAAGGCCAAATCAGAAGATTCACAAAGAACAAAATAGATGTATTCATGTAATTGACTAATATTGCTTAATTCGTTATTGAATTACTGTATAAATGAATACACCAAAACTATAAAACAGTAGTTGTTGAACTCTATGTTCTTTGAGATAAAGAGTGTGTCTGTGGTGTTTAGGTGTGACCATGGGTTTGAACATGACTAAAACATGATTCATTGCGAACGAACAATTAGCAACAATTTCTGCCATTTAGAAATGTCACAATAGAAGCGTGAAGGTTTAGATTCCACAGACATAATTAGGATCACAACTGCTGCTTCTTCCATTACAGCTCATCATCTGAAAACTCTGATCTTGGCCCTGAAGTGTTTCTGTCACTTATTCTCAGATTGAGTGCTCAGTTTGGTTTTAAATTTAAATAGGAAGAGGTATTACTTTATCTAAAAAAAAGTGCTTGTCTTTGTGTGTCATGTAAAGGAAGTGCACACTGAACACTAACAAAAATATGTATACAAATATACTGTGGTGAGAAGTAACATGCAAATGATGTGGCACATCTATTCAGTACCATAAAATAGGTCAAAGCACTATGGTACTTCGACTATTCTCATCTGGTACCATTACTGACTACACAAACTTAGTAAAACTTCTGATATTGTAAGAACTAAGTTAATTTTTTATAGCTTGAAACAATATCTTACATGATATTCATTCATTCATTCATTCATTTCGGCTTAGTCCCTTTATTAATCTGGGTTCGCCACTGCAGAATGAACCACCTATTATATAATAAATAATATATAAAAGGAATACATTTGTAAAATAAGAGAACAAAAGGTTTGAGCAGTTCATTGTAAATTTACAGAAGAAACCTAGAAAATAAATAATAAAATTTTCATTCAAATGCTAAAAACATTTAAAAATTACCACTTTGTTAAATCTCGCAACACAAGTTGTTGACGCAGAGATTAAGGTCCCATAAGGCAAACTGAAAGCAAAAATAAACTGAAAACACCAATGAATCACTCCAACGAAACTCATAATTACCAGACAGCTCCAATACAGAATCCACTCGTTACATGCTAAAATATTCATGTAACTTTAAAGATCCTCTTATTTATCTTATTAATCTATATTATGGTATTTTGATTATATTTCTAAATTCTAAATTTTGTTTTTATGTTGAACATAAAACAAGAAATTCGGAAGAATGTTGGAAAAAAGCAGCCATTGACTTCAATAGTGGGAACAAAATTGACTCTTGTGGGAGTCAATAGCTTTTTTTTTTTTTTTTTTTTTTTACATTCATCAGTAACAGATAGAAACTCAAACAGGTTTCAAACAAGTGGAGGGTGAGTAAATGATGGGAAATTTTTGGGGGGTGAATTATCCCTTTAAGAAAGTAATAAGCATGCAAAGAAGTAACTCCACTCTGTTCTTGTTTATTGTTAAGTTGATAAAACTATACCAGTGGAAAGTAGTGGTGATATTTATTTAATCTCTTTGTTCAAATGTATGATTTGTTTTATGTAACAGTAAAACATGCTTGTTTAATTTTAGAAATTATGCTTTCTTTTACCTGAAATTATATGCTGGTTGGTTATACAATTATTTTTTTTAAATATTGTATTGCATATCAAATATCACGTTATTTAGTTTGTCATTACATATCACATAACGTTAAAATGCAGATGATGGTTATTCAAGGAGACCAGAATATTTACATTAAAACGGAAAGAAATATACAGCAACAATATCCCACTCTGTAATACCAGAAATACCCCATTTTTCCAGAAAAGTCTCTGGCAATCCCAGCTGTTGGTTTTGTAAAGTAAACCTAACAGGATACTTTTACAGCGTATTTACTGTTAGCTAGTAAACTAGAGTTACAACACAGAAAAATGTTCACAAAATTAATTACAGGTGATAGAAAAAGTTAAAATGTAGTTAACTTTTTTTTGCCAAGGCAACACAGTTAACATTTAACAGAACTCTATTAACTTAACATTAGCCTCTGTTGTCGTTAAACATAAAATAAAAAACTAGAAAAAGAGATTCAAAGAAATTCTAATTCTGTTACACCGTTAATTATATAGTATAGTATGCTAACTACTAGGGCTGCAGCTATCGTTTAGGCCCTATTTTAATAATCGATTAATCTACCACTGTAATCAATCGATTAATCAGATAAGCTTTTTCCATTTTCTTTGAAGATCTTCTGACCGAAATGCAACAGAGCAGTAAAAAGTGTATAAACGCCAATCACAAATACACACACATATATTGCAATAAACATTATTGCATTCAACTCATTTTGCAGCTACTAAACTACATTCTGATTTTAAACAATGGATGTTTTTTTTTTTTTTCACCAGACATTTTATTAACTAATAATATAATTACAAAACAGGACAAAATAAAAACAAATTAATTCAGATAAATATAATGAGGAAATCTAATAAAATGTTATACAGACAGGTAGGTAGCATTGATTACTACAAGTTTAATCTATTATTTTTTGCAATCGATTAAATTGAATGATTTAAATTGTAAGTTTCAGTCCTACTAACTATGGTTACTATGATCAATTGTGTACATAAAGCCATGTCGTTGATAACAACTATGTGTTATCTGAAAATAGCCACATGTGAAGAAAGAAACAGAGAACTACTACAGTACGTTTTGTCCCAAACATTTTAGATTATTCATTATGATTTATTCATGCCTGCTCTATGATTTATTTAGCATTTGCTTATTCATAGCCTGAGGACATGGCGTGGATGACAAAGGAAATATCTCATCTCTCAAAATTAAATTCTTCCATTTAATCATTTCTAAATAAATGCCCTTTCACTCAGTAAGATGACACAAATTGGCCAACACTTCTCACAGGTTTCCACCTAAAATAACCTTTAGTGCAAAATATAAAGCTGATGATATAAAGCTCAAGATGCACTGTAAGAGGATGTTACTGTTCTATTTGTTAATGTTGAGCTACACTGTAAAAAATGGTGGGTTCCACACAATCGATTTTGTTGGGACACCATGAAGGAATTAAGTTAGCTTATTAGTTTTTACAAATTTAAGTGGATTGAACAAAACAATGAAGTCTATTAAACTATTAAAAGTTTAAAGCATTTAATAGTAAATGATCATTTCAAATAACACATTTTTTTAAATCAAAAGTTGTTCTCTTATTTCATATGATTTACAAAGCTGAACTAAGACAAACTGACAATGAACAATATATTTAAAAACATTAAAGATGAATAAATAGCTCAGGAAGATTTAAAATGGTTTTGATGCATTACCAAATGCTAACTAAAAGGACTATTATGTAAAGTTTATTGTGCTATTTATTAACTATGGTATTTCGGTAGAAACTGCAGTTACTGTAAGGTTTTGAAGGTCTATTTAGCACAGAGTGGGAAAAAATTCTGAATAAATGTGAGGACGGAATATGAAGGCAATATATGGTCACCGTTTGTTCTCTTTCAGTACTTTTGAATTTGCAGTTAAGCGTATGGTTGTATGATGTACAGCGGTTTGTATGTACCAAGTACTCGTTTCTGCAGGCGTCACTTAGTCTTTTGATTCAGACTCTGTGAACTCTTGCTATATTTGACATTATGCACACATATGTGTATGCACGTACCTCAGTGCATATGAAGTTTTGAGCGTGCATGTGTCTTTCCACCCCCACGTCTCTGTGTCTCAGCACATATGGGTTCCTTTATGTCCCAGCAGTCACAGCACTCTCAAAAGGTCACAAACCACTTCCTGAAATGGGGCACTTCCTCTTAGCGGACAAACTTTGCACTGTTAGTTTACAAGGAGTCTGCAAGAGTAGGAGTGCTGTTCATAAAACTGACATACCAATTTGGACCACATCGCTTTAAACTGGAAATTAATTCAAATGTTTCAAACTGCAACTTACAGTGAAAACTGAAAGCCTTTTATGTAGTATTCATAAGTATAAGCTTTTAACAACTGCATTTAACTAACACAGGTACAAAGTAACCTTGGCAGCTCTGGAAAACGTCCTCAAATTGTGTTCAGGAAAGAGAGTGGAACTGTGATTTCATGTGTTTGGATTCTCAGGTAAAGAATAACTAAAGCTGATAGACGGTGGAAAAACAAAACTGTAGAAGACAGTTTCACTAGAGGAATACATTTCTCAGCAACAGTTTTTTTTCCATTGCTGACTTAAAGTAGATCTCAGTTATGATATTTTTAACCAGCAATTTGTCTCAGATGTTTGTCCTAAAACAACCTTAGGAGAAACCCCCCCCAAAGAAAACAGAAATATGTAAACTACAAATACCATATATAGTCCAAATCACGATATTAGAATGAGAACTGATATTAAAATATGATTTAATTAATAAAATTTTCAGAACACAACTGTAATTGGGTAACTGTAACAATACTTCCTTTACATTTAAAGTTATGTGTTTGGGTAAAAATATTTTTTGTTAACTACTGATGACATTACTTCCACATTTAAAATAAAAATCTTGTCATTTAGAGATTTTTTTATATTTAATAAAAGGTGCTATGTTTTCAGACATTTATATAATTGTTTTAGATAAAATAATACCAATATTTTGATTGCACAATTGATTTTGATTGATTTTCAGGCAAAAAAAAATGTAAACATTTGTCATTCTGACGAATTGTCTCATTTTAAAAAAATAATAATAATAAATAAATAAAAATAAATAAATAAAAATAAAATCCTCTAAATTAATTTATGTGATTTTATAGATGTTGACTTAACTTTCAAGAATTGTTTTATTACTATGAATGTTGAAAAACAGACTCTTTCAAACTCTTTGTTGAATATTAAAACATATTTTAAAAAGAAGTATTCTTTAGTAGTTTTGTTCAGCAAGCATGCATTAAATTGATTTAAAAAAAACACCTGAAGCATTTATAATGTTACAAATTCTATCTAATAATTATTCAGTTTAACCAAACATAAATACTCTGCCTCAGTGCTGAACACACATCAATGTTTTTGTTGTGTTTTTAGGCTGAATCAACCTAAAGATTAAGGACATTATAAAATATTGTTTTCTTTTGATTAGATATCCAGCTGTGAATCCTTTGCAATGATTTTGTGGGACATTAAGAGGTGACTGGCTCTTGGTAAGCTCAGTCCTCCAGATACTGCACTGTCATGGCCTTCCCACTTCCCACATTTCCTCATCATGTGATGACTCCACACACACAAAGCAGAGGCTTTGTTGTCATTAACAGTCTTTGAGTCATAGATTATTACGGAATATCAGAGAATGGACCAAAATGATCATGTACTGTAATACAAACAATGAAGAACAGAATTTTTTTTTTCTGAATGGCTGAAAAGTCCTATTCATAACTAAAGCCCATACCAGATAACAGAAGTCGATGGAACAGAATCCCAAAGTGGAACAGAAATAAAATCATAACACACCCCCATACACAGGTGAGAGATACCAGAATATGTGACTCGCACACAAACCAATACACGGACAAACCCAGGGCCAGAACAGAACACAAACTATTTGGATTTCATTCATACAAATAAGCATGTTGTTTCACACACAAAACAATTAATCTCAATAAATGTATAGAAAATTCAAATAATACTTTTTTTTTGTTTCAATGACGGACATGTTGTTTTTGATTAAAGCAATCGATATAAAGGGATAATTCATAAGAAAAAAAAAATACTCTGACAAAATTCACCCTCATGTTGTTCTAAATCTGACATTCCTTCATTAAACAACAAAAAGAGAAGTTCTTTCTTTCTAACTCTTTCAATCATGCAATAACAAAGAAAGAGCATCTCTGAATCCTGGTGTGCAGCAAACAGACAGAATGAGACCGCTGAGACCATTCAGTCCAATGAAATATGAATGCAACATGGAGCAAAAAGTTCTAAATGAAGCAAAAACAGGACACGATGTCACAAGATGTGACAATATAAAGGACAGAATGCTCAAGCATACCTGGTTTTATCATCATCATAGTCGCAAATGTTGCGATTACAGTTCTATTCAAATGTCAGAAGGGAGTTTTTACTCCTTTGCGCATTTTATAAGCACCACTTTGTGAGTTCTCAGCTGATAAAAATAACATCATCTGTACACACAACAAAGCAGACACACAGCATTGTGTTGGATGTTCTCCACAATCTTTCACAAAATGTGTCTGATTTTTGTTTGTTTTGTACAGATTTAGTCTTAAAAATAGCAGTGTGAATGTTAAGCAAACCAGGGCTAATCTAGGCCAAATTAATCAAGGGAAGCAAACAATAATGCTAAATCGTCCATGTGACTTTCGTTTATTCCAAATTTCCTAGAGATGTAATATTTGTTTTACATTGTTTATCAACAGAAATTTGACCAAACTTGGAGTGAAAATAATGGAGGACATTGTGCTTGAAAGAGTCTTTTAAAATAGAGCTTTTTAAATAATTATCAGATCTGTTTTTACAAAATTCCTCTGAATAATTTTTTCTAGAAACAGACTTAAGATTTTTGAGTTTGATTCCTCAACTGAATTTTTCCTTCCAGACTTTGCCAATTTGGCCAGTCTTCACCAAAGTTTATCATCATAAAGGTTTGGAATTACATGAGTGTAAACAAATACAGAATTGAACATTCTGAATAAACTGCCCCCTTAAAACTAATTAACTTTGATGATTTTCAATATCGCAAATATTTAGAATCACATTTTACTAACACTAACTGAACATTTTCAAACTCAAAGCACCTTTAAATTTACTTGCAATGCTCTCCATTCTTTAAATGAAATGTTTCCACCTCACGCTTTCCTTTTAAAACTGGTTGCATACTCCCTCTCTATTCTCCTTCTGCCTTTCTTTAGCGGAAAATTTGTGCAACTCCTGCATCATCAGGCGAAACTGGAAAGAGTCCCTAAGCAGCAAGGACACAGAAACATCAGTGTTTCCACCCAATGTATGAGAGCTTCCCACTCAAACTGACCTTGACACACACACACACACACACACACACACACACACACACACACACACACACACACACACACACACACACACACACACACACACACACACACACACACACACACACACACACACACACACACACACACACACACACACGTGCACGCGCGCGCACACGCACACTTGACAGCCTGCTGAGAAGTCTGGCCTCCACAGACTTACACGGAAACCTCCAAAAATACCAACTTGTACACATTTGGTTACAGCATAGTTGAGTCAACAGACAAATAGCCTAAGTGGTTTCTGCCACCAGGCCAGATACAATCTCTAGATATATTTGCAATGGAAAATGTGCATTTCTGGTTTACAGTGAAGTCCAAACTATTAATAACACTGAAACAAAACTAAATAGTAAAAAAAAAGAAAAGAAAAAAATATGGGAAAAAAAACAGAATATTAAATAGGAATGCCCAGTTATTAAGTCATTATTCAAAAAAATAACCAAAATTCTTTAACCAAAATTAAACTATAACTGACGCAATTTCCCCATGTTGGTTAATACGTTTTTTGAATACTATCCCCTTTAAAACATATTACAGTGTGTAAACAAACTGCGTTGTGAGTGCACTGTTCATCTGCATGGCAACTTGACGCACAAACTCACGCCTTCTCTCAAAAGATGCAAAAACAACAAAGCGAGTCTTTCATAAGTCATGTAATTGGCACTCTACATGTAAACCAAATTCTTTGTTGCTGGTTCATTTGGTATTGGGTGAGAACATTGGCAATTCATTTTTACTTTAGTAAATCAGTTTGAGAGTGAACGCAAACAATCTAATTAATATTCAGAAGCCTGACATATTATTAGCAGCAATAGATGTTTTAATTTAAAATAAAAAGACCTATAATATGTTAAGCATCACTCACACACTTTCCTTTAGCTTACTCCCTTTACAAGGGGTCACCACAGCAGAATGAACCGCCAACATGCATGCATATATACTTTTTTTTTTTTTATGATAAAACTTAGTAAAATATGTATGCAAAATTATGTTTTTGCATTTTATTCAAGGATTGATATTGTATTAATTTATTTTTCTTCGGCTTAGTCACTTTATTCATCAGGGGTCGACACAGCGGAATGAACCGCCAACTTATCCAGCATATGTATTACACAGCGGACGCCCCTCCAGCTGCAACCCAGTACTGGGAAACACCAATGCACTCTCATTCACACACATACACTACGGCCAATTTAGTTTATTCAATTGACCTATACTGCATGTCTTTGGAGTGTGGGGGAAACCAGAGATGATTGATATGGTATAGTTTAAAAAAAAGAATTAATTATAGTATTACAATATTACATTATTGTTTTCAAAATGTAAATAGAAAAAAGCAGAAGTATAAAATGGATGAAGACTAAATCATGATTTAAGGGTGTGAACGTAACAGTTCTTCTTCAGAGAAAAGGTCAAACCAGTTACCCAGAAACTTAAAGGAATTCTCTATATCTTGTGCTAGAGATGTGGAGAGGTATAGATGTGTGTGCGTCTATATGTATGTATGTATGTGTGTGTGTGTGTGTGTGTGTGTGTGTGTGTGTTTGTGTCAGTTCAGTCAGTTTCCTTTATTTTTGTCATTCAAAACATCACAATAAATTGTAAAAAACCTAACATAATAAATAAGCTTTTATAATTTCATAAATATATAAAAAATATTGTTGTATAAAAAAAAAAAAAATAAAACATAAAAATCACAGAAGGGAATAAATTAATACTTAAATAACTGTTTCACAGTTTGCTATAATAGTTATAATATTTGCGCAATTTGCACTAGTTTAACTATTTATAGATTTATTATTACATACTAGCTATCAATAGTATTTAAAACATGGTCTTACTCAAAAGTTCTATTTGTCAGACCAGTCTACCATTTGTCAGAACACTCTCAACAGCTCCTCTGTAAAGAGTTGTGAGGATCGATGGGCTGAGGTGTGCTCTTCTTAACCTTCTCAGAAAGTGCAGTCGCTGGTGTGCTTTCTTTGCAAGACAAGTGGTATGGAGAGACCAAATTTGAAATCAAAATGATTAGCCCTCCTGTGAAATTTTTATTCTTTTTCAAATATTTCCCAAGTAATAAACATACGAAGGTAATTGTCACAGTATTTTCTATTTTCCCCATTTCCTTTCATTTATATTCTATTCTTTTCTTTCCTTTTAGTTTGGCTGGAATAAAAGCATTTTTGAAATTTTTTTTTTTTTTACTCTTTTATATATATATACTTTTATATATATATTTATTATGCATGGCATACTAGCAATAAAAAACATATACCATACAACAATCATACACTGTAAAAATATATCCGTAAACAAGCAGTTTTCTGTATTTTGTGATTCATGTTTTTATTTATGTCTATTTATGCTTTTAAATTGTATTACAGGACAACTTTTAACCTGGAAAAGCTGGAAAAAGTGACTTAAATAGTTTTTAAGTGATACATTGTCTGCGTTGGTGTTGTATATTACTGTACAAAAACAGTGTAATAAACTGCCAGTGCATTTTCTGTTATTTGACTTACTTCTCTATATATTATTTCTTATACATTATATTACTTTAAACTACCAAAATGTCAATAAAAGTCCATTTGTAAAACTGTGTAGAGTGGAATTTTCAACATTAAAAGTAGACAGAGCAGAGATCATGCAATTCACAGCCATAAATAGAAAACACTGGTGAATTAAAACATACGGAAACTGTTAATTAACGGATATTTTTTACAGTGTATAAAAGGAAACAAGCTTCCTTTTAGCTTCTTTATATGATTTTTGTCATATAAAAAAAATAACATGGCATATTGTCAATACAATTATAAGGACATAATACCACAAATAAATACAATAAACATATGTATAATTGCTAATAGGTTTAATTGGTTATATATAAATTATTTAAATTAAGCTGACAAATTACAAAACCACTTTAAAATCTTTGTAAATTGCTACTTTAAACAAAAGAATCATTAAATCTAAATATACAGTTTCATTTAAGATGCATAAAGAAATAATTGTACAAATGTGGCAAAATTAATTGAAAAAGATAAAATAATGAAAAATGAACAACATCCAATTGGAAGAGCCTGCAGAATGCGATATTGTACACAGTATTGCAAACTACATGTCTGTAAAAGTATCAATACTCTCTCTTAATGCATATTTGTATAAAAACACCAGTTCAAGTTAACAATGCAACGTTATTAAAATTCGTGTCATTTCTAATCCTATTGAGGACAAGGTCAGCCGCATCTCATGCGTCCAAATACCACCTTATACAAATGATTATAAAAACAAGACCGATCAGTATCTTTTAATCTACCAAGCGCCCTACATACACAGTACTTGATGACTAACACTTAAGCAAACTTTTAAATGTTGTCAGAAGCAGGCAGACGAACCATAGAAGGTTAGAAAACTAGCATACCGCCGCTTCCAATGTCAGCAAATGACAAATATTTGGCCAAATGTTTAGAATTCTTATGTCAAGGACGCGCTGACCAGCTTAATCCACATACATTCATGAACAAGATCAACAGTTTTCACAAGCACAAATCCTTCATCTGCATCCCAGCCGAGATTGGATGCGATTCATCCTCAGCATGCAATAAAGACATCCTGCCCCATTCACCTCTGTCTGCTCTCCTTGGATTAAACACAGACGGCAACATTTGGCCTGCACAATCTCAATCTCGACATAACATCGTAATAACCCAGAGGCAAGGAGGATTCCGCACAGATTATGGAAACTGCAGGATTAAGTCCTAACGAAAAGTAAATACACGAGGGAGCCACAGAGAGAAGCTGTGTGTGTGATTTAAAGAAGTAGAGATGAACTGTAATTTTGATGAATGAGAATCTGGCTCTTCACTGACAGCAGCCTAATGCAGCCTTCATGGTTGGTTGGTGGTAACTTACTCTAGCCGTCCTCCTCGGTGTAGAACAGTGATGGAAAGGACAGATATTCCGCTTTGGCATCTATATCAAGAGACTCACTGCAGGTGTCAAAAAGTTGTCTGGTGCCACATATGGAATGACGACACTTTTTGTAAAGAAATAAATTG
Source organism: Danio jaintianensis (assembly GCA_903798115.1). NCBI lineage: Eukaryota > Metazoa > Chordata > Actinopteri > Cypriniformes > Danionidae > Danio > Danio jaintianensis. Next base: position 9,189,085 of record CAIGQV010016645.1, read on the forward strand.
CATTCATTAATTTGCTTATTAAAAATACTTCATTGTGTACATTCTTATTAGGGCTGAACGATACTGGGAAAATATGCAATAGGTTGTGATAACAATATTTCTTATGATATAAATAACTTCATTCATTCATTCATTCATTCATTCATTTTCTTTTCATTCATTTTTGCTTAATCCCTTTATTAATCTGGGGTCGCCGCAGTGGAATGAACCGCCAACTTATCCAGCATATGTTTTACGCAGCGGATGCCCTTCCAACTGCAACCCATCACTGGGAAACACCAATGCACTCTCATTCACACACATACACTACGGCCAATTTAGCTTATTCAATTCACCTATAGCGCATGTCTTTGGATTGTGGGGGAAACCGGAGCACCTGGAGGAAACCCACGCAAACATGGGAAGAACATGCAAATTCCACACAGAAATGCCAACTGACCCAGCCGAGGCTCGAACCAGCAACCTTCTTGCTGTGAGGCGATCGTGCTACACCACTGTGCCACCGTGACGCCCTATAAATAACTTAAAGAAACACTATTTTATCAGAAATATGTCAAAAAAATTTATTTATGCAATGATTAGTGCTGTCCAAAAATTAATCACGATTACTCACCTCCAAAATAACAGTTTGTTTTGACATAATGTGTGTGCACTGTGTATACTTATTATGCATATATAAATACACACATGCAAGTATATATTTGAGAATATTATTATTTATATTTAGATATTAAATATATGCGTATATTAAATTATATATACATTTAAATATCTATGTAACAAAATTGTTTTGTATATTTATGTTTCTATGTGTGTGTATCACATATACTTAGTAAACATATAAAATACACACATATATATTAAGTCAAAACAAACTTTAGTCACAGTTTTAAAACCTCTAAAATTATTATTATTTTTTTTTTTTTATTTTTTTGAGTATCTCCAGCAGCAAAGGAGAATCTACATCAAAAGCTCCCGGTCAGCCCATGATTCAGCAAACATTTGAAAAACAAATCACTTAATCAACATTCAAGCATCCAGCCTTATTTTATATCCAAAGAAAAAAAAAAAGATATCCAAAGATGACTTTTCAAGCTGTAAAGAAATCTGTGTTTTTAAAACTAACGAAGATAGCAGAAGTCAATGATTTATTTAAATTATTTAGCCTGACATGTTTACTGTTCCAAAATATTTTAAATGCTTCTTAAAATAAAAAATATTTTGTTCACTGGGAAAAAAAAAAGTTGTTGTTTTTTACCCAGACATTTAAAAAGAACATATTTCAGAGCAGTAATCACAATACTGTGATACCGTGATATTTTTACCAAAAGTTATCATACCATCAGAATCGTATAGCAGCCCATGCCTAGTAAAGGGCCCAACTGATTGGTCAGATTTGGACAAAAAAACACATGCATCAAGGACAAAAATGCTTGGCACATAAAACAAATTTAATATATTTCTCTGCAATACAAATATTGCATATGCTATTATCGCGATGACGATCATTTTTTGATATACCATGCAGCCCTAATTCTTATGGCAACTTGAAATGTCTAAAATACCAGTGAAAGTGTTTCCTGCATTGCTTTTAGTGGGTCCACAATGTAGCTGCTGAATTAACATGAATGAAGAGTGCACCAAATCCCAAACAAAAACCAGTTCATTTTACTCAAAAACATAGAACACAGAATAGAAATCAGTTAGAGTGCCCACTAAATTATTTTACTTAAACTGAACCAGGAAGTATTAGCTTGCTTTGGCGGTTAATTTGGTACATTTTTGTTTGCATGCAAGCGGCTCATTCTTGAGAAATGGCTCTAAGTGCAAGTATTGCTATGTATATTTGTCACTATAAACTGTCAGTTGCATGACAAAGCTGGATAAATTATGCTATAGCGGCGAATGCTTTTCTAGAAGACTAAAATGCACAGTACGGAGGCCTGCACAAAACATGAAGTCAATCATAGCCTCATTTACTTATTTGTTGCACTTTGACAATAAATTAGGGATTTGTTCCAAGTTACTATTTGTAGACTCATTTTAGTAAATCATTGAAAAACCGTTCCCTTATTTAGATTTAAATACAACAGAACAAATTATTAGACCGTAGGGACAATTTAATAAATCATATTAAAGAAACATTATTATATTGCGCACACAATATAATAATTTTAGGCTCAGGAGAATAGGTTTTGTTGTAACAAGTGGTAGTTTATAAAATAACTGAAGGAGCAAATAAATAAACGTAACACTTAGCACGGTTCCATTTTTGACATCAGTTAACGATGACAAATCATTATAAAGCATTATTTCACCTTAGTTAATTTCAACATTTACTAATTAAAACAAAAATTCTAGTTCTCAAATACGAACATTAACAAAGAGTAATTAAATACTGTAGCATATTAGCTGCTAATTAGTATTTAATTTTAGTCCATATAATTTTAAACCTGCATACATCATAAGATCCATTATTTGGAACAGCATTATGTAAATGAGGACAAAATTTTAGTTTTTGGGAGGACAATAATCATGGGACGTTATTGTAAAGCGTTGCCATAAATATGCTAGGCCTAATTTAAGTTTGGCTTGTTTAGAAATAGTTTAAACCTATAATTTAAAAAAACTGAAAAGTAAAAAGTCTGTGCAAACGCAACATCTGCAAAAAGTCTGATGTGTTAGACACTAAGTTTTGCTAAATGGCTTTAAATATTTGAATTATGACGTTTCCCAATCCAGTGCGTAGGCTATCCAAAGCCAAGAAGCTGGGAAAACAACTGAAAACATGTTAGGCAGCTGACAGTGATTATGGATGCGCGGACACAACGCCAATACGATGGACAACGATGATCTGACCTCCCGGCGGTCCAACCTCATCCGCTGGTAGCAGGAGCACGTCCTGCCTTAAACACATGCAGCAGGGTTTCATCTAAAACACGGTTTAACGAGGCAACAGGAAAACAACTTTACACTCACTAACCCTTCGGCGATTGAGTCCATTTCCCACTTTGTCATGTTAATCAATAACACAACAGACCGACGCCATTACAAAGGCAACTTTCACTACAGTGTTTTAATAAATATCTGTCGTGTTTGTGTACTGGGGTTTACTAGCTCTTATCACATGCGTTTGTCCTCCTAACGTTTAGGCTACAGCTGTGATTACAGCTGCGTGATGCTCGAGATGAAACTCTGGTACTTACGCCCTGGTTTTTGGGAAGCCCATTGACAGCAAAACATCCAGGCTGTTTCCATGTTTGACAATTCCTGGCCGGTTCTGCCTCTGCATCCGTGGAGCGACTTTGGCATATAGGTCTTCTTTTGCTGCCATGGTTCAGCTTTCCATTGGGCTCGAGAACAGCGGTTTGCTCACTTTTGATGCGTCCAGACGAACGGACACGACACACATTTAAAACATCGGGTCGAGCGCTACAGTATCTACCGTAAAGGCTGCTTTATGAACGCTCCGCATTATTCCCTCAGTCGGACAGACAGAAGTCTCGGCGGACGCGCTACAATGTTTCCAAACACAAAATGATTTGAGCTTCCTGCTGGAGCGCTCATGTCATTACAGTTTGAGAAAGGGGTCACCAGTCGGAAGTCAATCTCATTCACTCCGCGTATCGACAAGCATCTCCGTCGGTGCTTGTCAACGGAAGAAGTATCATCCGCCGGAGTCTCTCGCGTCTCGCTGTGCACTTAGAAATGTTGTTGCGGGCGCGTCGCTAGCGAAATCTATCGATACTTGTTACATCGGTTCCTCCTCGACATGACTTATTTATGAATGGGGTTGACTGAAGGGCAACGCAGCCAATCGGAAGACGGAATCGCTCTTAAACCCATCCCATCCCCTCGCTCTTAAAGTCGCAGTTTTGAAATGTGACGTTCAGCAGATGCGCTCGAATGGCAGGCAGCGCATCATCGTCATTGACGTTTGCTCACATTCAGCCGAACGTTCTTACGTAACTGTGCGCAGGTAGAACGCAGGAGGATGAACGACATTCTGAAAGATGTTCAGGGGTCGTATAAGGCCAAAACTAAAGTAATCTCTTGAAAAATCGTACATTCACAAAATACAGAATTACTGAACTACGTAAAGCTTGTTTGTGCAAGTTATGAATATTTAGTTTAGTAAATATGCTTGTGATCGGCTATATTAAGCTTTTTTCTGTAAAACTCTTTTACAAAAGTATAAGCTTATGCAGTTTAAATATGTGAACATAGTAGGCTAGCCGATTTATGATACAGCTTTGGGGGAAAATCTCTTAAGTTAGAGAAATTATTAGGCATGGGTTTATGTAAAACGTTACTATTTGTTTTATTCTTTAAAGACCTGATAATATTTCTTCCAAATTTCGAATATAAATACTGTAACGTACACCTATATTAATAATAATAATACGACAATAGTAATTTTCTTGATTTAGGGTGGTTTCTTAGTTTAAGCTGCCTGATCAATTAGAAGCGCATAATAAAAAATACAAAAGCATTTCAAATAAATGTATTAACCGCGGGGAAAACGTAAAGGGAAACGGTGTAGTAAAACAAAATTATGAATAAAAGGTAAAGCAATTCAATAAATTATTTTCTTGTTAGGCTACACCCTGTTGAGTCAGTCTTAATACTGCATGACGATGGCAAGTCAATTTCAGCAGTTGTACACTGCTGCACTGTCTCCTAGTGGTCATATTTATAACTTTTTAGATCAAGTCAGACTATAAACACGATTTGAAATTATTTGACAATGTACTCAATCAATGTCGACAACCACAGATAACGGTCATTTCACACTCGTAGGTAGTTTTCAAAACAAGCAGACTTCGTGTGGACCTGCAAATAGAGAAAGATCACATAATATTGCATAAACTATATTTAGCATGTTTCATTTATTGGAAGAATTGGATCAAGTTAGACATTAAAACGTCAAATAAGAAAAATAAAAGGGGGGGTTTGTGTTTACCACACAAACAAGTCAGAGAGGTCAATGAAGCATTATTTAAAATCCTATAACATGCAATAAAAGTAATTATTTACATTTCATGAAATATGTATAAAACACAAAAACACAGAGCACACTATCATAAAAAAGTAACAGTGGAGTACATATCATGACTGCAATGTACAGCAAATGTTTACATGAAGGGCAAAGGGGATTCTTGTACCTGAATGGAGAACATCCATAGTTTATCTTATAGTGCAGAATCACATTAAACGGATACCTCAATCCATACAAATGCAACAAATCTGAGCAAATTACATGAATAAAAGGATCAATGTTAAACCATTTTAAATTTGTTTTCCCACTCACAAATTACTCATACTTCAATAAATTACATTTCTAACCATTTCTGCAAAATAGAGACACAGATTTTACATTTCTAAAACCAAATCTGCAAAATGAATCTACTTCACATATTCTAAAGCTTTCTGGACATTTCTATGATCTAGGTCGGCACCTCTGAAGTCACACCTTTCACATACACACTGATCCTGATTTGTTTGAACCTATGCAAGAAAAAATATTTATCTAGGCAACAAATCTTCTGGGCATTTCATTCGGATAAGCACAGGCTACACCACGAAAGATGATTTCTGTCTGAATCCCTCCTAAAAGAGACAAAAACAAACTGTGAATATAAATTTTTGAATTAACACCATTTAGGTGGTTCAATTACAAAAAGACACTGCAAACCAAAAACTGAGGAATTACATTAATATGTTTGATATTTACACAAATGAGCAACATCTGTTGTACTTACATTAGCCTCATCCACATCATCTGTTTGAGGCTGTGTATAAACAGCTTGCGGTTTTTGTTTTCTGCAAGAGATCATTTATATAATTTAATTACACTCAGGACAATTGTAATGCAAAATATGGATTTAAGACGCATGTACCAAAGAAGAAAAACATGTATAAACTTACGTTTCAGCCACTTCTGTGAGAAAAAAACAAAACAAAAAATAAAATTAGTCTGGTAATTCTGAATGAAATTATAATATTTAGAACTTCTAATTATAGTTTGAACTTACTTGGCAGATATCCCTTTTTGCTGGCATACCAGAGACCAAAGAGCAACAAACCTACTGCCAGCAAAGCCACAATAACCCCAGCAACAATGCCTCCAACATTCAGATCACCTTTAACAAAGAACAACACATTCAACTCAATCTGTTAGAGAACAAATATTTTCAAGATGTACACCAAGAACACTAATTATAAGATATTCACACAGTAATATTATGCTTATTATAAGCTCATACTCGTTAAAATTGAGTGGATTCCTCAGCATCTCTCTGACAATGATTTTAACAGCATTCAACAGGTCGACATTTTAATCCCCAGAGTAAAGGAAATTTGCACCCAGGATTAGAACAAGATTAACACTGCTTTTGTGCTGTTAACCCTGCATTGGTGTACAGTGTTAAAAGATGTTAAGACCATTATACCTAAACGCTTAGAAACAGACAATCAATAGTGTCTCATATTTGCATGCTTTTTGACAAATCACAAAAATATTGTGCAGAGCAGCAGTTAAAGGAAAAGATGTCAAATTGTGATGGAAATACATCTCACTTATTTTGTCAAGCAAGTTATATTCTTATGCTGCGTCAGCAATCTCACTAATTAGAGATTTTATATCTTACTTTCTTAAGTCCTGTTCGGATGGTGATCTGTTAAAGAAAAGTCTCCATAGCTCTGCAGTGTTTAAGAGTGCTCTCGGATGAAGATAATTTCAGGGTGGACGTCTGGTTGTAATCATATGAACCTAGAACTATTTGTCTCACATGATCATTTGTGCACTCAGTCAGATGCTAGTATTTAAGTTCAGCTCTAACCCCGATCAACCTCACTCTAGATTCACATGGGCGTCTGCATCAGTGCTGGTGCGATTGTCATGACTCGGGTTGTGCAAAAGATCAAAATGTCACAAATGAGCATATCGCAATACACATATTGCAATGGTTTGCATTATTTATCTTAATTTTTAGATATGGTAAAAAGTTACCATGAATCCAAAAAGACTTTGATAGATCTCCACTAGAAACTCAGATTCAAATGGCAATTAAATCACCACACAAACTCTGTGTTTGTCAAAAAAACTAAGCTAGGTAACTCAGCTAGAGATCTTGCAGGTTGTGAGAGGAAAAACACAGACATTCTGGATTCAGAAGCCTATAGTCACCAACTAAAACCAGACTTAAAAATCTATTTTGTTCTTACTATGGTAAATATTTATACTCATTTTATTTTAGCATTTTACTTATTCAACAGGTGATGCAAATAAATCTGTTCTTCTGATTACATACAGGTGTGCTTAAGTTAAAGACCAAACATATATTTATAAAAAGTTATTCCTGATTAAATAATGCAGATAACTTTACGTACTTTTGTTCTTCAAGTTGAATATCAGATTATTATCAAACCACTTTATCTAAACCACTCTACTTAACCATTGGTCTTGTAGACCCATGATGTTTGGCTAATCAAATCCTCGTGCAAAGTGTTAACGGCAATATTATTCAAATTTTTAGGCAAAAAATGTTGACCATTCGGGTATTTTTGAAACAATCTCAACATTCTATAATTTTCAGCACTCTAATTTGCATTATAAATATTACAAATAGCATGTAAACTGCGACACAGCAAAAGTTACTTACGGACTTCCATCTTCACTTCATCACCACGTTGAGGGACACCTTCTCCATTACTGGCCTCACAGAAATATGAGCCAGTGTCCATCTTAGATACACTCGGGAACTCCTGATCACACAAGGCAAACTAGTTTACAAATGTAACTCTATAGTAATAAACAATAAATATAGTAATATATAGTACTGCATGTTTTCTCATATTCAAAATGAATGCTCACCAGGTTTCCATTGTTAACATTCATTTTGTAAGTGAGGTTCTTAAAAGCGGGGAACTTGGTTGGGTCATCGGGGAGGGGGGTTTTGTCTTTGTACCACTTGTACTTGGATGGAGGAGAGCCAACTGGGTCAAAGCAAGTCAGGAGGACGTTACTGCTTGTTGTGACTGAGGAAGGAATTCTTGATACGGGCTTGGCGGGAGGAACTGAAGTGGAGGAAAAAGATAACATGTTTGAAGCATGAATGATAATTTCCCACATTTTGCAGCCAATATAGGGTTGTGATTTCTCATTGCATATATAGAGAAATCTATTAAGTAACAAGACTATGGATAACTCAATCTGATTTACCAAGAACTGTGAGTTTAATGGTTTTCTCTCCATATCCACCATTTCCAGACACCTCACAGTCATAGTCCCCTGTGTCTCCTCGCATCACTTTGCTAAATCGGAGTCCTCCACTGTACGTGGTGACACGCCCCACATATTGAGCTGAAAAAAATAAATAAATAAATAAATACTCACAAATGCTGCATCTGCATTTTTCATTGATCTATTCTTATTTGACACATCAGCAGACAACAAGAGAAGGTTTTAAAGTTGAACCAGATGTATTCATACCAGTGGGCTTGCCATCAAAGTAGACTAATGTCTGAGAGCCCCTGGGATCCTTGAACTTCCATTCTACTCTGGGTGTTTGTCCAAAGTCAGCAGTGTAGGAACATTGCAAGTCAACTCCTGAAAGAAAAAAAGCAATGCTTTGTTTAACTTCCTGTGTCAATGTGGATAAGTGTCAAAAACTGTATCCTTAAATGAAGATGATTCAAAACAAGCAGATAAGGGCCAGTCGACTATTACATTTGTAATGCTACACAGTGCTTTACCTCATGACGCTTTGGCAAATTATGGGAGCAACTCAAACTGTAAACAGTCAGTAATTAACTTCATTACAGTTTCACTGTAAGAATGTAATTATAATCATTTGCAAAAACAGGGTACAATGAGGTGATCATTTTCTACTCAAGCACTGAGCTTTAAGTGTAAAAGTTACAAAATTTCTATCAGTAGAACAAAAGCGTAAATATTAATACTATAACACATAACTTAATATTAAATTTATGTTGTGTAATTGGGACATAAGTGGATAGTTTAATGTTTAAGCGCTCGTGTTTATTTTTCCCTACTTTTAAAATGTTCTAGTATTAATTATAAGAAATAGGTACGACAGGTTTTAAAAAAAACTGTACCACTGTAAGAAAAAAAAATAGGAAAGAGATTTGAGTAAATGTCATTGGAGACACACAAAAAAAACATTGCAAATATGCAGTGTCTGTAAAAAGTAATAATCAGAAGAGATGACCACTAAAATACTAAGAGATCTCGTCACAAATATTTTTGTGAGACCAATGTCAATTATAAATTTCAAAAATAATTATAAGTGAAAGACAAACAAAAGGGTCAGGAAATACAATTAAACTTACCCTCATTCTCTTTCACTTTTACTGGAGCACCAACAGTAACATCGAAAGCAGCACGTATGCCTGAAAAAAAGAGAGAATGATTCAGTCTTTAAATACATCAGTAAAATGAATTGTTTTCAAACATCAACTTCATAAACATCATCAGGATAAATTATTATGTTTTTTTTTTTTAAATCAAACAAAAGCTAGCTAAAAATTTATCATTTCAAGTAGGGGTTTTTTAAGATTACAGATGACACACAAGATCTACAATCTAAATGATAAAAAGCATCTATATAGTTAATTGTGTAAAAACAATTCATAAAAAAAGATACAATATTATAAATGTAATTTAATATTTACTTTCTAATAAGTTAAAATATAGATTTTTGTACTCATTTTAGAACTACTGAATATGATTTATTCATATATTTATTTGTACTTTATTTAACTTTAGGTGTATTTGTTAAACAAATTATTTAAATCCTTCTATGTACCCCATAGCAGTGCCCTGTGGTCTGCTATTCTCCCGTTTAAAAGAACCCCATTCACCTTATTTTGCAATGCAGAAGTAAGCTCTTTTCTGCAATTGTTTTGTGACCTCTAATTCATTTGCTTTGGGCAAATTACTAAAAATAACAAATGGCAGTAAACGGTCAAACAAGTGTGTGTATGACAATACCTTAAAATTTAAATAATATGAAACGAAAACACCAATTTGTAACAAGCAGAATAATGAGCAGTTTTGTATGGCTAAATATCAATGGAAAAACATGACAACAAAGACATCAATTTAAAGTCAGTGAGGAACCATCAAAAAGCTGAACAATTTTTCAAGTGACCGTAGCTTTTGTGAGCTTGTGGGTAAAACGCGTAAACAAATGATACTCTGTTTTGTATTCGCGGCACATTCTCATGTAGCTCAACAGGATGTTGTTCGCGCAAGCGCGCAGCCCTAACTAACCATCAACAATTAACTGTTGTTACCGTCACTGGCTGAGCACTATTAATGTTCAATAATAAAATATATTAATTTCGCTTTATTAAACGACGACTGAACTGTTTATTTGAACACGCGTCCCGAGTTACCTTTCATCTGTTGTAAATTCCCCAGTTAGTTTTATCTCGGGTTTCGGATGGGGGTTGGGCGAGGTTGAAATACAGGTTCTCCAGGTGATATCGATGAGCCGTGTATACAGTGATAATTTGAGTTGTTTCTTCTCAAGCTCAGCACAAAACTTGCGATAAAATTACCAACAAAGCAGGACAAATTTGCTACACAAGCATTGGTTTGTAACAAGTTCCCTTTTCGAAAACATAATAGACTCGGTTCACTGAGTTGTTGCTTACGAATGTAAATATGTTCATCATCAAATACTACAAACAGTTCGGTTTCGAGCGGTTACGCACTGAGATGCAACTTAACATTTAAAAGCTGGTTCACTGAAGTTCAGAAAATAACGTTATTTGAGTAGTTTGCTAAACGTAACCTATGCTTGTACGGTTTTAAAATATAAAGTTCTGACCTAAAAGCTCACAAAAGACAACAGTCGACGACACGACGTATACCGGAAAATGAAAGGTAAAAATTCAAACACTGAAAACATGGACTCTTACCTGTGACGGAGAGAGACAAGCACACAAAGATGAAGGTCAACATATTCTCTCCAAACTTATACAAAAGTTCTCCAGAAAAAGTCCCCTTTTTAAAAAACAAAACCGCTGTTTTATGTAATGTTACTCGAACTTTGAAGTACCTATGTATTTGCTATGCCCTCACGAAGCTGAGCCAAGATAAGTCGTTAGGTTGAAACTAAACGCCCTTCTGAGCGATACTGTGTTTACCTGTTCCGTGTGTGATTGGTTGGATCCTCTGCACCATGACACCCCGGTGTATGACGTCATGAAAGTAAACTCAGGTGCAAGGAAGAGAAATTACACAAAAATTCAGTTGTAATGTCTGAACTGTAGAATAAACATCCTTATTGAGAATTCTGTATGTACTTCGGAAGTAACCAACATGATATGATCCAGAAGAAACTGTGGGTGGGTGTGGAGAAACATAAGTTAGAGATAGCTAGTTATTGTAAAAAATAAATAAATAAAAAGTTTCAGCAATATATGAATTCATTCATTTTGTTTTGGCTTAGTCCCTTTATTCATCAGGGGTCGCCACAGTGGAATGAACCGCCAACTTATCCAGCATATGTTTTACACAGCAGATGCCCTTCCAGCCGCAACCAAACACTGGGAAACACCCATACACTCTTGCATTCACACATACACTACGGCCAATTTAGCTTATTCAATTCACCTATTGCACATGTATTTGGACTGTGGGGGAAACCAGAGCACCCGGAGGAAACCCACGCAAACACGGGGAGAACATGTAAACTCCACACAGAAATGCCAACTGACCCAGTTGGGACTCGAACCAGTGACCTTTTTGCTGTGAGGTGACAGTGCTAACCACTGAGCCACCATGTAGCCCCAATATATGAATTATTCTTTTTTTTTTTCACTTGCAGAATTACAATAAAAATGTTTTATGCAGCAGAATACAACCATGGCACCACCTGACAAAAACATATTAACTACATTATGTAAATATGGAGTGGCATTTCCTGTAGGGTTGGACAGAGACAGTATCGAAACTAAAAAGCAAATGTTATCAATGTCTTTGATCTTCAGATGTTTTTTCTGTCTACACTCTTATTGCTAAAAACATAAAATAAATGTCATTTTAAAAAAAGAAGAAGAGAGAATTATTGTTAAAATTAATTTCAGATAATTTGTAAACACATCATACAAATGAATATCCCCGCAGATCTTTTCATTAATCGCCATGTAAAAAGTATGAAGACACACTTTACAACAAAAACGTTCTACTAATTACACTAAACAAACAACCCAGATTTTTGCATTTATGGATGTGGATATTTTTTTAATAAAAAATATATATAATTAATATGACAATAGGGCGACGCGGTGGCGCAGTGGGTAGCACGTTCGCCTCACAGCAAGAAGGTCGCTGGTTCGAGCCTCGGCTGGATCAGTTGGCATTTCTGTGTGGAGTTTGCATGTTCTCCCCGTGTTCGCGTGGGTTTCCTCCGGGTGCTCCGGTTTCCCCCACAGTCCAAAGACATGCAGTATAGGTGAATTGGGTAAGCTAAAATTGTCCGTAGTGTATGAGTGTGTATGAATGTTTCCCAGTGATGGGTTGCAGCTGGAAGGGCATCCGCTGCATAAAACATATGCTGGATAAGTTGGCGGTTCATCCCGCTGTGGCGACCCCAGATTAATAAAGGGACTAAGCCGAAAAGAAAATGAATGAATGAATATGACAATATCGCTACACTCTTTATTGCACATCTTTGATTTCCTTTCATTATTTCTTGAACAGGATAGACTGGAGACAGAATATCATTCATTTACTGCTGCTGAGTACTTTTTTCCTGAACCAAAACATTGGTTTACTGAAAGCAACAAGCCTCAAATTATGCAGACAATCATCATGGAACTTCCCACACAACTTATTGTTAGTTATATGGCACCAAAAATAATAAAAGGTTCTCCTTTCTTGTTTAAGAATAATAGATTCTAACTCCCTTATTTCCTTTTTTACTCCCATCATGTTGAATGCAAAGGCAGTATTGAAATTCAGATGTTTTGTTGACATGTAAATAGGTGGTCATGCATACACGTTTGATTTTTCTGATTAATTTTTATGAGATGTAGTGTAGCTTCAATAGTCATGCTATTGGGCCAGAGGGGAAAGTTCTGATGTTTATATAGTTGGTTGAACAATTTTATTTCATTTTAAACTTAGTATTTATCTGTTATTTTTATGTTTATTTTTCTTTTGTCCTAGTGTAGTTCAGTGAGAAGAAACTCTTTCACAGAATTCTGTGTAATTTTAAGCCATTTTTGGCTCCAAAGCTTTAAATACATCAACAGATTTAGGAACAATGCCAAGTCCATGCTAGTTTCTCTGTGAACAATGCCAGTTACTTTGTTGAAACGTCTGTTTTTATTAGGTCTGTGTATTTCTTTTAGGTCTCACCCAATTACAATTTAACCACTAGTATTTATTTACATAATCTCGGCTGTAGAAAACACAGCATTAGAAAAAAACAGTTAGTCGAAAACACAGCAGGGAGAAAATTAACTGAATCAGAGAATGCAAGTTCTATACACTAAACAAATTTTGGGGTACTTTTGCATCGCTTGGATCAATACTTTTGACCTAGCATTGCACATTTGTCATTTATTCAATATTGTGGGTGGATGTTTGTTAGATAATTTTTACTTAGTGTTTAACACAAAAGAAGATATTTTGAAGAATGTTGGAAACTGGTAGCCACTGAGGTATTTTTGCTATATGGATTACAGTTAATACCAGTTTTCAACATTTATATATTCTTTTGTGTTCATCCAATAAAATGGAGTCATAGTGGTTAGGAATTACTTGAGGGTGTGTAAATGGTGGGTACATTTAGGTGAAATATCAACTGTACTTGATAGACGTCAATATCACATAATGCTTCTGGTTATGTAAATAAAGCAAAATAAGTGGGTTAATCACATGAAGTTTTTCAAACCTGCATGAACAGAAATGAAGGCCATAGCAGCAAATTCTTCCAGCATATGTAATGCTGACTTAAAGGGAAACAAAAATTCAGTCATCCCTTACAACATTCTGTAAAATTACAAAAATAAACTTAAAGACTGATGTAAAAATACTATACATTTTATTCATGTTATATAAAATGTCTTTAAACTACTATGTGTAAACATCATTGGATTGTAAAAGCAATGTGATCTACTACTAATGGAACAAGCATTAGGATTCAAGCAAATTAAGTGCAACACAACAAAACATCCTATGGAGAGCAAAGAATAAAGCCTAACAGGATTTGCAACAATTTGTGCCACACTGTGCTGCAACCATTGGACTTCTGTGATCTACATTCACTTGAATACACAATGCTTCAAAATAAAGATCATTCTTTTAACTCTTTAAGACTGGAGAGAGACCCAGTTCATGAAGAACCAGCTTTGGAGATCAGAAGCAGGAGATACAAATGGACCTATAGAGTTCTACTATATATGCAAACTATGGTTGACAGTATAGAACGAGGGTCAGTTTTTTTTATATGTAGAATACTCAGTTGGTGGATTTGACAAGATCCAGGATATTTTTGTTCTTCAAAATGTTCTTGATCCAGGAGTTGTTGTCATAGCAACAAGTCTGTAAGCTGCTACTATTTTCTTACAAGAGTATTTTATTGAATTGGGGGAAAAAAAAATTGTAAAATCATTTTTTAAAAGTACCATAATTGATTTAATGAATATAAAACTTACGTAATCTTCTCTCAGAAATAAAAATACAAAAACAAGGGCAGTATAGATTCAGATGGTACATGTTTTATACTTTTTAGGGATTAAAGTGTGTATATGGACCTTTGAAGTAAACACAGACTTATTATTAAGTACCACCCCAGCTTATTTACCTCAGTTTCTAAGAGTTTATGATAATAGACATGGCCAATATTCTAATTGAGAGATTTATCTGTGAATAAGGATCTTATCTGTTATTTTGTTCAAAAGCTGGTGATTGATTATTAATCCGATGATGTCATTACGTTGTTGTCTTGCCGCCAGTCAACCGACAATTCAATGAACAATAGATCTGTTCTTCACAACAATCATGAGCACATGCACTGCAGTATTCTCAGATCAATTCATCCAGATGTTTTGATCTGATTTGCAAACTTGGGTCTGTTATCACGATTAAAAGATCCAGATCTGTCAAATCATCTCAGATCTTTTAAGTGAGGTATGAAGAACAGACCCCAGCTATAAAAACAAATTTAATTATAATAACATCTTAAAATCATCACATGAAACAAATTATTTGACTTATAGCAGTATTGATGAATGATTTCTACACTTCATGTCCAAGTTTTTGCAGCTCCAGCTTTAGCTTGGTCACTTCTAATTCCAGTTTCTGTATCTCTAGTTTTAGCTTCATCTCTTGCAACATGAACACGCCATACTGTTTTTCCATTATGTGGCTGTTGGTGATCTTGCCTTGAATGTTGTGTGTCTTCATGCTCAAGTTGCCCTTCACATCCAGCACTTGACTGCTGTCTACATCATCTATATAACAAAAATAATGTTAGCAACGCAAGGGAGAGTTTTATTGGTTTGTTGACACATTTGTTGTGTTCAACACTTTCCAAATAGGGATCAGTACTTAAATATTTTCTTAAATGTTGAACATCTCAAAGAAAACAATTAAAAATACATATATATATATATATATATATATATATATATAAATATATATATGAGAAAAGTTATGTATATATATATATATTGTAATCACAAGTCTGTCCAAAAAATTCTGAGATAAAAGAAACTACAAATAATAAGTTTCCAGTCTTAATGTGCCCCGATTGTGCTATTTTAATGATTCCTAATTCCTAACTTTTCTCATAAACCACATTGTACATCACATAATTTATAAAAGAGACAATTATAGAGGACTTTTGGCAAAAATACCATCAAAATAATAATAAGTCGATTTGCATTATTCCATGTAGATTTGCACACTTTGCTTTAGATTCAGCATGGTTTTACTTAACTTGTTTGTTTTTGATGTGTTGATCTTTCATTTCACACATCCTATTCTTCGTCCTTTTCCTGTTTGAGCTGCGCCCTCAACTGTACAGCCACAAATTTCCATTTGCTTCAGCCTGAGGTTTATTCATATGGCCTTACATTTGTCAAAAATGTTTTTTTTTTTTGTAATGATTACAAACAAACCCTGCCAGCCCAACCCAATGTAAGGCAAAAGTAATGGAACACATTATTTTCCTTAAAAAGTAACTAAGTAACACATTTAGTTACTTTATTATTATTATTATTTTTTAAGAAGTAACCTTCCCTTACACCGGTCAAACTAGAATACATGTTTTGCCTCAACAATAAATGTTGACAACACATGCAATGTTTAAGGGCAGGTCAAACTAGATGTTTGTGGACTGTCAGTAAAAACCACAGGCTAGCATTATGCAAATACGTTATTCAGATCTACATAGATCAGCAAAGAAAGTGAAATTGTAATTGCTAATGACTTTCTGCAGTTCACAATCAACTATTTGTTTTAGAAGACAAAAACATGAATCCTCTTGCACTTCAATCTTTAAAAACTTTTTTCCATATGGTTGTGTTCATGCAACAAACATAGATATGGATTTTTCAGATTAAGGATTTTTTTGTTTGTTTGCTTGCACTGTATTTTGAAAGGGTATATCGAAGTAATCTTGTAAAGTTTTGTAGTGCAGTGACACCTGAATAATAAAAAAAAATGCTATCACCCTCCTCTGCTGCAACTGCAACTCCCTGAGTAAATGTGAGGGCAGTAATTATTTGATATCATTGACGTTATACTTACAAACTTCCATCTTCACTGCATCACCACGCTGAGAGACGCCTTCTTCATTACCAGCCACACAAAAATATGAGCCAGCATCCAGCTTAGACACACTCGGGAACTCCTGATCACACAAGCAAAGCAAATATGCAAATATAAATAATTATACTAATGCACCAAATTACATTTAATTCAAAACAATATAGGAGTATAATACTTAATGCTTTGATAATACTCTCAAATTATAGATGAACATACCAGGTTTCCATCAAAAGCATTTATCTTGTAAGTGAGGTTCTTAAAATCAGGGAACTTGGTTGGATCCTCAGGAAGGAGGTTGTTGTCTTTATACCATTCATAGATGGATGGAGGAGAGCCAACTGGGTCAAAGCAAGTCAGGCGGACGTTACTGCCTGTTGTGACTAAGGAAGGAATGCTGGATACAGGCTTGGAAGAAGGAACTGAAATGGAAGGAAGTTGTAATGACACAAATGATTTGCATTACAATATTTCAAAGCTATATTTTTGCACCCCTCCACCAAAAATATAGACAAGTTGAACAAGACACAATTTTGCTATTAGGTTGTGTTTCTAATGACATACAGTATATATATATATATATATATATATATATATATATATATATATATCACTAAAATTTATCAGACAGTAACAGTCTTTATCAGTGTTGGGGAAGCTACTCTGAAACTGTAGCTTGATAAGCTACAAGCTTCTAATCAAGCTTCTAATCTAATGTAGCTAAGCTACTGTCAAACTGGTTACATTCCAAGTTACTTTCTAAAAGTAACTAGTTACATTGAAGCTACTTTTTCACAAAGACATAAAAAATGAATAAGCGCTATTATTTGACACTTAAAACCCAGTTTTCAAATTTCTCAGACTGTCAAGAGTGAAAGTAAAAAATTGCAACAAAAGGAGCATTGCAATAACAAAACAACTTTGATTAAAAGTGACGTGGCTCCATAAATTTTAGTGAAGCCCTTGCGCAACATTCTTACTTCAGGTTAATTGGCAACTGCTAGAATACTTTATGGATTGAATTTCAACTGTTGTGTCTTGAAAAATATTATTTACAAAGTAACAGTGATAAATAAATAAATGTGAGACCATGAGATGTGTGATTTATTAATAGATGGCCATAATACACTATTGGAGTATGTGATCTTAAGGACAAAACACTGCTGATTCAGACCATTGAAGGTTAGCTAAATGAAATATAGCTGTTGTCAAGCTACTCCGCTACTTGCTGCAAATTAGCAACTGGAAAAGCTACATTGTATCATAAGCAGCTGAGCTACTTATAGCTACAACACTGGTATTTATATAGCAGTCAACATTTGAAGTTCATCAAAGTTGTCCTAAGAATTCTGATGGAAGATTTTGATCCCCTTCAAATGCTGACTATTTTATTTAAATATACACATATAGCTCAAATTTACCAGAGACTGCAAGCTTGATGGTATTCTCTCCATATCCACTGTTTCCAGAAACCTCACAGTAATAATCTCCACTGTCTGCTCGCGTCACTTTGTGAAATCTTATCCCTCCAGAATACACTGTGATGCGCTGTTCATATTCAACTGATGATAGAAAAAATAAACAATGAAACATCTTTTTCCTATTCCAGTTTTGAAAACAATCATCAACACACAATTAAGGAATGCAACTGCACGGACAAAACAATATACTTGAAGACATCAGTGAAGTTTTTATCCATACCAGTAGGCTTGTTATTAAAGTAAATAAAATACTGAAAGCCCTTCAGATTTCTGAACTTCCATTCTACTCTGGGTGTTGATCCAAAGTCAGCGGTGTAGGAACATTTCAAGTCAACTCCTGACAAGATAAAAATAAAATAAATAAAACACTTGGTTAAATGTGTATGGTGTTTCACATGACCGAAGCCTTGAGTGAGGATCAATACAGAGGTGCTCTCCAATAAACTCTTACATTAACACCACCACACAAACGAAATGACTATTCTATACAGAAAAGAAGACTAAGAATAACAGGTAAAAAGGTATTGAAATTACCCTCATTCTCCTTCACTTTTACCAAGGGACCATTAGTAGCAACCGAAAAGGAAGCATGTAGGCCTGCACACAGAAAAAGAGATTCAATCCTTAATTACAAACAGATTCTTATAATCACTTTTAAAAATGTATCAATTGCATTAATAGCTGTAAATATAAAAGTCCTGAAACCATGCAAAAACATTTATTTTTAAGAACTATTAGAATATCTTATTTAACTAACTGGACAAAGATAATTCAAAATAATAACAAGGGCAAAGAGAATCTTTCTGTTCCATTTATAATCGCCAAAAAACAATCCAACACCAACATACTACACTGTAAAAAATTACAAGATAAAAAACATGTAACATTTGCTTTTATGTTACTATTTGATTAAGTTAATCAGGTTTCAGCTTTTTTTTTTTTAAATTACCCAAATTTATCTCGACGTTTTAAGTCAGTATAACTGATGTATTATAAGTTGAAATTGCAGTAAATATATTTAGTTTCAACAAAATTTAAGGCAGTAACCATGTTTTACAGTGCATATACTATAGACAATAGCAATTTAGCATAAATTTACTAGGGGTAAAAAAAAGAAAAATTAGAAAACTGTTTGACCAAAATAAAATAATTCACAAAGAAAAGAAAAACAATCAAACACTGAAGAAATGGACTCTTACCTGTGAGTGAGAGAGAGAGGCACACGAAGACCAAAGTCAACATTTCCACTCAATGATAGAAAGTTTTCGCACGGTATGTATTTCAAATGATACCTGAATGTATATTATTTTAGCAGAACTGTGTTGTAGTTGTTTATTTGCTAGGTTTCCACAAGACAAGATAAGCAGAAACTTCTCTGAAACTATGAAACTGCAAACTTATCAGAAACTACGACGGTGTTATCCATACGGTGTGCGATTGGTTAGAAACACGACACTTGCAGCTCCAACTGCATGACGTGAGGAAAGCAAACACAGTTTCGAAGTTAGTCAAATAATTGGAAATCATTCTCAGAATGAACCTTGGGAGTCCAAACATTGCCTATATGCGCATACTTGACTAGTACCCACAAGATAAGACACACAGAAACAGACATGTCAGGAAAGAGTCCAAGTACAGATTATAATTCCTACTGGTTTTGCCAAAAGAAATTAAGAAATGATATTTATTTAATATCAGGGGTAAAGCCATTAAACAATCAAACACAAGACAATTTGTATAAGCATCAGGTTTGGATTGGATTGGTGGAGTCTAAAATTTGTATTTGCGTAAAATAAGTTTTGAACCAGAAAGATTACTTGATTTTTTTTTTTTTTGATTGTCCTTGTTTGACCATTATTTTCAGCTGTTCAAGTGGAAAAAAGCATGACAGCATTAGCAGCACACTCCATCACACTTATGTAAATATGGTGTAACATTTCTGGCAGGGGTGGACTTTTTACATGAGATTGCACTAATTCAGAATGTAAAGACTTAAGAATAATATGGTACCAGCCATTTTATGTGATGTAAGCACTGGCCTCCTGTGCCTTCTCTAATGTGCTTGTTTAGATCTTCTTTCACAATATAAAAAAGCCCAGCCCAGCTCAGGGAAGTTTACCAATATGAAATGAAGAGTTTCAAGGACCTGGATCTCTTTCCAGGTTTTCTCCAACCTCATCGGGTATTATAGGAAAAGACTCCAAGTCAGGTGTTCATCAAGGCAATAGAAGGTTGCAAGAAGTGTTAAAAAAAAAAAAAAGAGCCAATAATTGTGGTCAACGAACCGGAGAAAAACATTTATTCTATAATAATTTTTCACACACGTGCAGTTGTGTGACTTCAATGAGCTTAGTTTTTTGGGGGGGTATTCATATCACAATATCACAGCCTTCTTGTATTTATTAAGGGGGTATTAATTCTAAGCCCTATTTCTTGATTATTTTTATATTTAAAAAATGACTAATTGTACTCTAAAGTATTGTGATATTAAATGCACAAATTTCATTACAAAAACATTCATTCTTCACACATTGTTTAACCTACAAAACAACCTTAGTAAAGTAAAATTATTGAAATAATAATAATAAAAAAGTAAATCACATTTGTATGCACAGAAACATTGGCTGTGATGCATGTTATATACGAATGCATATAAAACATTCATGTCTTCTGTAAATAAAGTACGTGAATCTTAACAGACACACACAAAAACAACTACCTCAACAAAGGCTGCTTTATTTTTTAAATTGTATTTGCATATTTTTGGTACTTAGTAAAATATTTCAATTTCCACAAATCTGTGCACTTGTGCTGGTTCACCAAGACAGCGGAGTTAAGTAAATCAACAAACTGAGATACAAATAGAGATTTGTTCAAACAATGTCATGTAAAAACATTGTGTAAATTAATTAACTGTGATGGGTTTCATAATTTTAATAGTAATGACAGAACTGTTAAGGGGGAACTGAAACTGGTGTTCTGGTTCCAGTTGATTGTCAAGCCATTGCTTAAGAAATTCTGGCTAAGTTTATAAACACAAGTAGATTATTATTTTATCAACATTTCAATAGCAATAAAAATATATATACCTGAAACATTTGCAAGGTAGTCCTAAAAATATACAGATCTGACAATTACAGCAATTATAAGCAATTTCAGTGCGAGTTAAATTACCAGATCACCCTGACAATAATCTGAAACAATCAAAGGTTGTGTGTGAAGTCGAACAATAGAAGGAAAGAAAGAGAGGGAAAAAAAGAGTGATTGTTCACATTAAATGTCCACATGTCTTCATAAATGTGACTTCAAACCTGTATAAACAGAACTAAAGACAAGCCTAAAGACAAGCCACAGTTGGAAAATCATACAGTGAGTCCACAGTGAGACCTTTACTGTGAGTCCATTGATGCCGCCACAATGCCTTGCTGTCTCAACTGGTTTCTGATCATCTGATTCTTCGATTTCCACTCTTCCATCTGTGTGTGAGTAGATGCAAGCAATTAGAGAGGATTGCATTTTATTGCAAACTAAACAGTTTTTTGTTCACTTCAAAGCCTTCACACCACACATGAAACAGAACAGTCCTAAAGTAGTGTTTTCTCAACCACGTTCCTGGAGGACCACCAGCTCTGCACACTTTCAATGTCTCCTTAATCAAACACACCTGATTCAGATCATCAGCTCATTAGCAGAGACTGAAAGACCTGTAATGGGTGTGACAGACAAAGGAGACATCCAAAACATGCAGTGCTGGTGGTCCTCCAGGAACGTGGTTGAGAAACACTGTCTTAAAGGATTGTTTGTATTTAGTTTTGTAAAAAAAATAATAATAATAATAAATGCAGGTAGCAGAATTTGAGAAAAAGAAAGCAAGTTTCATGAGAAGTGTGGAATTTGGAAAAAATTGAGTGCCACATTTTTAGAATGCCGTTTCATGTGCAAGATGTGAAGGTAACATTATAACATCTCATTAAGGCTCATTCACACCGAATGTGTTTTTTTTTTGTCTTTTAAAAACTGCATCAGCGGTTTGGAACAGTTTGGAAAAAAAAGCACAGCATAAAGCACGAGGGTATCTTTATGATAGGCCACTGAGCGCCTGAAAAACAAAAACTTGCAATGCTTGCCCCACCTCAGTTCTCTTCTAATTGGTCCACTGCTGTGGAGCTGACAATGATGAGCTGAGCTGTATGTGAAAGTTGAAGATCTTGACAGCAAGCGCATTTACATTGAAAAACAATAGAAAAGTAGTGCACTGGAAAGAAAAAACATGTTCTGTGTGAACAGACCCTTAAAATGCATGTTCATACAGTAAAAAAAAGAAAGAAAAAATGAGCTTTTGATACAAAAGCTTGCAAAAACTACTACTACTGTATGTTTTATATTTCATGGATGCTGGATGGTGACAGGAATAATCACCTACTATTGGTGTTATACATAAGTGTTTTCATTCTGAGCAGTTTTGGTTAGATTTAAAACCTTTAAAACGCAGTTTGGTGTTGACTGCTCTGTTAGTGTGACTCACTTGAACAAGTGTGAATGCTTTTAGTTCAGCAATTACGAACATTGCAATAATACACCATATTGAATGTGTCTATACTACACTAGATCAGCACAGTACAAGAGTCAGATCAGCTTATAAAAGGACAGATCACTTAACTAAAATTTTACTTCAGCTTTCAAATTTGTGGTCAGAGTTCTCACGAAATACGCCTAAACCACAAAAAAAAGAATTTGAGTGAGTAAACATTTTCTCATGGTGACATCAATGCTCTAAAGAGATAGTTCACCCAAAATGAAAATTCTGTCATCATCTTCTGTTGTAAGCAAAGGAAGACATACTGAAAAATTAATGAATGAATTTTCTTTTCGGCTTAGTCCCTTTATTCATCAGGCGTCGCCACAGCGGAATGAACCGCCATACTGAAAAATGTTGGGGAAAAAAAAACTAAGTGACTTCCATGCAATATTTTTTTGTTCCCATTATGGATGTCAATGACTCCTTTTTCCCTGAAAGGAGTGAACTGAGGAGCTGCATACTGAACTTGTCTCACTATTTCTCAACCACAAAAACTTAAGAATCCTCAAGCATACCTAGTTTTTCTAGTGATGATGCGTTCACACCAGACGCGGAACGCGCGTATAAATCGCGCTATTCGCGCGTAAATAGACGCGTGAACATTTTAGTTTACTCGCTTCATTCGCGCGTCAAAATCCGCTCCATTCGCGCATGAAAATCACTTCACCGTAGACGCGGATTCGCGTCATGGGCGGGGCTGCCCGGTGACTCTAGCTTCGTTGCTAAATGGCTAGCATGGATTTTATTGAGAGAATAGCTGTTTATGTGCTTAGGAAGACTGAAAAACAGCGTCGATTTGTTTGGAGCCGTGCCTGAGTCCACTAGATCCATTCTGTGGTGCACCTAGCTCTGAGTTCATAAACTCCTCCAGAAACTATACCTGGATGATGGAAGCTTTCAGCGGTGCTTCCGACTGAGCCAAGCCCATTTTGATGAACTGTTGTCCGGTGTCGGCAACAGGATTTCCCCTCGGGACACCAACAACAGGCGCTACGTCATAATCACGCCCCTACAAAACAAAGCTCCTGATTGGTTAACGCGACGCGAATGTCCGCTGAAGTTCAGATTTTTTAACTCGAGCGATTCGCACGTTAAACGCGCAAAACGCTCAATCCGCGCCGCGCCATTCGCGCCGCAGGGTGCCTAATCGCGTCTTTGCATTGACTTAACATGTAAATCACTCGCGCTTGACGCTTCTTCCGCGTCTGGTGTGAACGCAGCATTACAGTCACGATGATGGTATGCAGGTCAATGTTTGTAATGGAGAAATTCTTGGTGCTGTACTGACTCATTGACACATTTCATAAGAACAAATTCTCTACATTTAATCAGCATTACATGTATGCACATACATGTGATTTTCTATTCTGTGCCATTAGGTTTGGTCTTAAAAATGACCATGTGAATGCATGCATTACTTTTTTTTTTGCAAACAAACACTTTAAACTCAATGTCTTCATTTTAAATAAGGAATTTTTTATTTATTTATTTTTTTAATGCAATTTATGAATATTTAAAGCATTCAGGCACAAGAAATTATAACTATACTGCGTTATTGTACATTTGATCATTCAATTTCTGTAGATGAATTCTTTTAGACTCCTCTGAAAACCGTAAAGCACTGTTTATTTCATTTGTATCTTTGCATGTTATTTGTTTATTCCATTTCATGCAGATGCAATTCCCTTCAAAATCATCCCAATCAATCTGAAAAAATGTTTTTCACCCCCAAAGAGAGCCATTCAAACAATATGGTGAAACTGTTTTCATAATGCAATATATAGCTGCGGAAAAACTAAATATCACAACGTCTATCTTTTATTTCTTCAAATATTTTAACTAAAATGTTCACATTACACTTTAGTTTGTAGTGTGAAGCTCTTGTAGTGCCAGGTGAAGTACCTCTTTTCTGAGAAGCTGATTGTCCATCCTCAGTCTATCGACAGTATTAAGTTCATCCTCCAGTCGTGCATTGCTCTGACGCAGTTCCTGGATATAGTCACATGCCTTTGACAAGATCCCACTTTTACTCTACAGGAAAGACCAGAACAGTTTTAGAATCCAAAAAAGGCAGAAAAGCTGTAACATGAAAAAAGTAAAATATATTATATTTAAAATCATGTGCATATCATCATTATACTGGAAGATGCATAATTGAATATTGAATGTATAACAGCTTTGAATAAAACATTCAAACTGGATACTGCTAGTCTATCTGCTAACAAAACTTACTTGATTATTCTTGGTTGCGTCAAAAGTGCAGTCTGGGATGGTTTTGGAAAGCTGAACAATCCATTGGTTGATCTTGTCCCTCCGTCTGCGTTCCACTGTATAAAAAAATAAAAAAATAAATTAAAAAAACAAACAATGAATTGCTTTCAGTTTAATAGGAAATAAATCAGCAGGGAATGAATAATGAGGTGGAGCTGCTGATTTCCAATAAAACAACCTTCATTGTGTTGAGCCCTCCGCTTGTCATCCCTGGAAGCACGCTGGGATCCTGATTTACTGTGAAAGACATGGGATTGGTTGAGAACAAAAGGATTACAGTCATTAAAAATGTGTTGTTTTTTTTATGTGATGTGAGATGACAACCTCGGCTGTGTTGTGGCTAGAACATCCTGCGGTGACATCATTACATAGAGTTGACCTGCGAGAAAAAAAAAAGGCTAATTAATTTAAAAATACATATTGTTGACATAATTGCATGTCTGTACATAGTTAATTGAAATGGATCTCTTTCAATTTTTAGCTTATAGAATCAGAATCAGTTTTATTGCCAAGTGTGCTTACACACACACACAAGGAATTTGTTTTGGCTACAGAAGCTTCCAGTGTACATAAAGTGACAAGTGACAACACAAAATAAATAGAAAAAAAATATATAATAAAATACGACAAACATTAAACAGAGATGCAGTTAGACAATAGAGCTCTGGATGATGAATTGTTGTACAGATTTGTTATAAATATACAAGTT
>CAIGQV010016645.1:9214947-9241612 GCA_903798115.1 Danio jaintianensis
GTATTGCATTGTATACTGTTATAAGGTGCTGTGTACAAATGCGTATGAAAAAGTATTGCACATGTTTATTGCACAGTAGGGGAATAATTAACTGTTCATGAGGTAGATGGCCTGAGGAAAGAAACTTTTCCTGTGTCTGCCTGTTTTTGTGCTCGGTGTTCTGTAGCGCCGGCCAGATGGTAACAGTTCAAACAGAAAGTGTGCTGGGTGTGAAGGGTCCAGAGTGATTTTGCGAGTCCTTTTACTCACTCTGGAAGAGTACAGTTCTTGAAGTGTAGGAAGGGTAGTGGCAGTGATTCGTTCAGCAGTCCGGACTATTCGCTGTAGCCTACGGAGGTCGGTTTTGGCAGCTGAGCCGAACCAGACGGTGATTGAAGTGCAGAGGATGGATTGGATGACAGCTGAGTAGAACTGTACGAGCAGCTCCTGTGGCAGGTTGAACTTCCTCAGCTGACGAAGGAAGTACAGTCTCTGCTGGGCTTTCTTCACAACAGAGTCTATGTGAATGTCCCACTTCAGATCCTGAGAGATGGTGGTGCCCAGGAACCTGAATGACTCTACTGCAGCCACAGTGCTGTTCATGATGGTGAGTGGGGGAAGTGCAGGGGGGTTTCTCCTAAAGTCCACTATCATCTCCACCGTTTTGAGCGTGTTCAGCTCAAGGTTGTTGCATCTGCACCATAGAGCCAGCCGCTCCACCTCCTGTCTGTATGCAGACTCATCACCGTTCCGGATGAGGCCGATAACAGTAGTGTCGTCAGCAAACTTCAAGAGTTTAATGGAGGGGTCTTTTGCAGTGCAGTCATTGGTATACAGGGAGAAGAGCAGTGGGGAGAGAACACATCCCTGGGGGGCACCGGTGCTGATGGTGCGGCTGTCGGATGTGATTTTGCCCATTCTGACTAGCTGTTGTCTGTCTGTCAGAAAGCTGGTGATCCATTGACAGACAGAGCTAGGAACAGAGAGCTGGGTCAGTTTGTACTCGAGCAATGATGGGACGATGGTGTTAAAGGCAGAACTGAAGTCCACGAACAGAATCCTTGCGTAGTTCCCTGGTTTGTCCAGATGTTGTAGGGTATAATGCAGTCCCATGTTGACTGCATCATCCACAGACCGGTTTGCTCTATAGGCAAACTGCAGGGGGTCCAGCAAAGGTCCAGTGATGTCCTTCAGATATGCTAGCACCAGTCTTTCAAATGACTTCATGGCCACAGATGTTAAGGCAACAGGTCTGTAGTCATTGAGTCCTGTGATCTTTGGCTTCTTCTGGATTGGGATGATGGTGGAGCATTTGAAGCAGGATGGAACTTTGCGCTGTTCCAGTGATCTGTTGAAGATCTGTGAGAAAATGGGAGCCAGCTGGTCAGCGCAGGTTCTCAGACAGGCTGGTGAAACACCATCTGGGCCAGGTGCTTTCCTTCTCTTCTGCTACCTGAAGATCTGACGCACATTATCCTCACTGATCTGAAGTGCAGGGGGGGAAAGAGAGATGGCTGGAGGTGTTGATGGCTGTGTAGAGAGATCGTCAGGGTGGGTGTGGGGTGTCTCAAATCTACAGTAGAACTTATTCAGCTCGTTTGCAAGTTGTTTATTGCCATCAATGCTGGGGGATGGTGTCTTGTAGTTTGTGATGTCTTTCAGGCCTTTCCACACTGATGCCGGGTCGTTGGCAGAAAACTGGTTTTCCAGCTTTTTGGCATAGCTCTTCTTAGCCACACCAATCTCCTTTGTCAGTGTGTTCCTTGCCTGATTGTACAAGATCCTGTCCCCACTCCTGTAGGCATCCTCTTTGGCCTGACGAAGCTGTCTAAGTTTTGGTGTGAACCATGGTTTATCATTGTTAAATGATAAGTAGGTCCTGGTAGGGATGCATAGCTCCTCACAGAAACTGATGTATGATGTTACGGTATCTGTGAGTTCGTCGAGGTCGGTGGCTGCAGCTTCAAAAACACTCCAGTCAGTGCATTCAAAACAGGCTTGTAAGGCCTGTTCTGTGTCGTTGGTCCATCTCTTAACAGTCCTTAATACTGGCTTAGTAGTTTTAAGTTTTTGTCTGTAAGTTGGTATAAGATGAACCAGGCAGTGGTCGGAGAGTCCTAGAGCTGCTCTAGCGACGGAACGATATGCATCCTTTATTGTGGTGTAGCAATGGTCCAAAATATTATTGTCTCTGGTGGGGCATGTAATGTGCTGTTTGAATTTAGGCATCTCATGTGTGAGTTTCGCCTGATTAAAGTCACCGAGAACGATAAAAACAGAGTCCGGGTGTTGTTGTTCTGTCTCTGTGATCAGATCAGCCAGCTGTTGCAGTGCAGTACTCACGTGTGCTTGCGGTGGAATATAAACGCCGATGAGAATGAACGAGGAAAACTCCCGCGGCGAGTAGAACGGCTTACAGTTAATGAAAAGCACTTCCACGTCAGGACAGCACATCTTCTTTAACACAGTTACATCCGTACACCACCTTCTGTTGATGTAAAAGCATGTCCCACCACCGCGCGTTTTGCCCGTTGACTCCGTATCGCGGTCCGCACTGTACAGCTGAAAGTCCGGTAGGTGTAACGCGCTGTCCGGAATGGCTTCGTTCAGCCAGGTTTCCGTGAAACACAGAGCAGCAGAGTTGGTAAAGTTCTTGTTTCTGCGTGCGAGCAGAAGTAGTTCGTCCATTTTGTTAGGAAGAGAGCGGAGATTCGCCAGATGGATGCTCGGCAGCACCGTTCTGAAGCCGCGCTGTCTGAGCCTGACGAGCGCGCCGGCTCGCTTCCCATGCCTGCGCGTCCTGTAGCGTTTCCCTAGTGCAGCTGCTCCGCCGACAACAATGTTCAGCAAAACGCCAGAGAAATCAAAAACCGGTTGGTGATTAATTGGAGTGTACTGCCGAATGTTCAGCAGCTCGTCCCTGGAATAACTGATCTCGTACGATGAACATAAAACAGGACAAACGAACAAAAACAGTGCAAAAACTGGAGAGCTCCACACCGAGGCGGCCATCCGCGGCGCCATCTTATGACGTATAATGACATATTAGATTGATTACTTTAATAGAGGATTATATCCACTATTACATTTTATTACATGCATTTCCCTGTTATGTACATCACAGTTTAAAAAAACCAACAACAACAGCAATATTGTGAAATATTATTACGATATTTTCTATGGTTTCAAAGCTAAATTTTCATCAGCCATTACTTTTGTCTTCGGAGCAACATGATTATTCAAGAAACTGATTGGGTGCTCAAGAAACAATTATGTTAATATTAATGTTAAAAATTTGTGTTGCTAATATAGTGAAATATAAAAATACAAAATAAACTCTAGCAAATCCCTATACTGTTGAACAATTGTGTCAAAAGAGTTGTGTTGGAGTGATGGCTACTTTCGAAGCACTGCTTCATAAAGCTTTGAAACTTCTACGAAACTTTTGTTTTGAATCAGTGGTTTGAAGCGCATATCAAATTGTCAAGGTGATTTCAGTAAAACAGGGTGGCTTCATTATATCACAACTGTTTCGAAACGTTTTGAAAATTGAATGGTTCTTTACTTGAGAGCGATCTGTGTAACAGCATAATATTCTTCATTCAGATTGCCCCAGTGGCGAATCGCTGAACAGGTTTCATAGTTTTTACCTGATCTCGGATCAGTTTTACGAGTTTGTAGATGTTTTAATGAGACATTTGATAAATTAAAAGGAATAATAGTTAATAATAGTCTCTTATTGGCCTGTTTAGCAGAGGCCACCACGGAACAAACAATATATAAGCCTTGGAAATACATATTATGCAGACACGTAATATTTAATGCTATAAGATAATAAGCGAAGTGCATTTATAGGTTTCATATTCAATTTAAAGTTTGCAAAATGTTTGAAAAATTTAATTCTAATGTATGTTTTGGGGCAGCACGGTGGCTCAGTGGTTAGTACTGTTGCCTCACAGCAAGAAGGTCACTAGTTCGAGTCCTGGCTGGGCCAGTTGGCATTTCTGTGTGGAGTTTGCATGTTCTCCCTGTGTTCGCGTGGGTTTCCTCCGGGTGCTCCGGTTTCCCCCACAGTACAAAGATGCGCGGTATAAGTGAATTGAATAAACTAAATTGGTCGCAGTGTATGAGTGCGTGTGTGAATGCGAGAATGTATGGGTGTTTCCTAGTACTGGGTTGCGGCTAGAAGGGCTGCACTGCGTAAAACATATGCCGGAATAGTTGGTGGTTCATTCTGCTGTGGCGACCCCTGTATGTTTTGTATGAGTTTTTGTTGCCTCTAGCATGTGCTATGGGAATTTTGTCCCATTTTCTTACCTGTAGAATTGGGCTGAGATAGTACCGAATCAGCTGTCTGGAGACCAGTTACCATGGCACCGGCAGTTGTGTCAGAATAGTAGTACTGGGTTTCAGATGTTTCTCCCTCCACACTCTCCGACATTACACCCTATAAACAGATGCACACATTAACCTACTAAAACAACTTTTCTTTTTTTCCTGTCTTTCTACAGGTAGAAAAGACCAGATATATTACTTACAGGTGGTGTTGCTGCCTGTGTTGCTGTGGGAAACCCAGTCACCACACTGACTGCTGTGGCTCCGTCTGCATGGCCTTCGACCTGCCCGTCAGCCAAGTGGATGACGCGATATGTAACCTGAACCATTGGGATCAAAGATTTAATCATCATATCTTTTTATCTATGTTTACTGTGTATGCATGTGCCATTTACCTGTCCCCCTGTTCCTTCCGCTTTTAAAAGATGATACTTAATTTGCTGCTCTGTTGAAAATGCAGCTGCTGACTGGATGGCTGTGACCGCCAGTGAATCATCTGTTGTGTCAGCAACACCTGATAAAGCAATACGTGGAAGTTTAAGTTACAACAACTCCTTAGAAACTATTAATTAGTATAAGGGTTTTTTTGCAGTTGAGAGGTCAGGTATTTGATCACTGATAGTCTCACTGGTGCTGAATGAAACTGATTGTGGTTTCAAGTCTTGCTGGAGAAAATGATTAATTTGTTTCTTGATTTGTAAGTCCACACACACCCACACATGATCCAAAACCTTATGACCAGTCCCCATTGAGGCAAAAACCATTCATAATCACCTAAAAAAGACCACATATTAACGTCTGGCTAGATTATATGGTTTTAAAACAATCAATTCCAAGGAAAAACAAACTGGCAAACGGATTTTGGCCACTCAATAATGCATGAGATAAAAAGATTGACAAAGATTTCATGGTTGTGGCCCATGGTTTTGTTGGAATTAATGTTTTGCTTTATAAAGCTGCAAGATTGAAATCATACCAGAAAATTAAAGGTATCATATTGACCACAAGTTCAATGTGGTGTACAGCAAGGCTGAGTGCTTGGACAGTTGCTTTTCACTGTGTGTATGCACTTAGGAGATATCATTAAGAAACACAGAGTGAGTTTTCAGTTTCCAGATCTACATTTATTTGAAGCCCAATGAAACGTATCAATTAACAAACTTTAGAGAATGCATAGTTGATTTTAAAAATTTGATGAGTAACTTTTTACTTCTAAATTTAGAGAAAAAAAAAAAAGGTTTTCCATCAGTAAATTATGAATCATGAATGTAGCGTCTAATGCAGAAAAGTTAATTCATTCATTTATGAGTTCAAGTCTTGAGTGTTTTAATGTTACAAGCTGGTTCCACCACAAAAAATCTACTACATCCTAAAGTGCAAATTAGTTAGAGAATTAGAGAAATTAGTCCCAGAGTTTGGGAACACTGATTTGGAATTTAACGGATTTAATATTTAACTAAATCAATCTGAAAAGCGACATAACTTTCATTTATTTAACCACTTATTACCAGAATTTACATTTCAAATAGATGAACTTTGACAAATCTATTTTAAATAAGGTGGCAATGAAATAAAGGTGAATTGACCTTTTAAGCAGGCAGTCAAAACCTTTTGGCTCGTGTGTATAGCTGCACTCGGTTTAGCACTAGATGGTGCTATACAGGCTGCAATCTGTCAGTTAAACCGAAACTAAAGACTGACCCTTTGTTTGTTAATCCCCCTCAACAAAAGAAAAAAAGTAAATGACAATATCAATTAAATTCCATCTCACCGTCCTGCAGTATGGGAGAATCTTCAGGATCAGAACCTTTCCGTTTTCTTAAAAAAGAAAAATGTATACAGTATTATTGTTTATATAATTAAGTTTACATAAATACGTTTACATATTTATATAATAATGTAGACAAAAGTGTGTTAAATATAGAATAAACAGGGATTAAAGCGTGACACTTACGTCATATTTGTAAGCAAATATTGATCTGTGGTTCAGCTTTAAGGTCCTCAAACGTAAAAATCCACTTTAAAAAAATTTAATAAATAATAATAAAAAAAAACACATACAAAAACATTTGATGCACAGTATTTGAACAAACGCATTCGTTGATTCCAGCTCTTAAAATGTCCAACTCAAAGCAGGTGTGGCGTCGGCATGGTATTTTTACACCGCTGCGTTAAGTCCCACCATACTACCAATGTAGTGAGAAACCTCATCCAACGCTATAAAGAAGCCAATATTCCGAACTGATAACATACAAGTTGCCCATAAGCCATTTTTCGCACATGGATGCGAGATTACTTATATCAGCAGCACTAGAATGATCACGATTAACGTACCAAAACAAGGACCGACACAAAGCACTTAGCATGCAAGCTAACGTTAAGTTAACAAAGAAATTAAAACAGGCAGGAAAGTTGAGCCAAAACGCATGTATAACATCAATTATAGTGTCGTCTACCAGGGCGAAAAAAACCCTGGTTAAGATCCAATAAAATAAAAAGGTTACCTTTTTCACTTTAGCAGCAAACGTTTTAAGAGGCACAGGCCCTCCTGCGCATGTGCAGCAACCTTTAAGATTTTAGTGTTAGCACTAGAGGGCGCCATACACAACAGCATAGTCACTGTACGTGTTGAAAAGGGCATGTTTATGACGTAACATTTCACCACACCAATCGGAGTACAACATTATATTTTATTTCAGAATATTATAATTAAAACAATGCCAAGCATTGGGTTCACATTTACAACAATCCAACATCAAGTAAATATTATTTAAGGGACATGCATGATATGACAGTGTTTGACATCAGCACAACCAGAACCAGTGTACATATACTGAAATTAAAAATAGCCTGAAGAACCTGATTTCAGGATTACATTACAATTTTTGCAAGAGAGGATTGAAAAGTTGGTTTTGGTGGAGTACAGTTATTTCAAGAGATCCATTTCATGCTCACAGAAGCTCTGACACCAGTGGGAACGTGAGGAAGGCTAACATGAGCGCTACTCCACTGTGCTGCAAAACACTCCACGCTGAACAGGCCGGAAGCTTACCTGGAGGAAGAGTAAAGAAAATTAGTATCAGCCTGATCAACATCTGTCAGTTACTTATATTTCCATCCAAAGAAAGAACTTGCTTGTCAGTTCAAAGCAATTACTGATATTTAGCATTCATAAATAAATAACCCCCACCCCAAGCTAAAGTTTGGTCTTACTCTTGTCCACAGTCTGAGAGGCTGACACCGGTGTGGCAGTCTGTCTGATGAAGCAAGTGTAGTTTGTAGGTTTGCTGTCTGATAAACCCTTCAAATACAGGTCACACTTGTTATTGGTAATGGTGACATTGGCACGGTTCCTGAATGTGCTGTCTGGCGTGCTGCTGGTGTTGGTGCTGCCAATCAATTTATTGTCTGTCATGTAGTAGCATGTCTTTGGGAGCTTGGGGTCTGAAGCTGGAGTGAAGGAGCAGGACATTTGCAGGTTTTGATCTTTAGTCAAGCAGGAAGAAATCGTAGGGAGTGACTGGGAAGTAACAACACCTAAACAAACATAATAAGTTTAATCTTAAGGTGCAAGTCATTTAAGGACAGTGATACAAGACAGATGCTCTTAAATAGTAAAATTTACCAAATAGGAAAAGAGTGGCAAAGGCGGTGTAGCACATCATCCTGATCCCAGTGCACAGCAAGACCTGAAGCCAAAATAAGACCGGTTAGGCACAATACAATAACAGTAGGCTACTGAAGTAATATGTGCAGAAATGTGAATTGCGGTTTCAGGACTTCCAGCAATTGAGATGCATGTGCAAATAGTTTAAAGGGGAAACGTTTATTCCTGGCAGTGTCCAGATTACGCTAGTTATGTAGCAGATATGGGTGTGGTCATGACATAAGCAAACAAACAAATCAGTACTTTAACTGAATGCATACAAATCTCTACACAAGTAGGATATTGACACTTAAATACTGTAAAAATTTTACGCACACGATGCATGGACCCCACCTTAACCACACTCAGAATGATTTACAGTGACTAGACTGATCCGCGAATTACTTCCCTAAGGGCTTGTGCATCTTTTCATCTGAAGCAAGACCGAACTTAAGATTCTTCTGAAACCTTTGGACATTCTTTGGCAAAAATGTATCCCGTACGTCTGTAGGAGTCTAAAAGTAGTTCAAAACCCTCGAAACTGATTTCCACCTTCATTTAAACGAATAACGTGTATTGTTTCAACATAACTACATTTTCAGACGTCAGGAACACAAATCAAGACAGTAAACCCCATTGATTAGGTTGGTGGCGTTTGACCCCGCGCACCAGTTTTAGTGGCGTCTTTGAGATTGATGTTAGTAGACGTTACAGAGGACCGCTAATCAGACTGATGCGATTCTTACCTTATCGTTCTCTGCTCGAGGATGTTAGAGCTGTTGATCCGTTATAGAGACAAGACCCTCAGTAATGATCACTTCAGGAAGACAGAGATTAAGTAAGGGGAGGCTGCACGCCCACTTAAGCTACATCATGCCTTGTCATTAGAAAAAAGACGACGACCTGCCCATTACCACCAGCTGAAACTTGTGTACGAGTTACAATTCAAGAAATCAACAAGATAGCAATTAGAAAATAACCCGGGCTTCTTTGTTGGGCAACTTTGTTTAAAACAAATCGCCACACCCTTTATATATGCCTCACATTTTTTCATTGTGCACTTAAAAAAAGCCTATTATAATGCTGCTTTAGGACTGGGTTACTGAAGGAATAATTCAAAATAAATAAATAAAAGTATGGTAGGCTATGTTTCATTTCACACAAGTTTGGTCATCAGTTTGATTAAAATGTAGTCTACATTATTGATGTAGAGTCGTTTACACGCATGAATTTAAAGGAATACTTCAACATGAAAACCATCACATGTAATCACACTCAAGTCATCCTTGGCGTTTATGACTTTCTTGTTGGACAAAACAGAATGAAATTTTTAATAAATAATGTCCTTGGTCTTCCTCCCTATGTAATGGTATTGTTATCATTCACTTTCATTCAGAAGCTGGGAAGAGCCAGGATATTATTTAATAGAACTTCAATAGTGAAGGCATGTACACATAGCTTGAGGGTAAGACAATTATAGCTTAATTTTCATTTTGGGATGAACTATTTCTTTAACAATTAAAGGATAGTTCAATAAAAATGCTAATTTACTCATAATTTACTCGTCTTCAAGGGGTTTCAAACCTTTCTAAGTTTCTTTATTCTGATAAACCCTAAAGAAGATTTTCTTTATTTTGAAGAAACCGGAAAACCAGTCAATGTTTACAGATCTTTTAAGCTTTGTTTAAAATATCTTCTTTTGTGTTCAGCAGAAGAAAGCCAAACAGGTTTGGAACAAGTAAAGGGTTAGTAAATAATGACAGAATTTTCAGTTTGGTAAACTATCTCTTTAATAGTCATTTAACTAGTGTAATATTTTTTTTGTGCAGTTCATCATTGAAATTAAGTTTTTAAGATCACAAATTCTTTGTTTTATATATCATGCACAGATTACAAATAAAGTATAATTTATTTTAGCTATATTCATCATATATTGTGTAATTAACATGCTTCACACTTTATATTTAATCTATTTACTTTATAAACTATTGTTCACTTTTAATCTGTTCATCATTTTCATTCTGTACAATTTTGATTTCATTGCAAAATGTTTAAAATCTTATGCTTTTTTTCTAACAGTTTAACATTCTGTTTCTAGTAATTAACAAGAATTTGAATAATTCAGAATTCAATTAAAGAATTGGATTTTACAGGTGATTTTTACACTGCACAGCTCCTTTGGAGCTATTTTATTTTGAATAGTGCTGTGCAATATTAAATTTAATTGGAAAACATTACAGTAAAATGTTATATTCAAACATTGGAAAAACAAAACATTATCAATTAGTTTTGACTTCAGTACAAAGACATAAAGATTCTGAAGTATTTATATGAATAAAGTATAAGAACAGGGGTCATAATTAGTTCCTGGAGAGCCAGTGTCCTGCAGAGTTTAGCTCCGACCCTAATCAAACACTCCTGAACAAGCTAATCAAGGTCTTACAAG
Organism: Danio jaintianensis; assembly: GCA_903798115.1. NCBI lineage: Eukaryota > Metazoa > Chordata > Actinopteri > Cypriniformes > Danionidae > Danio > Danio jaintianensis. Next base: position 9,225,354 of record CAIGQV010016645.1, read on the forward strand.
GGCTGCGTTCCACTTTTAGAAACACAAACTTCCCTTCCCATTCCTGCATTTTGATCTTAATAATTTTTAAGTGCGTTCCACTTCATCAAGAAGGACAGCTTACATGGACATACCCCCAATCTTAACAAAGAGAGCGAGTCGGCTTCATTTGTCCACTCCAGTTTTTATATTTCGCAGAATGCAACGCGATTGTGACGTCAGAACAGTGTAGTTACCAAGGACTCAAGGGATTAGAGCATTCCATTTAAACCCATTCCGATGCTCTGCCAGTAATGGACTCTTTAAGGTAATCAATGACGTACATCCTAGGGAATGAGATGGAGGGACGTTAGCAAATGAAGGCCATAACAAACTGGACTGGAATGCAGCCTATTATACTTGAAACTTCAAGGGAGGTTTATTGATGAAAGTCGGAGATAAACTCTGTAGGGACACGGACTCCAGGACTGAGATTGGTGACCCTTGTTTAAGAAAGTCATCATATCTGGGGCCCTCAGCATTAAAAACTCTTAGTAGTCCTATAAAACAGACTTGAGACATGCATCATCTCTTTTTCTTGAATAGGAATCTCTATTCAAGAGTAACTGTAACTGATTCTAACAAATAACAGCGCTTTTACAATCTCCAATCTGTGTTGCTGTAAGTAAAAAAGATCCGCACAGGTTACACTCTACATTCCTTTATTGTTTTCTGTGACATTTCTCAGTAGATCCTTCAAATTATAAGACAAAGTGATGGAAAGATACAGTAAAAGAAGGGAAGACAAAGGAATTCCTCCCAATTAGTGTGTGAAATGTGCGTGTTAGTGCTTGAACATATTGCTACGCAGTCTTTGTGAGTCATTATGGTCAAAAATAAAACAAAGCACTACATTGCAAAAGCACAGATTATACCTTAAGTCAACTTAAGGCACTTAAAGTTGGTGCAAAAAAGCATGTGCAAGAGCAGCTAAACAATACAGTGCAATTAAACGTGTACCTACAGCATCTGCACTGTGCATGCAAGCGTAATGGAAGACACATATAAGTATATGCAAGTGTACATCAATATTTAGTTTTTAAGCTAGACTCATTCTTATGTTCTAGGTCTGTATCATTCTTCTCCTTGAAATGTTACTGAAAAAAAGTCCTTCAGTTGTTGTACAGGATATTTAGTTGCATCATGTGTGAGTGTTGCAATATAATATGTCATCAGTGATGATGTCCTTCAAACAGAGTTGTCCTTATAAAGGTGATAAACAGAGACAATGATCAAGTAGTGCAATACATTTTGCACTGGACAAATTGCAAGGATCAATAAACCAGCCAACCAACCAATGAGATTATAGATTACGGATTTCACTCAGTTGTTTCTATAAAGATTACAAAAATGTTAGCAATAAAAAGTATAACTTCTTTTTGAGCTACTATGACTTGCTTGTTTGAAGAAGGCGCATAGTTGGATATAAAGATCCTATGCCATATAATAAAATAATAATATATATTTCTTATAACATAGAATACTGTAGTAGGTGATAGATATGCTGAATGGCTGATCGTCTCAAGCTTCTGCAGATACATCTATGTAAATTCTTCATCTGAATTTAATGCAATTGACAATCATGCTGCATTAGTCTGACTATAAACGATCACTTCATTACACAACAAAAAACCCTTTTGACTGGAAATGTTTTGAATAAACTATTTTTTATCAATATACTACATTTCAAAGGTTTGGGGTCAGTAAGATTTAAAAAATGTTTTTGAAATGAGTCTCTTTAATTCACCAAAGATGTATCTTGTAAATAATAATATTATGATAATACTTCAAATGTATTGTGATCCTGGACAAGCCCCCACTAGAGTTAGACAAATTAAATATTTAAGGCATCAATAACTAAAAGCGGATTTGAAGAACATACTGGTGTGATGTCTTTTCATACAAATCAAATGGAGGTTTTTTTTTGTTGTTTTTTTTAATTTTAGGGACATTTTCAAAAAAATATGCTCCAACATTTCTGAACTACCAATAGTATGTGATGATTGCATATCAGATAGGTGTGTTCTGGGGCTTTACCCTTGAAAATCTTAACTTCTTTTGTTATTTTGTCAAGATCAGACATTCATGAGGAAAATTATTAAGATTTAAGAACTGATTTATAATATAAATTATAGATGTAATCTGAATTTCAACTGGAGTGGCACCTTTTTCTGTGTTTTTGTGATGATGTTGCTTAGTGTGTTTAATTTGTTGTAAAGCATGCAGCACATCTGGTGGCATTGGAATGTTGCCTTTCAATACACAACAATACATTTCAGACTTTTTAACTCATAAAATTAAACCAGAAATTACACCTTTAGGGCACTAAAATTAAACATTTATGCATTACAATATTTTATATTTGAAGATATTTAAATTGTATTCTGGGCAGCACGGTGGCGCAGTGGGTAGCGCTCTCGCCTCACAGCAAGAAGGTCACTGGTTCAAGCCTCGGCTGGGTCAGTTGGCGTTTCTGTGTGGAGTTTGCATGTTCTCCCCGTGTTCGCGTGGGTTTCCTCCGGGTGCTCCGGTTTCCCCCACAAGTCCAAAGACATGTGGTATAGGTGAATTGGGTAAGCTATATTGTCCGTAATGTATGTGTGTGAATGAAAGTGTATGGGTGTTTCCCAGTGATGGAAGGGCATCCGCTGCGTAAAACATATGCTGGATAAGTTGGCGGTTCATTCCGCTGTGGCGACCCCAGATTAATAAAGGGACTTTATTTAACTGTATTTTATCCCTGTGATTGCAAAGCTGAATGTTCAGCATCATCAGTCCTTCAAAAACTGAAATTCTGTGTAACCTTAAATATCTTAACTTAGTTTTGATCTGTTTAATGCATCCCTTTCTTTCCAATGAATTAATAAATAAATAAACATATTGACCCCAAAGTTTTGAATGGTAATGCAATAAGACATCTTAGTTTCGAGCAGCTTTTGAAAATGTATATTTCCTTGGGCCAGATGTGTCACTTCACAGTGAACACTGATGAACTAACAATGACAATCGCCATTTAAATTTTAAGTGGGGTTGTAAAACAAATTAAAAAGTCAGTGTAAATAAATAAATAAAAACCAAACACAGAAGTAAATTAAAACGTGAAAGGCAGTTAAATGTGACAATGGCTTTGACTTTTAGCCTGCTTGTTGAAGTGCTGGTCAAACAGACAGAAGCCCGAGAGAAACGGGGAGGGATATCATAACTGCAAGCATCCACGGTCCAGTGTGGAAGAATATGCTCAATGCAGAGCACACCAGAATATTTCCTGTTTGAAACACAGAAGACACATAATGAGCAACAGAGCACCAGTTGAGAAAGCATGTTGTGAAAGCTCACAAATGTTGAAAGGAGAAAACATGACAACACATTTCATCTCAAACAGGAACAACTAAACACCCAAGAAATATTTGTTGCCTTCCAGCATATGTTAATAGTCTTGCTGAGACATGTTAAACTCACTTTGGTGGAATGCCATGCTGTTCTCCTTCCAGGTGCTTCCCTGGTAAACCCTGCATGTGTAAGTATACGCACGGTCATCAGACATTGGCATCCAGGTGAGGCGACAAATGTTTGGCGACACCAGGGAGACATTGGCACGGCGTCTGACCTCAATATGAGGAATCAAGTGGACTGGAGTATTTGGGTAGGTGGATCCCATGAGTCGCCCATCCTGTCTGAACTCGCAGAATGGGCCTGGAATCTTGTGGGTCTCAGGGAATTCACAGTCAACCTGGAGGTTTTTCTCAATGTAAGTAAGGCAGGAGAACATCTGTGGCCCTCGAGGGGTGTTCCAGAACCAGGAGTTAATATCCAAGAAGCCGGGTTTCTGGTATGGGTTTGTGGCATTGACGACACCCACCATACATGACAGATAAGCTGCTGGGAGAAAAGCACAAAAACTTAATTTAGGCTTTTGTTAATGCATAGGGAACAATTGATATTTTGGAGAATGAGATGAACATTTAGTTGTTTTAATAGAAGCATTATGTTCCTTTGCACACCCAGGGTTTCTTCCTGAATAGAGAACCTGCATCAGATTTTGTACCACCTTCACCTTTTGTCAAAAATCAGGTAGGCGGTTATATCTACTGACAGACCCCAGGTGATTCTCAAGCACTGGTCTTGTGTTAATTTAACATTACATTTAATGTTAGACTCTGTAAATTAGATAATGTTTTACTTAATAAGGTTACAAGAATAATGCAAAATGTGTTTGTTTTAAGTAGCAAAAACTTCTGATACCTACACACATATTTTTGATCAGGAAAAACTGGAAGCCTAATTGTGCAAATGCCATCAAAAATGCTCTAAAAAGTCAATATAAGAGTGCAAAAATATAGATATTTAGTGACACTAATGGCACCAAAGTGAACTGAACCGCATTTATACAAACAATGTACAAAAGACTAAACGTGATAAACTAGCTACATATACTCATGGAAAAGTTGCAATAATATACTGATAACAAACATCCAAAAACAACTTCCATTTAAGGGTGGATCTTGCGTGCTTACCTCTCAATACCGAAATAAGCACAACAAAAATAACAGTGGTAAGAAAGCTACATTTAGGAAAGCAACTGATTATGTGATTCTCTGAAGCATGGGTAAATGTCATATCTTTTTGATTTGCCTGGCAAACACATCCCATATGTTTCATATAAAAACAAGTCAACCACATAGTACGCCTGAAAAGGTCTTGTTTTTAGGTTTCATCTAAAGCAATTTATAGGTTGGCAATGATAAAGTAATATATACATCACTTTCGTTTTGTTTTCAGCATTGTAAACAATTTCAGGGGTAAAAAACAATTGCTCCTTAAAGGGAAAACCTAATTTCTGACTCCATTTTCAGATTTGTGCTGTCAAAATTCAGAAACTGACCTGAGTAGACTTTGAAACGCTTTAAAACAGCATTCCGTGGAAAATATTTTTGCAAGAGCAGATATCAGGAAGGGTAAATGGACTTGATTTGTTGCCCTGTATTGTACTACATTTTACGACCTTGGAATGTTTGGATCAGTTATCTTTACTTCCCACTGCATGCTGGCTGCTCTTCTAATATAAAAATGTTTTATAGATGATAGTGTTATTTGTGTCCATGTTTGATTAAATAAAATCATGACACCAATACTGAGTATAAGTATTCTGACATGATTTGAAAGCTTGATTTCAGATATGATTTCAGAAAAATTGTTAGCCATAATTAAATATAAGTAGAAACCATAGACTGTAAAGGTAGAAACATATATTTTGTTCTATATCCACACAAACATTCAAACTAATTTCTTTTTTAATTAAAAGGTCTGAATGTGAGCTTTCAAAAAAACTTTAGAGGTTTCTAGTTTAGTTTTTGTTGTTTTTACCTACAATTACATGTATCCATTTTACATGTGTACAATAACATGTAAAAACACTTTCATTCATTCATTCATTTTCTTTTCGGCTTAGTCCCTCCATTAATCCGGGGTCGCCACAGCGGAATGAACCGCCAACTTATCCAGCATATGTTTTACGCAGTGGATGCCCTTCCAGCTGCAACCCATCACTGGGAAACATCCATACACACTCATTCACACACACATATACTACGGACAATTTAGCCTACCCAATTCACCTATACCACATGTCTTTGGACTTGTGGGGGAAACCGGAGCACCCGGAGGAAACCCATGCGAACACGGAGAGAACATGCAAACTCCACACAGAAATGCCAACTGACCCAGCCGAGGCTCAAACCAGCGACCCTCTTGCTGTGAGGCGAACGTGCTCCCCACTGCGCCACCGTGCAGCCCCTAAAAACACTTTCATTTTCTCATAATACATATTTCTGCACCAACAGAGGCCAAAAAGTCTTTAAGGACTCCAACCATCCTGGTAATTCTCTATTCACCCTGCTGCTATCTGGTATGAGAGTAGTCTGATGGTCAAAAGTGATAGACTTCTGTGGAGCTTCTGCCCTCAGGCCATCAGGCTCTTAAACTCAGCCTTTCACCACGCTCAGCACTTTGTCTTTATTTATTGCTGCTATGTAACAACCTCCACAACCTTTTTCAAATTTATGCGTACAGTCATGGCCAAAAGGTTTGAGAATTACATAAATATTGGAAATTGGAAAAGATGCTGCTTAAGTTTTTATAATAGCTATTTGCATATACTCCAGAATGTTATGAAGAGTGATCAGATGAATTGCACAGTCCTTCTTTGCCATGAAAATTAACTTAATACTGAAAAAAACTTTCCACTGCATTGCTGTCATTAAAGGACCTGCTGAGATCATTTCAGTAACTGTCTTGTTAACTGAGACGAGTTTCTTGACAAGCACAAGGCTAGAGATCATTATGTCAGGCTGATTGGGTTAGAATGGCAGACTTGACATGTTAAAAGGAGGGTGATGCTTGAAATCATTGTTCTTCCATTGTTAACCATGGTGACCTGCAAAGAAATGCGTGCAGCCATCATTGCATTGCATAAAAATGGCTTTACAGGCAAGGATATTGTGGCTACTAAGATTGCACCTAAATCAACAATTTATAGGATCATCAAGAACTTCAAGGAAAGAGGTTCAATTCTTGTTAAGAAGGCTTCAGGGCGTCCAAAAAAGTCCAACAAGCGCCAGGATGGTCTCCTAAAGAGGATTCAGCTGCGGGATCGGAGTGCCACCAGTGCAGAGCTTGCTCAGGAATGGCAGCAGGCAGGTGTGAGCGCATCTGCACGCACAGTGAGGTGAAGACTTTTGGAAGATGGCCTGGTGTCAAGAAGGGCAGCAAAGAAGCCACTTCTCTCCAAAAAAAACATCAGGGACAGATTGATCTTCTGCTAAAAGTATGGCGAATGGACTGCTGAGGACTGGGGCAAAGTCATATTCTCCGATTGTTTGGGGCATCTGGAAAAAGGCTTGTCCAGAGAAGAAAAGGTGAGCGCTACCATCAGTCCTGTGTCATGCCAACATAAAAGCATCCTGAGACCATTCATGTGTGGGGTTGCTTCTCATCCAAGGGAGTGGGCTCACTCACAGTTTTGTCCAAAAACACAGCTATGAATAAAGAATGGTACCAAAACACCCTCCAACAGCAACTTCTTCCAACAATCCAACAACAGTTTGGTGAAGAACAATGCATTTTCCAGCACGATGGAGCACCGTGCCATAAGGCAAAAGTGATATCTAAGTGGCTCGGGGACCAAAACGTTGAAATTTTGGGTCCATGGCCTAGAAACTCCCCAGATCTTAATCCCATTGAGAACTTGTGGTCAATCCTCAAGAGGCGGGTGGACAAACAAAAACCCACTAAATCTGACAAACTCCAAGAAGTGATTATGAAAGAATGGGTTGCTATCTGTCAGGATTTGGCCCAGAAGCTGATTGAGAGCATGCCCAGTCGAATTGCGAGGTCCTGAAAAAGAAGGGCCAACACTGCAAATACTGACTCTTTGCATAAATGTCATGTAATTGTCGATAAAAGCCTTTGAAACGTATGAAGTGCTTGTAATTATATTTCAGTACATCACAGAAACAACTGAAAAAAAGATCTAAAAGCAGTTTAGCAGCAAACTTTGTCAAAACTAATATTTGTGTCATTCTCAAAACTTTTGGCCACGACTGTACATACCTCTGCATAATCCTAACTTGTTCATTCATGTTGAGATAAATATCAGTAAAGTGGGTACAATAAGGTGTCATTATTCTCCTCACATTGAATACAAAGAGAAAATAATTGGCAGGAAAAAGACACAGACCTGACTTACATTTAACAGTCAGTTACAAATTTAATATATACCAATATGGCAGTTTCTGTAACAAATTAAAATAACAAATCTTCTTAAAGAGTCTCAAACTATTGGTTTGAATATTTGCTTTTTATAAACCGCTGTTTTCAGAAAGCACACTCTGCTCTGATTAGTAGGATGGCCCATTTTTTCTCAAAAGTATTGACTTCAGTATTAATTGGTACTGAACATTTAGTAATGTCCACATGTTTGTGTGCTCAACAGATATGACAGTGATTGGCTCCAGTGATCATCATTTTAATACTCTTGTGGGATTACACTGATACAATGCATTGTTTGAAAGCTATGTCTATCTGAGGATCCGTCTATGAGGAGATATATGAGTGATCCACTGACAGATCAGCTGATAGACACAACATTTTCAACACCTGCGGTGATTGTAGCCAATCACAGTTATATATGTTAAGTATGTAAAGTCAATGGCCAATCAGCTGTGTTTAAGAGTCCACTCAACAGCCCTCAAAATGCAATCTTGAAATGCTGGTATCATAATTTTTTTTTACTTTACATAACTGATTGTTTGTTTTTGGTGCCAATTTCACAGCTTCAGTGATTATAACAGCCCTATATAGAAATCTGATGATAAATTACATGTGACATACAAGTACAAGGTTGGATTTCACATATATTTCAAATGATTGCAAATATGGTCATTTACATATATTTTTTTCAACCATTGAAATTACAAAAACGTACATATATGTATATCACCTAGAATTTTATATGAATGTTCATATATGGCCATATTTTTTATTTTTATTTTTTGATGGAAAGCACGTCATGCTAGATTAGTTTTGTCTCTACAACCAATTCTCTTCATCACGTGATGTTGACATCACACAGGGTGAGTGAAATGGATGCTCGTGAGCAGCCTACACCTGCAGCTTTAATGAATTATGTCATGGATCTACAAATATCAGTGACAGAAGTGAAACCAATGGCTTGTTTCACTCTTATGAAACTTTCTCTTATGAAATGTATAAAGTCTATTATTTATTAGATTTACACTTTAGATATACTGTAAATTGCCCTGCAGTATGCCAAAGTATGCATTTTTAAAGCTCCAGCTGTTTCATTTAAGATTTACAATAACTGAATGCATGTTAATAAAATAGATATTTTAAAAGTAATAGTTGTCAATTATTTTATATTTAAAAATAGATTAGAATAGTCTCTCATCATTTACTTACACTTCGCTTGTGAAGTGAGTTTCTTTCTTCTTTCTTTCTTTCTTTCTTTCTTTCTTTCTTTCTTTCTTTCTTTCTTTCTTTCTAGCTTGCACTCATTGACTTGAAATTTTCATTTTTGGGGCAAACCATCCCTTTAAAATTGGGCCTCACACCATCTCATTATTAAAAAGGACGTTTTACTTACATAACACAAAACAAGTTGCCAGTGATGGACAAGACTTCATTGCCTCTTCTTAGCAGGGTCCAAATGAAATGTCTGCCTCTAAACAACCAGCCTATAGAGAAAAAATATTAAAAACGTTAGACTTATGTAATTTTACGAAAGCATGCATGAGATCCAAAACATTAAATAACGGTCCTGCTTAAAACAAAGGTCATTATGTGGCCCACTGTTTTAGGTGACAGTTTTATTGCTCAGTGTCCGAAATCGAACCTTTACAGTTTTCTAACCTAATTTTATTCAGCATATACAAATAAAAAACTCGGTTGGGTTAAAACGAAAAGTAGGCTACTAAATTACCGCATACCGCAGACCGACCCATCCCATATCTGTTCAAGGAGACTTTAAGTCATTCAAACAGGAATATTTTCCCATACTGAAATAATTGCATCTGAACACATGCAAAACAGGCGGTTATTAAGGCTAGCTATAAGACGACATTTATGTTACCTTCAAGACAAATTCGGGATGTTTCCTCGTCCGCAAGTAAAGGCACGCCTGTCCTGCTAAAGGACGCGAGTCGATGGAGATGCTGATGAAGCCGCAGCTCCGCCGCAGTCGAGCGATGAATGCAGCACAAAAAAAGCAGTGCACAAAAACAGCTCTCCCCTTGAAAGATTATTCTTGCTAAATTAATCCGAAATGTCTCGTCCTGTGGTTTTCCCGTTATTAAAATAACTGGGCAACCCTTGCATTTCTTAATGCAAGGCTGCGGTTTGCTTGAATCTATAAACCAGAGTAGACATTATTAATGATGGTGCAGTAAACCTAACCAAACAGGTTAATAAGGAACTTATAAACAACCCCACGTGCCAAAGTAGGCTATATTTGGTCGTCCGTATGAATTTAGATCGCTCAAATGATGACGCAGCATCTGAGAAAGCGCACGTCAGTTTAAGCTGTCCACCTGAGGTCGCTGTGCACACGAAATTTAAACTTGCACTTTTATGCACTTTTATTTGCACTCCTTTATGTGCAAAGGAGTTGGTTTATCAGACACTCAAATCTAAAATCTAAAAAGACACTAAAATCTAAAAAAAAGTTTCAAATCTCCCACATTGCTTCCTTTATAAACATTCAATAAAGAGATTTTTGTGAAAAGTCTGCAAACTTTGCCTCAAGGGTCAATGCTTGCTCCTATGGACCATTTTGAGGGATGTAAACAATAACAATGGTCCTAGTGTATTTCCTGTATTACATTTTGAATTTCCATAGCTTCCAAGAATTCAAAAAGGTCCACATAATGATAAATAATGTTATGACAGCCCTTTTAACATTAAGATATGATTAAATTGCCTCTAGTTACAGTTATGAAATAGTTTGGTAACAAACAGGAAATGTTCATGGGCCAGTGACATCGCCACATTGAAATGGTCTATTCTTTTCTCCATTTACTCAACCTCAACGTGGTCTATATCACACTAGAATCTACCATTGCAAGGATGATATACTGCATTATCTTTCATTTAAACCCCATGATGACCATACTTTCAGCTCATATCTCTGCTTGGAAGAGACATGGATTCATACAAAACTGATTTGATGATGGAGTATCTGCAGCCTTACAAAAAGCTCCTTGTAATCCCTGCAAACCCATCAGTTGACCACAACATTGCATGCTCACCAGCCAGGACAATATGGAACCTTAGGGTAGAGTTTGATGACCAGCTGAGCTTATCCACCCACATCTCAACAACGGCCTAGTGGCCTGGTCATGTAGCTTTGGCACAATTCTGACCCTTCCAGTCTGAATCCACAGTACAGCTATTCATCAAAGCACTTGTAATTTTAAGACAAGACTATTGCAATATGCTTCAATAGTGGGTCTTCCAACCAACACAACTAAAGCTTTGCAGATGATCCAGAACACAGCAGTGCATCTTTAATAAGTCAAAGAGAACCCACGTGACTGATCTCACTCTAATGACCATATTTGTGGCTATATTGAATACTGGCGTTCAGAACCACTGCTGGAACAGACTACCTCAACTCGCTACTACAAATACATGCTCCCAATCTCCTGCTCAGGTCACTGAACAAGTGACACTTTGTTGTTCTTTCACAACGGGTCAAATGAAGCATGGTTTTATTGTAATAAAATTGTAGCAAACTTTTTTTTCCTTTTTTTATAAACTATTATCTTCTCTAGCTCGTTTTCTAATTTAGCCGTCTAACAAATCTGGCATTGTTTACTGACTTGTTTAATGTTGGCTTTTTATGCACTGCTTTCCCCCACTTTTGTAAGTTTGAATGAAAGAACGTGCTAAATACACCACTATAAATAGTGTTATAGGTTGTGCCCCCCTCTGTAATTTACTCTGTAAATAAAACACCTCAGGTTTAAAAAAACAAACAAAAAACCAAACACACGTCTCAGGTTATTCTCTCGTGTTCTCTCGCCTTTGGAATGAGTCTCTGCATCGATGCTGCCCTCTGTCGTAGTGGAGAGCGATTACGACCAATTAACAAGTAAGAACGTGCACTTTTACGTATATATGGTTTTTAATTTCGAAAACAAAATATATTTCACGACGACAACTACAAGTATTTAACGAATTAATTTCAAGTGAACTATTCTTCCATCGATCCCATGCTTGTTGCAGAAGCGTCCCATCTCCATGGCAACGCCAGGCAAGCAAAAGGAAGGATTGTCTCGCGGCCTGTAATCGTCGAAACTGCTTATAACAAATCGTGTTTTAGTGCTTTTGAACTTAACACAGTAAGGTTTGTTTAGTCATAATAGCGTCGGTGAACCGAGTTTTTCAAGGTGTCGTCTACAGGTTGAAGAGGTTCTTTTAAAAACATAACTAACATGAAAATTGTCAAAGAAGAAATCTATTTTCTTTATTTCGATAAATCATAAAATCGTTTTTTGATCTATAATATTGTTTTATTATAGGAATCAAGGAATCAGAGATGGAAAGTCCTCGTATTGGTGTGGTGAGAGACTCGATGCTTCATCGTCCTCTATTGATTAAGGTCAGGACTGATATTTATTTATGGATTTGACTTGTTATGTTAACGCTGACTTTAAACCTATGCAGCATGCTTTGTATGATTGTTTATTCTTAATTATCAATAAACACACTCATAATTACTATTAAGGCAAGACACTGCATGCAAGTAGGGCAACAACAACAAAAAATACTAATAGTTATCTTCATACTTTCCCAGCAGTTGACAGTTTGTATTAATACATTTCTGTATTACAACGTTTCTAAATTGCCGTTGAAATTTGAAAATTAGACATTATTAATCAAATTTGCACTATTTGCATAGATGCCGCTGACTCAGTACAGGAGAAAACAGCCTTTAATAGTATTGTAAGTGAAATCTACAGACTCAACTTGATAAAATGCTTTAAAAAAAACACTGTAGTGAATGTTTTACTTACATTAGACTGAAATGAAAAGCCAAAATTGACAGGTGCATAAAAACACTTTTTGCCTGTATTGTCTTGCCTTAATTTAAACATTACTGATGTGCTATAGTGGAATTTTAACATTTAACATTTAGCATTACCTTATTGCTTGGAAACATACAAAAACAAAAAACAGCACCACAACTAGAATGATCACTAGATGGCAGAGTTAGTCTCTGAATAATTCTCACCATGACAGTCAAGCTTCTGAGAACACTGACTGCTAATAAGATAATAAGTAAACCAAGTGAAAAAAGGATACTCATCCAGAATGTGTAACTTACAGACAGTTATTTACAGTTTGATGCTTAAAGAGAAAGTTCCCCCAAAAATAAAAACGGACACCGTTTTACCCACCCACAAGTTGTTCCTAAAAATGACTTTGCATTTTTTAATGCACAGATGAAAGTGAGATATTTAGTACACATTTAACAATTAAATCCTATTCAGTTAATAAAATTATGAATCAGCTTTAAGAAAGGCAAGAACCTAATCCAGCGAAACCTTATCTGTTTAGTGCAAAAAGCAAAATTAAGATGCAATTGAAGAATTTAAAAGTTTCTTTGTGTCAAGGACAATTTAGTAATCTAAAAGACGTAACTGAGAGCTTTCATTGATATTAAAGTTTTTACAGATCCATATCTGCCAACAAATACCATTTTATTTTTAAGAGCTCGCAGTACTGACGTTTGTCGAATAGTGTTTATAAGATGTCCCCCCATGCCTTCTCTTCTAGTTAACCTTCTTTGAGACAAAGCGCTAGTCTTGAATCTCTAACTAAGTACATCCAGCGTATCTTTCATCTAATTCTGCTTCATTTCAACTTCATCAACTCTTCCAGTGGAGCAGAAGGAGAATGAAATGAACCCGCACAATCCTCAATGTTTCTCTTTTTCCTCTGCTCCCATGGCCTTTCTCTCTTTTCACACTCATCCAATCATCCTGTCCATCCCTGGTGGGATAAGACGCCTCCGTCAGACCTTTGCTTGCTCTCGCCCCTCCTTTCTTTCTAATGTTCTCTAGGGTTATTTGATATGCCCCTTTTGACTGATGCAGAAAATAGGATTACTGTATTTAAATGACTATGATAATGAACTGTGTGCATGTTCCCATAGTCCCACGAGATCAAGGATTTCTCATTCTTTTTCATTGTGAGCAGTCATAGCTACAGGTTTTGGCAATGCACTGGAACAATGACAGAGTCATCTGTGAGGATTTAAGCTTTTGTTCTTGTGGCGTTGCCTGATGTTGCTCTATTTCTTCCCTCTCGTGCGTCTAGTTGTGAGGGCTGTAGGTTCGAGCGTTCACCCTCAATCAGCAGAGGCTCTCTTTTGCTTGCATGCTGTGTAAAGGAAGAGCCACGAAAGGCTCATGTTCATTAAGAAATAGGCCAACTGCAGCAAGTCCCATGTGCTGAGAGCATCTCTCGTCGGCCTGCACAGTAGTTGTTCATCATCGCAGGAGTTTTCTCTGCTTATGCAGGCCTGATGTATGGCTGTCCCGTGGGGAAAAGGGACATATATCTTAGTAATGTGCTAATGGGCCTCAACATGAAAAGGAGATGAATTAGTCTGCGTCAATATTTTTAAATCAAAATTCAAAATCGGCATCTATGTTTTAATAAAGATTCCATTGAACAGAGTGGGAAAAGATTGTTCTGATTTTTGAAAATTTTCCATAAAATTGAAATGTTTACTGAAAAATACTTTGAGAAACCTGAATATTTATTCTTTGTATGGGAACATTTATTTTGAAAGGCTTAGATCACTCCAAAATGAATTTTTTTTATCATTTACTGACCCTCATGTCGTCTCATCCCCATGCAATGTTTGTTCATCTTCCAAACAAAAATGAAGATATATTTAATCAAATCTGAGAGATTTCTTCCCTCCATTGAAAGTCTGTTCACCCAAAACTCTGAGGCTTGAAACTGTTTGTAAAAGATCAAAAATAAATCTGTGTGAATTAAAGGGATAGTTCACCAAAATTTAATCACCATTTACTCTCCCTCGTGTGGTTCCAAGCATTTATGAGTTTTTTTCCCCACTGAACAGATATACTGATAGCCATTAACCATCAGAAAAAATAAAATTCTATGGACGTCAATGGCTATCGGTTTCCAGCTTTTTTCTAAATACCTTTTTTTTTTAAATTATTTATCCAAAGAAGAAAACTCAGATATGTCTAAAACAAGTGGAGGGTGAGTAAATGATGACAGCGTTTTCACTTTTGGGTCAATCTCTATAATTCATCCCTTGGAACTATCCCTTTAACTCAAGAATAGACATGAAAAGACATGATGGACAAATATAATAATTTTTTAATAAACACTGATCAGTGAACATAAGCAGAAGCTCTATCAAATGTGAACAAACCTTATTGGCTCTTGCGGTAGCTGAAAGCTTTGGTGTGACACAAAACAAACCTCACAGGTTCTTGCACGTCAATGAAGTATGTTTGAGCTTCCAATGTGATGTGAATAAAACCTCAAATCAATCTGCTCATTATATAAAGCTCCTCAATCCTTACTGATTTTTTTTATCTCTATGTCAGAGTTTTGAGCAAACAAACTTTCAATTAAGGAGGAAGTCTCTCAGATTAAAATATCTTCATTTGTCTTCCGAAGATGAACAAATTTCCAATGGGTCTGTAATAACTTGTGAATGAGTAGACAGTGACAAAATGTTCATTTCTGGATTAGAACATTTTCTGTGTTTGTGACCAAAAAGTTGATAGTGAGGAAAGGCTTCTCCTCTCTTTTCCTCTCCTCTTGTTAATTCCTTTTTGATGAGGCATGGCCAATAAATCCTGTTTTCATGCCTGTATTCCCTGATGACCAGTAAATTAGAGATCAGGGGAGCAGATTTGGGGCTTTTGTTGTTCTCTGGTGTCTGGGAGAGCCCTGCTGTGCAGCAGGCTGGTTGGGCCCCATTCACAGTCCCCTCTTCCCGCTCATTACCATTCACTTCATTCAGCCTATGTAGCTAATGTTAGACACACGGCAATCTGCACTTCATTCTTAAGCAAATCTGTACTGTATCCGATATTCGCCTGCAGCACAAATTTATTATGCATATGTGGTCTGGCCTAAAGCAGTTTTTTGCCCGAATTAAACTTCGGTATATAAAAATAAAATAAATGCAGTTTGAAAGCTCAGGGTGCTTTAAAATGCATTGCTAGAGTGTGGGATTTGATATAAAAACTCAGTTGCCTACTGACTTTAATTGGCCTCTGGAATGTATTTGAATTGCAAAAGAACTGGCCCAGACCTTGACCTTCACCCACCTTTCACAGGCATCTTCAGTTTGGCCCGTATTCACAGCTCTCAATAACACCGCTGCGAAGGTGCTTTAGCTCTCACACGGTCACTGTTGCAACACCGGGCCTTATTATTAATGGGATCCAGCTGGGACCGCTGTAGATACATGCACAGAGAGACAGATACATAACCATGAACCTAATACATAACTGTAAACTGCTTGCATAATAGACAAATGTAAATGAGATATGTAAAGAGACCTTTGGCATATGTAGTCTGTCATAACATGGGCTCCATGCATTCATTTATGGATTAAGAGAATGGAAAGCATATATCATTCTTGTCTGTAGTTGTAGTGCTAACTA
>CAIGQV010016645.1:9242012-9316854 GCA_903798115.1 Danio jaintianensis
ACTATTGGTGGAGTCTCTGAGGCCACTGTCTGCTGGGGAAATGACAAATGAGAACAAGGAATAATATAAGTTACTTTATATGTTTTCAAAAATATATTGGCCTTTTTACAAAACAGTTTAATTGATTCTGTTATAACTTATTTGAATCACAAGAATGCTAAAAAACATTGAAAGAAAAACTGTTTAACTGATTTTAAAATAATAAATAAAAATAATGACAAAACACAAACAATACGAAATTATACCAAGGCTGTCTTATTTCATTTGTAACATTTTTTCTCTTATTATTATATAGGACAGTTTTACCACCCTAATATTCGTTACTTTGTATTGTATTGTATTGTAATTCAGAACATTAAAGTCCCACAAGGAAAGGTTCATACATATAATGATAAAAAGTAATACATAATTCATGCTTATGAATGTTAGTGTATACACTTTTCCGATTTATATGCTATGATATTTTAGGTCACCTTGATGGGATTCCTATCCTTTGACCTTAAAGTACGTTTCTCTTATATGCAAGTATTTTTCCTTCTTTGCCTGGTTAATTTTTAAAACTCATTCATGAAAGTAATCCTTATCAATAACTCCTTTGGCGCTTTATGCAGTTTAATGAATAATAATTTAGAAATTAAAACATGCTCACTGCATCATTCATATCATTATAGTCACAGCTTTCTATCATATATTTTTTATTCATGCGATACCAATTCTGAATTGAAAAAAAAAAAAGCTATATGGTACTAGAAACATTTGTTGTGCTGCGTGTTGGATATTTTTGTGATAACTGATACTTTATTTTAGGATTATTAAATGAATAGAATGTTTAAAAAACAAAGCATTTTGTTAAATTAGAAAATTGTTGAAAACTCTTACCAACCCCCAACTTTTTGACAGTGGTGAATCAGTTACAATTTACTGTATTTTTAAATAAATTAATAAATAAGAACAAAAAAGTATTGTTATCAACCCAGAAACAAACCCATTTTCATTTCGTGTCCATGCACAAATTTAGCCCAGGTTAAAGGCAGCTTGAACTCGTGCGCAAGTCCAATTACGGTTCTTCCTATTCGCATGCTTGGTTTAAATGCAGTTTGTGATCCAAGCTGTGGACTATTTTTATTAAACACACACACACACACACACACACACACACACACACACACACACACACACACACACACACTGACAAATACACACACACACACACACACACACACACACACACACACACACACAAATAATTCAGCATACATACATCTAAAACGGCAGGATAACACTCATCTGTATTGAAGAAGGGTAGCAGAAGCTTGCCCAGACACATGCTCCCAATTAGCTAGCCCTCTTTATGGAAATGCCTCATCAATTATACCCAAAGCTTCAGGATTTGCCACACATAAAGAGAGTTAGCATCTTAATAACCAGCCAGACTATAGAGTAGATGAGATGAATGTGCGTGGATGTTTGCGTTGCACATATGCGCGCATTGACATTCTGGGCCTGATATTAATTTGGAGTTGACGGATTTAGCTAGAGAAGAGAAAAGCTGTGATCTGATGTGAAAGTTAGGCTTATGATTCCTCTTTCTCCACTTTTGGCATTTTTGACCCAATTCTTATAAATAAATGTTTATTTTTTTTTTTAGCTGGCTTAGACATTTGACAAATTCTCAACAAACTCTCAAGCGATGAGGCGGAAAATTATTAGATTATAGTTCTTCTCGGTGTCTTTAGAACAGAATATGAATTCTCTTTGCGTGAATTGTAACGGATCACACTGCGACAAAGACACAGATTCTTTCCTCCAACTTTCACGTTCTCGCCGCCATTCGTTCCCTCTATTTAGCTTAGTTGAGATGAAGAGATTAATCGTAAGCCAGTGTGCCTGCTGTCCTGTAATCAGGCACCAGATGGCGCTGAACCGAGCTGGAGGAGTGCGATAGTAATTAGTGGAGACAGTTCGGCACGCATTACCGCCATTATCCTCTAATCATCATCATGGGCATTTTTATTTGTAAGTCTGATGGAGGAACTCATGGCGAAGCTGTCTGTCGGCACCGAAAAGATGAGTTGATCAGGCCTGGCTCATAATTCTCCATGCCGCTGCCTGAAAAGATTAAACCAGTTCCGCAGGGAAACCTAGTAGGTCTTGGACAGGAGGTGCAGAGCAGTTTCATCCAGAAGCTTCTTCTCTGAAATGTGTGCAAATCTAGCTGTCGGGAATGATGTCTGGGTGAGATTTGGGCGAAAAAAAAGACAAATACCACATGGTGTTCGCTTAGAGAGACAACATCTGAGAAAGAGAAACTTGTGCAAGTGTTCAAACAGAAGCGGTGACAGGACTGAACAGTGTGGCGATGGACTCTCAGGGTCAGCACTAGAAGCTAATCTCAGCAGCTCAGGCCAAATCCTAAAAGCACACACGAGAAAGAGAGGCACAAAAGGACGGTGAAATTAAAGCACGGGGGTCTGAATGGGTCTCCTTAGCAAGAGATGATTATGTGCTCTTTTAGCCTGTGCGAATAATCTGCTCCTGCTGACCCTGCTGTAGCCTCTCCTGAAGCGGCACTATTCTCATGCCGGCCTCAGCTTCATTCAGTGGGTCCGTGCCTGGTTAATGAAAACACAATATAGAGACAGATCACCAGTAAATGACAATTTAAAAGGAGCTTTTGCTTAACATAATCCTTCGCCCGACTTGCCTTTTCTGTTGTCCCCTTCTCTTTCAGCTCTTTTACTGCGAATGAAAGGCCCAATAATGTTTTGAGGGGTCTGATTAGCCGTTTTACGCCAGCGGTTAACACGTTCCTTCAGGCGTCTCTAAGTGATCTCCTCAAAACAATCTGCAGATTAAAATTGCGAAGGGGATTAAAGAGCTGCCCGAGAAGCCTGGTGGCACTTACTCAAAAGCTTGGCGCTTTGATATGTTTCAGCAGATATGTTAACTAGAGGTTGGGTGTCTGCGAGTTAGAAAGGCCAAGCAAGATTTGGGTTATCTCAATTTGGCCGTACTTAGGGATTCGCCTTGAAAAACAGCAGCGTTTGGCAGTCGCATTCGCATTTCGGAGGGCTTTACTTGCCAGCCGTGATTGGTGGGGGTCCAGTGACAAATATCTTTCAAATCCATTTTTCAATGTAGACTATTCAAAGCTCCGAATAATGAAGGATTGAGGGTTTTTAACCAAGAATTATGTCTTTAGAACACGGCAAACACAACAGCGATCTCCAGAGATGATGACAGACTCACCACGCCGAGTCTTTTCTCCTTCCAAAAATCACATACGGCAGCATGAGGAGAAGCGCCGACATGAATGTAACTCTGTGAGTGACACATGAGCACACCTCCCTCATGTTCCATCTCAGATCAAAGATACATGCTTGTGGAGCGCTCAGGCACCATATTCCACAGATCACTTTTGATACATCCGGTTGTCACCTTTGCCGTGGTTTGATTCTCAATTTTACGCCATTTTCCAAGCTAAGCTGCTCTTAAAACAAGGCTTTGAGCTGTTTAGCAGAGCTCAGAGAAAAATAGTGGGCTTTTCTTTTGCCCCCATGAGAGATCTTCTCTGAGTTGATGATGATGATGGGGGTAAATACACACACACACACATACAAGGATAGGATAAGTGTTGCCTTTTTCAACTCTTCAGCTGTCAATCATCTTACAGTTCTGACTCTGGAGACGTATATCATACTCTGTGTGAACTAACTGGACTACATAGTGCTAGCGAGTCCTAACTGAAGAAATCAGCCTACAAGATCACTCGCATCAACGTTCAATGGGAATTCGATTCTTATTGAGCTGCCAGATACTGCAGTCATTTGGATGTCTTTTGTGGCATGTTTTATGCTAATAAGCTTGTGCATAATTATGATTTTATTATTAGATACAATCAGATGCTTTGGTGTGTTCCAATTTGAAGGTGTGGGTCGAAAACTGCCTGTCAATCAAGAAATCAGCTGCCACTCCAGAGGTCCATAAAACTTTGACTTTGTGATGCATGCTTTGTCTCGCGACGTTAAATGCTTCGGTTTAACAGCGCCTTTATTGTGGTGATGTAATTGAGACTGATTGACAGTTTGATTGACAGTTTAGAGGTTCCGAAAAAAAAAAAAACAGATCGACTGTTGGCTGTCAGAAAATATACACAAAAACTGCCTCTGGCATAGATTCGAAAACGGAATTATTAAAATGTATTTAAAAATTAATCAACTAATTAATTTACATTTAGCATGAGTTTACGGGTGATAATTATTACATATTTAATTATGCTCTTGATGAAACCTCGAGTACATACAAAATAAGTAAATAAAAGATAATAAAATTAAAAAATAACATACAAGTGAAAAAAAAAAGTATGTACACTATCATTTTTATGAAAGGGAATGTCCATATTTTAAGATAGGATATATGAAATAATTAAATACATGTAACTATTGTTAGGTATTGCATAGTTACACCGGAGGAGAACTTGTGGGCATTTTAACTGTTCATAGATGGCCTCGAGGAAAAGCTTTTTTAATTATTATTAAATGTTATATTATAAATTTAATGAGGTCCCTATTTCTGTAATAGACTGCAACAGGTTACAAAAGTCTAAAACTAATTTTCTCCAAAGGGAAATTCAATTCCAACAATAACCTTTAAATACAGACCATGAGCTCTGAGGTAGTAATTTGATTGTAAATGATTTGTGGAACTCATCGGTTCACATTAATTTAACTTATATTAAAACAATTGTGTTTAATACCAGAATTCGTGGTGAAAAACTACATATACATGTGGTACATAACTTCCACCAATAACAGAGCAAAGTGCTCACAATGAAATCAGCCTCTCAAAATACTTAAATATTTGTAAATGTGCAGATTCTTGAAATGTTTCTACAAAACAAGTAACACCTTTAAATGATCAGTTTTAATATTATATTGAACATTGTTTTCAATTTTTGTTTATTATTTCATTTTACTTAGCTTAATGGGATTGTAGTACTTTCAATTCTTTGTGTCAATAAAGTTTTGCGTCTTTTTGTCCAATTTTCATATATTTATGTGATTCAAAGTTCTTTAGGCTTCCTGGTAGCTGATTGGTTTGGTTCGTGGTTTATAATGCTTTAACAAAGACTTTACTTTTAAATCTCTGTGGAAAGAGCAAATGAGAAAATACTTCTGCAACCAAATTCTGCTGAAAAAATGACTTCAGCTGTACACTGTAAAAATGAGTAGCTGAATTATATTAAATCAATTCAACTTTACAAGCCATTTAATCCTGGATTAGGCCTACAGTAAACTAACTTATAAACATCAGATTTAAAAAAGGTTATTTCAATAAGTAAAAGTACTAAAGTCTGTGTGAAATCTAAATGTACAATATTTATTTTGCTAGCGCACATTATTCAATGTTCAGTTAATCCGTGCAAGTTAATCCACTGAGAAAAATGTTGTTTTGGTAATCATTTTACCCTTCTCTGTTGACTACAGTTTGACAGCTTCAGCCACAATATTCTTGAACCACAACCCTCTTTACCGTTAGTTTGCTATGAGGGAATGATATGTAGAAAGAAATCCCCGCCCCCTGCCCAATTTTCCATTTTCAGTATATCAACATACCGAAATTAACGTCTCAGCAACTACTGGTTCACGCAGACTATAAACATATGTTATCATGACTCATTGATCATATCATATGTACAGAGTGCATTCATCTCAGCACTATGTGTTTCCTATATAGCCAACTCTTGGAAAGGCGAAGTCGAGAGGACTGTCCTATCCAGGACCCGAGTTTGTTTTCGGGACAGCGACCATAGTACAGGATGGAGGAGTACCAGAAGGTAAGTGTCAAAACAACTATGTAAAAGTGACACAAGAGCAGTACTAGATTTGCCTTAAAAACTTGGCTATACATCGAAAGCATCATTACCGGATCATTATAAACCTCAGTCTCTGCTCAAAGTCAAAGCCTTTTGTTTATGAGACACCACACCCACTCCCCATCAAGCCCTGTCACAAGATGATGTCACAGTGTGTTTTCTTCAGTAAGTGTCCCCTCAGGCGCTCTGTCAGTGCGATTCTGTTAGCATGCTAAACTGCGCCTGGCTTCGGCACCAGCTCCTGTCTCACACTTTAATTATGCTTTTCCAAAACGGACGACAGGCTCTGACTGCAAGTGTCAAGCCCTTATACAGTCCCATGAACTCTGATGCAGTTGTAGGCCGAGTTTACCCTGTCATGCTTATCTAAGCTTAGTCATCACAAATCCTAATGGAAGTATTATTGCAGAAAACTGATCTCTGCTCAGTTTTTGAACATGTCAACAAGAGCCCCGCCGAAAGCCTGTGCCTACTGCTATTTAACGCTGCCAGTCAACAAAGCCATTAAAAGCTGTTGCCTCTGCCCTGTACGGCTTGCTGATCCATCTATGGCTGTATCGAAAAGTTGCAATAGTGCTAATATCTCTGCTTGAAGTGTTCAGGAGAAGGAAGAAGTAGATTTGTAATTTATTTTAAAATGTCAATATCAATTTAAGCAATTTATGGGTGCTTTTTTTATACACTACCCATATAAAGTGGCTGCGCGGTGGCTCAATGGTTAGCACTGTCACCTCACAGCAAGAAAGTCGCTGGTTCGAGTCCTGGCTGGGTCAGCTGGCGTTTCTGTGTGAAGTTTACATGTTCTCCCTGTGTTCGCGTGGGTTTCCTCCGGGTGCTCCGGTTTCCCCCACAAGGACAAACATATGCTGGATAAGTTGATAAATAAAGGGACTAAGCTGAAGGAAAATGAATGAATGAATGAATGAATACCCATATAAAACTTATTTTTCTGTCATTAATCTGCTTTTGTTAGCTGTCAAACATCCAAAATGATGTTGGTCTTGTAAAACATTACTTATTTAGAAAAAAAGTGTATTACACATCCAATTCTTTATTTTTACAAATGTAATAATTCTTTTGAAAAGGTTTGATTGTTGCTGTTAATTTACTCATCCATAGGGTGTCCAATGTTGTAAGTGAACTGTCCATTCAAGAGGGAGAAAGAGAATTTAAAAAAATAAAAATAAATAACAGTACAAACTTTTTCTTTCAGAGGATATTTCTTCATTTAAGTTTTTATAAAAATTGTGAGTCTGAAAATCGTTTTTCTTGATTTCTGTATGAATGTAACAAAATTGTCTTTGATTCATGCTTCTTTTTTAAGATTTACCCTCTAAAACATGCCTTTGTGTATTCTGCAGTTTTGCCTCTAATGTAAATGTTATGTGTAACACTGACTGGTTGTAAACAGTTTAAATGGATATATTCAGTCAAGCCCAAAATTATTCATACCCCTGACTTAAATTTACTTAAAGAATTTTTTTTTTCCCACTATGACGGCTCTTGTACATTGTCTTATTATCTTTCAAGAGAAGCATGTATAATTTCCGGTCAAAAAAACCCTTTCTGGTTGAATAAAATAACTTTAAGTCAGTATTGACTGTATATGCAGTACATGAGTACACCCCCTTTGGAAAATGAATATTTTTATCCATTTCTCAGTGAATATAGGCAATTACTTTTGGTGCATTTAAACGAAACAGTTTTATTAAACAGTTGTATCTATTAAAATAAGTCTTCGGTAACTAAACATCTTTAGTAATAGAAAGATAATACATTTAAATTCAAATGTTATTGACAAAAAACAAAAAAATTACAAACTACAAAATTTTATGTGTGTATGTGTCACTTGATTTTTCCTGTTTATTAAAATGTTATTTATTATTTTTCACCAACATATTAATTTGGGTGTTCTCATTTTTGGACTGTGATCTTAGTTTTCTTGTTAGATGAGTAAAAAACTATAAATTTGTAAATTAAACAAAACCAAAATGCTAGTAATAAAAAGACTTCTTATCAAAGGAATTCTGTGTATGCATAGTATTATATTATATCTCTTGATGTGTCTTTTTCAGCCATCTCCAACTGGCACACTCACACTATGTCTACCAGAAGCCGAGCAGCAGAGAGGGATTTTATTGCCCTGAACAGAGAAGGGGTAAAGTCAGGCTTGGTCACTGCTAAAGAGCTTCACCAGTACCGCGCCACTCATGACATACGCCGCAAACCGCTGACCAGAGAGGGCTTTCGCAGGTCTGCACCACCTTGCTTATCACCAGACCATTCATTCTTTATCTCTAACAGGTGAGTGTAGGTGTACATGGTTTTCAATTGAAACGGTTACTAGACATTATTTGAAAGCACAATACATTTTTTATATAAAAAGGAAAGAAACACACCTAGGTTTATACACACCTGTAACTTTAATAATACTTACTTTCTCCAGTCTTTGTCTCTTTCTCTGTTTACGTCTCCCCCCACACAAATATACTCTCAAACACAGCGGTCAACATTCAACACTTGATACTGCAGAAAGAGAAATATTTGTCAGCCAATAAGTGTTATCTATAAGAACATTTCAGAATAGTTTGCTCATAGACATATTCAAGAGCATAGGAAATATTACAAATTATTATATTTTAGATATTTGTTTCAGATTCAAATTGTACATATGTAATAATTGCTAATACTTTATAATAATAATAATAACAACAATAATAATAATAATAAAAACAACAACAATAATAATAAGTATTATTATTATTATATAATTTTAAAATAGTTATTAATTAACTGTAATACTATTATTATTATTATTATTGTTATTATTATTATTAATAATAATAATAGTTATATTGTAAATAATAAAAATATAATAATAAAAAAAAATCAAAAAAAAAAAAAAAATAATAATAATAATAATAATTTTTATAATAATTTTTATGATTATTATTTGGGATCTTTAGAAATTATTATTTTAGGAAAAAGAATGATGATATTGCTCTGCAATAGATGACCTAGTAGACAAGACACATATGAACCCTTTTCACAAGATGAGTTATGACATGTTTAACGGTCATCATCAGCATCGTAAATCCTTGAAAGTTTTTAATATTTAGATAAAAAAAACACGTATGTATATTCATATGTATTTATGTATGTTATATCATCTTTGCATCAAATTACAAAAAAC
Organism: Danio jaintianensis; assembly: GCA_903798115.1. Lineage (NCBI taxonomy): Eukaryota > Metazoa > Chordata > Actinopteri > Cypriniformes > Danionidae > Danio > Danio jaintianensis. Next base: position 9,251,081 of record CAIGQV010016645.1, read on the forward strand.
AAATCACCACTTGTTCGAGGCGTTTCTAATGCAGTGTCTATGGACAGGACAGTAAATTTGACGTTGTTCTCTCTTCTGGCTGCCGTTATCAGTCTCACAAAATTAGTTTTTTCCTTTTTCTAAAAGTCTTGATAACACCATCATGGAGATTTTCTTTTATTATTTCAGCAAATAAGATTGTGAAAAAATTGTTTGTTGTACTCTCCAATTCACTGCGCTCTAAGTTTATCCAACTATGATGACTTCTGCTGCTGAGAAACCCAGAAATGTGAAAATTGTCCATTGTCTACAATTTATCCATGGCTAAAAATTTTATTAAATGTAACATTCAATTTTCAGTGTATTGATGTTAGGCTAAATAAATCCTAATATGGCTATAACTCACTTGTCAACCTTTCAGCAAGTATTTTAGGACTCTTGGGTAAGTATTATATCTCTCAAATAAATATTTGATAATATTTATAATATGTCCTCTTCACTTTTCCTATCATTCTCACTCTCCCAGATATATACGTTTATGAGCAGGACCCTCTCTCAGGACATTTTTAAGTAGGAATATGAGGCAGGTTGGTTTTGATCAGTTTAAAAAAGTGATTTAGGTGATGCAAAAGGAAAGTGAGAGAGGTACAGCAATGTGTGTATACCTGTAAGAAACAGAGAAGGGAAGAGGAAAGCATTCATCTATGGCTCTGTGTGTCCACTGAGAAATGACACGGGCATAGATTATTACAGCCGTCCGCAGCGCTACAAGCTCCCTTCACTCCTTCCTTCTGCCTTCCACATGCTTGCTTTTTTGTTCTGGTCCTTCTGGGCCTTGATACTGTTGAAATGGAGCTGAATTATTTAACTGAAAACACAGCTTTGTGCCCAGACTTTCTCTTTCACTCACACACACACACACACACACACATATGCTTGATGTTGATACATCCAGTGTGAGAAGTGTTGGGTGAGAGTGTCTTTCAAGAGCCAGCCAGGAGGAAGGAGGTCTGGAGCAATGAGAGGTAAGATCAGGGGTCCACAGGGACTTGTTTGGCCCTGCACTCTATCCATCAAATGCTGTTTGCCGATGCCATGGTCAGCCCTAATGAGGGTGTGCTCGGATCCTTGCACAAAATGTCACCATCCCCATACGCACACATTAAACACAGCATACACCGGTGCAACACTGTTACATCTTGAGGTGTCTGTTTGAGATAGAAGAATGTTGTTTTCACCGCGTCACACCTGGCAGTCCAGCATCAAATACTAGTGAAAGGGAAATGCTCAGCTTTCCTCTGCAAGTGCCAGAACCACACCTAATGTTGGGATAATTGTGGTTTGGAAGGCATCTTCCAGCATATATTTAAAGTCAGCATGAAATAGCAGTTGCAATAGTATTTTTTTTCCATGTTGTGAAGTGGCTTGTCAAGAGTTTTCTTCTCTACAAAAAGAACCAATAAGGTTGTGCAAGCTGCTTATTATGACCTAAAGTTGAAGGATTAATTCATTCAAAAATCACAATTTTGTTATTAATTAGTTACTCATCCTTATTTTATTCCAATCCCCTGAGACCTTCGTTCATCTTCAGAACACACACATTCGAGAGCTTTTTTACTTTCCATAGACAGCAAGGCTTTGAGAGATGTTCAAAGTCCAAAAAATGAGCCAAAAACATTGTCAAAACATTCCATCTCATTTCTGTGGTTCGGCTGTAATCATATGAAGCTCCAAGAACACTTTTGTTTGCCAAAAATGGTAAAAATGCCTTTGTTTCCCAATGTTTTCTGTTCCATGTCAAGTCATGAGTGTGCATGTTTACTGTGGGGAATATGATGTATTGCCTTTAGATACAGCAAGGCCTTTAGATACCCATAGAGGACCTCATGATTGTTGCGGTCTATAGACGATCAGAGAGCTCTCGAATGTGTGTTCTGAAGATGAACGAAGGTCTCAGGGGATTAGAACGAAATGAGGATGAGTAATTAATAACAGAATTATCATTTTTGAGTGAATTAAACCTTTAACTTTAGGTCATAATAAGTCGCTCGCACAAACAACTTTATTGGTTCTCAGAGAGCTCTAGGATTTCATCTAAAATATCTTCAGTTGTTTTTCGAAGATAAACGAAGGTCTAAGGGGATTAAAATGGCATGAGGGTTAGTAATTAATAGCACATTTTTCTTTTTTGGGTGAACTGATCCTTCAAGCACCCTTGAGCTGGTGCAATAATAATGTCAGCATTGTGTTGCGTGTGCTGTCATGAAATTACAAATGACCAGTGTTACCAATCATTTATATAAATGCAATGTACAGTAGATTGTTTCTCAGTCTCAAATAGCAGTATTTTCATTTGGCTGCTGTGCTGGCTGACACGTTGATAATGTCAAGTCTTCATTATATAATGCAGATTGTGTCAAAGTAGTCAGGTATGAAAATTCATCAATATGAAACACGCTCAGTACTTCAGGCAGTTCCGCAGATAATCTCTGCCAGATTTAGTTCAGTAAGAATGTCAAATGTCAAAAGATGTGATTCAACATGTGGATGTTTGTTCACACGATCACATGAGCCTCACATGAAAATATTCCAAAACTAAGTTTCACATGTGTTTCATATGTTTCAAATGTGTTCCAATTATTTCACATGTGATTTTTTAACGTGTTTTTTCTGTAAGGGTGATTATTGTTAACAAAAAAAATAAATAAAAATAAAAGAGTAAAAATCACTTCCTCCAAGTTCTGCAGAGCCTGACAGAAACTGCTTTGTTCCGTTTCAGGCCATCTACTCCAATCTCAGAGCTCATCGAGCACAAGTATGCTCAGAGATGGCTGGAAGAGCAGCAGGTCAGAGACAGAGTCCTACAGGCCCATCAGCATAAGAAGGTCTGTAGAAGAGGTCACAGTACGACTCCCCGTATTAACCTTTACTGCCTAGAAAAAAGAAATTAAGCCATAAGTATCTACAGCATCTGACTCTCGCCTTCACAGGCTCAGCTTGGACGTATACAGGACACAAGAACAACCCTGCTCCGAAAGAGTCAGCCCTTGCCTGAGGCTCCGTCCACGTGGAAACTGCCTCGATTCCAGAAGGTGAAAACCACCCAGACTTTCACTCTGTAGTCTTCAGGCCATTCAGTTAATTAGTTAGCTTTTTTAAATCTATACAGTACACAATTCTGCCACATTTGTACCAACTTATTATAATTATAATGCATTATTTGTTAGTATTTCTATTCATTTAGGGGTTTAGATTAATCACACTGAAATGATAACCAGGAATCAGTGTACTGTACTGTGTTTGTACAGTAGATCAATGTGACAGAGACAGAGAGAGAGCGTGTGTGTGTTGTGACAGTGTGAAAAATGTCAGCTGAAAGTAACAATATCTGCCTCAAGCACACACAGACACATGCGCACACTCACTAGCCCCTTCAGTTTTCGGCCCCTCTACTAGCCTTAACGCAAAGCACCAAGTAAATCAAAAGTGCTTTCTTTTTATTGGTCTTTTGCGTTGACAAGCAGACTAGCAGCCTGACAGCTCTACCTGACAGCGGTGCATGAATATTCTCTATTGACAATCCCCAATGCTTCCAATTATGAAGGAATCACACTCTCGCTGAGCTAATGATGGTCCTTCCACATCCTTCACAAACACTGACGGATCACCTCAAAATATATGCACTAGCCACAATGTTGATTTACACAGGGCTCCAGATCACTACTAAAATCACCATAATGCAACAAAAATATATACTTTATTAAAATGCCATCAAAACCAGTCAAGAAAGATTTGTGTTTTTGACTGTATGTGGTTCCATTAGATATCATGTCCCTTGAGTGTGTGCTGGTGTTTGTTAAACACAACAACAATCACAGCAACAAGCTATTATAATTTGGGCATGATTCACCAAAAATATCTACCACAAATTGGTTATTTTTAATGATTTTAGGTGTGTAAATTGTTGGAAGGTTTGGGTTGATTTCAATAAACTCGTGCGATTTGAATAAGTGTAAATGCTGACGTCTAAATCATGGTGGGAATCAAGTATATAAATCAAGACCACTGAAAATTCTGTTTCCAAATAAACTTTAGTGTGGTTGACTGAAGACAATTAAACTAGCTAAAAACAGAACATGATGTATACGTATCTCCTGCAAATTAGTTTTTTCTTGTCTTGGTACAGTGTTGCACAGCACAGTATAATACAGTAGTTGAAAATACGTTTCTGTTTGTGTCCTGGTGCTGATTTGACTTTTTTTTACACCTTTTCTTAGCTGTTCAGGGTTATTTAATTTATAAAAATACTGGTACACCAAGCATTATGTTCTGCAAATATTTTATGTTATGAAATATTATGTCATTAAAGCCATTCTTTTTTTTTAGGTCAGTCTTAATAATGACATTATAAACACTTAGCAAGCCAGATTCAAATTTATTCATTGGTCCAAACCAAACAATGCAAGAGAACCAGGAGAACTGAACTACTAGTGCGAACAACATGCTTAGTTAAAATAATTCACCAAATGTTTCCAAATTCAGTTGGGTCAAATTTAAATTCAAGTTGTGTTTTTCACACTATATAAAATTGAAGTGTGTAATTTCAGACAGACTATGGCTGTATATACCCCTATACCCTCATTCATTATCACTTACATTAGTCCACTAATATAGTCCTCTTAAAGGAATGAATGAAAACAAGTGAATGAATTTGAGCACTCAGTACACCAGAAGGGATGCCATTTTGTTTGCGCTTTGCTGTTTGATAAATCCCTCAGATGGATTCTATTTTCATCTTCTTGGTCAAACCCTGTGATAGTTATTTAAAACGTATCGAGTTGTCTATTAGTAATGACACAAAGTATTTAGATTTGTATGAAATTTGATGTATTTTGAAATGTTTTCTGAAACTCTCACAGTGCATTATTGGTATCATATAGCCATTGAGTGTACATCGGTTGTACACTCAATATTGCGGTGCATTGTGGGATTGATTAAGTGCAATTCAGAACGTCTTTAGACACCACCAAATAGCTGTTCCCTCAAACAATGCACTTTTTAAGGTTATAGGGGCGATTTCTGATACAGCCTATGAGAGACTTACTGAAGGGGTGATGAAGAGAACAGAAACTGATGTGTTATGCCGCGGTCACACTAGAGTTTGAGCATGCAAAATTCTGTAGTACGGCACTACGAAAAGGGGCGGGATTAAACAAGATGATTAAAGACTTTAAAAAGTGAGCAATTGGTCCATATTTTAAATTTTGGTACAGAGGGGTCATATTTTGATCTTCGATTGGTCTCACACAGCCACGTGATGCGATTTCGCAGATCAGAGTTCACCAAGCTTGAACTTTCCAATGCAGCGAACTGCGAAACTGTCGCATTCCGGTCGCATTCGCATGCGTATGAATGGAAGTCTATGGGGAGAAAAGTGCAGTGTGACAGCGGCTTGAGTTATTGTTATGCTTCATCATGGAAAGTAATGACTGTTGGTAAAACTACAACAGGAAACAATCAAAGGGATAGATCACTCAAAAATGAACTGTACTCACCCTCAAGTGGTTCCCAACCTTTATGAGTTTCTTTATTCTATTGAACGCAATGGAAGCTATTTTGAAGACAGCTAGAAACATGTAAACACTGAATTACATAGTAGGAAAAACAAATACTATGGAAGTCAATGCTTACAGGTTTCTTGCTTTAAAAACATTATTCTTTTGTGTTCAACAGAAGAAAGAAACTCGATAGGTTTGGAACAAATCAAGGGTGAGAAAAGGATGGCAGAATTTTCAGTTTTTGGTGAACTACCCCTTTAAATAAAGTGTAAAACAGCAAATTGGAACAAAAACTAAAGAAGTCACTTCAAGCAAACTAATAATAAAGTAATTCAACAGTTTAAAAAATATACATTTTATGATGCAGTGGCATTTTTTTCCATTTTTTTCTTCAAAAACAGATACAGTAACGCAAAACAAGCACACACCCACACACAGAACAACATTATTTTGGTCTGTTTGTTTTTTATATATATATTTACACTGCTCCATCACGAAACATGCACATTATGTTGGACTCTCACTTTTATATCCCACATTGCTATGTTTTTCCTTTAACTCTTTCCACGCACTCCCCCTCCATCCTATTTTTCCTCCCTGTCTGGATTTCCTCTGCAAATTACAACCCCCTCCCCAACCTCACACACATTCACACACACACACACGCACGCACCCTGTGGCTGCCTGTCCTGTCGTCCACCCTCAGTCGGCTCTAATGAGGGAGGGAGAGTGTTATTTTGGTTGCACGCCTGCGCTAAATTCTCTCTTGTATGACAGCTGATGGAGAGAGAGAGAAGCGTTAACCTTATAAAAGATTTACCTCCGCTCATTACAGCCTGTCAAGTAGCTGTCCTGATAGCACCAGCTTCGACATTTGCATCCTTGACTCTCTTCTTCATTCTACACTCATTTTCTTCATTCCTGTTGTTTGTTTGTTTGTATTGTCACCTTCCCTTACATCTCTTTCATTCCACCCTTCCCGAGACGTGTGTTCCTCCTATTTAATTCAAAAAGGTTTGGAGGTGTCAAAAGTGTTTGTGGGAGGCAACAGATTTTTTTTAGAGGAGAAAAAGGAGAAGGAAAAACAAGGAAATATATTTAAAACATGATGTGACAAACCAGTAAAGTTTCCGAGTGTTCGGAAACATGCTATAAACTAACCTTTGGAAGATATAAAATACTGAATTTTGTTGATATTTTTGGGACATATCTGCTGTTTTGAGCCATTGTTTAAATTAAATTTGCTGTGCGAGCTCTATTATTTAATAGCTGTCAGTATACATTTTAAAGTACCGGTTTAAATGCTACAGAAAAGGGCAAAGCGTGCTGCGTTTTACAAAGCTCCGTCTTTTTTTAATGTTCAGCTATTCTGACTGCACTTTCGTGTATCAAAACAGAATGTCTGCCGTCTTCCAACAGTGCCATCCATGTTACTTTTCTCTGTCATTCATACCTTTTTTGTTTTCAGCGTTGAACTACAATTGGCCTTAGTCTGTATTTATACTGCATTTTAGCAGATCAGATGAGATTGTGGTCTTTTGCTTTGCTACGTTTCTATATCCCAGTCTGCTGGATATCAGAGAAAGATTTACTGGACTCAGTGTTTTTGTATTCTGCAGGTGGGAGCTGCTCTGGACACCTTTCGAGATCCTGAAGCCCGGAAAAAAGCCATGAACGCCCACTGCTCTGAGTCTGCTAGCAGGAGAGGGATTCTGGGTCAAGGCACTTACACGGTGGATTAACAGAGTTATAATTATTACATCTCAGTGCTTCTGTGTATCAGGCTTCTTTCTCAACTATTCATCTTGTAATGTGACAATAATGCTTCATTCATTGAAACCACGAAAGGTATCAATTTAATAACAGCTTATTATACAATTAACACAATTATTAATTTTAGCAACCATATGAAGTAGGTTTTTAGTCGAAATTTATTATTTTATTTTATTCAGTTTTATTTCTGTTCAAATAAAAACATGGAGGAGCAACTGTGTAATTATTCCTTAAAAATGTATTAGTCATACATTTATTGATAAAAAGTTATTAACATTACTATAATTTTATGAAGTACATTCCACTGGACACTAATATATTTCTCTCATAATTTCTTCAATTAAAATCAAGCTTTTTAATTGTCAGGTTGATAAAACTGATTGAGTTCCCGTATAATATGATGTTTTTCGTCACATAAATGCTCATGAAGTGACTCAGAACAGCTCTGGAGATGAGATTTATGTTCATGTTCTCATACAGTGAGATGACAGACACTAAAAGCACCAAGTGTGAACAACAACTCTCCATTCATTCACACAGAAAACATACAGACTTCATATTTCAATCATGTTTTGCTGGTCAATCGTCATAGGAATTAGTTAATATTGGCTCCTAATTATTTTTTATTTATTCATCAAAATTTTGCCAAATTCAATAGCTTATTCCGTTTTTAGCACTCTATAGGGCCCTTCAATTCTTACTATTTGATATGATATTTTTATATATGTAAAACTAATGCCTGCAAATAATGTAGCATTTTATTGATATTAATTATCACATAATTAAAGTGTTAAAATCTGCTCTGGTTGAGGGTCTCTGGACTGTACAAGTAAAAAAAAACAAAAGGTATAGCCTAAATGCCGTTCTGCTAAAAACAAAAAAAAGAAAGGAAAAAAAGAAAACGAAATGAAGTGCAAATGTAAAATACAACAGCTTGTGCTGCATCCGTATGTCACGCGTTACGTGTCTGCAATTTATTTAGGAGAAAAGAGGGAGGGTTGACTGTGTTTCTCCCCCTCCCGCCCGCAACATATACGTGATCATCACCCCCCAAAAACACCCTTTAACCAATAACGACGTGGCGCTCGGGACAAACGCGGAATGGATACCTTTAAAAGCGCGTTCCTCCTCCGGCATTGGCTGTTTCCTTGAGGGTGTCATTTTCAGGTCGCGGAGATCACTGCCTGTGTTTATACTCCGTTACACGGGTTTAGTCCTCGCAGACCTGGACTAGCACTTTACACATCAGCATCGGGCTTAGGTCAGAGGATTTGGGGCTTGGTACGGGTTGCAGTCGAGTCTCTAGAAAGCCAGATAAGTTTTCAAGTTAACGACTAGTTTTCCGCTGAGAGCTGACCGTGAGGGTGAGTAGATAGATGTACCTGTCCTTGGTGCTGAAACTGACCCGCGTGTTCACGTTTCGCTTTTGAGGAACTGTACGAGAACATATTCAACAAAGCAGAAGCAGCTAAATCGATCTTAAATAAAGGACTTGTGACTTGTTTTCTGGGAAAGGATTAAACAGTTTTTTAACGGAAATGGTCAGAAGTTTAACGTTTTAAATCGGCAGGTTTTTTTTCAGCTGCATTACCAAAACCGGTGTCATAAAGGACAAATGCACATTTGATATTGATTTGACTCGCGATGGAGGTATCAAACGGCTCGAGCTTTGGTATCGAGTCTATACTTTCTCACAGAGCCAGCAGCCCGTGCATGTCTAAGGGGGAGTGCAGGTCTCCGGCGGAGCTGAGCCCGCGCTCGGACCTGGACAGCGGCTGCTCGTCGCCTCCTTCTCCGAGACGGAGCTCAGTGGAGGACGCGGTGCACAGACACGCTCGAGCCCTCGGACTGGACTCTCCTTTACAAATATCCCAGCAGCCGAGGACAGTCACGTCCTCCTTCCTGATCAGAGACATTCTGGCGGACTGCAAACCTCTGGCAGCCTGCGCTCCTTATTCCAGCACTGGACAGTCAGCACAGGATGCTGAAGACTGTATGGACAAACTTCACAGCAATTCTTCCTCGGACAGCGAATACAGGGGTGAGACAAACTACATTATTACACTGGAAAGAAAGAACGAAACTAAAAAAAACGATTTCGATATATAAAGTTTCATCATTCGTTTTTTCATTTTATTTTTGTATTATTCAGTATTCGATGATTTGCTTAAAACCATATGAATGAAAACCGATGTAGCCTATTGCTGGACATGCAATTATGCATTTTTTTACATTCCTAAGAAATGGGCTAAAACTTAGTCGAAGTAAATAGCCTAAATAGGCCTAAATGTAAATTATTTTGACAGCTAAAATTTTGATCTAAAAAAAGATCTCGGCCTTAAAACGGGTTTTCCAAAAGATTACAATACCAATGCGAAAAAAAATGGCAACATTTCTGACATACTTTTAGTAATGAAAGCTAAAAATATCTCATAATTATACTTTTGTGTCCGTTTCTCTTCGTAACGCAGTTGAATTCAGTTTATTTGCAATTGAACATTTTAATTTTAGTGAGATATCATCTCCGTTTTGGAGGTAATTTAGTAAAAATGTATAATGCATCCAAAATGAAATGAAATTTCTTGATGAATGTTTAATTAATTGAGTGGATCGGTGTGCTCGCAACTGATTGACAAAAAAATTTTGCTTTGAGTTTGTTAATCCGTTGCTTAATCAAATGTGTAAAAAAAAATCGTTTTTAAGTGTCGTAAGAAGGCTACAGTCTTGCAGCTCAACTGTGGCCTGTTTGATTTTTTTAAACGCAACATTCTAACAAAAATTTAGGAAAAAAATAATGTTTGGTGCCCCTGAAAGCATCATAACATCAAACATAACGGGCCGGGAAATAACTGAGTTTACTACTGTTAAAAGAGGTTCTTTATTTAGGCTTGATTCCACCATGAAGAACCTTCTAAGATCCACGGAACCTTTCAATTGCAAGAAAGGTTCTTTAGTAGAAAATGGTCGTTTAGTAAAAAAAATAAATAAACCATTATTTACACAGTAGTAAAATCATGGTTCAATAACTGTTCACAGTAAGAATCTTTGAAGAACCCAAATCATTGTGAAAACCACACACAGGAACCTTTCTTTTTAAAGAATGTGATCTGAAATAAGCAGGGAATCACATGTCCTTAAATATATATATATATATATATAAACAGCAAATATTTATATTGTATATGTGCATGGTGTTTTCAGTGAAAGACGAAGCTGACCGGGAAATCTCCAGCAGTAGAGACAGTCCCAGTTCCCGGCTGAAGAAGCCTCGTAAAGCCCGCACCGCGTTCACGGATCACCAGCTAGCGCAGCTCGAGCGAAGCTTCGAGCGTCAGAAGTACCTGAGTGTTCAGGACAGGATGGAGCTGGCAGCATCCCTCAACCTCACGGACACACAGGTCAAAACATGGTACCAGAACCGCAGGTGAATACAAACGTCTTCATATGGACTACACACAAAGAAACTGAAGCAGCTGACTAGCACTGCTGAACCGTTAAAAAGGCGTGTAAAAACACAAAGTTTTCATACAATTAGTATGGGCTTCTTCTGAATCATTTCCGATATCAATATTATACAAATAAATTGCTTGAAGCAGTTGTTTGTTTGTGCCCGTCAAAAATTAAACCACAACGGGGAAAAAAGTTACAGCAGCTACAACCTCGCACTCCACGAGTCCAACACATTTAGTCATAAATAATAAATTACTGCATCGTTTATCAATAATTTAGCTTCCAAGTAGTAATTAAACAATTGCCACAATTATGAATTATTTATCCGAAAAGGCTTTTTGCTGAGTGACAATTTGACGGATGAGTGTTCAGCAGGATATTACACGGATTCATCCCCAAAACGAACTTTCCTCGACGCGCCAATTATTTGCTCACAGGATTTTGTTTTTTTAAATGACAACAAAAAAAGCAGCCAATGCTTTTCTTGAAATTTTAATTGTAGCCTACATTTTCACACCACGAGTGTTTCTTTTGGCTACTTAATGTTTTTTGTCTAAAAGAATGTTTAAATAAACCTGACACATACATAAAGGGGGTCGTCTTGTCACATGACAACAAAATGGCTTCCTGTATGTTAGTTGCGCCACACTTTGATCTGAAAGACAGGTTTTGCTAAATCTACATATTTAGCTATAACTAATAACAGGCTAATAATAAGTACAATTATATTATATTATAACTGTTACTAGCTGGAAATTTTCCCTTAACGGATTTCAGCCATTTAATAAGACCATTTAGATTAAAAAAAATGAGTGATGCTTTGTTGTTTGTTTGAAACAGAACGAAGTGGAAACGGCAGACAGCGGTGGGACTGGAGCTGCTAGCGGAAGCAGGGAATTACTCCGCTCTACAGAGAATGTTCCCTTCACCCTATTTTTATCCCCAAAGTTTGGTGTCTAACCTGGACCCTGGACCAGGCTTGTATCTGTACAGAGGGCCGTCCGCGCCTCCACCCCCGGTTCAGCGGCCTCTGGTCCCTAGAATCCTCCTGCACGGGCTTCAGGGCGGCGGAGATCCAGCGTCTCTGTCCGGGGTGATCCCGCGACACCCGCCGCGATGAGCTGATCTGACCCGACAGCCGCTCCAACCTCAGGAATCACAGGGTTGCGCTTGGACGATACCCTTGTAAAATCTAAACGCGCAATAATAGACTTTCCAAATGACTCTGACCAAAAGGTGAATGCTATAACTATTTATTAAAAATCAACGTGCGGAGGAAGTGATTAGAAAATAGTCGAAAGAGGTTCCATCACCTCACGAACCTCGTGACTTGTTTTCTGAGACGTTGCTTTTCCCCTAAGAATGAATGGCGTGGTTTATTTGCACAAAATTATGACGCAAGCAAACCAAAATAAAAACATCAATAGAAGACAATTTCAGAATATGCAATAATGAACAACTGTACTTTTTTCTACCAAACAAAAAAAAAAACGCATTTACTAATTAAAAAGTAAATAAATACAACAATAGGCTACTGATAATAACCATTAACAATTGTAACTAATGTAATTTGTGACCGATTATTGTGATGATGGCCGTACAGCTGAAAACCTGTTTTACGCAAATTCAGGAGTTGTCCTAATGAAATAACACACTGCAGCGAAAATATAATATCACTGCAACCTGTTCAACGATTTAAAGCGTATTTGTGGAAATATTGTGTTGTGGTTATTATGGGTTGTTTACAGCCCGGTTTAACAGACGCCAAAATACTTTTCTAAATAAAGACTATTGTGACATCGAAGTTCTTCAATATCATTTTGGTCATTTTTTTGTATACTACATGTGAAATATGATGCATAAGTGGTCTATAAAATAAGCAAAAATGCTTATACAAACGAATAAAAAATGTCGTTTTCCAAACGCATTAGGGTTATTAAACAGCCCATGAACGCAGCTACGTAAAAACACCACGAAAACGATATTTGCAGTCGGTTTCATGCGTTTATATAATTTATCCCAGCTATCTGTTCAATTTGCACTAATATTTAACGTTTTAATTAACACAACCACACAAATGACTGCCAATGGGAAGCTTTAGCGAGCTCTGTTCACAGAGTCAGTTCACTCACCTAAAAATAAGCGTATCTAAGTAAGTGGTTTGTTGTGTGGGTTTAATTGACCAATCCTAATAGGCGTTTCATTATCACAGACCAATCAAATTTCACAAGCGGCTTTTACGTTAATAAAGAGACTGTGAAACGTAATATTCCGGTCAAATTTCTCTAAGCGCTGGCAGCAAAGACTCGGCCAAAAAGACAGCAGCTGGTGACCGGGCGAGTCCGACTGAACGCTGGGACAGCTGGTCAGCGTAAGCCTCCATACACATCCAGCCCCATTCACCTGACCAAACCGACATTCAAGCCAAGGAAACGAGCTAAACGCTTTCTGCAAACAGTTTAATGCGGAGTTCTCAGAACCTCGTGTATGAAAGCCATGCGATGTTTGGTCGCTGCTGATTGTGAAACACGTTTGGATGCAGTGCGTGTCAGATTTAATCAGACAGATATTAAATACAATCACCTTTATGTCAAATTCAGCAATTTTTAATGAAATATTGCTTAAATATGGGAGAATATTTATAATCATAAATTCATAAACCAACTGCAAGAAATGGACGCATGCTCATTTTCCCATCTGCATCTAAGGTTTTGCATAGAGCACATTTCCAGATTGTTTTGCTGACCGGTTGTGCTTTTTCCCAGCTAAAAAAAAAATGTCAGTCTGTGTAAAAACACCTGTGTGTTCAACCCTGAGAATCCACCTGGTCGCGACAGCTCTAACCTCAGCACTTCCCAAACGAAAAGAGCATCTCTGATCGCTCCTGTATAGTCCTCTTTATGCATCGGTTGATTCCTCTGCTTGACCCTTCTTCTTTTTCCTTTTCTTCTTAGCCTTAGATTGTCCATCCATCCCACTGTCAAACTCTGAACGCATGAGGTTTGACACCCGCTGCTTCGCTGTGAGTTTCTTGGGAGGGCTGAAAAACATATAAGTAAACAGGTCACACTTTACAACAAGGTTCCATTAATTCATGTATTTAGTAACATGAACAATACTTGTACAGCATTCATTAATCATAGTTCACCATTTACTAATGCATTATTAAAATCTCAACTTGTGCTTGTTAACATTAATGCTCTGTGACTTAACAAGAACAACTTTATTTTCATTGACTAACGTTAACAAAGATGAATAAATACATGATATGATGCTAGTAAATACATGAACTAAAGGAACCATATCCTTAAGCATTAAACTTATATTCTGTATATATCTGAAATCAAATGGCTCTCTGGCATCATGAAGTGCAGATCTGAAATGTTTAACCTGCATAAAGCAGAGGCAGACAGTGTGTGGCTGGTTTGAGACTGGCTGAACAAATTTCCCACCGTCGTCAATAAAAGGCTCGTAGACAGCAGCGGGGGCCTGATGTAAAACTAGTGACTGTTTATCTAATCAATAACTCTGGAGAATGAAGCGGCGCTGTGGCCCCGTGGGGCTGCTTAAGGATCCAATACACACACACGGTGACACACGACACACTGTACCCCCAGGGCTTCGAGAGGCTATGAGACAGCAGTTATTGTTCTTTAGGTCCCTGAGCACTCTACAGGGACCCCTACAGCCCATATGAAGCATGTATGCACACTTACATGATGGTGTGAAGATTATACATACTATATCATTTTATATTTACACAATTTTTCCAAATGACAGAAATGTGTTAAATGATGTTGGCCTCAGCAGCACACTGTAAAAAATGCTGGGTTCCACACAATTCCTTTATGTTGTCCCAACAGAAATCGATTAAGTTAACTTGTCCTCCGCAAAAAAAAAAAAAACAACAACTCAAGAATTGTGTTGATTCTGCTCATTTTAAATAAGTAGTTTGAACAAGCAGAATTATTATTTTTTGAGTGCAGTAACTAGGTTGATCGTATAAAAATCACATAAAGGGAGCTCAAAGCCATTACTGATGATGTTTAAAAAATAAGAAATTGTAATTATAATCCAAAAAGAATTAGGCGTATGGGGTCAAAATAAAAAGACGTTTTCAAATATATCTGTAATAAATGCAATAGTTTTAATTTTGTTTGTAACTAGCATGTAATTGAATGCAACAGTTTATATACCAATAAATCTTGTCAGGCAAATTTAGAACCAGAATCATTTAACTAGATATTAAAAGTCCCAAAATGCTTATTTTTTTATTTTAAATGTTAATATTTCACCACTAACCTTTCAACCACTAGTAGTTGCTACCAATTTGTTATTCAGAAATCAAATTTTCTTTAATTTTTATTTCTGTAAATTTAAATATTAGGTTGAAAGGGAAAGGGACATTATTTTATTATTTGAAACATTATATTAGACCCTTTTTACATTTAATATTCTTTCTATATGTAAAATTACATTTGTTAATTCAATTTGATGCACACATCAATTTTGTCTCATCTTTACCCATAAATACTTACTGTTCAAAAAAATTTGGCTTAGTAAGATAAATTTTTTTTTAAATAAATTAAATATTCACAAAATGGCATTAGATTAGTCAAAATGTCAAACACATTACAAAAAAACCCAATCCTGATAAAATGTATAATTTCCCACATAAATATCAAGCAGTACACTTGTTTTCTACATTGATAATAAGTAGAAATGTCTCGAGCACCAAATCAGCATATTAGAATGTCACACTGAAGACTAGAGCAATGACAAAAAATTCTGCTTTTCCGTCGCATGTATAAAATAAATGTTAAAATATAAAGTTATTTATTTATTATTTATTAACCCATAATATATTAAAACAATAGATGAGCGAACAAAACATATTAGTCATAAAAATAATTAATACACCTCGCCATTGTTGCCACTGGCTTGCTTGGTTTGGGACTTGTGAAGCTGCGCTTCGGTGGATTTGCTCTTCAGTGTTTGGACTTTCAGCAGTGAAAATTAAACCACACTGAACTGAACTAAATTGAACTTTAACTCTGAAAACTTCTATGTTAAGCTGCTTTGGCACAATCTACATTGTAAAAGCGCTATAGAAATAAAGATGAATTGAATTGAATATAAATACAACACCCTGCAATGGTAAAGCAGAATGTACTTCTCCATGGGATTGGAGTGTGTATTTTTGGTGGCCCGTAATGGCCTCTTATCCTGTGCACCAGAGCTCTTTGTTGTTCAGTCGTGTGTTTGTGTGTGTGTGTGTGTATGTTTATATTGGTGTGATCTGCTCATTAGAGAAATCTTGTCTGGACATGGACAGTGTTCACCACAGCCAGCTGTAATGAAGTCTCTCCTGACAGGACGGCTAGACTTGACCGGGAGTGTGGAACACAACACAGCAATGCCACTCAAACACAATTACACACAATATAGTAAAGGTTAACACTGACCAGTTAAGCTGCATCAACATGAATATTCTATACATCCAGAGCGATGGCTGGTGAATATAGATGTCAGCTGTCAGATATGACGTCTGATAAGTTCATTACGGCTGTTGTCTGTTGTCTGGGCAGTTTGGGAGCATTATGGCCGCTCTGGGGCAGCTCCTCTGGGACTGAACTATTGTGCCGCTCCATGGGTTTCATTCACAGGTCCTGCAGCAGGTCACTATGCCAATTACTAGTGGTTAGACACATGCTTCTCCCGCTAGTGTCTGAAGCAGCATGTGGCACAAGTCAAAACCCAACATGGCCATGAAGGTGTTGTACATGTACAAGTAAAGCTAGAGAACTATGATATATGACATTTTGGAAAGACCAAATGGATGGAAAAATGTGCGAAAAAAAAAAAGCTAAGGGAGGCATTGGTTACTAATTAAAGCTAAATGACCGTTTTTTGTTAAAAAATAATATATATATGTAAAATGTATATTCTAAAATTATTGTCTTAACAGCCTCTTTCACACATACATTATTTTCTGGAAAATTACCGCAAGAAATCATGTGCGAACAGGCCCTTTTTAAAAATACAGGTAAATTCGTTCTGGCAATTTTCTGTAAAGAAAAGATTTAACATAACCAGTTCTGCTCTGTGTGAACGAAGAAAGAAGATTGCCGGTATGAGCATTTACAAGTTACAGAACGCAATCTATGTCTTGCGGCGTTTACTACAGGCCAATCAGAACATTCTGATGCTGATGACGCTTTCATATTCGTGCTTTTTATGAAAATAAAAGCCTCTGAATTAGGGCTGCACAATATTGGAAAAATCTGACATTGCAATATTTTGCTTTGATGCGATATATATTGCAATATAAATATAATATCACCAAATGATTTTAATAGCTCTATTTGGGAAGATTTCATTCGTTTAGATCAACTGGGATAATTAAATCTTTTTCTATGCAGTGCATCGGCATAAAATATAATAAATTACAAGCATATATAAATACGAAAGAGCAAAAATAAAAGTTAAATGAACAGTGCTTTATGATTTTCTGGGGAGTGCTACAGTAATCAAGTACAATGAAATGTAAAATAACATGGTGATCATTGTATAAATAATTACAAAAAAAAATAATAATAGCTTAAACTTTAATCTTAATAAATAATCTAATCCTGTGATGTGACTATTGCGGATACACACATTGCGATATCGATGCTCAAATGATATATTGTTCAGCCCTACTCTGAATCCTTTGTTCAGACACATTTAGTTGCTGCTTGTTAATCAGATAATGTCTCTAAGTTCCTTAGTGCAAACGGTGGAAAAAAATGATGGATAAAATGCTTGTGATAAAAAGTTTACCTGCAAGTGCTGCATTCAGCTGTGTGACGTGCATGTGTTAGATTTCATTAAAACACCAGTAGCGCTTTATTTCAAAGAGGGTCTCAATACTCAGAAGCACCTCTTGACATGTGAAAATGTTCCATTCAGTAACGAGTCGTTCAAAATACTTTTCCATATATCCATGTGTAAACACAACGTATTTTAAGCTACAGGTAGCACCTCTGCCTTCAGATGCTAGTGACGGCATTTTTCTAAATATCAACATCGGCCAGAGAAAAACCCATATCGCTCAACCTCCAATTCAACCCAATAACTCAAAAAAGTTATTGTTTTATTATTTATTCTGAACAAAAATAACTGGTTTAATAAGAATGATCAGCTCTGTTCACAATTTAGAGATCACAGCGTGCTGTTTGTCACTATGTACAAAAAAAAAGACGCACCCCAATAAAAACACACTTTTTGCAAACCTCTTTCCCAACTGACTATATTATAAAATTACACTTGCAGAGTTTTGTTTGTCGCATTTTAAATATGAAGCCCTTATAGTTTCACATAAAGCCTTTTCTGATGAAAGTAGCTACTTTAAGAAAGCACGCAGCGTCCTTCCACAGCGGAGCAAGCTCTTCTGTAAAGAGCGACTATTGGGAGTCTGTTTTCCACCCTGTAATTCAACACCGCTACTCAATTAAATTTAATGTGTCACTAACCTTGAGTTAAGCAACTTTAACATCCGATTTTACCAAACCGAACCTGACACTCCCTTTACAACACAGAAACAGCACGCAGGGGCTTTGAGCCTTTATCTCAAAGGCACACCGAACAACTGAAGGTGGGATGAAAGGGAGGCAAGTAAAATACAGCAGAAAACACTGACAATAACAGACATTTCCAGGTGACAGTTTTGGTCTGACAAGACAACTGTGATCACTGCATGTGCGGGTCAGCTATAAAACATGACAAACAATAGAAGTGTGTGAATATTCTGGATTTAAACACACACACACACACACACACACACACACACACACACACACACACAAGTGTGCATGGATACAGATGAAGCTCTTCACCATGTGACTGTACTGACGTTCAGAAGGCTTGGGTTAATTGAGAGTCCTGACCACACGGATGCACAAAGGAAAGCTTAAACCACCAAGACTAGTCTGGACATGGCCTTTGCTAACCAGACCCCATGCTAGCAGAGCTTCGTTGAATCCTGTGGGAAATGACCGCTAATAACTCTGCAGTGTCAAGAACTGGCCAAACCTCATAGTTATTGCCTAACAACCCTAGAGTGATGTACTGGCTGTATCATCAGTACATCAATCACCCCCATCCTCATCCTGTCACCTGCAATCACAAACGATCATATCTGTTCAGGAAATAAGCTGTACTGGACTATAATGCTTGGGTGTATAGAATACAAAATATTTTGTCTGTGTTAGTCACTACGTTTACATGTGTATGAATAATAACATAGCAGGGGCTTAATCGCAATATACTGTTTTCATGTTAGGAGCAAAGCTCTTCAAAACCCGTTTATACACATTCATATTATTCCCTAAGAATTTTGATTATTCTTACCAGAATTATTCACATGCCTCACTTCTCAAGACAAATGATAGACTTGGTAAAAGTAGGTCTGTTCCTGACCACTGTTTTAATTAATTTTAATAAGGTAAGATTTTGCATTCCTTTATTGTTCCTGTTAGGGCTCAAGTGGACTAGAGAAGAACAGTGCTTCACATTTAATGTTATATTAACACAATGATGATTTCTGCTTATTTATGGTGAATACAAGTCTGAGGTGCTTAGAGGTATACTTACATATTTTGGTATTATGTGCCAAAAATAACCAAAAATACTGATAAACAAATAGATTTGTTATATAGTGTGTTTATTGTTTATATATCGAAATAACCAATAAAAACTTGGCCTTATACTAGTTAGGGTGGTTTAAAATGGACAGGAGTGTGGGGTAAAAATAACACTGAAATTTATTAAAATACCCTAAATCTCAAGATTTGTATGCATAATACTACCCTCTTAAAAGTTATTTTAACAACATGACAAAAGTGTTTTTTTTCTTGAATAATCTATCAGCCCATTTGCAAATGTAATATTGATTTTTATACAACAGTTCAATAAACAAGAAGTTACTTATTTAGATTGTAGACATGCTGTTGCCAATACAGTATTTTTAGCTCAATTTTCCCCATTAAAAAGCTCAAAACAAAACAAAGCAGAAGAAATAAACATGATGTTTCATTCTTAATTGAATCTGCATTTTGAATGAATCAATTCAATAAAACAATTCAGAAACTCAACCATTAAGACAGTGAATTGACAACACCTACTGGCAAAATTTGCCCCTTAATGGAAAAGGTAATTTATGACATTGTTTATGCTATTTTTATGTATTGAAAGATAAATTACTCTAAATCAGGGATGCCCTGGTGGGTCGGTGTCCTGCATTGTTTAGTTCCAACTCCAACAAGACACACCGTAGTCAAGCTCTTACTAGGCTTGCTGGAAACATCCTGGCAAGTTTGTTGAGGCAAGTTGGACCTAAACACTTCAGGACACCGGCCCTTCATGGCCGAATTTGGGCACCCATGCTCTTAATCTATGGATAATGCTTTATTATATGCTATATTAAGTTTATGATTCTGACTTTTCACACACAGTCTTCACTGTTTTGAGGGTGCTCCTGCAATATGGACCATTTATTTGCACTTAGTTCATATTTTTGTTGTGTGTGTGTGTTTTTTTGGAACAGTGTGCCTTTTCCTGATTTGGGCCACTGCCACTAACTCTACAACATATCCATAAAATGTTTATGTCAGAAAAAAGTAATAAAATGTATTACTGTAAGTAAATCAAATTATAGTGACAATCACTTCAAACATGGAGTTTAAAAATATATACATTTAAAGTGAAATTGCCTAACTAGAGGCTTGCGAGAAATTAACTATACAATACAATTTTGCAAATGTGTTTGCTTAACATTAACTGCAATTAAAAACCTATCCTCCAAAGAATATGACAAACCTACATTTTCACAAGAACAAGAAAATGCCATAAATAGAAAGCAACAGAATCAGCTCTTTCTAAAGGACGTCTTATTCAATAGGCTTTGCGAGTACATCACAGCATAAAGGTAGTGGAGGGAAAGCGAGAGGGGTGAGTGTGTGAAAGGCGAAAGGTAAATTGTACAGCTGGTAAAGGCAGGACTTGACTAGTCCTCTTTGACCCCGAAGAGCTCTGCGACTGCGAAAGGCTCACAGCTGCCAAGAGCATGTGCAAACTGTGGGCTTCTCCCCAGCGCAGTCATGCTGATGATTTTCATGGCCATCATGAAAACACACTTACAGTAAAACAATGTCCTACAAAATGGGTCTAATATGGGGTTAAAATGAACAAAATCCATTGTGGTTTACACAGGCTTTTTTACTTGACACAATTCTTTCATTTTTGCTTAGAATTGTCAAATGTACTAATACTTTAGTACGTAGTTAATAAAAAACAAATGATGTCCTATATTTGCTTCTTCAGCATGTAGCATAAAAACTACTGACTCAATTTGGATTTGAAAGCTCATCTTGATCTGAGAGAATGAGATCAAGAATTGTTACTTTGTTCATTATTATATTAAACTGGCATTAATTAATTTTCTTAATTGAAAAATGTTGTCATTAGCTGGGTTTCCATCACCCTGTGTTAATGCACATTTTAAAATACGGCACAAATGAGTGATGGAAAAGCAAATTTTGAATAATTTAATTTAAAACAAATGTATGCTCGCTTGAGGTGGTTTTGGACTTGTGTGAGAGGGTTAATGTGAATAATGGGAGATGGAAATGCATTTGCTGAATAAACTCTGACGTAGTAAAGATTAAATGTTACTAATAAAAAATGATTCTGATGTAGCGAATCAATATTACAGTCAGCTGCTCGAACAACTTGATGGAAACGCACCTAATTTGCATTTGGAATTTATTATTTTTTTGCAAACTTTGAAAAGATTCACTTCATGTTAAGATTGAAACACGGCTATAGCTGCAATGAAAAGTTGAATACATTTTACTAGTTTAATATAAATTAATAATATTAATTTATTCCTCTGATGGCAGAGCTGAATTTTAAGCATCATTACATACTGACTTCCTGCTCAAGAAACAAAAAAAAACAAACAGTTTTAAGTTTAAAGATCCCCCCAAAAAGTTTGAGAAACCACAGAAGAAAATGTATCATCAAACACGACCCAGCTAAATTTATCTAAAAGCAGAACTAGATCATACTCTCTGGCACCGCAAACTGTTTGACAGATTAATAAATAACTGTCCAATTTTTGAGAAGTTGCAGTACCTCTTGGCTTTGTCTTTGGCCTTCTTGGAGTGTTTGCTGTTGGCAGGATTGGTGCTTATGGAGCTGGCCAGGCCCTGGGGTGCGTCCCTCAGGCCAAAGCTCTTAGCAGCGTGGCCCAGGTGCAGCATGCGGATGTGGAAGATGTGCTTTAGACTGGATGGGTACGTGGTATAAGCTCTCAGGTAACACTGCAGCGCTACAAGAGCAAAAAGAAAAAAGACACTTACTGTACAGACCAGACTGTACATTTTCAAGTATTTAAAAGGATCCATAGGCAATAAATGACTAACTATTAGTTGTATATTAATGTCAATGGCATTTCTTAATTTTAATTTAGGAATTCCTTAATTTTTATTTACTTTAGCGGAAATGTTTTCTGAAATGTGTTTGACTTATTTTCCAACTTATGCAATAAACATAAAGCAAGCAAAACATGCATTGTGCCATTGGTGCAGAATGAGAGATTTTATAGTGAATTCCACTTTATTTATTATTATAATGTGACTTTGGAACAAAAAAAAGTCTTATTTTGCACAGGTATATTTTTGGCAAAAAAAAAACATTGCATGAATCAAAATTATTGAATTTTATTTTATACCAAAAATCATTAGGATATTAAGTAAAAATCATAATCCATGAAGATATTTAGTAAATTTCCTACTGTAAATTTATCAAAAACTATAAAAAAAAAAAATAAAAAATAAAAAATTATCAAAACCCAGTTTTTACTTATTGATATGCATTGCTAAGCATTTAGACAACTTTAAAGGGGATTTTTCTTAATATTTAATTTTATTTTTTTTTAACCGTCAGATTCCGGACTTTCAAATAGTTGTATCTTGTAAAATATCGTCTTATACTAGCAAAGTATACATCAATGTAAAGCTTGTGTATTTAGCTTTCAGTTGATGTAAACCTCACTTTATCAAAAAAAATATCAATATTTTCACAAATATTTTGTTAATTATACAGAACCCATTTTTAACTTTTAATAATTTTTACAATCTAGATTGTAACAATAAATAACAATAAAACAACAATACTTTTAAATAAATAATTTGTTAATATGTGAATAAAAACATCAGGTAGAAATTATTAGAAATAATTCCAAGGTGAAGATATACATACTGTATGTATGCATGTAATTGCATGCATGCATAGAGTTGCAATACCATTAAAACAAAGTAACTACAGATGGCGATTAGTTTTTCATCTCACCGCTCTTCGCTGTTTGCAGTGACTCGTTACTGGCGTGAACATAATTCTCAAAGTCAGTCTGTAACAAGGTGGCTCTCTCTCGCACCTCCTGCTCAAAAGCAGCCGCTGATCTCTGCACACATCAAGGCAAACAGCAGAAACCAACATTTTACAATCCAGAAACAATATTGAAAAAATGCATTATATTAAATTATATTAAAAAAAACAGGAGCATCATATAAATTTGATTGGTTCAACACACTAATGACATCAGCCCTCCCCGTCAATGACCTCTGACCCTCAAATGAGGCTGCTAACAAGGGGGGAGGCAAGATTGAGGATTACAAGCAGCCCATTGGTGGTGATGAGGGAAAAGGACATTAAATCAGGATTAGGACTGACTGAGCGCTGGCAGAAACATTCGCTCATTGTTGTCAGATGGCTCTCATTGTTCAGAGGGAGGGGAAAAAAAGAGATAAAGAGAAAGCCATTCTTCTCTCACAGCTGTTCTCTAGACTTGCTTTTTCAACCACATGTGAGCTTCAACTAAGATTGGAAAGTTATAACAGTGGTGCAGTCAAACATGTCAACATTGACTCTTTGGATCAGAACCGCTGTTCTTAAGGTTTAAGCCCAAATTACTTTCATTTTAAGTATACATTCGGATCCATGTGACACGAATTTGTCATCAACACAAGAGGCACATATTGTATGTCTGCAGGCTAATTTTTCTTACCAGAAACAATGTATACGTAGCACACATAAGCTTTTTATCGCTTTTGCACTATCTAGTTTGGGGTTAAACCTGAACTGGGCTGTTGATTCAAATTTGGAAAAGAAAAGGGAGACAGAATAGCAACAACAAACTACTGAAGATGATGCATGTGGAAGGACGTTACTTTTATTTTAAATAAGTACCAAGTACTTTTATTGCTTTTACTTTCAGAAGAGAAAAAGAGAATTTCGCTAAGCATTATTTGTAGGAGATCTGGCTCCCAAGGTTATTTTCAATTTGAAATAATGTCTCAGCTTTTGAATTCTGTCCATTTTAAATGTAGTTTTGACCACCTTTAATGTGCCATGACAGATCGCTTTGTGAACATTAAGACTATTGATGAAAGAAACCGTTTCTCATATTTAAATGCATCTCGTTTCTTGCAATTGCTCCATCATTATTTCATCTGCATGTCATCTAAATAATGTCACAAAACATTACATTTAGGGCGACGCAGTGGCGCAGTGAGGCACGTTCGCCTCACAGCAAGAAGGTCGCTGGTTCGAGCCCCGGCTGGGTCAGTTGGCATTTCTGTGTGGAGTTTGCATGTTCTCCCTGTGTTCGCGTGGGTTTCCTCTGGGTGCTCTGGTTTCCCCCACAAGTCCAAAGACATGCGGTATAGGTGAATTGGGTAAGCTAAATTGTCCGTGGTGTATGTGTGTGTATGAATGTTTCCCAGTGATGGGTTGCAGCTGGAAGGGCATCCGCTGCGTAAAACATATGCTGGATAAGTTGGCGGTTCATCCCGCTGTGGCGACCCCAGATTAATAAAGGGACTAAGCCGAAAAGAAAATGAATGAATGAATGAACATTACATTTAACTCAGAAAAACCATTAGATGTCCATGAGCTACAGAAGAGCATTTTTCTAAACAGAAAAGAGGCAGAAAAAAAAAATAGTTTGGTATTCAGTCTCCAGCCAAGTGCTTCATTATGCTTCAGTCAATATTTTTCATTTCTGTGCATGCCTATAAAACAATGTTATGTTTCATTTTTTTATTGTGAGCACTTAAGTCCCTGATGTTATTGTTATGCAGTTTCAAAATGCAACATTACAATAATTTAAGGTACACTTAGAAAAAATGTGCAATTAATCACAAGTTAACTCATGGCAATTAAATATTTTAACTGATTGACAGCCCTAATATAAAGTATAAAACATTCAAAAACCTTTTTAGAACTTTTTTTTTTAATTGATGCCCAAGGGTAAAAAAACCAAAGCACTCTTTGGACTTCAGATGTCAAAATTTACCTTGCTATCCCATTTCCCTCTGCCTTTGAAGCGCTCGTCTTTCATCAGGGTGGACAGGATGTCCACCATCTTCATCTCAGACAAACTGAGGAATAGAGAAGCCAAAAGTTGTAGATGTATATTAAAAATAAATAAAATACACAAACTAGTTTTCTAGTCAGCTTAACAGATCATGCTCTGCTACAGTAACCCTGCCAAACTCCTTCCTATAATGTATGTAAACCATAACAAGAGGCAAATGCTAAAGTCCCTGTGCCAGCAGAGCAGATTCATGCAGAGAGACCGAGAGTGTGTTTTCTCTTCACACCAGCACAGACTCATTAGTCCAGCTCTCGACTGCTGTATTGTGGGCTTTGGAACAGAGACAAGAGCAGTTTGACCATCTTTAATCACATTGTCAGGGACTGGAGCTCATCCACCATCAAAGAGGACCGGTCCCACAGGAGTTCAGTGAAATGAGAAGTACCTGATAGAGATGAGAGAGGCCTGTCACACACCTGATGTTGTGATTGGCCAGCACATCCACAAAAGTGGTCTCGGAGGGGGTGAGGAAGAGCAGGCTGCTGCCCTGAGCTCCGATTCGAGCAGTGCGGCCAACACGATGAACATACTCCGCTGCAGAAACTGGAGGATTGTACTGAAACAGAATCATGAAACTCATTAAAAAATATATAGAATAACAATAAGTGATTAATTTTATTTTTTGTAACAAAATTGGCTAAAGTGTTTTGTCTGCTGCACACTGGCAATTATGCAAATGATGAAATATTAAACATGAAGAAATCAAACCTGAACAATCCAAGTAACCTGAGGCAAATCCAAACCACGTGCAGCTACATCCTGAGGGAAAAATAAACAAAAAACAATTAAATATTTATTTAACCAGCATTTAAACTATGAACTTGAGACAATTAGTTAGTCTTCAAAAAAAAGCACATCACGTTATAGGGCAATGTGGAAACACTGCTATTATTATTATAACAATAAACTATTAAAAATCATCCCTACTAAAATGAAGTTGAAATAAGATTTTACAATGAAATACATTTTTACATGCATTGTAAAAAATATATGTACATAACATGGACAGTTGTAAAAAGCACGGTGTATGGTAAAATAAAAAATGTTAAATATAAATATTAGATGGCAAACTAAACTTTTAACTTCTTTCAGTTAGTTGGCAGGATAACATTTTACATTACGCTGAAAAAATAAGATGATTACAACTTAAATAAAAATTAAGCTAACTATTTTATGGAAGAAAACAAAACTGAAAATAAACCAACAAAATACACATTCTAAATATTTATAAATATGTCAAACGTATATACATATACACACATAATATTAAAATGACTATGTAAACCACTGCATAATACGGCTGTTTAAGGAGCAAGCGATGCCAATTTAGATCCTAGTTAACTCATACACAAAAAATCTATCACACAATTCTATTTTAGCTTGGATTGTCTTGACTGAGGCCTTATTTGTTAGTCTGAGCGGTGCAAACAATGTCCAAGAAAAACCTGATTCACTCTACTGTATTTTACAAAATTGTATGTTACTGCCACACTACACTATTTTACCTATAAGCCAAAACCAACATGCATGCTTTTCTCCCTGTAACTAAGGAAGCAGACTAGATCCCACAAGCCCTGAACTTTAACCACTACACCACATAACTTTTTTTAAGGATGACCATTCAGACACTTCTCAATCTTAACTCCAGCTCTCAAACACGGCGAGTGCAAAGTGAGAGTTGTGGTGTCTGGAGTCTGCAGCTTTAGAGTTGGTACAGATGGAGAGCAACACAATGTCATGCCAGGCTGTCAGCAGGAACAGAGACACTCGTTCACTCCAGGAGCTCCTCTGCAGAGTGACAGCATGGTGGAGGAGGAGGTGGACACACACACACACACACACACCTGTCCCTAAAACTTCATATCAACTGACTGCTCTGCAACTTGAGCCACATCATCAGATTAATGCAGCGATGTGCCAGCTAAAAAACGTTTTAGACTTTTAAAAGAAACCTCAATTATCCTTGCTGCTTTAGACTGCCGTCAGTGACTATACAAATGGTGTCAGGTGAAATTACCCACCGTACACAGCAGAATGCCAGTTTTACATTGAGAGAATTCCTGGAAGACCTCAGTTCGCTCCTGAAAAGTAGAAAAACAGGCATGTTCACAACAAAACACTACAATGTCCAGATATATATTACATCAGGATAATTAAAAACAATAATTGATCATCAAAAGACAAAATAACACATTTGAAGGTTTAGAAATACAATGTACAATAAAAGTGTATTTTATTTTGTATTATTTATTGTTATTATCATAAATTTATTAAACTTTTTTTAATGTCTCTATCTTTAAATTTTTCACCATATTTTCATTTTTAATTATTTGTTTGATTTATTGCGTTTCAGAATAAGTTTGTAACTTTTTTCCCAATGTTTTAGTTCTGAAGTTCAAATAAATGGAAATAAATATATTTTGGAGAAAAAAAAGAGAGAAACGTTGCAGTTTAAAGAGATAGTTCACCCAAACTTTTACACATTTATTTTTTTTCTGTTAAAACACAAGTAAATATTATGAATAATACTCGAAATTGGTGACCATTGATATTCATAGTAGGAAAACAAAATATTATAGAAGTCAATGGCTACCGGTTTCAAATATTCTCCAGAATCTTTTGTGTTCACCAAAAAAAGAAAAATCAAACTAATTTGGAACAAAATATAACCAAATGTTCATATTTTGGGTGAACTATCCCTTTAACTACAACATTATTGGTGGCATATTTCATATCAGGACAAAAGATGGAGCGGAAGCACTGATATGAGCCCATTTAAGGATGGGTTGTCCGACAGCTCCTTTCTCTTCTTCGGCATTGAGCACAATCTGTTATGTGCTGGAACAGCTGCCTGTCTCCTGCGGTTCTCCTCATCGGAGGAGGCGTCCAGAGCTCAGCCTGCGCCGTCCCATTACCAAACCAATCCATAACACTACAGGCCAGCACCACACCCAGACCTGCTCTCTCATACATCTGAGGAAGAGGCTCCAGAGTCCCCTGCCCTTCCAGTGCCATATGGGCAACCCGTGGCAGCTCCACGCGTGAGGGCGTGAGGCTGAAGGCTGGACAGTGGCAGGATGCAGTTCCCCTGACACTGCCACAGGGCACCGACTGCTGCTGCTGCCTGAACGCCAGCTGGCCAAGAGCCGGCAGACCCTACTGGTCAACCAGACCATCATGGTCAAACCTGGTGTCATATGCTGCTAGTGCTTCTGGATGCTTTTAAGAGACATGGTCATTTTGGGAGGGGGAAAAGAAGTATGGGCTCCTTTAGGTGCAAATCTGATTATTTAATTTCTGATTAAATAATAGTGAAACTGTATTTTAAGAAAGACAGATGCATGGGCATGCAAGCAGTTAATTAATCTAAATGTATAACATTACGTATTAATAAACACTAATTATATTTAGAGGATGATATCCAAATGTTCAAAGACTTTGTGCTCGGTGGTTCATGAATAAAGACAAATTCTTATAGCTACTGCACTCACTAAAAGCAATTTCTATTCAATTAAATATTTTAGAGATTCGCATAATAGAAACATGCAGATTATTTTAAGATTTTATTGCTTCCCAGATCTGAATACAGCACTTTTAAAAGCCCCTGATATTTTCTAGCTTTGCATAACCACAGGGATCCTAATATAATTATAGAAAACTAAAAATAAAATAAAAATAATACTTTCTACCAACGAAGATACAGTGTGCATTAAAGAGAATATTTCAAGAAAAAATAACTTTTCCTGGACTTTTGAAAATAAAAACAGCTGTCTTTTTTTATTTAAATAAACAATGTTCCTTTCAAAATTATATTCATCAAAGAATCTTTTTAATAAAATAAATGTTTCTGGAGCACCATATTCTAATATTTGTGAAGGATCATGTGACACTGAAGACCTGAATAATGTCTAGTGAAACATTTAGACAATAAACTAAAAACTTCCTGTTGCATGATGCATTTGAGCTGATGCTGTTTGTTTACGAGAGAGAGAGAGAGAGAGAGAGAGAGAGAGAGATTGCATGCATAGAACTGTTCAGGACAGTTTGGTGAAGCTGTGGATTAAAAGTAATAATGATAAAAATAATATTCACTTTCTTGTAAAAAACTAATTAATTCACTTAACGAGATCAGTGTATCATCAGGAGCACTGGGTTTAAATTTTTTGCCTGTGTGTGTTTTGATTCTCAAAGTGATGTTAACCATAGAAAATGAATTCATAATACGAATCACTATAAGCTAAACATTTTACTTTAGAAAAAAGTCACCTACATTTTGGTTAAATAAATAACTATAAGCAACACATGCAATAAGGATTGGTCTATTAAAATACTAATAGAACACATTATAATACAGTAATATACATTCTATGTAAAAGTCTTGACTAACTGGACTTTGCATAAAAAAATCTTTAAATTGGCATAAAATGTCTCTTACCTCTTGTCTCATATTGCCGTGCAGCTTGTAGAAGTTGAGGCATGAGGTTCTTTTAGTTGAGGTGTTGCTGGGAATCTCACAGAGGACTGCAGTGAAGAGAGTGAGCAGGAACTCTACAGCCTCACAGCTCGATATGAAGATGATCAACTTCTGACGCTGCTCAAACTTTGCACAAAAACATGGCAAATATCAGTGTAAACAAACCATACATCTACTGTGAATGCTATTACAGTAATCAAGAAAGTCATCTGTGGAATTTACACAGTGGGCTATTAGTTAAAACAGCTGACAATTAAACAACATTCTAGCAATTGTGTTCACACTACCATTCCACCCAGGGTTTTATTTAGTATACTTTTATTCAATAAGAAAGCATTAAATTGATCAAAAGTGATGCTAAAAAAAAAATAAAATTATAATGTTACAAAATATATCTATTTTAAACCAATTCTGTTTTTAATTTACCAAATAAAATCCGAAAATGTATTACAGCTTCCTCAAAATCTATTGGCAACTGTATTTTTGCAAAATTTTTTAACAATGATAATAATAATAATAATAATAAGAAAAGTTTCAATAATTTCTGAATAATTTCTGAAGGATCATTGGGAATCTGCCGGGTTCTACTCAATTTCTTCATGTTGTTCCAATACAAATCGATAAAGTTAACTTAATCTTTTACAAATTTAACTGGATTGAACATAAAAATGTGCCAAAAAAATCTGTTGGTTCAACTCAAAATATTAAAGGGTTTGAACAAGCAACAAAAGTAACATTTTAAGTGTGAAAATTGAAGTAAGAGCTGATAAAAATACAGCTTTGCCCTCACATGAATAAACAAAGGTATTTTTAAACATATAAAAATACAAGCTGCTTTTTAAAAGGCATTGTTTTGCATTTTTCATTAAATGAAGCCTCAGTGAGAATTAGGCTCATGGCAGTATAAAATTTTCTTGCTGCGATTAATTCCTGAAGCTTTTATCATGGTATATGGTATTATGACAATACTTGTTACGACTTGTAATCTGATTAAGACTATGTTTTTAATGTGTTATTAGGCATCACCTAAGATTAATAAAAGCACTTTTTTGTACTTTCATTTTGTGTTTAGTTAAATTAACCAATGTTAACTATTAAAGCCTTATTGCACAGTATTAACATACAATAGCCTTATAAATGTTCACAGAATTTTCAATCAATATTTCAGCATATAGTAGGGAAGATTAATGTGAAAATTTTTGAACTATTAAGCAAAGCAATTAAGTCTCCAAGTATTTGCCGCTGTTATGAACACCTCTGCAAATACAATGTTAATATTCTTCAAAAGCACTCTAAAAGATTAAATAATCATTCACAATATTTTGAAGGATCCACGACATCAATATTGTGCAATCTCATTATCACAATATATTGAATTATTGAATATCTGCATATGCCTTAGTGAGAATAAGCATCTTCTTTAAAAAAAACTAAAAGAAGCTGCTTTAAAAAACAAACTATATACAAACAGAAATAACAAGAGGTGATCACAACAACTGAACATTAATAAGTGGAGATTAACATATGGTCTTCTCTACCTTGCATTTGGCCAGAATTAAGGCAGCCAAACAGACCAGGTGGAGCTTGCTGGGCACCACCACCACGTGCTGCTGCAGTCTCTCAGGCACTGCGTAGCTGTCTGACAGAGCCTGAGGGGCCGCCTGGGGACATGCTTCAACTGTCTCCTCACTCCCCTCTGACACATGGACACTCACAGGATCCTTCATACTAATACTGGCTAATCGGGACAGTCCTGCAAGTGCAGAGAACACGATCAGCATAAGTGCTAGCATACATATGTAGATTGTCACCCAAAATGCTTTTGTGATCGAAAATGTTGGAAGAGTAAGATGTTAGTGTGACGTAATAGTGCTGGTTATACTGGAAAGGTCCTTGAAAACTTTTGCTTTTCACAGAGATAAAGAGCCTGTCAGTGTATTCCAAGCTGCTTCTGCTTGAATAAAGTCATCGCTGTACTTCCTACAGTCTATACTGAGCATTAACTGTCTCAACTTTACATTCACTCACACTCTCTCTCATTGTGTGACAGCATTAGTGAACAGACGGTGAGCTTTACCTTCAGTTAGAGTGGCTGAAAGCAGCACATTTTGCCTGTCTGGTCCAGCAGCGTTCAGAGCATTCAGAATCACAGTCAGATCTTTCTCAAAGCCCAAATCCAGAACCCTTTAATGGATGAGCAGGATTACTGGTTATAACACGATACTTTTACATCTGCAAACTAATACTGCAAGAATTAAATACTAAAAAGGTAAATAGTCATTAATGAAAATCTCACTATGAAGTAGGCAGGTATTTAGCTCTGTGCATCACACATTGACATTTTCTGATTAAATCGGCGATCACACTGACCTGTCAGCTTCATCCAGAATGAGCCAGCGCACAGCACTGAAAGCAATACTTAGTGTGTTCTTGATGTGGTCCACCAGTCGGCCTGGAGTCGAGATCAGAACATTTATTCCCTTCCGTAGTCTGAAGTCAAGACAAAGTCAAACAAAGATAAGCAAAACACTGAAAGACATACTGTTAAACGTAGACTACTGTGTCAAATGTTAGGTGTCTGTAAGATTTGTATGGTTTCTGAAGTTTCTTATGCTCACAGAAGCTGTAAATAAAATTTTAAAAAAAAAGCATTACAGCTGTTTAAAACAGTTTTCTCTAATTTAAGGCATCCCTGCTGAAAGATTAATATTAATAAAAATGATTAAAGAAAATCTTACTGAACCCAAACTTCTGAAATCCGGTGTATTCGCAGTTAAGTAACAGTCTAATGCAGTTAAAATCATTTGTATAAACAACTGAAATCTAACGTATATGTTTTGTGTGTATATGGTTTACCTGGCTTTTTCAGCTTTCTTTTTCTCTCCTCCCATCAGAACTCCTGGAACAATCCAAGTGAAAGGCTAAAACAAAAACAAATAAATAAATATAAGTGTTTTTTAAAGACAATTTTTTTTGTGAAATTTCAGTTACTTCAATATACATAAAAATATAGAAAAGAGGGCAATTCTCACTTTAAGAAGCTTCTGAAACATCTGAAAGCTCTGCAGGGCAAGCTGAGGGACAACCATCAGAGAACCATTTTAGACGGAAACAAAATAGGTACATAAAGGGGAATTTAAAATGGCATTAGTTAGAAAACTCGAATGGTTTTGTATCTTTTAATACAGTACCTCTCTGGTTGGAACAATCACAACAGCTAAAGGCCCATCCGATCTCTGAAAAATAAAATGAAGGTTCATTTACAATACCAAAAGTTGATGTTTATGACTATAAACACAGATCATTAGAAAATGTATAGATAACATGCATTTTACACATTGCATTTATAATGTAGTAGACATTTTTTTCAAAATATTTATTTTTGCAGCTTTTTTTTATTGTCATTGGACAGTAATTAGACAAGAACAAAGGTCCGTGAGCAGGCATTTGAACTCGGGAATAAACGCAGACTACAATGTTGACAATGTAAACTGCCCTGTATTGCATTTATTGCAGCCATAGGTTATACTCTGTGTAAATGTTCAGCATCGAGGTACAGTAAGTGATGTTCAAAAAAACAAAAAAAAACAACAAAAAAACATATGGGGAACAACACACCTGAAGCCAATCAGCAGAGGCTGTTTACACTTTTGATGAGGGAGAAAAGGGAGCTTTTTAAAGGGAGGGTTTATTTGTATGTAACTTCAAAATGACAAGAGACCTTCAATGTCTCTTCAGCAAACTATATATATTTCAGAACGTCAACTATAACCGAACAAAACATGAACTGAAAATAGCAAATTGCTCAAATTTTCTACATTTGCTAAATGTCAAAAGCAGCTTTGGTCGTCATAGACATATTATACCAAATACATTCATTCACTTTCTTTTCGGCTTAGTCCCTTTATTAATCTGGGGTCGCCACAGCGGAATGAACCGCCAACTTATCCAGCATATGTTTTAAGCAGCGGATGCCCTTCCAGCTGCAACCCATCACTGGGATATACCAAATACAGTAGCAACGTTTTATGTTTTCTGGTTTTAATTTAAATGGATGAAAAAAGAATCAAAGTTCATGAAAAAAAGCTTTTCCACAAGCTGAGGAGGTAAATATTAATATAAAGAAGGTGCACAGTGTCACTCGTATAAGTAAATCATACATCATTGCAACACACAAAACTGAAGTATTGCAATATGTAGCAAAACCCTAATGTACATAACTAGTAAGTTCAGCAACAACACAAAATGTATGCCACTTAGGGAATTCTGGTAGTCAATGCATGGTTATTCACCATACTGTTAACCATTTTTGAACCGTAGTTATTGTACTGTTAAAATTTAAACATTGAGTTACTTGAAACTTGACTTGCCTTGACTTTCGGTTGTATTGCTTGTAAAAACTGAACCATTGGAATGCCATACGCCAATGTTTTCCCTGTACAACACATGAATAAACAAACATTACCTACAGTACCTTCTTTTTCTAACAAACACTTTTAATATGACATTCAACATTTTGTTACTCTTTAGTAGTTTCTTTTTACATCTTACATTTTTCTATTTTATTTAATTATAATTTATATGCACGTCAAAAATCCCACCTGATCCAGTCTGGGAGCGCACTACAGCATCTTTACCAGACATCAGCACTGGTATGGTCTGTTTCTGGACACTGAAAGACGTGACAATGTGAATAACAAAAAGAAACAGAGCCAGTGGACAAAACAAAATGTAAGATGAACTTGCAGTACCTCGTCATACTGGTCACATTCAACACCTTATGGAGCGTTGCAACCTGTCAAAATGTTGAGGGCAGAAATGCATATGATTAAAGACAGGAGGAGCACTTCGCTTGAGAATCTTTTAGGTTTGTTCTTCTCACCAAATGTGGATGCAGATTCAGTTCTTCAAACAAGTTGCTGGTGAAGACTTTCTCCTTCACTTGATTTACAGCAGAACTAAAAGAAGAAAATTGCATTGAAAGGTCAAATCTGAGAAAAGAGACCATTTGCACAAGCTCAACTGTGTTGCATCTACCTGAGGACATCAGGGATCTCTGGGTTGTTTCTGAAGAGAGACGATGTCTTGATAAATGGTCTGCCATGGTCTCCATGCTCTGCGGGAGCTTTCTTTGGAAATGTTTTCACCTTTGATGGGGACTTTGCTGCGCCGTTTTCTCTCTGGACCAGGCTCTCCTCTGTCTCTCTGTTATTGCTCCTCTGAGAGGGGCTTCTGGGGGTTTGCAGCTTTTGCTTATGTGTGTGCTGTTGACCAGTTTGATTAATCTTCCTCTGTTTGGTGGCGCTGCTCTCCTGGGGCTCAACGACAGCCTTCCTCTTTGACTCTCTCTTTTTCTGTAACGTCAACACACAGGGTACAGCACTTCACTAACAGGCTGAAGGAAATCTGCGTGTAAATTTAAGTAACGTTACATTAGTGTGAAGTGTAGGACTGACTTACCTGTGCCCATTTCTCTGCTGATGACAAATGCTTGTGGTTTGTTTTTCTGTTAAACTGTACAGAACCTGAGGAGATGTTGAGCATCAGCATGTCCTCGGCCATGACAGTAAACAGGTTGTAAACGTCTTTTAAAACAGGTGTACTAGCAAAATAACTATACTACGCTCTCACAGAATACTCGCGCTAGCTAAATGACATATTATCCTCTCTCGTGTGGCGGAAATGTCAGCAGCAAGCTAAATGCGCATTAACATTTATACTGCGAATATACAACGTAAACAACTGCACATCTAGAGAGGAAAGTTTCACACGTGTTTTTACTCCGTCCACTACAACGTAAAGGCATTTCCGGGTGATGACGTTACCAAAATAAAAGCCCCTACGCGTGAAGCAGATTTATATATTTTAGTCGTTTTGTTAATGTTAGTAAAAATTTGTAAGTAAAGTCGTTACGTTACATTTTGTTTGACTTTGAGCTAAAAGTGCATTAATTAATGATACTCTTATTTTAATGATGTATTATGCTATAGTATAGATGTGCAATGCTAAAATGTCAATAATAAAAAATAATAAATGCTGTAGTAAATGAAAGCCTATTGTCAAGCATTACAAATATGTTTTTTTCACTTTTTCATTTATAAAAATGTTTTTTAAATAAAGGTGGTTAAGGAGAATATATATATATATATATATATATATATATATATATATATATATATATTCATTCATTTTCTTTTCGGCTTAGTCCCTTTATTAATCTGGGGTCGCCACAGCGGGATGAACCGCCAACTTATCCAGCATATGTTTTATGCAGCGGATGCCCTTCCAGTCCGCAACCCATCACTGGGAAACCATATATATATATATATATATATATATATATATATATATGGGCGTCACGGTGGCGCAGTGGGTAGCACGTTCGCCTCACAGCAAGAAGGTCGCTGGTTCGAGCCTCGGCTGGGTCAGTTGGCGTTTCTGTGTGGAGTTTGCATGTTCTCCCCGTGTTCGCGTGGGTTTCCTCCGGGTGCTCCGGTTTCCCCCACAAGTCCAAAAACATGTGGTATAGGTAAATTGGGTAGGCTAAATTGTCCGTAGTGTATGTGTGTGAATGTTTCCCAGTGATGGGTTGCAGCTGGAAGGGCATCCGCTGCGTAAAACATGTGCTGGATAAGTTGGCGGTTCATTCCGCTGTGGCGACCCCCGATTAATAAAGGGACTAAGCCGAAAAGAAAATGAATGAATGAATGATATATATATATATATATATATACACACACACACGCACGCACGCACGCACGCACGCACACACACATATATATATATATATAAGATTTTAGATTAAATGAATCGTAAATAAACCATAAATATAATGAATATAATGAACCGTAAATATAATACAATTATTACTTCTGCTAAAATTATTATTTTATCTTTTTTTTTAATTCTCCTGTTTTGTTCATGGTTACTTCTGCAACTACTTAAGCTTACTCTCAATTAATACAATGTTTCCTGTTGAAGCTCCCATTTTGATTACAATGAACCACCCCATGTCTTTTTCAAAGAGAGAATGTGGTTCATGTATACAGTTCTTGTAAAAACAAGTAGTGATGCCTGTTAAGCCCTTCTTCTACACACATGCAAAAAGCTACAACACGAATCACTTTTTTTGTCTGTGCCAATTTTAAATAAAAACATTTGCTGAAAATTAGTCTTTGTTTATACTACAAGTATAAACAGATAAAAGTGCTACAGAACAGAAGGGAGCTCAGGAAATTCGTCCTTTTTCAGACGCATTACATTTTCGCAGCCTCGTCTCTCTCTCTTTGGATGAACGCTGACCCTGGTGTTTACATATTCAGAGGAGATGCATATTCTGGACCTCATCTGCTGTAATTAAGTCAGTGTCTGCCTGTCATTGCGCACTATCTGAGGGGAATTTGAAAATCGGCCTGTTAACATGTTCCTCTAACCAGTGTACTTAACTCCATTGCCCCCTGTGGGAATCATCCAGTGACCCCAAAGAAGGGAAGGGTGAAGTAAAGCGAATTTAATAATCAAAGCACCGTTGACTGGTTTCCTCAGCACGAGAGCACT
The DNA here is from genome assembly GCA_903798115.1 of Danio jaintianensis. Taxonomy (NCBI): domain Eukaryota; kingdom Metazoa; phylum Chordata; class Actinopteri; order Cypriniformes; family Danionidae; genus Danio; species Danio jaintianensis. The sequence goes on from CAIGQV010016645.1 coordinate 9,288,351, forward strand.
GAAGCAGAACTAATACTGCCCACCATCACAAAGGTTCTGGCCAGTCTGCCTTTCGCTGCTATGTTAATTAAACATACGTCGAATTAGCAGGTGCCATGCACTCCCATGAGCTCACACATGGTCAGACGGCATGAATGACGACAATGCTTTGGTTATTTGGAGACATGTTAGTGTTTATTAAATTAGAGCTACGACCAAGAAAAATAGCCAAAGTCAAATTCATAAGCAGCTTTTTAGTAGCCTGTCAAACCTTTGCACAATGTATTATTGATAACGTAAGAATTGGTATTAAAATGTATCAATATGTATGATTAAAGGGATAATCCACCCAAAAATGAATTTGATCACCTTCATGTAGTCCCAGATGTAAATGAGCTTCTTTCCTTTTGGATTTTTACAATTTACTTTTTTTTCAAAGAATCTCTCTGAGGCTGAGGCCTTATAATGCAGACAGTTTGGACAGCTACTTCAAACCACAAAAAACCAACATGACACTAATACATCTATAACCTAAGTGGATGAATCAATGGCTTTATAATTGTGTGTAATAAAAATACTAAGATTCTTTTCTTTTTTTATATATACCCTCATTTTCAGCCAACTGTCATGTGACTTCCAATGTGATCTCACAGCAGTTCACCACTGCATGAGTTTTTTAGAGGATAATTTAGAGAATAACTTGTTCATACATTTTATTATAATTGGTTATGCCCCCAGTGATGGCTATGTAAAGAGGCAGGGCTAGAGGCATGTCTTTTATTTTGAAAAATCATGCATTTTTAGTACAAATGACAGTGTAGGAATTAGCCACTTTTCCTCTAATAAGTAAATAAAGACAAAAATAAAGAGAATTTGGTTTCACATTTGACAATCATTAGTATGTTATGATTAGTCATGTAAGCACATTGTGAAACTGACAAAAGAAGGGACACAGCACCTCTATACTCTCACATCACTTCTTTCACAATGTGCTAACCTCTACGTCATATGTCAAATTTACATAACTGGAAGAAATGGTTTATAGTGTAAAAGTAAAAAAAAAAAAAGAGCAGTTTTGTTTTTTCAATTGAGAAAACATTAAGTCAACATCTAGGCATTTTTGGATAACCATGTTACTTTTTGCATGGTTTTTGAAGGCCATCCACTGTTTGGATTTGCAGAGATTGCTCTTTTTTAAACCTATGCTTGTTTTCCACAAGTCATACCCATCTGTGATGACATAAGACTTCAGTTTTTGGGTGGAGCATCCCTTTTGAAGTGTTTTAAGAGCATTAGTCCTCATTTGTTTGCTGGTTAGACAGGACTTTGGGTAGTTGGCCCACTAGCCGACTCTCCAGTGACTCAAACACAGTGTGTGGGTCCTGGTCAGCGTTGACGTACACTGCCTGTGGGTAGAAGGCCTGCAGGCTCACTGTTTGGCTCCAGTATTCCTTAAGCCTCATTAACAGCTGTGCCTCTGAATGCTGTTGGTTAAACCGAAGCCGGGCCTGAACTTCTGGACCAGGAGGAGGTTTATACACGCTGTGGTACCTGCGGAGTTCAAATGCAACACTCAGAATGCAGTTATGCCTTTAGTGGAAGCAAATGGAATGGATTATTAGTAAACAAATTTACAAGCAGCTAAGCTAAGCAAATTCTTTCTCACCATTCTCCTGTCACAGGATCCACAGCCCTAAGTGCTAGCCTTTCGATAGCGATGTCATCAGTAATCTCCAAGAAGAAAACCCTGGAAAGAAAAGAGGAGGTCTGTTGTTATACTTGTGGATCCTCTCAAACTGCTTACTTGATAAAGATGTTATTATTTGGCAAGCACACAAAAGGTTGATAAGAGTTTCATTAAAATATAATGATAAACAAAACCAACAATGAAACATCAGAAACTATTTGAAAACAGATAGAGTTCAACCAGTGTAGTCTAATACTAGACTAGATATCAATATACTAGATATCAAAAATACATACAAAATGACTAGAGCAGTTTGACTCCTGAAAGATTGATCGCAATGAGTCTGTTCTTTTAGAGAATCCAAAATGTTTAGCTTAACTAACTGTGAGAACAGTCAGATTTGATATACAACACCTATACGTAAAAAGATGAGTCATGAGAAGAGATTTGTCATTTTATAAAAATATGTAAATGAAATATTATCAAAATAAGTAAAATAAAAGTATTTAAGCTACTGGTATATTGTAAAATAAATAAATAAATAAATAAATAAATAAATACTTTTATGCAACAACTCAAAAAAATAAAATAAAAATAAAAATAAAGAAACTGGGATACTTTCCTGGCAGGAAATTTCCAGTACATTTTTGTACAAAAATGCAGTACTTTGCAGTTCTTTTGCCAGTTCTTTTCTTTTAAAATTCACAGTCAATCAATTAACAAATAAACACGGTCTGTTAATCAAGACCATTTGTTAGTCCAGAATATTTTTTAATGGAAAACATACTGGTAATATTCTGTATTTTCAATATTTCAACAGTTTCAGTGAAGGACATAACAAAAGTGTTAATAAAGACTTCTATAGTGTTACAAATATTTCTATTTAAAATAATTCTGCTCTTTTGAATTTTGTATTTAAAATATCCTGAAAGATCAAGTGACACTGAAGACTGTTGTTAATGACTGTTGCCGGCAGCTAGCTCTCTGCAACTCTCACATGGTTGCCCACTGAAGCTAAGCGGGGCTGTGCCCGGTCAGTACCTGGATGGGAGACCACATGGGAAAGCTAGGTTGCTGCCGGAAGTGGTGTTAGTGAGACCAGCAGGGGGCGCTCAACCTGTGGTCTGTGTGGGTCCTAACGCCCCAGTACATTGATGGGGACTCTATACTGCTCAGTGAGCGCCGTCTTTTGGATGAGACGTTAAACCGAGGTCCTGACTCTCTGTGGTCATTAAAAATCCCAGGATGTCCTTCGAAAAAGAGTAGGGGTTTAACCCCGGCATCCTGGCCAAATTTGCCCACTGGCCTCTGTCCATCATGGCCTCCTAACCATCCCCATATCATAATTGGCTTCATCACTCTGTCTCCTCTCCACCAATCAGCTGGTGTGTGGTGTGCGGTCTGGCGCAATATGGCTGCCGTCGCGTCATCCAGGTGGATGCTGCACACTGGTGGTGGATGAGGAGATTCAATGTGTAAAGCGCTTTGAGTGTATAGAAAAGCGCTACATAAATGTAAGGAATTATTATTATTAATCATGCTGAAAATTCAGCTTTGCCGTCACAGGAATAAATTACATTGTAAAATACATTACAATACAAAACAGTCATTTCAAAATATAAAACGTGTTCATAAATTACCATTAAATGCAACTCAAGTATCCTCAGTTCTTTATGATTACCACCTACAATTGTCAAAATGCTTGCAGAAATCATAACATGTCATGCGAAAATCCATTATTCCATTATATGTAGACTGCATCTAGCATTCAGAGAGAAATAATCATAATGCGTTACTATTAGAGCTAAATAAATGATGAAGAAAATAATGGAAAACAGGGATACTCTCCAGGGCCACAGGAGGACTTCAACAGAGGAATGTCGGGTCTCTACCCGGGGGTCACTGTGTTTTGACATTGTCCAGACATAAAGTGGGCCTAATGGTGTGGTCAGGTGGGGAGTTTACATGCCAGTCTTGTCCCAAATGATTTAATCGGTGGCCCCCGAGGACAGAAACCTCAAAACCTTTTCCACATTATTTCATTTTTAGCCACATAAACACTTTACACGCAGACTGAGATTGTAGTATGACGGACCAATTCAGCAACAGCAACATCACAAGGCCTCCTTTTCCACATAAAAGTGTGAGAAAGTACAGAAAATGGGAGAAAGAGATCTAAGTTGGTGCTTTTGATGAAATATTTAAATGTCTTTGTGTTCCTGGCTCTCAGTACCACTGTGCCCTCTGAAATGGACAAAGAAGACATGGTGCTTTAACCGACTATTAGGCTGGCCTAAAACGGCAAGATATTTGATGTGTTTAAGAGGCATAATAATGCATGTGTGCGTGTGCGCGGGTTTAATTATTCCAGGAAAAGGCTTCCCTCAATTTTTAATGAATATTTGTCTTAAAAAAGAAATAATAACTACTCTGCAAAGCTATTAGAATTAATATTTATGCTTCCTCATGAAATATTTATAAATGTGGAGGAGAGATGTGTCTGAGGCAGGAGGATGGGAGGGTGGGGGCTTGCATTTGCCTTTCTTCTCACCCCCCCCCCCCCCCTTTTTTTTTTATGCGAGCCGTACAAGATGAATTGATTTACATTAGATGTTTCTTACATGACAGCTTGAGATCCTCTAACAAATGACTGACTAAAACAAGGCGGATAACAAAAGCCTGACGGTTCTCCGCTGCTACAAATGATCCGGAATCGCACCAGTCTTGCCGTTGGTACAGTATGAGTATGTGTGCGCGTGTTTCTATTCTTTCTCTGGTATACATGAAGTCAGTGGTAACCTCTGACCCTTTTGTTCTTCGGCTTACACGCTGAGCTTAAGTGATCCAAGAAGGTCTCGGTCCATCCGATCTCTCCCGCTCCCGTCAGCCTCCCTTTCTATCTCTCCAAATTAAGAAATTAATGAGGGAAAGATTCTTTACAGGTGGCCACGGCAATGTTTACCACTGATTAAATTGTAATGCTGCCCCTGCTGTATAATTGATAAGCCAATCAGAGGAAGTGTTGCTTGATTTGATGGGGAGCGGACACATGAAATACATTTAACTAATAGAGAGCCAGAGCGCGGTGCAGGTGGAAAGAGAGAGGGAGAGGGCAAGGCAAGGACGAGAGCAGGTAATTGGGCCAGACTCTTAGATTACATGGCTAATTGCTCTCCTTTATCTACCTGTCACAGGTAGCCATGCATATTTCAGAGCTTCCAAAGACTCTGATTGTTTGCGAGCGTGTCAAGGCTGTAAGAGGCTGATGACTAGCCAAACTGGAGAGTAGTTAAAGACTGGTAGGAGGGGTGGGAGTGAGACCAGCGAGAACAATGATCTGCTGTACGCTCTGAAAATGAGCATGTAAATGGGGCTCGGACATGGGTCTTTTGAAAAGCGCAGGTATTTTGTGCCAGCTTTCAGTTCATAATATTCTTTCATGACTTTCTTCAATCTGTGGAACATAATTGTTTCCCATAATGCACCACTGACATATCATAAAAGTGGTTTATATTATTTGTTTTCTATATTTCAGGTCTTTTGAAGTTTAACAGTTGATTTGTGTGAAAAACAGACAAACTAGATAACGTTTCATTCATAAACAGGTCTCGGAGACCTGTTTAGTGTAACTTGATCAATTGAGTCACTGAAAGGATCTGATTCAAACACTGTTACAACCCTATGGTTGTCTTGTCTCATCTGTTTCTCTGCTTTGCCTAGAACACATCTGATTGGCCACTTCCAGCTGATTGCTTGTTTCTGATTGGCCTACAGTGTTTTAAAAGCCATGACACAACTTCCTTGGTGGCCATCTTGTTTTGGTCACTTGCTTTGTGTTTGTTGAACGTTTGTATGTTGTATAGGGCAGAGTTTTTGAATGTGTTAAAGTTGTGACTACAGAGATTTGTGGGTACTGTTTGTTTTGTGTTTGCTTTGTTTATGGTACTTTGTTCCACTGGCTTGTTTGACCTTTTTATTTCTGCTGACATTGATTTTTGGATTGTCCCTTAAATGTGGTTGCCTGTTCTGTAAAAAGTTTGTAAATAGTGTATATAAGTTTGGGATAGTAAGGAGTTTGATGCCATTTTATTTGGAAAATCTTTTGACCTCTGTTTTTGTGTTAGGTAGTTAGGGTAGTTAATTATATTTTCTTTTCTTTCATTTCTGTTCAGGTAAGTTAGAGATTTAAAATAAAGGAATTTTTTGTTTGTTATTTTGGCCTTGTCAGCTCCCGAATTCAAACCCCAATAAATCTTTGATTTCATTTTCTTTGTTTTGTCTTTCATGTTATGCACCATCCCTAGACGGTGCGTAACATGAAATTGGGGGCTTGCCATTGGCTGTATACTCTATTAGCTGAATTTATTTTTGCATTTGTTTGCCTGGGGTTTTTCTTTTAATAAGGGAGGAAATATAGTGATTGGCACAAATACTTTGATTGGCATGGCATCAAAATTTGAACTTGATAAATTTACTATTGCACCAACAGAGGAGCAATTAGAAAAATGTCGCAAAGATGATTTGTTTTTAATTGCGGATTTTTTTTATATAGTCATACCTCGAAATGCACTGAAAAGGGAGATCAGAGAGGCACTGCACATGGAGCTTGTTAAACAAAAGATCTTACCTGGTGCGAGTGTGCAGGGTCCGGGTGTTGCAAATACAGCACTATCTGAAGAGTTGGAAGCTGCTGAGGCAGAGTTCAAACCTACGGATGTTGCATGCATGGATCCCGTTAATCCTCCATTGCTAACAGATCCATTGCTGGCAATCCGGTTAAAAGAACTGGAAGTGGAGTTAAGTCGACAACAGTATCAGAGCCAGCTTTTGCATGTTCGAGCACTTGAGCTTGAGACAAATCGAGACATCCGGCTGAAAGAGCTGGAACTTGAATTAAAGACTGGACAAAATCCATGTCCACCTTCTTCCCTGACAAAGGGAAGCACTCCTGTGCAGAGTCCAGTAAATGCCTCTTCTCCTCTTCCTGCAGTGTCGTCTGTGGCGCCGGTAAGTCCTAACTCTGATTTTGATATTAGCAGACAAATTTCGTTGGTTCCTACATTTAGAGAGAGTGAAGTTGACACATATTTTACTGTTTTTGAGCGTATCGTAGCCACATTAAAGTGGCCAAAAAAAATATTTGGCCTTTATTATTACAGTGCAAACTTGTTGGCAAAGCACAAGAGGTATGTTCTGCACTGACACTTGAGCAAAGTTTGGAGTATGATTCTGTTAAAGCTGCCGTGTTAAGACCTTACGAACTCGTTCCAGAAGCCTATAGACAAAAGTTTAGGAAGCATGTGAAAAACCCCAGTCAAACATTTGTTGAGTTTGCACGTGAGAAAACCACACTCTTTGAAAAGTGGTGTGCTGCTAGCAAAATTATTACATTTGAGCAGCTGAAAGAACTTATTTTAGTGGAAGAATTTAAGAACTGCATTTCAGGGAAGATTGTAGTTTATTTGAATGAACAAAAAGTTTCATCACTATCTGAGGCTGCGATTTTTGCTGATGAGTTTGTGCTCACACACAAGGTTGCATTCACATCCCCACGTTCATTTCGTGCTGGTATAGATCGCAGGAGTAGCTCTAGAACAGCAGTAGCTGTGCCAAAAGATGATCACATTGCTGAATCTTCAACAGAGTCCCGAGAATGTTTTTATTGTCATGAGAAGGGACACTTGATTGCTGCTTGTCCTGTGTTGCAGCGCAAAAATCACAGAAAAGCTCAGGATGCATCTAAAACTGTGGCCTTTGCGCGTACTCACACTTCTGAATCAGTACACTCTATTGATCCCTCTTTTCATCCATTGTGTTTGAAGGTGTAGTGGCATTTTCTGAATTGGATCAGGATCCAAAACAAGTTCACATCCTTCGGGATACAGGTGCTGCTCAGTCTTTTATTTTGGCAGATGTGCTTCCGTTCTCATCACAGTCCAGCTGTAATTCAGATGTTTTAGTTCAGGGAATTGAACTTGGTGTGGTTAGGGTTCCTTTGCACACTGTATATTTACGCTCTGACATTGTGACTGGTTTAGTTAAAGTGGCTGTACATACTCAGTTACCATTGAAGGGAATTTCCCTTATCCTTGGGAATGATTTAGCAGGGAGCAAAGTTTCTTGTCTTCCTGAGGTTACTGAGGTACCTTGTGTGCCAGAAGAGGATGTGTTAACTCGAGAATTTCCAAGTGTATTTCGTTCTTGTGTTGTGACTCGTGCACAAGCTCGAAAACTTGATAATGAAATTGATCTTTCTAATTCGTTCATGAATTCAGATTTCCCAGATGTTGAGAACAAAACTGTAGATGCTTGTTTACAGAATTTGAGTCTAGAACCTAAGTTTGACTTTCCTTTTGACAAACAACACTTAATAGATGCACAACTTGCAGATGATACGTTGAGGTCATGTTTTTCTGCTGTGGTTGAGATAACTGACCGTCTTTCATGTTATGCACCATCCCTAGACGGTGCGTAACAAACACCCTAAATACACCGGGTAATAACAAGCATTTTTGTTTATCTGATCACAAGTAGACGTTGCATAAAACAGGTATGAACAGGGTTCGAATGTTTTGAGTTTGTCCACTTATTGCTTTTGTAGTGTAGGTCATTTAGTCAAATGTGTTCAAATAGCCACTTATGCACCTACTCTTTGCCTACTGGCCAAATCCCTTTGCCATTTGAAGTCAGTGCCGTGCAACTAATCAAATGTGTTTTTCATACACATTTTGTCAGTAAAGCAGATTCTAGTCACATGCCTTCAGATAGAGCTGTATCGTAGTACACTGATAAGCTATGCAAAATCATGTTCAAAATCAATTGAAATCAAGATAATCACTCTGCGATAATGACAGCAGTTTGTGTTGCTTCTCAGTGAACTACACCTCTGTGTAGTAAACGCTGTTACACCTGAAAGCATGTGAAAATACCACATATCAAAAGTTTTTACTCAAAACTCTGTAGTTTGTAACTTCAGGCGAGTGTTTAAAAGCAATCATTCTGTGAGATGATTCCAGTCAAGTGTTAATTAGTCACTCTGAATCAATGAAAGTATCTTTTGTTTATTTACTAAGACTATGGGGATTACCTGTGTTTCTTCTTCGTGGGTATTTGGAGTTACCGCACAAGAACGCCCCCTAGCCTTCTGATAGAATGAGGTTTACTACAGATCACAGCCGTGCTTCCCTGATAAGATGTACATCACAACCGCAGATTTGTTTTATTGCTTTTGCAATGTCATATCAATTAATGGCCCAAGCCCTATTTAAAATCATAAGTTTGATTTGAAGATAAAAAATCCAAAAAGCATAATCTTTCAGACCAACTCCTGATTCTAACACAACAACATTACATTCTGTGTTATTTTGAGAGCGGAAACTAAAACTGCTACAATTTCTATTGTCTCCTTTCTAATTTATATGTAAATGACACAAATTTATATTACAATGTTAGACTGGAAGACCAGAAAAAGATAGATGAAGCAGATGAAATCAGCCAGCACCAGGTTTATTTACATTATATGGTACGATTTTGTAAAATCACTTTCATTATGGGAAAAATTAATGACCACAATGTTTACTAAAAAGTCACACAAGTATGGAATGATAATGAATTCTAATTGCATCCCCTAAATCCTTTGGCTCTCAGTAATAATATGCTAAAAATCCTAACAAGATATTTATTCTATTCCACCCTCTACTAATTTTAAAAGTGGGATTTCTATACCTGGAAAATTCAACTTTAAAATATTTCACAAAGCGGAGCTTTAGGCTCTGAATGTTGAAAACCACTGTGGTAAAGGGCGGTTTATACTGTACTGTAATCATTTTAGACTCCCAAAGTGTCACCAGTCCAGAGCTAACTGTAAGTGATCAGCTTTTGTAAGAGGATCAGATGATTGCGGCACGAGAAACCAGAGCGAAGGCATCTTCATTTATCTGATGAGAGAACTTCATTAGCGAGCGTCCTTTTTCCTTTTCTTCCTCTTTCGTCTTTTATGGATCAGGTAACTTCCTTTACATGACAAAAGACGGAGCGCTAACTGGAACAGACTACTGCTGATTACCTGCCACGACTAAGTCTTCAGGTAATTATTATATTATATATATTTAAACATCACAAATCCAAAAAAACTACAAAAGTGAGTTCCAATTTTTTATTACATTTGATTAAAGGGTTGGTCAATCAGCTATTTTTCAAGGCTTAATTGTGTTTATGGCATGCATTTTTACCATTATTTTACACCACTGTTTCTGTTCTACTAAAACGGTCTGTTGTTTTCCTAGTTCTATGAAGCCCCTCTCTCAAAATTCAAAATGGTACATTCTGATTCGCTAACTGCCTAATGCATGTAGACGGAAACATCATAAGAATTACATAAATGCACGATTTATATTTTAGAGTTAGAGATGTCACAAATCCAGGAAGAGGCTCCTAGTAGTCCAGCCGTTTACACGCTAACTAAAGTTAAAAGGTAAATCATAATATATCCCCTTTAATAATGATTAAATTATCTCAAAGTTTGTCAACAGAAAAGACCCACGAACAGCATTGTCTTGGCACTTAAAGCAGGCAGCGACTCTCTGTTAATGGAGCCCTTTCAGGAAATGGGTAAAGGGATCCCTCCAATCTAACCAGTATGCCAACACTGCTGCACTCTGTCCCCTCTCCCTTCTGCCAGTGACACCTATTAAATGCCCATGCCCTGGCACGGCTCCAGGAGGAGCTGACTTATTCATCCTCACTAAAGCCTGGTAACCAGAGAGCTGTTAATTAATAAAGCTGTCAGGTACAGCGCCGCCATCGGGCCATCATCGGCCCATTGGAAACATTATCTCCCCATTGTTTCAGGGCCAGGCTAACCGCGGGCCTTCGAATCAATTACGCTAATGCTATGTAAATGAGGTCTCCTGCCATTAGCCCAAACAACACAGCCTGTTAATGGAGGAAATAAGGCCTTGTTTTGCCGAAGCGGTGAAGAAAGCGGACACCGGGGCTGCTTGTGGGCATCTGGGATCAAATTGTAAAACCGGGGACAGATAAAATTTGGCAGAAATGATGAGAAACCATGATGAGCCACAGCAGGACGGGACAATAAGCTGAAAAGGGGGTACTAGTAGATTTCTCCTAATGTTACTGCGCAGATTTGGGCTCCTGCTCTTGTTTCTATGTCAAAGGAGACAGAATTGGGACACGGTTATTTTCACTGATGACCTAAGCTTAAAGTGAGCTCTCTGATGAGGGGACACACACGGAGGACAGGTTGTATAATCTAAGTGCCATCAGATCCTTCAGGGCAGTTGAGTTAAGGGTAATCTGAGAGGGCAATCTGAGCCCTGCGGTTACACTCACTATTTAAGAAAACCAAGGAGATGCAAATCACAAATAATAACCTGAAGGATTCACAAAGTGTAGTTTGAACATTTCTCTTCTGCTTTGTTTTCATTCTCTAAACAGCTATGTTTACTCTTCTGTCTGTCACTGTGGAAGTCCAAGAATGTTTAGCCGGGAATGCATTGGATAGATGATCCATAGGTTGGATATGTAATGCTTCATTAGTTACATCATTCATTGCACATTTTAACATCCAGCAAAACTACCATTCAAAATAATAACAATTTATTTTATTCACCAATAATGCATTAAACTGATCTGGCAATGTAAATAGGCTTTTACATTGTTACAAAAAGTGTGATATTTTACATTCCTGGGAAAAAATGTTTCATGACTTCCCAAAATATTAAGCATTACAACTGTTAAACACTGATGATAATAATGTATAATAATGTATTGGCCGCTGATATTTATCATATATTGGATTAATTTAAAGTTATTGGTATATGGCAATATTATGAAAAAGGCAGATACCAATGCTTTAATTACATAATAGCATTGAGTTGCACATCACTTGAATATTCTAACCTTTTTCTCAGAGCAAAATCAAAAAACAAAATGCAATATGTACAAAATGTCAGAAAAGCACCATTGCACAAGCGCTGGCACAAAACCAATAGATAGTTTGGGCAAAAATGTCTTGGACAAAAAAAGAAACTGTCTGCAGAATGACAGACTGACTTTTCTGGGGCAGCAAAATGTATTTATATACATATAGAAATGGTGTTTCTGGCCTTGATTTGTTAAATTTATTAAACAAATATGTTCTATTATATGTCAAATAAAAGTTAAAGTAGATAAAAAAAAAAAAATCACATTTGAAGACTAGTCGTATTATTTTTTTTCATTGTAATTATAAGTTGTGCCTTTCTTAAAATGTTGGACAGCTGAATGCTAGATAGATCCAATCCATGGTTAGTCAAATTAATAGCTAGTAGGAGGAAAAAAAATAGCTAGTAGTGTATATTACTGTACGAAATTGACCAGTATCGGAAATGGCCAAAAGTGTATTTAAAATCAGTATCGGCATCAGCACAAAAAAATAAAAAAAAATAATAAAAAAATAATAATAATAATAATAATAGGGCGACACGGTGGCTCAGTGGTTAGCATTGTAGCCTCACAGCAAGAAGGTTGCTGGTTCAAGTCCCGGCTGGGTCAGTTGGCGTCTCTGTGTGGAGTTTACATGTTCTCCCTGTGTTGGCGTGGGTTTCCTCCGGGTGCTCCAGTTTCCCCCGCAGCAAAGACATTAAGTACAGGTGAATTGAATAAACTAAATTGTCCGTAGTGTATGAGTGTGTGTGTGTGTGAATGAGTATATGTGTGTTTCCCAGTACTGGCTGCGTAAAACATATGCCGGAATAGTTGGCGGTTTATTCCGCTGTGGTGACCCCTGATAAATAAGGGACTAAGGTGAAGGAAAATGAATGAATGAATGAATAATAATAAATGCATCTTGAACACCAAACCAGTATATTAGAATGATTTTAAAAGGATGTCAAGACACTGAAGACCAGAGTAATGGCTGCTGAAAAATTTACTTGGCCATTACAGGAATAAATTATATAAAATATTAAATAATAGAAAAAAGTTACAGTACTTACAGTAATATAAAGTTTATATTACTGTTTTGCTGTATTTTGAATTAATGCAGTGCCGGTGAGCATAAGAGACAGTCTCACATGTATAACGTGGCCAATATATATAAAAATATCTTCTTATGGAAACAACATGAGATCACAGAACTGGGTAAACTATCCCTTTAAGAAACAAAAACCCTAATTGTCAGTCAGATTATGGTGATGGTGCAGATGAAAAACACAGAGAACCACTGGTACAGATCATCATGACAGATCCCTGAGCGGCCATATGCCTTCCACGTAATGACATGACAGTAAACATGCTGAGTTTCAACTCTTTAAATCAGATTATAATGACTGCTATACCTGTTTGGTGTGAAATTAGACTTGTGGAGAATTTCTGCCTGCTCAACATCTCGAGGAAAGCCATGAAGCACCCAGCCCTGTGTGGTGCAATCCATTCTGCTCAGTCTCTCTGTGAGGATCCGCAGGACTATACTGGACGGCACTGTATGGATTAAACAATAAATACAGCAATAATAAGACAGCCTGTTTATTTTATATTCATTGTGTTTTTCCTTAATTACATGAAAACAGAAGTACATGACAAAAATTGGAGAAGAGAAACCTCATTAAAGGCAAACTTGGTGAATCTGGAAAATGTTGACACAAGAGGTTCAGACTCCTGAGAATCAACTCTCTGTGTCCTTTGAATGACACTCGTCCTATATACTGTAAACACAGTGTTCACAGGGGTTTACCCCATGAGATGCACACACAAACACACCTGCTTAGCATTTTGTTTGAAATACGGTATACGTTCCTCCCTGTAGGACGGCAGATCACAGTGTTATAGATCTAACGGACATGAGAAAGGCCTTTCATTTGTTTACTTTCTTCCAGGTACAGAGAAAGAAGAAGAAAAACAGTGCAAGAACTTTTTGAAATGTGAAAGATGCAGATATACCATGCGGTTTTTAAGGGTTTAAAGGGATAGTTTACCAAAAAATGATAATTTACTCACCCTCAAGTGGATCCATACCTTTTTATGTTGAACACAAAAGAAGATATTTAGAAAAATGTTACAAACCTGTAACCATTGACTTTCACAGTAGGAAAAACAAATGGTTACAGATTTCCAACATTCCTCAAAAATGTGTTCAACAGAAAAAAAGAGACTCAAACAGGTTTGTTGCAAATCAAGGGTGAGCAAATGATGACAGAATTTATTGTTTTGCATGAACTATCCCTTTAAAGCCCCAAATATATCTGATCTGAATTGAAAACACATGGGCGCAAGTGGACAGAAAGCTAAATTAGACCATATTTCACTTAAACTGAAGTGGAGAGCATCTAGAGAGCCTCATTAAGAATATTCAATTGCAGGAGATGGTCTGAGAAGAACTGAAACGCCATGCAAAGCATCAGAGATCTCACCATCAAGCGCTATTGGCAAGGACGTGCCTTTTGTTTGTATCTGTATCAAATCAAGTTGCTTTATTCAGATGTGAGGTGATAAATAATTAGCAGACACGGTGTCATTTAAATTCATGTATGTACATTTTGTCTTTTGAAGATATTTCCCGGGTCCCTCTCAGAGTACAAAAGCAGTCAACGGCTCGGCTGACAGGGAACATGAGCGCATTGTTTAAGGGGATGATGGCACCTCTTAAAACTGACGGAAACTGTGGTATAAGAGGGTGGCGCTCGTAATGCTGCAGGAAAATTAACGAGAGCGGCGGAGGACAAACAAATAATGAGGGTGAAGAGAAAATAGAACAGCATTCTTTAAGGAACGCAAGCTGGCACCCAGGGGGGTCCCCGCAGCTGGTGAAAAATTAAAGTCGACGGTTTCAAACTGTCCAATTTCCACATCAAACGCACACAGCCTCTTGCCTATCTCTGCAGCCCTGCTTCAAACGTAAGGCAGCCTGGAGAGGCTTCCTCCTCTCTTTCTTTCCTCTCCTTCTTCACTTCTGCTAAGACTATTTTTTCTTTTTTTTTTCGGTTTGCTTAATAATCCGACTTTTTAAATCCCAGAAGCACTGTACTGGTTACACTAGCCACCATCTCTCCATCGCCTAATTATACCCCTGTGAGGCCATTAATCAACTTGTAAATTATTTAGACAAGCTCTCTGCCTCAAATCCTTACTGTCACTGGAAAAAGGGGGAGAGAAAAGGCACAAAAATCCCCCCTCTCTCTCCCAGGATACCGCAGCCCTGTTCAACACGGCAATGGAATATGCGCTAACAAAACATTTACATAGCATTGCTTATGCACACACTGCTACTTCAACAAACACGCAACATGAATTTATGAACATATGTTGAATGTGACAGATACTGCTTGAGCTGAAAAGATACTTTACATACTCTGGCAGATCTGACAATCATATTGGGAGTGTGTGGGTGCTCAGCGGAGATGGATGGGTGGAAGTCCACACTCATAATCCATAAAAGGTTTCCAAAAATGAAAATGTGTTAATTATTTACTCACACTCAAGTGGGTATAAACCTTTATGAGTTTCTTTCTTCTGTTGAAGACTAAAGAAGATATTTTGAAGAATGCTGAAAACCTGTAACCACTGACTTCCATAGAAGAAAATACAAGTCCTATGTAAGTGAATGGTTAAGGGTTACCAGCTTTCTTCAAAATATATTCTTTTGGGTTCAACAGAAGAAAGAAAATCAAACAGGTTTGTGACAAGTGAAGAGTGAGTAAATGATGACAGAATTTTTTGGGGTGAACTATCCCTTTAATGGAATAATAATAAAATAAAACCTGATTTAGTGTTTTTGTTGCCCTTGAATCTCAAACACTGTGACATTTTAAAGAGTTCATGTAAAAATATTTGCCCAAATATGAATATTATATTTTATCTAATATCTAATAATATTTGTTAATAATAAACATTTGCCCATGAATCGTGATGCTTTCAGATTGCATTTTGGAACCTCAGTTTTCTGCTCTGTTAAATATTTGACATGTTTAAGTAGATTTTATTAATATTTTTAATAGTTTGAAAGAATATATTATCTGGGTTGGTCATGTAAATTACATCACATAAATTAACAAAAAACGGGTAATGAGTTTTCAGTACTTTTCTGTTTTCTGTTGCAGATTTCTATATACGGATCTCCCTATGTATTATTTCACATACAATATATTGTTCCAAACTACTACGAATGTAAAACAACAACAACAACAACAACAACAACAACAACAACTTTGTTAAACTGTAGAGTTAATTTTTCAACATCAAAAGTTGTCAGAGCAGAAATCAAGGTCCCATGATGCAATTCAGAAATGAATAAATGGAAAAACTGTGAATAAATTCTCCTGTGAATCATAAGCAACAGCCTGCTTGTTTTTTAATGCAATCACTGCAAAAAAAAATATCCAGTATAAGTATTTGTTTGATTACAGTACAAATCTGAACACTCAGACAATGTAATAAATGGTTAGTTTACCCAAAACTGAAAATTCTATCATAATTTGCTAACCCTTTAATTGTTCGAAACCTTTTCGACCTTCATTCTTCTATTAAATACAAAAGAAGATATTTTAAAGAAGGCTGAATACCTGTATCCATTGACTGCCATAGTATTTGTTTTCCCCTACTAGCGCAGTATATTTTGGACAAACTACCCCTTTAAGCAATGTCAGATTTAATATTTAAGCCCATTTTAAAGTTAAATTGCCCAAATATCAAATTTCAGTCATCATTTAAGTTATTGGACCACTGACTTTGAAAAAAATAAAAATACTCAACAATCCTTATCAGTAAAAGTACCCCTTTAAACAAGAAGAAGATAAATATACACATAAAAATGCATGCTTACTTTCCGTGCTTTGCATCCCTTGAGGATCTTTATTAAATTAATAAAAACTTGCTCAAGGCGAGTGGCATGGGCCGAAGCTGTGATAAAGGCAGTGATTGGCAGTCCCAGCGGCTGAATACATTCTCTGAGGGGCGGGACTATATATATATTTACTTATGGTCTCTGAGGGATTTAGAACAGAGGGGTGTTGGGCAGACACAGAAGGTGTAAGATGGGAAGGGAATAACAATGATGAGGATGAATAAAAGGTCATACAGTGTCAAGACAATGCTAGAGTACTATGATGTGTTGTGTACTGGCTGTACAGTAGATGCATGATATATGGTAAGAAGTGTTGTGATTTTGCGTAGACACAAACATAGCAAAACACACTGCAAGGTAAATGATAATCATTTAGACTATAGTTATCACATACATGTGAATATAACACAACATGTTCACCCACTGAACTATTCTGGCTATGGGGGTCCAATTATCTGGTCAAAAGCAGGAGACTGAATCTGCAGCTTCCAGACTGTATTTGCACTTGTTCTGTGTGATTGACCCATTTGGCAGTAGGTATGGAGGAGGTGAGGAGGCATACCTTGCTGTTCTGACTCCAGGTATGGTTTAATGAGCTCCCCCATATGGCTCTCATCAGCTGACACAGCCTTCAGAAGCTCACCACAACAAACTACAGCCACAGAGATATGGGAAGCAAAAAATTAAATGATATTGGTACAATGGTTCACTCAAACATTATTTAAAAACTATTAATTATTTTTCTCTTGAAACTTGACACTCACTATAAATGATCACTGTGTTGCAAGAACTGTGTAATGATTCTTTTAAAATGTCAAATTATTTACACAAAAACAAAGTTTGAAACAACATGAGGAGAACTTTTTTTTACATTTTATGGTTTGTGTACCACAGATAAATGAAAAAGTGACAGCAGTTAATGTAATTGAACAGAAGTTGTAGAGTTGAGAAGGAGCTTACTGTTGACGATGCCGTATTTCTGAGCAATTAGTTTTGCCTGCAGACTTTTTCCTGCACCTGGTGGTCCAAACAGCAGGATTCTGGGAGTGTAGGGTGAGGGAGAGTGACGTGGAGTAGAGATGTAGTTCAGCACTGCAGTGTAATTATAAAACCATTTAGAAATGAATGAGAACAATCAATTATGCCTCACTGAATGAAAGATGCATTAATAGGATAGCGCTCTAAAAATGTATTTACCCTCGATAAAGCTAAGATCTTAAGGCTTTTTTTTTATTCAGTAGAATGTTACAAAAGATTTTTAGCTGAAAATGTTATCTTTGGGCGATTCTTTAAATAGCTATTGGCACTTTGAGAGTGAAAAAAACATTATTAAACATTATATAACTCCAACTTTCACATGATCCTTCAAAAATCACTCTTAACATGCTGTTCAAAAACATTTCTTCTTATTATTATCAGTACTGACCTCTTAATATTTTTTTTGTGAAAAAAGTCTTTGAAATGAGCCTAAAATTTTAAACAACAATGTACGCATTACAAAACATGTTTGCACAATAAACCAAAGATGAAATATAATGCACCATACCATTTTAACACAAAACAGCACAATGCAGGCTCAAACAGACTCTATTGAATGTTTAATGGAGTAAGATAATAGAGGCATGGTGACAGCCCATTCGCTCAGATCATAAACAGAGATTGCCACTAAACTGAATATAAAGCCACTTGATTAATTAATCATTAGAGTCTTCCTTTCATGTCCACGGGGGCATTTGCTTGTAGTGTGACATCCCCGTCGAAGCCATCTGCTTGCAGTTGGGTTTCACTCACAACAATGCTGTTTGTCTGGAACCTGTGCTGAGCCGCCATTCTAATGTGCAATGATTAACAACAGCCTAATCATAACTAATGAGTCCCTCTCATCCAGCCCTTTATGCTGCTAATTGTTATACAACAACATGATAAATGCTTAATATGCGAAACATGTTAATGCGCTAAAAGGCTAAGTCAGGGGGAAACTAGCGATGCTGCAATCAAACCGCATGCTGAATTAGCACTAATCAAGATTCAAGATGACAGCCTTATTGCTGTTTGCTCCTCAGTATGGGTTTATGAATGTTTTATGGCAGAGTTTATCTCAAATATTTATTTAATGTCCTCCATTTAGACGTATCAAGAAAATCAGGTGCAGTTAAGTCAAGATTAAGGCATAATGCCATACTGTCCTAAATCTGCAATTTACAAATCAAGCCCTCTGCGCAAAACCATTAGGCTGGAGGGTCGCTTCCTTGATAGGTACTCAACGGGGCATTTTGGCTTTAATACTAATGTGCCATGAGTCCAAATGAACCTTTATTATCCCCCAGATAAGCCTAATTTCTGATAAAAAAAAAAATAAAAAAAATTCAAAATCAGATTTGAATTTCTACCAGTTCAAGTTTATGCAGCTTGAGCTTGCAAAATATTGTTAAAGAAAAGATAGTTTGGTTCATGACACCTCTACAAATGCTGCTGATAATATACATTGACTTCCTATCAGTTTCATGCATACTCATTCTTATGATAAATATGCATTGTTCTTATAAAAAAAGAGAGTGGCATGAATTTCACAAAATGCTGCTAACCTGCCTAACGCTCCGGTCAAAGTGATGTATGCAAAGAGCAGTTTAAATATTCACCGCCTAGCTCTACCTCACAACTAAAGGAAGGGAAGTGACAAAATTATTTTGTCAAGTTGAGCGATATAATATTTAGACAGGTTGGATTCAGATGGTTTTAATGTAATTGGCGAGGACCGCTCATCCCTGCCCAGGTTCTCATGGGATAGTCTGTGCCTGCAGAGCTGCCTGAGGCAACCTCCTCGACTGGCAGAGAGCCTGACAAGCGGGTCAATCACTGCCTCTGAATGCAGCCGCCACACTGCTGACCTCTGACCAACAGGGGCAGCAGATCCCGCATCAGCACAGTATCTGATATTAGTAGAAATGCTTGAAAAGCTATAAATGCAACTGAGTGATCTACCAAACCTTGCCTGCACACATTGTAAGAGATAGCTTATGTTCTTGATTCAGGTTACTTGATTAAATTAGCAACCAATGGAAAATACTACCAAGATCAATTTGTTTCCTCATAGGGTCAGTGATAATTGACTGCTTGACAAGAAGATTTAGGGGGGTAGTTTAACCAATCACTTTGTCATTTACTGATGATGACATACAGTAGTGCTCTACAGCTATGTATAATAATACATTTCTTGTATAATTATTAATTTCATACATGGTCAAATAGCTTGAGTGCTTCTTTTCTTCCCAAAATCAGAAGCGTGAACTTGTTTACATGACCTTTCCATTTTGTCAGTATAGTTAAAACTAAACAATACTAGATACAGTAGGATTTTTAGAAAGGAAAAAAATAGAAATAGACAGAGCCAATATTTTACTGTAGATGAATAAATATGCAATTATGTAACCCATGCAATTTTAAAAAGTAATATATTCTAATTATAGGTACAATATGAATGATTTTTTTCATTAAAATATCAAAAAACAGTGATATATTTTGCTGACTTATGTACTTGGTTTTACAGAAAACGGGGAAACACCAAAGACACTTTAATTTGCTGTGCATTTTATTTCACTGCACAGAACAGCATTATAGCAGAACTCTAAAATGTATGTAGTATGATAAAAAGAGCTGCTTTTTCCCCACATGATCACAACCAGAAGAACCGGAAGCGGTCGACTGTGGCTTAATTAAAGCTTGGCTGCTTATGTGTTGTGTTTTTCATTAGCAATTGCTTCAGCGATCTTATTTCCCTTGAACAACTTTCAATTTCATACTACCACTATAATACGTTTTGAATACTTTAGCTCAACCATGAACATGATTTCTGCAGGAGTCCTGTAGGATGCAATGAAGATGACAACTCCCATGATTCCACACTCAGTCACAGTGTCATCAAACTACACATCTGTTTGTTGTGTATATGTGAAAATTACATACTACGCCTTTAAATTCTGATTACGTAATCCAGATTACATGTAATCAGTTACTGCCCGTACATTGTGTCCTGTTATTTTAAGTACACAGAGCAGATGTGTAATTACTTATTACAAATTCCAAAGCGAGATGCCTCAATTCAGACCTCCATACAATGGAACTCAATGATAACCAAGTTTGATTACCACATTTTACATTTTTCAAAACATCTTATACAATTCCCAAAGTTTCCAGTTTTTTTAATGATCACAGAAGTATTCATATAGATGGCACATGCACCAGCACTTGTGTTTACCTTGTGAAAATACATCTACATGAGGCTGGTCAGCATTGACGATCTTCAGGCAGTTGTGGTAGGTGCGCTTCAGAGCGTGAGCTTCTGCGTGGTATTTCTGCAGCTTTTCTCTCATAAGTTCAACTGGCATCAGAGTCCTGGGTGTTTCTAAACGCTGTGCAACCTCTTCACTTTCAGGCCACATGAAGGTGACATGATATACATCTGAAACAATGAAAAGAATCATGTGGGTAAGGTCACCACATAAGTTTAATACACCAGAGTTTATGTGCTGAGCTGGATATATTGCATGTAAAAGAACTTCTTCGTAGCATTTGTTTTGACAGTGAATGTCCTGAAAAAGGCTCATAAACAGAGATCATAAATAAACAAAAGGGAAAGTGGCAATTATGTGGAAATGGCGAATCCGCACCATCGCAAATCTGCAGGGAGCTCTGGCTTTTGTTCATTACAGCTGGGCTTTCTGAAACCCTGAGGACACGCAGGGCCCGATTGGGATTCAGCAAACAGGTTGAGCGCTGTCAAGGTCCACAGATAATGAAATGCATTCTAACAAGGGTGCGTGTTGGCTGCCTGTCTCGCAGTCTCACTCTGAACTAAGAAAAGTGTAATGATCATACAGACATTACCTCCTGTGACAGGGTCTATCCTCTTGCCAGAGCTCCTTTCAATCAGGACGACATCAGAAGCTTCCAACATCACTGCGAGGAAAGAGTTAAAAGTAAGCGCTAGAGTTTGACACGTCCTCCAGGGACTGACAGTGAGTCCGAGAGGGATATTTGGCCAGTCTCATTATCGAGTCCTGACTCAAACCTCTTGTTTTTCAGTTGGGAACAGCAAAGTGTTTAGACAACATGCCACTAACCAACGTGATCTGGGGTGATGCCTGCTTCTTGTAGACATAGCGCCTCTGCTTGCGTCTTGGGAATGGCTTCCAAAACCCAGCCCTGGAAATACAATGCATGTTATGCACACTAGAGAAAGAACAAACAATCTGCTTTAAACAATAATCCTTCTCTCTGGTGACACTGAGTCCGACTCTGCTGGTGACAGACAATGCTGACATCTTCTGCTAATAACACAGCTGAAACCCTGCGTTTCATATTAAATAAACACACCCACACATACACGCACTCAATTCAACTGTTTACATTTCTATAAATGCACTTGCCTTTCCCAACGGTCAGCTACTGCGCTTAAATTGTTGCTTAAAATTGTTTTCATATAAGCAAAACAATATCCTGCCTGGAAAGAATACTTTAAAAAACAGTAATAGGCTTTGAATGAATAATTTTGTATGAATAATTCATATAAATTGCTGCCCTGTACCAGTCTAAATAATGAATGTATAAATTGTTGTATGAATAAGGAGAAAACTGGCCCATATGGGGTCTCATGCAGGGAGGCAAATGGAGGGTTAAATCCATAAAAACCTTGAAAATGTGCCTAATTCTCCAGCTCCTCTCCACACTTCTCACTTAGCAATAAAAATAACATAAGAAGAAAGGAACCCACATGCATATCATTCATTAGCTACAAATCCATAAAAAAATCCTCCTCTCTAATAGTCTCCTAAATCCCAAGGCTTGCTGTGCAATGGTGCGGTAAAATAAAGAACAGTCAAAGAAACCATCTCCCAAAAGTGCTTGTTAGGGGCCAACTTATTACTGCAGCGAATAATCTTAAAATAAATAAATATATGCAACAAACATTTATAGATCTAAGTATTATCAGAGGAGCAGTGGGTTTTTGCTGCCGAGTTTCGAGTGTCTGTTTGATATCAGCCTTTGTTTTTTCAGGCTTTGATCTTTAACGGCAAACCTATCCTTTGCTTCACCTGATCTCAGCGCGCAAGTTTCCTCCCACTTACTTTCCCATTAAGCATTTGATTGCCTCTGTGGCTGGGAAGCCCATGAGCAAGGCCTGACTCACAGATTGCTTGAAAGGCCTACACAATCTTACTGGCATAAATATATAGGAAAAAACAGCAAACTGGCAGAATAGTCTGGTTTCTGGCTGGTTTACTAAAGCGCAGCATTTATACGTAGATGAAAACATATTCATTACAGAACACACAGAAATCAGTTAAAGGGCAGATACTATAAAGCGCTTTATTGTGATTGGTTATAATTGTATCTAAAGTGTACATTTATAAATGCGCAGCTAAAGTAGTTCCAGTCTGGTCTTGACTGCATTATGGAAGAAATAACTGAAGAAAACCATTGAATAATTCAGAAAATAATGCTCCATATAGTCTAAAGTGCAAAGCAGAAGAGGGTGACTTTGTTTATTGCACTTGGAAATGTACACTTATCAAGACCTACTGGTACATTTTTATAGGAAACTTGAGTTGCATCCAAAATCGCATACTAGTACAGTAGGTACTACATTTGAATTTGAATTTACTTCACGGCCATTAGAAAAGTGTGTTCTATTTAGTATGAATAGAATGTAACATACGCTATTTGTCATTATTATATGACCTACCACATCAGTTTGTCACTTCTCTCCCATTCATAAATTCTCTTTGCGGCCTTATGGGATAGTAAAGTGTCCATTAGATGCATACTTCAGAATCTCGCAAGAACTAGTAGTTCATCCACTTCTCATCTACTGTTTTTGATTACTATGAATTCAGACATGCTACTTGGCTCTACTGTATACTGCATATCCAAGGATTACACATATCTTTTTGCAAATCATTGGCAGCAGCATCAACCTTAATTTTTTTTTTAATTATTGTAGTTAGTAGTTGTTGATGTTTTTTTTTATTACTTTCAGTGCATCCGGAAAGTATTCATAGCGCTTCACTTTTTCCACATTATTTTATGTTACAGCCTTATTCCAAAATGGATTAAATTCATTTATTTCCTCACAATTCTACACACAATACCCCATAATGACAATGTGAAAAAATCACATGTACATAAGTATTCACAGCCTTTGCCGTGAAGCTCTAAATTGAGCTCAGGTACATTCTGTTTCCACTGATCATTCCTGAGATGTTTTAGCAGCTTAATTGGAGTTCACCTGTGGTAAATTCAGTTGATTGGACATGATTTGAAAAGGCATACACCTGTCTTTATAAGGTCCCAGGGTTGACAGTGCATGTCAAAGCACAAACCAAGCATGAAGACAAAGAATTGTCTTTAGACCTCCGAGACAGGATTGTCTCGAGGTACAAGGCTGGGGAAGGTTACAGAAACATTTCTGCTGGTCTGAAAGTTCCAATGAACACAGTGGCCTCCATCATCCGTAAGTGGAAGATGTTTCGAACCACCAGGACTCTTCCTAGAGCTGGCTGGCCATCTAAGCTGAGTGATCGGGGGAGCAGGGCCTTAGTCAGGGAGATGATCAATAACCTGATGGTCACTCTGTCTGAGCTCCAGCATTCTTCTGTGGAGAGAGGAGAACCTTACAGAAGGACAACCATCTGTGCAGCAATCCACCAATCAGGCCTGTATGGTAGAGTGGCCAGACGGAAGCCACTCCTTAGTAAAGGGCACAGCAGCCCACCTGGAATTTGCCAAAAGGCATCTAAAACAAAATTCTTTGGTCTGATGATACTAAAATTGAACTCTTTGGAGTGAATGCCAGGCGTTACGTTTGGAGAAAACCAGGCACTGATCATCACCAGGCTAATACCATCCCTACAGTGAAGCATGATGGTGGCAGCATCATGCTGTGTGGATGTTTTTCAGCAGCAGGAACTGGAAGACTAGTCAGGATAGAGGGAAAGATGAATGCAGCAATGTACAGAGACATCCTGGATGAAAACCTGCTTCAGAGTGCTCTTGACCTCAGACTGGGGCGACGGTTCATCTTCCAGCAGGACAATGACCCAAAGCACACCGCCAAAATATCAATGGAGTGGCTTCACAACAACTCGGCGAATGTCCTTGAGTAGACCAGCCAGAGCCAGGTGTGCCAAGCTTGTGGCATCATATTCAAAAAGACTTGAGGCTGTAATTGCTGCCAAAGGTGCATCAACAAAGTATTGCGCAAAGGTTGTGAATACTTATGTACATGTGATTTTTCAGGTTTTTTATTTTTAATAAATTTTTTCACATTGTCATTATGGGGAATAAGGCTGTGACATAAAAAATGTGGAAAAAATTAAGCGCTATGAATACTTTTCGCTATGAAAACCTCTTTTTTAAATTTGTATTTAATGTTTCTATAACATATACATTTGGACCGTTATCGTAAGTTATTTTGTTAGATTAGCTCCAGATTTGGCTTCAGTACTGACTAATCTAATGTATATGCACAAATATAATATTGTATAGCTTCCTATTAAAAATATGAATTTAAAAGATAGATTTGTAAGGGGGTGTACTTATATATGCTGAGCACTGTATATATATAGTTTTTTTCAAGCTGTGATTTATGATTATGTTTATACTATGATGAATATATTTGTTGTGATTTGTTGACATTGTTGTTCTGTTCTGTTACGTTTCTCTTTAGCGATTTAATAACATTACTTTTCTTGAAGCAGTTATACTTACAGTTTTGCGATTAGTAAAGGTGCTCTTTTAAGAGCATACTGTATGCAGTAAACAATATAAGTGTAATAACAGGCTGCAGACTGTAAAGAATAATAAAGCATGTCCAAGATAAAACAACCATAGGATTTTGTAATATGACCCATCTTCAATTTTTCCTTAAGTAGGTATGTATATACAAGCAAAAGTATATAAAAAGAGACTTAGGTAGAGTCTAAACTTCTTTCAGTCAAACTACAGCACACACTCTCTCTCCATACATACATTTCAACACAGAGCCCCACTGCGACTTGCTCCATTCCGTTTCATCCCCACATCAAAAGGGCCATGGTGCAGTAGCAGTGGGCTCAGGCAGAGACCCCAGGACTGGAACATCTGCAGTGAGGCCAGTTATCACAGGAGGGACATGCGTGGAGCAGATGTCACCAGCCAGCCCAACAGCAGGCAAAGCAGGGGAGCAGAAGAGTCGCTCCGACATGTCACTCACACACCCCAACATACAGCTCCCCCACACAATACACACACACACATAATATGGCAGCATGAGCGGCTGCAAAAAACTCCACTTGACTTTTACAATTAGATCTCAATTAGCTATCTGCTATAATGTGGTTAAATTAATTTTGCTCTAGTGTACATATACAATACAATATCAATGTGTGAACTTCAAAAGTGGAATAACCCTGATTTTAAATCACAAAAAAAACTAATCTAAATGACAATAATTTTTTATATGACATTTGGAAGAAATGTCATCAGACTGTTATAAAATAAAACAAATATTCACAATATAATCAAACGCATACCTACTGATTAAATCCAGTACATTCAGAGAAACAGTGGTCTCCTATTTTTTTAAAATTAAAATAATAAAATAAACAATTAATAAAAAATAGCATGCAAGGGAATGGAATAAAACCAAATCTCAGAAGATGTTTTACTAAAAATGACAATTCTTTAATCTGGTATTGAATCTTATGTGTTAAATATATTATTCATTCATTCATTTTCTTTTCGGCTTAGTCCCTTTATTAATCTGGGGTCGCCACAGCGTAATGAACCGCCAACTTATCCAGCATATGTTTTACGCAGCAGATGCCCTTCCAGCCGCAACCCATCACTGGAAAACATCCACACACACACTCATTCACACACATACACTACGGCCAATTTAGCCTACCCAATTCACCTATAGCGCATGTTCTTTGGACTTGTGGGGGAAACCGGAGCACCTGGAGGAAACCCACGCGAACACGGGGAGAACATGCAAACTCCACACAGAAATGCCAACTGACCCAGCCGAGGCTTAAACCAGCGGCCTTCTTAATATAGTATTTATATAAAAGCAAAAAAGGAATGAATCATGCCGCGAAAGATTTCTGTAACAAATAAATTGTGGAAAAAAGTCACAGCTTTCACAAGGTTATTCAAAAGGTTTTAAAATTCCAAAATTTTGAAGAAAGTGTAAAAATTTTTAACACTGAAATCCTATTATGTTAAAACACAGGTAAAACAACTGAAGCATTATCTGCATTGTGTGCATTCAAAAAGTTTGAATATATCATTTCAATTGCCAATTTGTTTTAGATTTCTCCTTTCTCCCTCAAAATAGAATTACAGACACTATGCAAATTCAAACAGCATAACTTTATTTGGAAGCCTCATTAGGGATCGAGATGACTGTGACACGCGCCCCATGATCTTTCTTTCTTTCCTTCCTTCCTTCCTTCCATCTTTCCTTCTTTTTTTTCTTCTCCTTTACTTAAGGGTCCATCTTTTTTTTTTCAGAGGACTGAGAGGCGCTCATTAAATTGACATTTTACTTTAAATCATATTCATTACCTATGCTCCCTCTCTTCATTTTCCACAAGAGTACAAGTCTAAAGTTTTACAAACAGCGGCCTCATGAGAGAACGAGAGTGGGAATTAAGACAGCTTGAGAAGCGGTGACAGGCGGAGATGAACTAGATGACCTAGATTAGGCATGATTAACATTCATTGTTGCTTAATTTGGAAAAACAGGTAGACAAGCGCAGGCATCGGTGGCAAAGCAATTAAGCTTAGCTGTCTAGGCTCCGGTGCTGATGTGACGTGTCAATCATTCCCTTCTCTGGCCCATTAAAGCGCATGCGAAGCAAGAGACCGTGAGATGAAGGCTCCTCATGGTGAGCCAGAGATGCTTTGTCAGGTGTCTAAATCTACAGAGGAAAAACTCTACCTCAATCCTCTGCTCTTATGCAGATCAGTCGGGAAGGGAAATAATTAAATAACCCGATAAATACTATCAGACAGTTTGCCTGAAGGGATAAACATCCATTACCAGATTCAAAGCAGTCGCTAATCACAAACTACTAAGATTAAAAGGTGAAAGTTAAAGGATGGCGAGCGGAAAAGAAAAAAATAAGTTTTCTGGGCTGAGTAAAGCTCCATTTGCGGAGTTTAGCGAGGAAAAAAAGAAGATGCCGTTTGGTGTTTAACGATTTACATATTCCTCTGTTGCGGCCCAAATGAAGAAACTGACACTTCAGAGGAAGACGCGATCAGGGAGAGCGTGATTGATTGTGTGATTTGATGGAGAGATGAGAGGAGGAATCAAAAGGTGCGAGATCTGAGAACGGACACCTCAGCGGTGAGGCTCTTAAGTGGCATTAGTACTGAGATCACATGTAACTGGCAGCCGGTGAGGGGCCCGCTGGCGATGAAAGCTTTTCTCACCAGCAGTCTTGCTTTCACTGAGACCCGGCTCAGCAGTCCTCAAGGGAGGCGGAGAAACACACGTCTAATTATTTATCATAGAAGGTTGAGTGTAAATAAAGAATAAAATAATGGCAAATTATGTGGGCATCACACTCGTAGAAATACGAGCAGTTCAAAACGAGGAGGTCACGTGGAAGGTCAGGATGAAAATATGTTGATTGTTAAATAGATTGCTTCATTTTTTTTTCATGTTTTAGACAGGATGAGAAAAAATTCCTCAGTGTTTTGGTTTGTTAGTTAATTACAAAAGAAATAAAATAATAATTTAAAAAAGCAAGGCCTTACCCGCTGAACACAGTCAGGTTTTGATAGACGTTGTTGAATCAGTTGGATGCAGAGGTCTTTGGGGACATTCTATCAGAAAACAATAAATTAGGGAAAGTGAATGTTTTAATTAAAGTCAATCACTAAAACTTTTTTTAAATAACACAAAAAAATTTATAATAATTTATTTATATGTGTATACATATATATATATA
>CAIGQV010016645.1:9317254-9378658 GCA_903798115.1 Danio jaintianensis
TATGTAAACGTTTTTCCCCAAAAGCAAATAAAGAAAGAAAAAAAAACATAATATCAGAGAGATACAAAAATAATAATAATGAAATTAAAATAGGGCGGCATGGTGGGTAACGCTGTCGCCTCACAGCAAGAAGGTCTCTGGTTCGAGCCTCGGCTTGGTCAGTTGGCGTTTCTGTGTGGAGTTTGCATGTTCTCCCCGTGTTCGTGTGGGTTTCCTCCGGGTGCTCCGGTTTCCCCCACAAGTCCAAAGACATGCGGTATAGGTGAATTGGGTAGGCTAAATTGGCCGTAGTGTATGTGTGTGAATGAGTGTGTATGGATGTTTCCCAGTGATGGGTTGCAGCTGGAAGGGCATCCGCTGCGTAGAACATATGCTGGATAAGTTGGCGGTTCATTCCGCTGTGGCGACCCCGGATTAATAAAGGGACTAAGCCGAAAAGCAAATGAATGAATGAATGAATATATATATATATATACATATATATAAAATAATGTTTTTTTTTTACATTTTTATTTTCAAATACTATGTAAACGTTTTTCCCCAAAAGCAAATAAAGAAAGAAAAAAAAACGTAATATCAGAGAGATACAAAAATAATAATAATGAAATTAAAATAGGGTGGCGCGGTGGGTAACGCTGTCGCCTCACAGCAAGAAGGTCACTGGTTCAAGCCTCGGCTGGGCCAGTTGGCGTTTCTGTGTGGAGTTTGCATGTTCTCCCCGTGTTCGCGTGGGTTTCCTCCGGGTGCTCCGGTTTCCCCCACAAGTCCAAAGAACATGCGCTATAGGTGAATTGAGCTAAATTGTCCATAGCGTATGTGTGTGAATGGGAGTGTATGGGTGTTTCCCAGTGATGGGTTGCAGCTGGAAGGGCATCCGCTGCGTAAAACATATGCTGGATAAGTTGGCGGTCATTCCGCTGTGGCGACCCCTGATTATTATAAAGGGAATAATGAAAAGAAAATGAATGAATAAATGAATGAATGATAATTATATATATATATATATATATATATATATAAACCCTAAAGCATGCAACTAAGAAATGTAAGGTAGATACACCTGAAAAGGTCCCCAAAATTTTTCAAAAGTCCTTGGTGATCCTCTGACACTGAACAGTATTTTTCGGGGTGCAGTAGGAAATAAGTTTGTTGATCCAATGCAATGTTTTGTAGATGGAGAGTGAGATGATTTCCAGTTAATTAAAATGCATTTTTCCTCATCTTTCCAGCCAGAAGTGTAAAGTATTATTTATGATGAGATGTATCTAGTAGTTCAGTGTCCACTAATATCCAGATTCTAGGATCATAACTGAGTTGGATATCTTTAACTTTTGATGATATGTCAATTATATATTCCCAAAACTCAGACAAAACAGGACAACTCCAAAGCATATGCAGCAAGTCTCCTTCAGCTGTATTGCACCTTTGACATTTTGAGGATATATTAGGATTAAACAAAGTTCTTTGGGAGTACAATATTCATTCACTCATTTTCACCTTCCAGCTGCAACCCATCACTGGGAAACATCCATACACACTCATTCACACACATAAACTATGGCCAATTTAGTTTGTTCAATATACCGCATGTCCTTGGACTGTGGGGGAAACCGGAGCACCCGGAGGAAACCCACGCGAACACGGATAGCACATGCAAACTCCACACAGAAATGCCAACTGGTGCAACCGGGACTCGAACCAGCGACCTTCTTGCTGTGAGGCGACAGTGCTAACCACTGAGCAATTGGCAATTAACCTAACTAAATACAACTTTATAAACTGATAAAAGACAGTTTAAAAACTATTTGTGTCTCTAACATCAACATCAGCTAAGGTGTGTGTATGTTCTCCAGTAAACTATACTGTCCACCGGAAACAATCCAATTATCAATGAACAAATACATTCAAATACACTGTTGAATCTCTAATTATTTATGACATCCTCTGCTGCTTTCATCTCACTCTCCTTTGTGAATTTTGTGAAAAATGATAATAATTGGAATCTTTTGGATCGTTCTATTTTAAACTCAAGGCCATGGCGAGTTTAAGTGAGAGGATAATTAGAATAATTAAACCATTGGGAGACTCTTTTCCTAAGCACATCTCTCTCTTTTCTTCTAATTCTATTCAACTCTCCTGATTTATCGACTAACTAGCCTGCATTGCATTTGCATGATCAGACTTCAGACAAAGTCAGTTCTATGTCTTTACAATACCACAGAGACTGCAATTACTGGCATCCAGAGAGTGGAGCAAATGCTGACAACATTACCTTTTCTACTTATACGTCTGAAATGAATATCATGATCAAGGCACTCCACACTGCTTTCCTTGAAGATACTTTGCAATTAAATTGCAGCATGTTGTACACACACGCAAATGCAATGCAGTCTACTTAAAAAAAGTTTATAAATCTATTGTGAATCTTATATAAATATTAGTGTTTCAAGACAGTGTAAGACCTCACCTGTTTTTTGTCTTGATAGCTCTGCGCAGCTATTGTCAGGTCATTGTGATCTTTTAAAATATCGCTAAAAGTTATATGGATAGCCTGTGTGTGCTCGCATAACTTTTTAGCCTGTAGCAAGACAAAAGAGGACAATCGGAGACAGCGTATAAAATGAAGTAAAACTTACAGAACTTAAATTGAGGTAAAGTTGGTTTTATATTCGCACATTCTTTCAGTGACAACATGTGACATGCTATATTGTTTACCGTGGTACTTTGAATATTAATATGACTGAATAATATTAATTGAATAATAAAATGACATGCATATGACTTGAAAACAACATTAGCACTATGTATTTGACTGTGAACATTGTTGTACTTTGATAGTCATTGGCTGCTAATTTGATTTCACTATTTAGAATTTGCAAAGAAAATGTTTGTTAAATTATATTATTAAGGAGAGAGTGCGATTGTGCGAATATAAAACCAACTTTACCTCAATAGAAACATTCATGTGCTACAGAATTAATGCTAAACAGCTGTATTGCAATGTGTAAGGTCTGATGCTGTAAATGCGATGAATATCCGATTTAATATAAATAAATTAATCATTAAATTCCAAGACTGAACAATATTTATACAAAATTACAGACCAAGAAACAAATAAATGCAGATCGTGAGTGTGTGTGATGTCACTATAAAAGACAAACATCAAATACTATCATGAATTAGAAGCCTAAGAGAAAACATTAGCTACTAAAAAAATTATGTTTTATTTAAAAATCATTCACTTACTACGGTTCTTTTCCCGGATGCTGGAGGACCTATCAATATGATTCTAGGAACTGAAACAGATAAGTTATACATATATTTTAATCAATGAGCCATCTCCAATAAACTATTGTTGTAAGATGACGTCTAGTAAAGTACTCGTTAAAGTACTTCTGGCAGTAAGTTATATAATTAATAATGATGGCGATGTCTTTTCATCCGGAAATTTGGTGCTCCTTCAACTTCATTTTGTAAACTCGTCTTATTTTATATCATGTGCAACTACGCCATCTTGTGGTTAGGATAGTATTACTATAAGAATATATTAATCATAATAGGCCATTTAAAGCAGGAGTTTATAACCCAAATATATAATCATCGTGAATTGAGGGACCCCATCCTAAAATGTAATGTATTTTTTTTTAACGTTTCTATTAAGTTACATTGTTTAATCTTTTACACATACTGTATTAACTTATTGAAATATTAAATTATTTTAATATTTAATATTATTTTAATATTTTACCTTTGACATTTAAAATTTTTTGTATTTTAATCATTAGATATTTATTGTTTTATAATTGTTATTTCTAGTATGTAAAGAATCTATAGGCGACATGGTGGCTCAGTGGTTAGCACTGTCGCCTCACAGCAGAAGGTCGCTGGTTCGAGTCCCGGTTGCACCAGTTGGCATTTCTGTGTGGAGTTTGCATGTTCTCCCCGTGTTCCCGTGGGTTTTCACCGGGTGCTCCGGTTTCCCCCACAGTCCAAAGACATGCGGTATATTGAACAAACTAAATTGGCCATAGTATATGTGCGTGAATGAGTGTGTATGGATGTTTCCCAGTACTGGGTTGCAGCTGGAAGGGCATCCACTGTGTAAAACATATGCTGGATAAGTTGGTGGTTCATTCTGCTGTGGTGACCCCTGATGAACAAAGGGACTATCTCGAAGGAAAATGAATGAATGAATGAAAGAATTTATACATTTTTACTTTTCTTTTTTTTCTTCAAAAATCTTGTAGCATTCCACTAGCAAAATATTTAAATCCATTACTGATTTTTTTATTTTTATTATGGTGCTGTATTAATTGATTAATTTTCACACGTATCTACTTATTTTTAATCAAATTTGTATTCATTTTCTTCATTTTTCTTTCTACATTTACTTTAATCACTGCATTTAATCATCATGTGTTAATTGTTTTATAAGAATTATTATTTTCTAATAATTCAATCATTTATTAATTACCTTACTTATTTTGACTTTTTATGCTCTAACATTTTCACTGACCTCTTATGTTGCCCCCTGGTCATTCACTTACCCCAGTTTGAAATCCCTTGTATTAAAGAACAAAAATTTATAAGGATTCACAGGCACAATTACACAAATCTTACCATCAACATTGTCCCTTTCCAGGAAGTTAATCAGGTATTGAATGGGGTCTTCTGGTTTGTCCACCATCAGATTTCTCACTAGTGTCTGCAAATTAGTTATTTATTAGGACAAAATTGTCTTGTAGGTCATCATTAACGTATTAAAGAGTGTTTAGTCAAATATCTATACCTGGACCAGGTGAAATATGTCATGTTTCTCTGCATAAATGGCCATTTCAGGGGGGATTCTGAGGGGCCTTTCAATTGAATCCATCATTGCAATGCTCCACGAGACACAGAGAGGTCAGTAAAGCTTTGGAAATCTGGGGGGAAAAAGCTAAAAATGTGTCTTGGTTCACAAAGAAATTTATATTTGATGAGTTTAGATGTACAAAAAGCAGGAAACACATGTTAAACGTTTGCAAGCAGATTTTTGAGGCAGGGACTGGATTTTTTTTTGGAACATGTATTTTTAACCAGAACGAAAATTTACATCACTAAAACATTTACTAGTTTTCTAGATTAATTGTTGAAACGGGTTGCTGTCTGTTCTGATTAAAACACACGCACACTGAAAAAAAATTATTCAAAGATGATTTCTTGGATTTCTTTTAAGTTAAGTGGTTGTAAACAATTTATTTGGAATGAATCTGAATTTAAACAAACAAATTAAGTTGAACATTGAAATCAATTTTTTAGTGCAAGCGCGCGCACGCACACACACACACACACACACACACACACACACACACACACACACACACACACACACACACACACACACACACACACAAAGATAATATTTTTATACTACTAGTATTCACTTATTTAAAGATACTATGACTTATTCATTAAATATGAGCTATTATTTATTAGATACTAGTACATATTAAATAGATATTTGAAAATAATAAGTTCTAGTATTTAATTGTTGCATACTAGTACCTATTAAAAAGATACTATTATAAAATTATTTACTAGTCACATTTGAAAGAAATGAAAATCACAATTGAACAGTTAATATCTCAAAGATATATCCTCACAAACAAACCAATAGAATAAAATAGTTACTAGTCATTACTGAAAAATAAAAAGTTATGTTACTGATATCTAATAAATTAATAAATACTGGTATCTACTGAATATGTACTAGTACAAAATATATAATATTAGTATCTAATGAATAAGTACTAGTTTCTTTTAAAATGTGCTCAGTACTTATTCATTAACGTTAACGTTAGGTACTAGAATCTATTCTTTATGTAGGCTAGATAATTTAGTAGGGGGAATTTAAATAAATGCTTACTGAAACCACATTTTTGGGAGTATCATCCTGAAATTTGAATCACAACATGGGCATACATACATCTTTATATTTTTGTGTTTTTAAACCATTACCTTTCAATTAACATTCATATTTTCATAAGTGAAATCTATTAAACAAAGTCGCGAGTAATGTTTTTCTATTTTTAACCATATTTTACTATATTGCTATACAACTTTTGGGTCATTTAACTCTTAGGTAACAAACATTCAAGTGTCTTGTTTCAAACAAGACCACATTTGTGAAAATAGACCTCAGGGTTCAAAAGCTACATACAGTTTTATTTGGGCATGGCGTTTTTTTAGAAAATGTTCAAAAATAGGGGCGTAGGTTAAAAGGGGAATGTTACGCAAACAATGTATTTATTTGATTAAAAATAACATGATGCGCTTTACTGCTATAAGAAAAATGAAGAACAATAAATATATATAAAGTTACCTTGAAATGTAGGCTAGTTGTTGCTAATTTGTTTTGCGTACGCAGTTGTTGCTGCCGTTGCCCTTGGTAACATGTCCAGCTGATCAAAATCAGCACCACTAGAGGGAGCGCGAGCTTCAACTCTTGCTGCTACGCAACATAACAGAGTAAAACAGAAAAAGAAGACACCGACTGTATAGGTATTTGATACGCCTCAGTATTAATACAGGTAAGTTCGAATAACGAACTTGTGAATATTTTACCTATTGAAGGCACAATTAGGCTACCGTATAACGTTACATTCCGTGAAAAACAGCCCGCTCTTTAGTTTTACAACAATGTTTTTTAAAGTGTAACTTAGTCTAGCCGTAGAACATCCTTCATGAACAGTGCTACTCTTATTCTGCACTGTAATGGTATTACTGTAAGTTATTGTATTCATCTTCAACAGGTTGAGCATTTCAACTGAGATGGCTGATGTCAGACAGCAGCTACTTTCCATCGAGCAGAAGTATAAACGTTTTAAACAACAACAGTTTATATTTATAAATGCTTTAGAGCGCTCAAGGGAACATGCAAGGGACAAAACAGAGCCTGTCTCCACCGTAAAACAGGTCATTATGATTTATTAACAGTTTATAAAGTCATACACTTCATACGGCATGATGAAACATTCATATTATTACTCCCAATTGTATTAGCAGTAATTGCACTACTGTCGACAGCCCAGCAAGGCTGGGATTACTGAAAAAAAGGGAGTAAAACAAAATGAACTTATGTTACTTATAAGATATATGAATATTTTCAGTATCATTACTTCAGTCACGTGATCCTTCAGAAATTAGTATACTGGTAAAATGTTCAAGGAACAAACACTATTTAATATTAGTTGCAGTAATTATACTACATAATTTTCATGACACTTATATTGTCATTAAGGTTTAGTACTGAATTTAAATTTTAAATAATTGTTCATTAAAAATATATATTTAATGCATCCTTGTTTAATGTTTTTTATTTTTTTTTAACAAACCTTCCTGACAGCAAACTTGTGTATGTGTAACTATAACGAGTTGTGTATGATATTAAATAGTGTTAAATGATGTGTGTGTAATTTCACACGTCAATAAAAATGTTAAATTTGACTAAATTAATGAATATGTTCCTCTTCAGGTCCAAAAATACATGAATCACCACTGCATCAATTCCACAGACAGGAGTATCTTCTTACTCTTTCTGGAAATGATTTCGGATCTTAGAGGCGTTTTAAAACAACTGGAGTGCTCAGTGTTCAGCAGAAACACTTCATGTGAGGGATTAGAGACTTGCAGAGAGCTCCTGAGCCCCAACAGCAACATCAGCCAGCAAAGGGCACAGTTAAGTAACAGGAAAATAACACTTCTTACATAAATATATACAATTCCTGTCTAAATGATTAACCACTATTAGGGTGCTAGAGTCAGTTTTTTTTTTTCAAGGCTCCTAGCAGTCATCATTGCTTACTATTTTCCCCCTTACTTCACAGCTATCCACACAATGTGATCAACCGGCTGAGCTGTGATGAAGCAAGAAATTTCTATGGTGGGATTGTGAGCATTATTCCACTGGCTTTGGACCTCCTTACAGTCTACAGCAAAGGAAGTGCACAACATCTAAGTCCAGCATCTACAGAAACACCTAAACAAACAGTAACAAAGAACGTTGGGACCGGGATGGATGTAAGCCTTGAAAAAGACACCAGCAAGCACCAGAGAAGATTTAAAAAAGGATCTGGTGGTTGGCATGCAGGAAAACCAGCCTGGAAGCCACCGGGAACCACAAGGAGATAAAACACTTACTCTGCAATTATGTATTATTTAGATGTATTGCTTTGAGTTTTCACACCAAGTATTATAACATTCACAATTGCCATTTTAAAATCGATGACGGCAACAAAATTATGCAAAACATATACTTTTTATTTTTTTTGTTGATCATAGCAAGTAGGAGAACACAAATCTGTTTTCTCAACTTCAAAATAGAGTCCCTGGTTACCCGTTACAACCCATCACCGTCTGATTGTACCATAGTTAGATAACTTTCCAAAACGACTTCAGGTGACACAGACAGGTTTCCTACTTTTTCTGTAAGGCATTACGTGAAACAACAAAATGTTTGACAGGGGTACTTGTATAAAAACGAAGTCTGAGTGAAAGGGAAACAAAGCACATGCTGTAAGATCACACTCATGGTAACCTGTGATAAGAACAGTCCAATAAGAAAAAAAACAAAACAAAAACAAAGGATTTCCATTGATTTCAATTCTCATTGTAAACTCTCAAAGCCATTTCCCCAGCTGGCAGGTCGAAGCCAGGATTTTTTTTCTTTGCAACAGCACTTCACATATTCCATCTACAGTATACCCTGAACTGAAAACAAACCCCTGGGGTAAGTGTTTTAGAAAGAGATGAGTAAATTGCTCTGCTAGAGTTCAGCAATCCTAAGAAGGGCTGAATTAAAAAAAGAAGTGCTTTCAGTTCAGCCAGCTGCAGCCCATTATCTGAAGGTTTTCTTTGCAGATGGGGTCTGACCTGCGTAAGACAGAAATGAAAGAACATAATAGAGGGAAAATAAGCCTTCTGGCTTACAGCGAGCAGCTTCCTTTCAGAGTTTAGTGTGTTGAAGTATTGCAGTGGCCGTATTTGTATACTATTAACACAAGAACATTCACCCGTCAGACACACCTTAGAGCACAAAGTCATTCTGATTTCTCATTGGTTCTCAACTGGACAAATGCTCCTACAGCAGCCTGACCTGTGCTCTTCAAGGCTCTGACGGTCCTGCAAAGCAGCAATCTAAATCAGTTTATTTTTCCCCATCATCATACCTTCGAGCTGGCATGAAGTGTTAGCTAAGTATTGCACTGGTGACTGGGCGCTACAATCCCAGCAAAGAACGTTAAATGCATAAAAATAAAATCTATTACTAGAAGTACAACACAAGACATAATCATTCTCTATAGGCAAAGTGCACAAAGCACTGCTATGGCATATAAGCACACCACTTGCCTCGACGATGAAATGTCATTTGCGATTCTACTTTACCTATTCCACATAGCTTCTTTTTTGTTTTTCACATTTTTATCAGACTGACTGATTGGTTTTTCAGAGGCATGATCTATTAACAGTGCTCCGCTTGCAAAGATCATACTCAGTATTGTGCAAGTCACATTAGCTTAAATGAAGAAGTGACTCAAGCATTTTGCTTGGACAAATTTAGGAGGACTGGAAACCGAACGGTACCATTACAGGAGCAAATACAGTGATTACATCAATACATTTGCTGCAAAGTACAGTGAGGCCCAAATAACATCCAACCACCATGCAGTTAAATCACAACGATTGCTCTCTGAATACCGATTATATATATATATATAAAAAAAAAAAAAATACTGAATTTCAATGAATTCATATTAGACAGGAGAAAAGTAAGCCATTTTTTCTTATGAAGACAAGATGATCTCTTGCCACTGTGGTGACTACATGGCAACTGCCAAGTGAAAATGTTTTTTTTTTTTGGCCGTTTTGTAGTACAAGAGCTTTTAAAATTAACTAAAATGTAGCAAACCACTCTAACAAAAAGAGTAGTGCATACTAATACTGAGTCCAAAATGATCCTCTTGTATCTGCAGATGATGATGTCAGCAGTGTACAATCAATGCACATGGTGGGTCTCATTGTAGTCCATGATCCGCAGATCCTGCTGCCTCCTCCTCTGAATATTATATGCCCGGGGTCTATCCATTGGCTGCATGTCAAACTGGTCAGCAGCCTCCTCAGACTCCAAACTCTCTGTGGGGTCTGTGATTGGCTCAACCTTAAGATCCTTTGAGAGGCAGGTGAGGGTGGCCGACTCGCCATCATAGTGGCTCTCGCTCTTATTGAGGAACATTTCTCTGGCTTTCTTACCCAAAAAGCTTCTGGTACTGGGGTAAGAGCCAACTGCAAAGGGTTGGCAGGGGAGGGAGGGAAATGAATGAGTAAGGGCGGAAAGATCTTCTTCCTGACTGCCATTAATGGGTGCTGTGGGTGTTTGAGGAATCGCTGTAGATATTTCACCATTGACACACAAATGTGCCCCTTCCTCTCTTTTCATCAGGTCAGCCGATAGAGAAAGAGCAGATGGGCCTGCACTGTTGCCATTTGGCCTGAAATGTAAAAGAGAAATAGAATCATTCCACAATTCAGAAATCAATCATATTTATTTCTTATATTTTGCTCTGTAGTCTAAAATGCATTAAAATGATTGCATTTGTAAATCAGTCTTTGGAGGAGAAACAGCTGTGCATGATTCTATGAAACACACCTCTGGTTGATGGGACTGCTGGGATCAGAAGTGGGCTCTGCTGGTGCATTAGTGTTCAGGGTTTTGAGCTCTATCTTGCTATACAGCTCAAGCAGCTCAGTTTGTAATGCCTGAGTGATGTGCTTCTGGGCAAAATACCTGTTTTCTGAAGCCTGCAGCTGCTCTCTACAAGAAAACAGACAAGAAATAAATTATTAAATCTAAAAGCAAGATACACTTGAAACGATGAAATAGAACCTGATCTTTGATATTCTGGAGATAAATACAGCACCGCTTTATAATACCTATCATTAACCATTTGCAAACATTACTTCAAAACCAGATTTAGGAAATTGAACTGCTGGAAAAAGTTGAAAATAATAGGTAAATGATATAAAAATGTTTTAATTTTATATATCATTAAATAACTTCAGAAAAACGGAAATGTGTTGAGTGTCTGTTACAATAGCTTACATTTTCATGAAGTCTGTAAAAATATATAAATATAATCAATGATGGGCGACGCGGTGGCGCAGTGGGTAGCACAATCGCCTCACAGCAAGAAGGTCGCTGGTTCGAGCCTCGGCTGGGTCAGTTGGCATTTCTGTGTGGAGTTTGCATGTTCTCCCCGTGTTCGCGTGGGTTTCCTCCGGGTGCTATGGTTTCCCCCACAAGTCCAAAGACATGCGGTATAGGTGAATTGGGTAAGCTAAATTGTCCGTAGTGTATGTGTGTGAATTAGTGTGTATGGACGTTTCCTAGTGATGGGTTGCAGCTGGAAGGGCATCCGATGCATAAAACATATGCTGGATAAGTTGGCGGTTCATTCCGCTGTGGCGACCCCAGATTAATAAAGGGAGTAAGCCGAAAAGAAAATGAATGAATAATCAATGATACCATGAGTTTTGGTATAAAAGAAGTAGATTCAAACCGTAATCAGAAAATGTATTTAAATTTCAGAAGGACTATTAAGGCAGTAACAAGCACATACGTGGCCTGGCGTTTGACATTGTCCAGCAGTTTCTTTTGCTCTCGGATGACTTGCTCTTTCTTGGTGAGTTGGTTCTCCAGGTCTGTGATGCGCTGTTGTGCAGCCTCAAGTCTCTGACTCTGCTGAAGAGAGCTCTGCCTCAAACGCTCACCCTCCCGCACTGAAGATGCTTGTAGCATATTCAGCTCCTAACATTCACAAGAGATTGACTGACTGAGTTTATCGGAGCAGACCAAACTAATTTTCAAGTCCAAAAGTTTAAAGTTTTCATCATTTGGTGTTAATGCCTTGAATTCAATAGAATTAAATGGACCACATTAGCTTCCATACCATAAATTGCCATTTAATGTTTTGGATTAAAATGGTCACATCTGGTAAACTAGGGACATATTTAAGCAATAATACAATAGAATTCACCAACAGTTAAAATAATCACACCTACCTTGTGAGCCTCAGGGCCCAAGCGGTCAATTTCCTCCATATATAACTTGTTGGCTTCACCCAAAAGCAGCAGCTGCTTGTTCAGGAAAGCCATCTGCTGCTCCATGTTTTCACTATTGTTCAGCTGAGGTTAAATAAATCACAAATTATCAACAAACAAGACAATATATATATATGAAGTATTATACTGAAATATTTTTACAATGTGGCTGATAGTGTTATGCATCACCTTGATGGATAGCTGGCTGAGCATGTGACCCATATTACACACTTTGTTATTGGCTTTCTGGAGTTCCGCCTCCATTTTGCCAGCCTTTGTCTGATTCTCCTGCAACTCACTCTGTAAATTATGCAATGTAAAACACGTTTTTAACACCAATGTCACATTCTCTTTCAATATTCTTACAACAAAATATTGGTGTACTGAGTGGTCAAGTTTAACTATGTAATTATTCAAGTTCTCGAGCCCTATATGCTCACCTTTAGCGCCTGCATCTTTGAGTAGTAGTCATTCCGCTCCTTCTGTAACTGCTGATTTTGAGTCTGCAACTGGTTCACAACAGCCTCTCTGTCTTCCTGTATGTGCACAGAGCGCCGCTGTTCCTCTTTCAGGCTTACCTGAACAGCCTGGATCTCAACATCCTGAAGTTTGAGCTGGGTTTTCTGCCACACACACACAAAAACGTGAAATTCACTGAAATGATAAGTAATGGCAAGCAATTAACAAAGTTGTGAAGCCTCACAGGTTTTAACGGTCTATTGTCGTAAATTTCCACACTGATTAAAGTGGGTCTTAAAATGGGTTTTTGCAAATGTAATGAATGGAGCTCAAAGTGCCATTGCTTGTTTGGGGATTATGACTGTTGTTATGATTGATAACCTTTTGAATTATATGCAGAGTTTTGTACAGGCCTAGGTAATACCTCTAGTTTTATTCATTACCATAGAG
The DNA here is from genome assembly GCA_903798115.1 of Danio jaintianensis. Classification (NCBI taxonomy): domain Eukaryota; kingdom Metazoa; phylum Chordata; class Actinopteri; order Cypriniformes; family Danionidae; genus Danio; species Danio jaintianensis. Next base: position 9,330,299 of record CAIGQV010016645.1, read on the forward strand.
TTGTTCTGCTCTTCCAGTGCAGTAGTGTTGACGATGCGGCCAAACAGTCGACGGTTACGAAGCGCGTGTTGCTCTCTCTTATGTCTCTCATAAAGCAACTGGTTATGCAGCAGCAGCAACTGACTGCGCAACATGTCTAGCTCATCCGACACTGCAGGCACAAGACCTGTAAAAAAAAAAAATACACTGCAGTCAATTGAAAAGTGCTGTGCTTTAATAAAAAAAAAAAACAGCATCACATATTGTTTAATTAAAAAGCAGCCTTTCATATATTTACAATCACAGTACTGATTTTTATTTCAATTTAACATGCAGCTCTATTTCAACTGGGATTCAGATTACAGTTTATCAGGACAAACACAAAGCTTATTCTAAGGATTTGGTAGTGAACTACACAGAATACAGTAAAGGAATTTGAAAGTAAAAGTATTTAAAGGAAAGCAACAAGAAAATGGAAACACAGGAGAGGTTGAAGAAGGGAAGCTGGAGGACATAATTGTCTAGAGCGCAGAGAGCCTATTAATTAGTAAAATGTCTAAATACCTTTTCCTTTATTGCTATGCTGTTTACCTTTCAAGTGCGGGTCTGATGATTGGCTTGGAGAAGAGAAAGTTCTATAAACACACAAAAAAAGCAAACAAACACTTACAGTTCCATCACATTTAATACACTTTTAATCTTCATATTTGAATTTAGAAGAACAAAAGCATACCTCTTCAGCACTTTCCCATGGGTGTCGTGACCCTGCTGGATAACCCGGTCCAACACCTCCAGAGGGGAGGTGACAGAAAGATCCTCTCCCTCCATCTCATCTTGGTGATCCCTTTCTCCTTCAACCCTCCGAAAGGCCTCCGCAGTCTTCCTCTCTAAAAACAGAGATGCCACCTTTGGCAGGGCGAGGTCAAACAACGGCTCATAAGGCATGGATTCTTTTGTGAGATCAGACAGAGAACATTTACTGTGCTTCCCGTTTTCAATGGGGGTGAAAGGCCAGAGGGACCTAGGAAGCTGCTGCTCTCCTGCTTTGGCAGAGCATTCAACCCTGTCTGGTGTGGACACTAAATTCTGCTCATGGTTGGGATGAGATGAGAGAAGGGTGTCTAAGGATCCAGAAAATGAGGATTCCAGACCAGGCCTAGTTCCAAAGTCTAGTTTCCCATGGGTTAGACTCAAAATCTCCTCATTGATTGTATCTGGGGCAAAAACAAACATTGTACATTTTGAGAGCACAGCACATTAAAAAAACAAATGCATGATTGAAAAAGTTGTCCTGCATTATGTCATCACTCTCACCATCCTCTCGCTCCCCTTCTGTCCTTTTGACAATGTCAGAGAGCTGTGCCAACGACACTGGAGTCTTGGCATCACCTCCTAGAATAGTAAGATCGAAGCATTAATCAATGTTGATTACTCGAAGAAATAAGACTCTAAAAATCTTATTTACCATTCTCACCGCTGTTATTAATACTTTTGGGTGTGACTTTCTTCACCTCTTTACCCATCTGAGCAGATGCAAAAAGACAGTTTTCATTAAAAAAAAACCCAAACAAAAACGCATTTCACAGAATGAGATAAATAAATAACGAAGCAAATGCTTTAAACATCCATGAACCTTAGCCTGGGTACTGCTGGTGTTTTGGGCAGCCTGCCCTATTTCCTCTGAGAGCGATGGGAGAGGGGATGACCCTGAGGGTGTGGAGGGAGATAGAGTCCACTTTCCATCCCCTGTAACAAAAATAACCCATGAAGCCATCGGAGACAGCAAAAAACCAAACTGAAATATTCAGCTATCTAGATCAGAATGCATTTGGCTGACCTGGGGTGCTGGGGATCCGTCCTGAGAGGTGTGAGGCACTAAGTGAGATGTCAGAAACTGTGGTGGGGGACATTCCTCTAGAACTGGGAGGGGTGGTCATCCCACATATTGAGGAAGGGCTCCACAGCTCCTCTTTCATCCCTGAGGAGTTCACCTCATCACTCTGTTGATGGACACATTCTTTATTATATCCCCTCAAAACAAAAATAGTCTATGCATATCATTCCAAACACATACGACTTTTGTTCATCTTCAGGTTTAGTTATATTATATATAACAATATAATATAATCAATTTAATATATTGATTAGTATTCTGAAAGATTTCTGTGCTTTTGTAGAAAGTCTATTTACCCTGAACTCTGACACTGCATATTTTTCAGGAGATTAAAGCTGTCCTGTTATGCTTGTTCACTTATTCAACCTTAGTTAGTGTGTAATGTTGCTGTGTATGCAAGAAACTATCTGCAAGGTTAGAGAGCTCCAAGTCCACTCCAATGGGAGAAAACATTTCTCAAAGAATACAGCCAATTGCTTGTTTGGACTAAAACACTTTTTTTCAGATATTGTGACTTTACACAGATTATTTTTTACATAACTAACACCCACAGAATATGCAGAAAAGGGTGAGATCTGTTTGATGATGGAAAAGAAGAGCTACATCTAACAATAGCTTCACACTGCATGTATAAGCAGATATAACAGCATATCGATTATCAAAGTTGTCCTAAAACCATTGAACACCCATTCTTGTCTTAGGACAATTTTGAAAAATATCATCAGCCTTAAACTTGGGTGGAACAAAGCTCCCGCAGCCTACACCTGTACACAACAGTCCATTGTTCTGTGCCAACTATATTAATTTTGGATCACAGTCTATATTATGTTATGCTTATGAGACACTGTAGATCTGCATTGCCAAGAAAGTTTAACTTTCAAATTTTTAGATTACATTAGGTAGCCTTGTATTTGTTTTGAAACAAAAATGGATCATTTATTTGGAGGACACTTACTTGATTGTTGTGGGTCTGTGTGCTGGAACCTGAGATTTGGGTTACAGTGAGATAAGGTTGTGACTTAGAGAGAGACTGACAAATAGCACCCACTGGTGTGACCGATGACATTTCTGTTAACAGAACAGGACGTAAGATCAGTGCTCACACACACAACAGACATCTACCTATATACATTTACAACATTTGATGACAGCACTTAAGTTGTTCTTCTGTAGATTTAAACAAAGAATTAATAATAAGTGTACAATTAACCCAGGCATTTGCTTGATCGCTGATCTGACCCATCACAATGCCAATATAACGTGCTCCCCATTGATATCCAAGATTTTGACAAACTAGAGATTTCCGACAAACTAGCCATACATTGGAGATAGTAGATTGAATCGTGAACAGTGAAAAGGTCTTCTCGTCATAAAATTCAGCTTCTGAAAAACTATTCACGTTTGACTGAGAACTAAAAGTGCACTGGGTTTTCTTTACTTTACAAAAATCAGACTTTGGTTTTTGTAAGTAGAGCCTTGACAGTTTTGAAATGCATCATTGAGATGGTTATTTTTAATCTAAAATGCTCTAAATGTGCTAGGGCTTTCTGACATTTGTGGAATCAATTGTGGTTTTCCTCAGTCTACTTTCACAGGTGATACAGCAGCTTGGTTTTACCCTGTGATCTGTATGTGCTCTTGTATATCAGTCAACTGCATACTGCAGACTTTTAAAACAGAAATGAAATGTAAACATTCCAGATATTATGCATTCATCATAACACAGGAAGGGGGACAGGTCTTGTGAAGAGTAAATTGGTGAAATAATTATCTTGTTCATTTACAGTGCATCATAGCTGCTTTTTTCCTTGCTTAGTTGTTCTTTGTTTACATTGAAGGCCTGTACACAGAAATGCCTTCAACGAGGGTGGCTGAAATAACCTTTTAAACTGCTAGGAATGACAACAGTATAGTAACGTAAAAGTACATCACTCATTACAAAGGATTTTACCATGGATACTGAGCTCTGAACATGATTGGCTATGGTGTACAGGGCGTCGCTGTATGTGATCCGACAAAGAGGAGTATCCCTCTTCAGATGACGCCTCTTTAGAATCCAGCGAAATTTTGGCACATTCAATCACAATATCATGTGGCTCAAATCTCTTCCATCTACACAAAATGAAAATGAGTAATGAGTACACAAAATGTCTACACTAAATAAAAATGAATATAAGAAATCATATTATCATCTGACAGGAAGTACATTATTTTGTTTTACCTAATTGGATCAACCTCGTAGTCTTTGGTTCCGGTGATGAGCTCAGGATGTATCCGAACATGTTCTAACATGGGCTGTTATAAAAGCAGAATGTAACTGTAGCGTAAAAAATGCAAACAATATTTTATTAATTGTATGGCGATAGAGATCAGTCCTCACCTTCACCACTTCCTCGAACGTGTCAACATTTTCTTTCATACTGTAGTGGGCACGCAAGTACGAAACAAAATTACAAGGATACATGCCATATAAACGATGAAAAAGAGAGTACACGCTGGCATGTAGATGGACTGCAAACACTCCCTGAGCATGACCTACAGGACACATCCGTAGAAAGAGTACTGTGAGATCAAGCCATCTGGAATCATAACCTATCCAAAAACCGAAGCCAAATAAAAACACCTCCCAAAGGACAAACTATTTGCAATGTTTATTCCGAAATACCTGGGTGACGTTGGTTCCAGGCAGCAAGACGTCCAAAGATGTCAAAGTAGTCGCACAGAAGTTGTTTGTTGGTTTGAGGAATCATGGGCATTAGAGTGATCAGCACCAGCACACCGGTTATGAGAACTACTACATCTGAGTCAGTCTGGAAGCAAAAATCAAACAAATAAAATGTGAATGACTACCACTGCCTTAGTACCATTTAAAGGTCTGGAGTGAGATTTGATATATTTCTAAAATGTATTTATTAGGGGTGTAACAATAGACTCAAGTCATAATTCGATACACATCTCGATACTGAACTCACAATACGATATCTCAATATTGAATGCTGTAATATTAGTATTATTATTGTTATTTCTCAAACTTGGGGTTGGGGACTTCAATAGACTTTATATCGGTCCTGGTCCTCAATGAACAGGACAGTGATGACATCAGAATATAACTATTCAAAATTCTAAAAATGAATTATTGATTATGCTAGACACATATGCTTGAACTCTTTCATGGACTACATGTGAATAGATAATTTTGGTAAAATCTGATTTTTATCAGAAAAGCAACAAACATACAAGTATGTGTTCGCTATGAAACAATAGACCATAAAACGTACTAGTCACACCTCTAATTGTACTATGGTCATTTAAATCAGTGTTTCTCAACCACATTCCTGGAGGACCACCATCTCTGCACATTTTCCATGTCTCCTTAAACACACCTGATTCAGATCATCAGCAGAGACCGAAAAACCTGTAATGGGTGTAACAGACAAAGGAGACATCCAAAACATGCAGTGTTGGTGGTCCTCCAGGAACGTGGTTGAGAAACACTGATTTAAATGATGTGTGCACTTTAAAATTGCAGAGTGCCACTTCAGCCACTGCTGCACATGTCAGTGGGTGACAACAATTTCAGATAAAAAAATAAATAAATTCCTACACTGAGTTACTTCTAAAGTGAAGCAACAAACTGAAAGTTATTTGCAGCTTTGTTTACTTATTCAGTTTAGGCAAGCAGTTTTTTGTATGGACACTGACTGCTTCGAGGCACGCACACATGTCCTCTCTTTCAGTGTTAAACAAACCAAAGCACGTCAGCTCACATGTGATTTCGCATTTATTTGGCAATTTCTCAATAGTACAATGTATTGTTATACCGTTATTATTATTTAAGTTAATACTTATATTCAGCATGGCACGTTAAATTTGCAATACCAAATGTGGCATTAAAAACGTGTACACAAAAACATTTACAATGCGATTAAGAATTTTTGTATCAAATAAATTCTTAAGAATAATAAGAAAAAAACACTCAAAATTAAGTGATGCAATTCAACATCAATAATAAGAAATGTTTCTAGAGCAGCAAATCAACTAATTACAATTATTTAAAAAATAAATCATGTGACAGTGCATTTACATGCACGTTCTTAAGCCAATTATGCTTTATAAGCTGACATGTTTAATGTCATGTAAACAAGTTAACTGGATTTCTTTTATCGGTTACAGGTCAAAAATGACTTGAACATAAATCGATTTTTTAAAAGACAACTTAAGAAATAACATGAGGTGAATAAATTATAGCTCGAATTTGTGGAGGAAACACCCCTAATACATTTTCGGTATTCTTTTTCTGATACATCTCAGATATGAATAACTTGCACTGATAATGTTATGCAATTTCAAAATCCAGTAACACTTCAGTGGCCTTTATTTTGGTACCTTGAGGCATTTGAGCAGCGAGACAAGCAGAGGGAAGCGTGCAATCTTGTGGATCCATGGTGGCTGTTTGCGAACAACATGGCCGAGGAGGGTGATGGTGGAGAGACGGCAGCTCTGCTTGCCCATGCATTCATTCATCTTATCTAAAAGATACTAGAGAAAAAAACACACACAAATAAAAATAGGCTATTATTCTTCAGTCACTGATGTTCTGAAATCCAGGATGACATTAGAAAACATTCATCTAAAGAATACTTAATGGTGCGCGTTTTCCCTCACCTTATCATGAGGCTCCCGGACAGAAGACAGGATGTCCACAGCTTGAGATGAGTTTGTCTGAAGGAAATAGTCTACAAGGCTATTCAGCAACAGGGTCCCTTTATCTAAAAAATAATTTAATACATAATTTAATGGAGTTTTCACATTTCAAAATTTATACATTTGGTCCCGCTTAGCATGTAGACTACCATTTATTTAATAATAAAAATGCATATGTGCTGGTCTAAAAGTGCTCATTGAATGAGCACATGTGATGATACTTTTATCAGCTTGGAACTTGTGAAAAGCTTATAAATGTGTAAGAGGGTCATAACAGTGGAAGCAATTGCTCTGAAAAAGATCATACATCAGTATTGAATATTGCCTTACTTGTAAAGCTGCTTTGACACAATTTGCATTTTATCAAGTGCTATAGCAACAAAAATTATTTGACTTGGTATGCTGCAAGAAGCCATATTCCAAACAGAAATGTTATAGACTGAACTGTAATGAGCAACAACATGATTAATCATCATGACTTGAGAAAATCAGGTATGGTTGAGCTTTCTGTTCTATTTATGGTGACATCTGTGTCCTGTCTTTAGTTAGTTTAGATGTAAAACTGACCAGAGTTTGCTTAGAGGTGGACTGATGTCTGGTGCACACCACGGTAGAATGGTAATGTTCACACAAATTCAAATTAAACACATTAAGAGACAACGAAGCATGGTTTGTTTTAATCTAATCTGTGAACACACCATAAAAATGTATCCAACAACTTACAAACCTTCCGTTTAAGTCTTAGAAATAATAAGTTGGACAAGAATAGTGTTGCAAATTTCTATTTTGACCCATGCACCTGAGGTATTCTGTAAACACAAGAACAGACCAACCTGCACTGAGAGTTTCCTGCAGCAGGGTTTTGACCTGCTCCAGCTCATGTAGGTCAGTGGACCCCAGAAGAGGGATGAGGTCAAACACACTTGGCTGCTCTTTGGCCATAGTTGTGCAGGACAGCGGGCAGGACTGATGCCTTTGTCACAGCAGAAATCGATGTCCTGTGGTGTCAGCATGGGGTGCCTGTGTATGAACTAGTGACCCAAAATAAAAAATAAAAACGTTGATGTGACTGAAAACAAACTTACAACTAATACGCGCTGGCTGTGTTTTTAAATATAGCAAGGTATGTAGAACACATTAGACAGATGTGTTAGGAATATGCAGTTGAACCACATCAACAAATGCTGAAGTGTACTAGTAGTACATGCTGACACTAAATTAATATATACATTTAAAATACATCCATATATATGACGTGCACAACAGATATAGCATGTTTGGACCCATGCAACAGCAATATCATGATTTTAGACATGTTTTCTGTCATTTACAATACTAACACCAATAACATTTTAGCATATTTACAGACAATAGCATGACGTTTGGACATATACTACTACTATAAGCAATACCATGTTTTCTGTCTGGACAGAATAACGTGCTGATTTTTGGAACACCACATAAATATTATGCTACACGAATATGGCATTCATTCAGCAACATGGCATTACCACATGATACCCTCACAGCAAAACAAAAGTAATATTTTGTAGAAGTGTAATCTCGACAATGCAGTCATGCATGAAGGCCAATAATGTTGTCTAGGTAGTAAGCTCACTGTGTGTTGAGACGCAGCCATCATGAAAAATCAAATGTAGCCTGTCATGCTTGGATTCAGTCTTACTTGCGAACAAACAAGCTGAATTGCGAACGGTAATAAAGACAAGGCCAAATAAAAACAGTTCGACTTCGCGAATACAAAACGTAATGAAACTAGACAAATTTCTATCGCGTAAACTCACAAAAAAAGAAGCAAGGCAGTTGTAAACGCCGTGTTTTACATGACAGCAGCGCATTTATCACTGAAGTCTGACAAGCGAGGGCTTCAGCTCTGCTTCACGTCCATGACACCTTCTGCAATCTGCTTTTACTCAACCTCGAATTACTATTAAGACAAACGTACCAAATTAAACAATCACCAGGTGCCTCAAAAACAATTTATTACCGTATAGAGAGTGCGAACTTCATACAGTCGCCATCTTGAACACCTCACGACCTTTTACACTACTGAGCTGTTTGCGCAGACGAAAAACTTCTATTGCTAACGAGCCCCGCGCGAGTGCAATCCAGAGATGAGGATTTATGGTTGATGTTTAATTATAGAATGGATACTGACCGACTCCTCCGTCTCGCTGTCACAAGATCACGGCATGAGTGGCAGATAGGTGTGAAGTGCTGCTGTGCAATGAGAGCTAGCTAAGCATGTAGCGGCTTCAGCGTGACAGAATCGCACAGCGCATGCGCGGCCTTTAAAGGACAAACATGTTTATTTGCGAACAGTAAGCAGTCTGAGTTTTCTTAATTTGCATGCCCATTAATTAAACGTGCAGTGTGCCATTCTTAATACCATATTCTCGTTTAATTCCTAACTTATTTCAGCTCGTACTGACAGTGCATATGACAAAAACATATAATAGACTACTATGTAAACAGGAATGATGATTTATGCAATGGAATTTTTTAATTACATGTAATACAACTTTAAAAGTAAAATAATACTAATAATTTTATATTATTAATTACTATTATATTGTTATATTACAACAATTATTGTTATTGCTATTATCACTAATACATTGTTTTAAATTTATTTTTATTTATTTTTTTAATACAAAAATATATAGGCCCTATTGCATTTTAAAAGATATTACATATTATTATTATTATTATTACTATTATTCTAACACAAAAACAGATTGTGTCTCATGCAACCAGACTAAACTGTTAAAACATTCTTAAGTGTTATATTTAGTGTTGTGTTTATATATTTAATTGTTAAAAATGTAACATATTTAGAATCATAATAGTACATTAAATTCACAGTTTCCATTAACTATTTGCAAGGATTGGTCAGAAACAGTATTTAATTTTAATAGCATATGAACTAATTTTTACAGACAAAAATGCTGTTATTTTTATCGAATTGTGAAGAAATATGAACATCTAAGTCGATGCGGAAAAAACCCCCAGAATTCATCTAACAAAAAATCCATTCAGAAGTGTCTAATTCTTGTTTCTGGGTGAACCGCCATACTTTTTTTTCTGCTGTGAAAAAAAATCTCTATTTCTTCCAAGTGCAAACAAAGCCATCTTACTAAGCTCTTTTGTCAATGATGTGCAGTGTAATTATATACTGTTAAAAAGTATTAATTAGTCTTTCGAGGTTGCTAATGCATATCTGATTTATTCATTGTCCAAAGGAGAATATCAAAGAGCTACAGCTAGCACCCTTACAGAATTTACAATGACCTGTTCCAGAGCAACAAAAACAATAAGAAAAACTTGGACATTGAGATGAGCCAGGTGCAAACCCAGATAACACTGCAGCTTCATGCTGATATGCCAAGTTTACTGACATGGTGTGATAATGCTGTGCTGTATTGTCTGCCATGAGCTAAATTAATCCATCTCTGCTGCTCATTGCTTTTGATACACTTCTTCAGCATGCCCGCTCACACTCCTAAATCCCTTGGGTGATGCACTAGTGGTCTGGCAAGCCCCTCGCCACTTCACACAAGTATTATCAAAACCCTTAGAGCAAGTATATTCATTATTGCCATTAGAGCTCTAGTGATAATTTAGCGTGCATATTATAAATGCACTTGTTATGCTTTGAGTCTGCTGTTATTGCTTTGTAGAGGAAAAAACTGCTCCCTTTTAAAGAAAAAGTCAGTACAGAACCATTTAAAATCATATGTGAAACACCCATGAATATGTGGTTTTGGAACATTTTCAAAACAATCCAGTAGAGCACCTTTGGGATGTGGTGGAATGGGAAATTTGCATCACGGATGTTCAGCCAACCAATCTACAGCAACTGTGTGATGCAATCAGGTCAGTTTGAGCCAAAACATTAAGAGATGTTTTCAGAACCTGCACTTTAAAAAAATGATATAACCAAATAATAATGTTAATCAAATGTTTTTATGTTACTTTAACTTATTTTAATATGTTAATCTGGTTTCAATCAGCTTTTCTTTCCAATTCAAACTTTTTTTTAAAGTTTGAATTGAATGTAAATACAAAGTTTAACTTACTATTTTTAGTCAGTTTGACTGATGTAAGTTGAGAGAAATGTATATTTTACCCAAAAATGAAAATGCAACCACCCTGCACTGTAAAAATTATTCGTAAATGATCAGTTTTCCATTTTTTGTGATTCATGTTTTTATTTTTTTATTTTTCTAATGTTTCTTGTGTTTATTTATGTTTTTGTTCTTGATTTTTCTTCCATCAACTTTTAACCTTGAAAAGTACAAAAAAGAGACTTTTATTAAAAAAATGTATAGTTTAAAGTTAAATATTGTCTGGGTTGGTGTTGTACAATATATTAGGGTACAAAAACTTTGTAATAAACTTCCAGTCTATTTCCAGTTATTTTACAGACTTGTTTCTCTATATTATTTCTTATACATTATATAATTCCAGACTACTAAAATGTAAATAAATCACTTTGTTAAACTGTAGAGTTGAATTTTCAACATCAAAAGTCGACAGAGCAGAGAATAAGTTCCCATAATGCAATTCACAACTGTAAATAAACAGAAAACACATTTTGTGAATCACACAATACGAAAACTGCCAATTAACAGATATTTTTTACAGTGTAAAGTGGTTCCAAAAGCTTTACGATTTTCTTTTTTTTCTGATGAACACAAAATTATAACCAGTAGCCATTGATGTAAACATTCATTCATAAAAAAATACTAAAAAAAGTCAGTAGTAACAGTTTCCAAATTCAAAATATCTTCTTTTGTGTTCAATGGAACGTAGTTACAAAAAAGATTGCTGCATTCATGATAACTAATGCAGCTAACAAAATCTTATTGTAGTGTTATATTTATGCATTAAAAATCAATTAATAAAATTTTTACTTTCATAAAATTGAAAACTCGACCATGAGCTAAATATGCTCTCCTGAGAATGCAGATCACGTCTCACATTTCTCGAATGGTTAACTCGCATCCTCAAGACACATTTGAAGGACTATGATTACACCATTAGATGGAGCTGTTTCTCTGCCGCACAGCTTGGTTTCTCCACTACACAACAGCATTAATTTGAATGCATCTAGCATGAATCAAACATCAGTGTGTAGTGGAATACAGTAAATAATATATTTTTTTAATGTAGCCTATCGGGAGGGGTGATCTTTCTTTTTCTAGCTTCACAATCAATCTTGCTGCCTTTTGCAATTCTCTTGCAAGCATTCTGAAAATAAGAAGCGCTTTACTCAGAATTAAGACTTATCTCAAACCAAACCATTATCCATTGTGCTGCAAATGGCTCTGCCCTGCAGCTCTGCTAAATTCTGAGTGGCAGAGAAAAACCACAAGGTTTTAAATGTTGCATGCACATATAGTGTGATTCCTGCCTTGTATGCCACTAACACTTCATGGTTTAATTCCAAGCAACCTCCTTTGGATTTATCGAAATGCGTGTATGTCAGAAGAGATAAAAACATTGGGCTGAATCCTATTTCCTTCGGCGCTAATAGCACCATTACAAGGCTGTGTGTGTTTTTGTTGTACTGGATAATTATCTGGAAAAAGCTTCTTCATTAGGCACGGTTGAGAATAATTAAACAGACATTTTGGATAGGTTTTTCTGCGTGTGGTAAAACGATTTCAATTATGCATGCAAAGAACCACATGCTTCCAAAAAAAAGTTGATGAAGCATGCAGCAAATGAAAAATAACTGTAATGTTACTGCTCGGTTTTTAGCTATACTCTAAATATATAAATACAAATCTGCTTGAAGATCAAATAATGTGGCAAAGCTGCCCAGTGTTGTCCTTATATACATACATGCATTGTGTTGAGCTTGAATTTGAGTTTGTAGAAGAGATACATATCAGGGTTATGTCCCACTGAAATCACGTTAACAAGCAAGCAGCGCAGCATGTTTTATACAGTACATCACCACTGCATGATCCAAACTGACACTTTGGGAGCTGAGAGCCAGTTTGAGAGTAACTCTGCTGGTATCATTTATTGAGAGCCTGAAGCATCTCACTAGCGTTTTCGGCTGCCATCTCCTCTTATCCACGTTCCCTAGTCCTGCATAGATCCACACTTCAGTGCTCAGTGTATTGCTGTCTAATGATTCCAATTTTTTTAATGAGTCCACAGATCTCATAACTCCATTGTGCAGTGAAACCAGTCTAAGGTGACGGATAACAAAAAAACAAAACAAAAAAAACAGTAGGCTTGTACTGAAATGAAGGCTGATGATTATTTGATTTGTGCATGCTGTTGTTTGCGCCTGCACTCAAGTGATGTCACGTTTTAATCCCCCTCCGCATGTGTTGGTGGGTGTGTGACTAATATGCAAAGCGCAGTATGTATGCTATATGTGACAAGCAGGCTTCATATTTATGTTTTTGTTGCAAACAGTCAGTGTGGACAGTGTAAACCTCATCTATGTGATTGTGAACTAATATTGTTTAGAGGGTTGACTCTCAGGCTATGGCTGGACTGAATGCATACTTGAATGGCTACAGAGGATGACAATGGAACATCTGTAAAAAAAAACAGGGCATAATGTACTGTATTTAGAGGCGTTTTACTTGGATTTTGAATTTAGCATTGTGTTTTGTTGTGTAAATGTAAAATGAGTTGAATGTAAACATGGAGTCTTCATTGGTGCATTGTCACGTTACTGGGAGGTATTGCAGACAGGACAAGATGGGTAGGATCCATGTGCATTTAATGGTGAGTTATCTTACAAAAACAGGATATCGTGGAACACAAAGTAACAAATAAACAAAACAACAAACTAAGACCGGGAACTAAGCTATAACATGAGCAAAAACAACAAGACCAAACAATACCATACAAAAACAACAACTGAGAATAACAAACGACTGAGCATTGACCAAACGGGAGCAAGGTGTATAAATAGTCCAAACAATGAGTAGTGATCGGATGCAGCTGTGTGTGTGATGAGTGGAAGTGGAAACCGGGTGTGTGTGGCGGAATGATGGGAATTGTAGTTTGTGATGATTTGTAGTTCATGATGAATTGTAGTTCACCAGCGATCTCTGAAGTCCTTGATCGCTGGTGAACATGACATGCATTTCTAGAAACATTGTATTGCAATGGGTACAAAACATGCTACTGTGATGGCATGTGTTGTGAAAATATTCAATATTATTATTACATATATGGATATATAAAAATATTAGGTCACACATCTTTTGAGGGACCGAAGCTGTTTCCCCAAAGCTGTTTGGGGAACCAAAAAAAAAAAAGATACATGGCATCACTGTAAAAAATACTTTTTGTGGTTCTACCTGCACCTTTGTTCTATTGTTTATTTTGTAACTACAATGTTGCCAAGAGCAAAATGATAAATAATAACAGATACAACAGATACTTGCTGTTCCCAAACAAACCTTTAAAATCAACATTCCACCCATGTCTGACTTATATTGCAGTTTTTCTATCCACTATAATGAGTGATGTTCTTCCAGGCGGCAGTAATGATGTAATCTAAATGCAACATCAAAACGAAGCATTTTCCCCCGGTGACGCTTGAATCCATATTTGATTTTTTATATTTGATTTAATTTTACTTAAAGACTTTTAGTGCAAACCTTAAAATGTTTCATTAAGCATGTAAAACACAGTTTTGTTAATTGTAAGTTACTGTGTATGGAGAAAAAAAATAAACACTTGCACCTCAAGCTGGAGATGCTTGTTTCCTTGGTAACGGGGGTCTCGTTGAATTTCTCCATAGCACTTGAAGGCGCTTGTTCTGGTGCTCTCTATGGGTGATAGATGGAGACCAGCTCTCATTGATTATTTTTATGAGGAAAAAAAGCATTTCCTCTGGTTTAAATGAAAGGAAAACAAGAATATCGACAGTTCTGCGTGTACACGATGATTACAATGAGCGCAAGCTATAAAAACGACACGGATTTATCAGTTAGCCATTTGTTTTCCAAATAGACGAAAGCGTTATGCCTAGTAAATTAACTTGTAATGTGTCATATTTATGGAAATAATACATCTAAATGTGACCAACAGATTAACGTAAAAGCATCAATGACTAAATTAATAAATCAGTTTGTCTGCTTATTAATTGTCTTCATGCTCCGAGGGGAAATAATGGATATTGACGAACACATACATGTTTAAACGAAAAATCATCCGTTTAATTTATTTTTAAGTATGCAAATTGCGATTCACACAAAACTAATACGCAACCGACTAGTCTCGTGTGACTTACACACATCAACGTTGCCCAATCAGTTCAATCACACGGTACTGTGATGGTCTGAGATTTTCCTCGCATTAACGCAAATGTTTTGAAGTCTATTCGACCGTGACAGCTCCGTGATATCAGGCGTAATCTGCGAGTGCGCGCGCATCAGTGCACGAGCACGGTTCTCAGCACCAAGGACAGCGTCTCTCACAGAGCATCAGGTCACCCTTGACAAAACCTTGACTACGATTCTATTAGGGCAAGAGCGAAAGAAGTGAACCACAACATTAACGCAAAACAGTTTTTCTTTTTCTTTTCCCACCCTCTCCGAAGAGAGAGAGTGCATATGTGAGGCGACTATCAACAGGAGCGAGCGTCATTTTTTCCAAAGGCGCGCTGGCATGGTCTTGTTGAATGTGAACGGGTGTGAAGAGCGGGCTCAATGAGTGAAGCTCATTCCTCAGCGGAATAGACGGAGCTGATCGCATTCCGGTGCTGCTGGAGAGGAGGACGCGCTGCGAGCGGATCTGCCTCATCAACGGACACCGACACGCATCCTCCACGGGGCACTCGGCTCGACTTCTCTGCCATCCAGGGCAAAATGCGTCTGGTTCTGTTCGCCTTTCTCATCTCGTGCTCCTGCGCGAGAGGTGGATGCGAACCCAAGACTGTAAACATCGGGGCTGTCCTGAGCCAGAAAAGATACGAACAAGTGTTCAAAGACGCCGTCACCCAAGCCAACAATATCTACGGCAAAGATAAGTTCAAGATGAACGCGATTTCAGTCACCCATAAGCCAAACGCCATCCAGATGGCACTCTCCGTGTGTGAGGATCTCATCTCTAACCAGGTAACACTCAAAAATCAGTCTGTCCAGGTCATGAGCATACTGAATATAATAGTAGAAGAAAATTCAATTAATACACAATATTAAGAATCAAATTTAATAATATTAAAATTTAAATTTATCCTATTAAAAAGTTTCTATTAAAAGACTTTGTAAAACATCTATCTATCTATCTATCTATCTATCTATCTATCTATCTATCTATCTATCTATCTATCTAGCCTAATATTCAAATATTTCTAATGTTTTGCTTATAGGTTGTGAAGTGCCAAGTCAAAGCAGCTGAATTGTTGATTGTGATTTTTAAAACATGTTCTTACAGAGATAATATCTGTAAATAGATCTGTCTAGCCTATCTATCTTTGTAGGCTATATATCTATCTTAATATATTATTAACTACTGCTACGGATGACTCTCGCAATATACATAATTAAAATAATTATGACTATGGTATTGTATGTTAAAGGTTTGAATAAAGTTTTGTTTTTAATGAATTCCCTTTTAAATGATATTTAGAATTTCTGTATTATTACTTCGTCAACAAGTGTTTCTGCTAAACGCGGGGGAAAAACACTTTCTGCTTGCAAATCCTCAAAAGTCAGAATCACAAACGTGGATGACGGACAGCCGTTTTCAGCCAGGCTTAACTAACGAGTTGTTGTGCCAGGTCAAACGCTGTCGAGAATCCCGGCTTGCACGAATGAAAACATGCAACAGGATCCAGGGGTCCATTTTGACCTCACCAGTGAGTGAGCATTCACTATACATTGGAGCGTTGGGAAGGCTGTGTGAGATGTGCTCAGAGGTTATGAACTGAGCTAGAAATAATGTAAGGCGCATGAACGAGTCCGTGATTCATATGGCGTCTTGTAAATACAAATCACAGAATAATTAAAGCGTTTAAGGTAACACTGGCCCCCTGCATGCAGCGCCATCGCATCCCCGCAGGCCCACCGCCTCTACTTTAATGAAAAACGTAAAACGAGGCCAACATGGCGCCAGCCTCGTATAACAGCTGGTTTGTTCGGGTAGAAAGCTCTAGTAGAATATTACACAGCGATGGGGCAGAGATTATTACAACACGGATTACTTTCCAAGTCACAGCAGACTAACAGATGCAATGCAGTTCATGACATCCAACATGTAAACTCCAGATGCTGGATCAACACTTGACATTTTACTGGCAACTGACTTTTGCTTTGCCTTTTAGAAATGCGTCAACAACAAAAACAAGGTTGATTCAAACTAAACGTGTTTAGTAATCGACCAGTTAATAGGCTTACCCACTGCCAAAATCTTGATCATTTTAATGTTTTTCTATATAGACTTTACTTAATGATGTTTAAAAGTTTTGCTTTGAATAAAGTAGGCTATTAATACAAAAATAGGCTAAATTTTGATTGGTCAATCTCAACACTTTTGCATCACATGAGTGATACAGTAAAAAACTGTTTGTTTTTTTTTTTCGGTAGAACAATCTTTAATTTAAAATGTTCTATTCTGACATACAAATGAGATGTTTTTATTCTTAAAAAATGTAACCAAGCAAACAGCATGTTCCCTGTTTGGTTCCCATTTGGTAGTTTTCTGAGATTCAATAAGAATGTTTCTGTAGATTCTTTTTGGCCAAAAGTTACCTTCTCAGAATGTTGCAGGGAGAACTTTTTGAAACAATTTGAAGAGAACATTCCTGACTAACCACTAGAGAAACATTCTGGGAACCAGAAGTAACGTTCCCAAAATGTTCTGGGAAACAGAAATAGCTGAAGTAAATGCACATGAAATGACAGATGTGAAAATAATACCCCAGCGAGTTTCGAGGATACTTAACAGCAAAAGTAGCAAACAAGGAACTGTACCTATCAGTCAACTGTTTCAAATCTGAGGTGCTCGAGTTTTGTTTTTACACGGTGATATTTCAGGGTGTTCTCAGTGTGCATATTTTATCAAGTAAAGCCATTTTTGACAGTTATGCCTTCCCCTGTGAGTTTAGCAGTGAAATGAGGTGAAACTGTTTAAGAAATAGCCTAAAATATGATGCAGAGATTAACTAATGAGAACAGCAAGTCATGTTATATTTAATATTTATCTAATGCTTAAGAAATGGTTTTATTGTAATGTTTGTTAGCCTGGTGCTCATCTATAAAATTATGATGAGTTAAACAGCAGTTAAGTTGGTTTCTACATTGTTTTACCTAATAGGTATCAAAATACCTCAATTTACAGTGTAGTCTAGAATTTTCTGACTAACAAAATTAAAAAAAAATTTTTTGTAGATTTGTTCAGAAATTTCAGATTTTACTCCTCACTCTCATCTTTGTGTCCTCAGGTTTATGCAATCTTGGTAAGCCACCCTCCCCAGTCCAATGACCATCTGACACCCACTCCGGTGTCCTACACTGCTGGCTTTTACCGTATCCCTGTGGTGGGCCTGACCACCCGCATGTCCATCTATTCTGATAAGGTGAGTTTGGGAGACCAGACCTGACTGCAGACTACTGTATTTGTGAACGTAATTTTACTTGCCTTTTCAAATATTGTTTGCATAGTGTTTTGAATTGTCAAAAGCTTTTCTGGAGAATATAGCACAGCTAATATCTAAAAAGCTATTTTTACATGATGGTTTTCTGTTCATTCATCAGAACTGAACGATGTGATTAATGTTTACTCATTTTTAGAGCTTTAAAAACTCTCAGATCTCATTACAATCGATTGACTGTTTTAGATTCATTAACACTCTTTGCCTTATGACATCTTGGCATGAAGAATGATGTAGGGATCCATCTCTAAATTAATTACAGCTAAAGTGATTAAATCCTAATGAACTGAAATTGCTTCGGGCCTTTGAGATTCACTAGTTTTCCTCCCAACCGTCCATCCAGAGTATCCACCTCTCCTTCCTGCGCACGGTGCCTCCCTATTCCCACCAAGCCCAAGTGTGGTTTGACATGATGCGCGAGTTCCAGTGGAATCACATCATCCTGATTGTGAGCGACGACCACGAGGGCAGAGCGGCACAGAAAAGGCTGGAAACCCTTCTGGAGGAGAGGGAAACAAAGGTGAGATGCGTGGGCTGCCCACTCACATGGCCCAACGTGTACATGAGTGTGTGTGTGTGTGTGTGTGTGTGTGTGTGTGTGTGTGCGCGCGTGTGTGTGTGTGTGTGTATGTGTGCAAGTCAGCGTGTGTTCCTGTAATCAGTATCTCAGAAGTCCTCTATATATGTTAAATGTTTCCTTTTTTCTGTTGTGTAAACACATTTCTTTCCATTGGCTAACATTATTTATGCCAGCAGCGTCTTAAGTGGTTTATCTGCAAAACTTTGTACTTTTCTACTCATCTCACATTGCTTTTTACCATAGTCAGATTCTCCTATTTGTCTATCCACAACAGGAGCAAAATGAGGGACTTAGCCTGGGGCTGTGCAAAAAATCAACCAAAATATTAATGGCAGAGGATTTGCTTTGGGTTTCTGTGAGAATTTCTTCTTGATTTATTATGTGTTCTCTGTGCAGCTTTGCGCTGCTTAATATTTCACATCATTTAATAAAGTATTTCACCAAGAATTTGATGGTAAGGATAGTTATGCACAATGCGCGCATTAAACCTTATTTGCACACGTGTGTATACAAATTTACATATGCACTGTCTAAATGAAAACAAGAAAAAATATTTGTTAATCAGTAAAAAGAAACATTTCTTTGGGATCTGAATCTATTAGCATGGCACTGTATTTTTAGGACAACCGCAATGTCCTTGCAATGTCATCCCCAGTAATGGCAGCCTCAAGGCCAGCTGTTTTTATGTGCACATTCTCAGACTGTTCTGGGAATCACTAGAAGGGCTCATGAAAGTCTTTCACTTGTGTTTGTTATTATGGAAAAACTTTGCCAGAAAACTGTCCAAAATATGCATAGTCAGTGCATATTTTGATTGCATGAATTTAAAAAATGACAAGTATTAAATACATAAACGTAATCATATCTAATCCACGTATATCCATTTAATCTATTTGAACTTTAGTTTTTGCTTTGTAAAGCTATGAATTCTTCACAGTCAAGCAGAAAAACATATGAATCTGGATACTAAGGCTCTGAAGAATGTGCATTATCTTGCTAGAGTGCTTGAAATATTTTATTGTGGGCCATATGTCTGGACAGAATGGTCTTGTAGCCGCAGCTTGCTGTGCTTCATGGACTGTAGCTGATGTTCTTTTACAGTAGATTGATAAATAAATTTAAACTGATGGATGGGATGTAGTGAACTGGATTAGACTGCGCTTGATTGTACCACACAATTAACAAACAGCAATGCATTAGAAAAAAAAAAGAGTTCAGATGATTTGACATTTATTATTAATTGTGGTACAGCAACGAGCATACTCAGAGCAAGTGATTTAATACAGATCAAAAGGTATTGAAATTAAAACGAAACAGGGCAAAATTACAGGGAGCATATGCAAAGTTAGATAAGGTTGTCTGCTGTATGTAGTATTTGTTGATGGTTTTGCAAGCCCCAGGATTAGAGTTTCCCAATTTGAAGCAGAAAAGTGGAGTTTTGTTGGAATGCTTTACTGCGCACCATTTATAACTGTTTATAATATTCTGTGTCTGCATATTTTCTCTGTGCACATTATTCATCAGAGTAAAAACAGGAACTATGAAAACCTCGACCAACTGTCCTTTGACAACAAGCGAGGACCCAAGGTATATTTGCATGGTCAATGCACGCCGCCCAAAAAGTTATCTGAAAGTAGCCACTAGAAAGCAGTCAAACAATCAACAAACCGATTCCAGAGATCCTTATCCTGCCAGCACGTCTATTTATTTGTTTGGATTCTTTTTATGATTTCAATCGAGAATGGGTTATTTTTTCTGTTAATGCGTATACAAAAAAAAAAAAAATCGCTTCCCCACCTCTCACTTTTTTATTTTTGTATAAAGGAATGCATGTATTGAAGCCAGCAAGATTGCAAGTCTATTCTTTTGACACAGTGCGTGGAGATCTGGTCGTGTGGGACAGGCACTATCCAGATGTTACTCCCACCTTTCTGCAGCATTTCTTCCTTTTTGTTGTTTTTTTGGTTTTGGTTGGGAAAGAAGCCACCACCACCACCTTCACCTGTTTTTTGCTTTCCGGTTGCATCAATCTTCTTCTCCCTCTTCCTCTAACATGCACGTGTTTCCTTGGAATCTTGATTCCCTTGAGTTTGCATGTGAAATGCAGAATTTTTTTACCTGCTCCAAGCTTATTTACGTTTTTTTTGAGTTACGCAGATTATCTCAGAAAGTTTTTTTTTACTTCATTTTTTTAAACCCCTCCTCCCCCTGCCCCCCAAAAAAGAAAAAAAAAAGAGAGAGAAATGGAGAAAAAAAAACGCAAGGGCTCAAAAGAGCATGGTTCATGGTGGGGATGAGTCAACTTCTTGACTAATGTTGTGTCCTAATCCCAGGCAGAGAAAGTCCTCCTGTTCAGCCAAGACACAAATCTGACGGCTCTGCTCCAGGAAGCCAAAGAGCTTGAGGCCCGAGTTATCATCCTGTCTGCAAGGTGAGTTCATCTCCACCGCTTGACCCACCAGACTGCTAATCGCTAATGTTACTGAATAATACATGTGGCCATGCTGAGGCTGACCTATAGTGCTGGCAAATATGGTGAAGCTTGGGTTGGAAAGTTGTGAAAAGATGTTTGCGTATTATGGTCAGTTTTTTTTTTAGAAATGAGCAATTGGGTTCTATTCAATGCAGTTGAATTCTTAACTGAATTTGCCACATTTCACAGGTAGTTGAACTGGATTTTGAAAAGTAATAATTATATCATAAAATAATCAAATGAGCAAATTGCTGATTTGCAGGTATAAAATCAGTAAAAAAATTAGAAAAGTAGCCTACAGTTTAATCAGATAATTAATGTTTAGAATTTTTTGAAGTTCATGTTCTAGTCTGTAATTGGACTGTAACTTAACCTAAAATCTGATCAATTTTCCCTACTGGGGTCCGTTTTTTAAAGGTTTGTGTCAAGTCATTTTTCATTTGCTGATAACATTTTAGTTCTTCTTTAGTTTTGTACTTTAAATGACCGTGTGAAGGCTAAGGGAACTAGGATTAAATGTATTCATTTCAAATTTCAGTGCAGACAAGACTAACCAGGAGAACTGAACTATAATTGTAACACACCCTAAAACACAATTTCTGTCAGTTTACGCATTAACATAGGAGCAAATATAATGTCCAGCCTTTGCACAAACACTTCATAAGGTGTTGTCTGGCTAAATGAGCCAACATCTAATTTGTAAATGAGATTAAAATGTCAAACACTTTCTTTGCCCTTCATGAGTCACTCAATCAGGCACACACAGACTGACTTGGGGGAGAAATCTGAGGCATCCTGCGTAATAGATTTAGACATGCTTTATACTCTTGTTGGTGACTAAAAGCATGGTCAAATCTGTCTACAAATACTGTATTTAAGAAAGAAATATGCAATAAAAAAATTCATAGCCCAAGCTCAGATTTTTGCATTGACAGCTTCCAAATGGACTTTCTCATAAAATGAAAAATGTAGGTGTTTATTGCAATTACCCCAATTCGTTACCACCAATCTTTATCCAATCACAGTGAAGACGAAGCCGCGGCCATTTATAAAGTGGCACGCCAGCTCAATATGACAGGCTCTGGTTACGTGTGGCTGGTTGGAGAAAGGGAGATGTCTGGTAAAGCACTGAGTGAAGCCCCAGATGGTATGTACTTTTCATCCTCTCCATTTTCATCCTCTCGCTCTTTCTCTCTCTCCCAGGCTGTTTAACAATCTGAACATGTTTGCCTTTTAAGCTTTTTATACGATTACAATTTGCAATCCCCACCGACGAATCAGTGTCTGTGCTGTACTTGCGTGTTTAAACGTTTAAACAGCTGCGTGTTTAAAGGTTTTAAACACAGTGACTCTTTACTCATTGTACTGTGCTTTATGTCTAATGTTTAATTTGTTTCATTTTTGAGTGTTTGTCCTTTCTTTCAGTAGACAACAATTGATGCAATAGAGAGTTGTGGTAATCCATATTGGTTTGAATGTGCATACATTTTTTAAGGTTTGGCTTTCATGAGTTTATTTGTAAGTGACGCTTTGCTACTTCCACATTGAGGTGTGGATACCATGGTAAGCGACAATCGCATTTCTTTGTTCCTGGCTTCTTTATATACACATCCGTGTTCAACTTCACGTCATTCTGCTCAGTGCTGACCCTGTCCTAACCCCCCATGACTTTCACAGTCCTTCTGTCTGTCTTGAGACAATTTGTTGCTCATATGCAATGCACGTTTTTTGTTTCTCTCTCTGACAATGTGTGCGTTTCTTTATTATTATTATTATTATTATGAGTATGCCTCTTAAAGTCTTGTTGTGAGGCACTGGCCAACACCATGTAATGTTGTCAACTGGGCAGGCTTGCTTGGCCTCCAGCTAATCAATGGCAAGAACGAGTCTGCGCACATCTACGATGCCGTGGCTGTGGTGGCCCAGTCCATTCAGGAGCTCTTTGAGAAGGAGAATATCACAGAGCCTCCTCGAGGCTGTGTTGGCAATACAAACATCTGGAAGACTGGCCCACTCTTCAAACGGTGAGGCCAGGGATGAGCGCTGGCTAGCAGTTGCTAGCTTTCCAACCAACCAACCATCCATTAGCTGTCATGCATTACCATACATTACCACTGGTCTGGCACTGACAAAAGTGGAAGCTTTCACACCGCAAACATTGAAATCCCAAGCATTCGGCTTCTAAAACCAATCCCTGTCTCCTCAAATGGAGGAATATTGGAGTGCAAGGACACAACAAGCCTGTTAAGTTGTTGATTACATTGGCCTTGTGAAATCTGGTGGTACCAATTTGAGACCCTTACAGGTGTCATTTCTGTTCTCCTATGTCTGTGCCTGCACAATATGTGCCATCCCACCCTACACAACACCATCATTTTTCCCTAGTTAGTCGTCATGTCTTTCACTGAGACACACCTGCATCTCCCATCTCTGAATTCCTGCTAATCTTCCATTACTTCCAGTCATCGTCAATGTCTTCCTTTGTGTTTAAATGAGCATTTTGTGCCTTTTCTAAAATGCCCCTCTGGTGTACTAGAGTGCTGATGTCATCCAAGTATCCAGATGGCCTGACAGGCCGCGTGGAGTTTAATGATGACGGAGACAGGAGGTTCGCCCACTACAGCATTCTGAACTACCAGAAAACCCGGCTGGTGCAAGTGGGCGTCTACAATGGCTCGCAAGTATGAAATCGGCTCAGCCTTTTTAATGAGCTGTCCTTCTGCTTGGCAGAAATATTTGGACAGCAGCACACTGTAATTTTATTGTAACACTTTAGCATAAGGTTAAAGCTTTCCATTTAGTGAGCCATCAGTACACAATGAAAGCACATATTTATCTACACTGAAAAAAATGATTCAAAGATGATTCCTTGGATTTACTCATTTTTTTTAAGGTAAGTGGTTGTTTATTTGGGTTGAATTTAAACAAACAAATTAAGCTGAACATTACTCAATTTAATTTGTTTGTTTAAATTCAACACACATAAATTGTTTGCAACAATTTTGCAAACATAATTTTTTTCAGTGTAGGTAAATGTTCATTTGAAATATTCTATAGTTTGGCCGGCACAGTGGCTAAGTGGTTAGCATGGTTGCCTTACAGCAAGAAGGTCACTGGTTCAAGTCCTGGCTGGACCAGTTGGCACTTCTCTGTGGAGTTTGCATGTTCTCCCTGTGTTCTCCTCCAGGTGCTCTGGTTTACCCCAAAGTACTAAGACTAGGTGAATTGGGATAAACTAAATTGACCGTAGAGTGTGAATAAGAGAGTGGTTGGGTGTTTCCCAGCACTAAGGGTTGTTCTCTCAGTGCTGGTTTGTGGCATTAATTGGCGGTTTATTATGCTGTTGTGATCTCTGATAAAAAAAAAAGCAAGGAAAAAGCTAAAGGAAAGTGAGTGAGAATTCTATAGTTTGTCATTAAATTTATCTACTTGCATGACTCAGAAACCCTTGTAATTTGCAATACAGGAGACCATCAAGTGATCCTACTGCTCGTTCTCATGCACAAAGATTTAATTGCTTTTACAATATTGCAGAGTAAATTAATAAAATGTAATGAATGAAGGCGACTGACAGAAAAACTATTTGCTCCAGGTTGTAATGAACACTCAGAGGAAGATTATTTGGCCAGGAGGGGAAACTGAAAAGCCGAAAGGCTATCAGATGTCAACAAGATTAAAGGTAGTTCATTGCAGGAATTTTAATACATCATCTTTTTTTTTTTTTGGCAAAAATTGCATTGACATCAACTTCTTTTTTCCCTCTGGTAGATTGTAACCATTCATCAAGAGCCCTTTGTCTACGTGAAGCCGACTCTACGAGATGGAACCTGTAAGGAAGAGCACACTGTAAATGGAGTCAAAATCAAAAAAGTGATCTGCACCGGCCCCAACGAGACCATTCCAGGTTGTTATTATGTCTTATATCATACTGTATGCTATGGTTTTGGACTGCAGTTGTGCTTTGTCTGGATCTGACTGGCTTGTATAAATACAGGTCGCCCCATAGTGCCTCAGTGCTGCTATGGGTTCTGCATTGACCTTTTGATCAAACTTGCATTCACAATGAACTTCACCTATGAAGTGCATCTTGTGGCTGATGGCAAATTTGGCACTCAGGAGCGTGTGAGTAATATGATAACTTTATTGATATTTTTCACCTGCCTGAGCTTTGCATGACTTGTTTTTATTCAAGGTCATGCCATAGCCTTTTCCCAGCTCTTCTTCACAGAGGCTGTTGAGAATCTGCTGAAATTTACATGAAGTAAAGAGCATTGAGGCATGACAAATTGCTTAGTGTTATTTTCCTGATACCAGGTAAATAACAGCAACAAGAAGGAGTGGAATGGCATGATGGGAGAGCTTCTGAGTGGCTTGGCAGACATGATCGTGGCTCCACTTACAATCAACAATGAACGAGCCCAGTACATAGAGTTCTCTAAACCGTTCAAATACCAGGGGCTCACAATACTTGTCAAAAAGGTGAGTCTCCGATAATCTCGAATGATCAAGTATTGTGTTGAGCTTTTATTCTTATTTTGAATTAGTTTTTATTATTACATTGTGTGTATATGTATGTATATCATAAAATAATATAGTATATATTCAGTTACTGTTTATTTGATTTAAAGTAACAGTAACAGAACTAGTCCAAACATTCAAATTAAAAAGTAAAGAAAAACAAACAAACAAAGAATTACAATGCATGAAGTGCATTCTCTGTGTCAGTGTTGTGTTGAGTTTTTATTTATATTTTGAATTAGTTTTTATTTTCACATTTTCTGTTGAAGTCTCCTGCCAGTAACTGTAATTATATATATTTATATATATAAGCTATATCAAAAAATACTATTTTAAAATACCCTGGGGCCAATGAGAAATTATCTGGGGTCAGTTTCATTCCAGTTTACATCAATTCAAGTTTCAAATAAAGTGTCTGAAATGTAATTAATTTTTGGGAAAAATCCGCTGGGAACGTGACTTTCTGGGACAGAAATAGTATTACAGTTTCTTGATTTAATTGAATTCCCTGAAGTGGGCTTATCTCTGTACACTGAGAAAATGCTGTGGTAAATCAATTGACTCTGGAGTACAGTGAAATCTATTAATACACCTCTGACCAGCACAGACGTCGACTCCATTTGATGTTCCATATGGCGATGCATGTGGCCATGTGGGTGGTGTTTGTTGGATTGGATAAAGCTGTGTTGTTTTGCAGGAAATACCACGCAGTACACTGGACTCGTTCATGCAGCCCTTTCAGAGCACTCTGTGGTTACTGGTGGGTCTATCGGTCCATGTTGTGGCGGTGATGCTCTACCTATTAGACCGTTTCAGGTAAAGGACAGTATTTTATTATATGGAAATCCTGTCATCATTTACCCAAATAGTGTTTTTTTAGGTTAATTTATTGTTGTTTTTTAGCACAAACCTATATGGGTCTGTCATGGTTTCAAGCATCAAAACAATAAATGTGTAATATAGCTGTGATTTGTTTTTCATACATTAGAATGCTATGTTAATAAAATTATTAGAGCAAAAAAAAATTTATGATCATGTATTTTATGCATGATTTACAGCAAGTGTCTTTCAGTGTACTAATTTATATACCAAAATTATTTTTATCTTATTTAGAATCATTTTGTGACATAAATCACACTTAATATCTTAATGCTACAAAACACTAGATTTTACCTATTTGTCTGCAAGTTTATTCATTACAAATTTTATTATTCTCTTATTCTTTTAAAGAGCCCCTAATATGCATTATAAAAGGTCATATTTTGGTTTTGGGGGTCTCCAACAACAGGCTGATATGCATGCAAGGTCAAAAAACACTTTCATTGTCTTATAATATGCATTTATATTTACCTAATTATCCCAACGACTCCCATATGATTTGTTCAGGGATTCATTTGTTCACAAACCCCTCCTTTGCGTGAGGCTAATCTGCGCTGATTGGTCCGATGACCCAGTCTGCAGTCTGCACTTTCAGATTTAAACCTCAGCTGGATGTTTCCATTCACTTAGAGTTGTGTTACACACTGCATGGATGGTAATTTTTAAAAACCCATAATAGGGGCTCTTTAAACATTTTACTAAGTACATGTGAGCGGTGCATTTTGACATGATATTGTAATATTATTTTATTTTTATGCAAAGTACTTTTTTATTAGTTATTTGTATTTAACATGTTTTCTATGTATATAAAATGACTTATGTCATTTTAATTTGATGTGAATACCAAAAATCAGTCTGAACATTCTCCAAAATATCTTCTGCAGATGAACCGAGTGTCTGTAAATGACAGGATTTGAATTTTTAGCGGATGTTCCCATTAAAACTTATCCTTTGACAGATTTATAAAAAACCAACCGACCGTACAGATGTGAGAATGTAGCTCGGTATAAAGTATGTTGCAGAACATTCCAAAAGGTTTTGCTGAAGCTTAACAGCAGTGTGAAATGTCTGTCTCTGACTGATATGTGCTTCGCTCTGCAGCCCATTTGGAAGGTTTAAAGTGAATAGTGAAGAGGAAGAAGAAGATGCCCTCACCTTATCCTCTGCTATGTGGTTCTCCTGGGGTGTACTTCTGAACTCCGGCATTGGAGAAGGTAGAAAAATCAGCAAGCAAATTATTATTCGCTTCATTTCCCCCTAAGAGGCGCAGATATTGCTGACTCAGTGTTTGATTGATTGTGCAGTAAGCATAATATTCTTTATCACTCTCACCTTCCCGCTTGCATTCACAGGTGCCCCTCGGAGCTTTTCGGCGAGGATTTTAGGTATGGTGTGGGCTGGTTTTGCTATGATTATAGTTGCATCTTATACTGCCAATTTGGCAGCCTTCCTAGTGCTGGATCGGCCTGAGGAGCGCATTACCGGCATC
Source organism: Danio jaintianensis (assembly GCA_903798115.1). Classification (NCBI taxonomy): domain Eukaryota; kingdom Metazoa; phylum Chordata; class Actinopteri; order Cypriniformes; family Danionidae; genus Danio; species Danio jaintianensis. The sequence continues at coordinate 9,358,471 of CAIGQV010016645.1, forward strand.
AACGACCCTAGGGTGAGCAGGAAATATGAAGCAGCGTTACATGTTAGACAACACAATATCAAATAAGGCTGAAAATTACCATGTGTAAAGATTGCACACAGCATAAAATCAATGCATATAATTAAGCTTGTCAAGGACACATAATTACGGGTCATTTTGTTCACAAAGGTTATTTGTATGTGGCTTTTTTTCATCATAACAGCCTACAGTATGTCAGTTCTGTGATGTGGGCTGAAAATTGGCAAAGGAATAAACGTAAACATTTGATGTAAAAAAGCAAGTAATTGTATATTTTAAAATAAATTTGTGGGGTTTTGATAAGCAGTGCTGAGAAATAACTGATCCAGGATTGAAGTACTTGTAATTAGATTACATTACATTTTAAAATGCTAACATTTACATGATTATCTTTTTAATTAATTACACAATTACATTACTTACATACATAGTATTATTACATTTTCAACAACTGGCATGTAAAGGTTAAGATATGCATCAAATATGCAGAATTATATAGTGTTTTTATTTTAATAATAATAATAAAAAAACATATTAGCTATAGATCACTCACAAACTCTAGGTTGGGAACTTTAATGTAATAGAATGTTGAATGCACTTCAGGTTATTTAAATATATTTATTTTCTTTTATTTATATCCTCGTTGTACAAAAATTTTCATTTAAATCTAAATGAGAAACAGGGTGTGTAAAAATGAATCTAATGTAATCAAAAAGTCATCCAAAAATGTGTAATCTAATTAATAATAACAAATACATACATAACAAAAACACTGTTGTAATGAAATTCTGAATGTAATTTTTTAAATGTATTATACGGCCCTGGACCACAAAACCAGTCTTATGTTACTATAGCCAAAACTTCTCTGTATGGGTCAAAATTATAGATTTTTCTTTTATGCCAAAAATCATTCGAATATTAAGTAAAGATTGTGGTCTGTAAAGATATTTAGTAAATTTCTAACTGTAAATATATCAAAGCTTAATATTTAGTTAGAAATATGCACATTCAATTTATTTGGACAACTTTAAAAAGCAATTTTCTCAATATTTAGAATTTTGTGAACATCTCAGCCAAATATTGTTCTTTCCCAAGAAACCATACATCAGTGAAAAGCTTATTTATTCACCTTACATATGATGTATACATCTCATTTTAAAAATCAGATTTTATGGTTCCTGGTCACACATGAGTTATTTACTTCAGATTTTCTAGCTTTCTTCTTAGAGGTGCAGACGCACAGCATTATGACTTCATTACATTTTTAGGTCACACTCTATTCCCACCACTATTTTCATCATTAATATTTAATGTTATTACAGAGAAGAAAACTTCCAAATTTTGGATTTGCAGACACCAAACACCAGTTTACTTCAATTATTCACCATGTTGTGAATCAACAGTCATTTCAGTTCAACTATGCGCAGTTCATCAAGACCATTTCTTTGTGTTTCAGCTGCGAAACCCATCAGATAAGTTCATCTACGCCACAGTGAAGCAGAGCTCTGTGGACATTTACTTCCGGCGCCAGGTTGAGCTGAGCACCATGTACCGCCACATGGAAAAACACAACTACGAGAGCGCCGCTGAAGCCATCCAGGCTGTGCGAGACAAGTAAGTCATTTTTTTAATACTTCTAAAATTTCCTTTTTTTTTTTGTTAAAGTAAGCATTAAAGTAAGGCTATTTCAAAAGTAATCTAAAATGTAATCTAATAATATTTAGAGATTTATTACTTGTATCTTTATTGGGGTTTTTTCTTGTAACAAGATTTTGTAAAATGTTTTTATTGTTTAATTATTACAGTTTGTGAAACCATAATTTAATGTGATGTTTAATGCACTTCATGTCCTTTCTTTTTCTTATTTCTATCATTGTGGTACAAAATCATTTGATAAAAATCTATTTGAGAAACAGGTTATGTCAAAAGTAATCTAAAAGTAACCTAAAAATGTAATCTAATAAATTATTTTACTAACTAGGCAACAATCAAGAGATTTAATGCTTGTATCATTATTGTTTTTTTCTTATGCCAGATAAAAAAAAAAATTGTTTTTACATTTTTTTGTTTAATTAAACACCACAGTTTGGGAAACCTTCATTTAATGTGATGTTTAGTGCACTTCATGTTGTTTCTTTCTCTTATTTCTATCATTGTGGTACAAAATCATTTGATTTAAATCTATTTTAGAAACAGTTTATGTCAAAGGTAATCTAAAAGTAGTCCAAAAGTAATCAAACTAATTATTTTACTAATTAGTCAACAGTCAAGAGATTTAATACTTCATTAGTGAATCATTAAATCATATAATCAAAAACATTAGTGTTTTGTTTTTGTTTTTTTTATTTGTTTGTAATATTACAACACGTCCAGGTATAGATGTCGATGCCAGGAATCGTGCAGCAAAGAGCCAGTCAGTTTAAAGGGTGACACACATTCCTATTATCTCAATGAGTGTGCAAAGAAGAGCAGAGAGAGGCTAAACTCCAGTTAGTGTGATTCAGTACAGTATTGATGCTGAATACAAAGCAGGGGCAGGGAGTCGTGTTTTAGGAAAGACCTATGCTATAAGTCTAAGACGGGAACAGATGGCAGACTGCAAGAGTGTTTAATAATGCTATTTACCGATTTTTAACATCTGGAGTTCTGTAATCTTAAGAAATTAGGTCAACTTAGAAGATGCAAATTCTCTGCTGTTGGTGTAAAAAGTAGAAGTGTAATCCAATTTAGAGCTGCTAATAACGTATTAGATGTTTAAAAAATGAAAACCTAAAAAAAGACTTGAAATGAAATGAAGACAAAATATGTAAGATTCTGCACTCTTTGTACAAAGAGATCTTCATTCTTCCACTGAAGCACGAGATTGCCTTTATAGATTATCCTCAAATCATAATGGATCAAATCGGATCATCATCGGGTTTTGCTCAAACTTGTGCAGTTCATACAGCTTCTATTCTGCCATAGTTCAAGTAAAACAGGGACAAATAAGGTTGTTATTGAACACACTGGTGTTTCAATAATTGGTATTCTGATTAATTTAGAAACAAAGCAAATTACTGTTTATATATAAAGTGGAATGAAGCACCACAGTATTGTGCAAATGTTTTGCTGTCAAGCTTCGATTGGATCTAGTTTTGTTGAAAATACTAATGAAAAAATTAAAATCTGACAATATTGTCTCTAATATCTAACTCTGTTTTAAAAACTGAGCATTGTGCCTGAAATGTCTCAGCTTCAACATCTTGCTTGTTGAACTGTTCCATAAATGAATTATCACATTCGCGTTCTAATAATTGGGAAAACAGCACTCTTGCTCGTGTGATTATTTCTTATCTGTCTTAAAGCAATAACCCATACACCCAACTTTAATTATAAGACCATTCTAAATTTGGACTCTCAGAAAGATATTCTTTAAACTTTCCTAAGAAAAAAAAATGTAAATCAAGGTGTCACGTCTGACGTGTGTTGCAAGAAATGAAAAAAGCGTCCAAATGCAATCTCTCCAGGTTTTTTGATAATTCAAATTACCAATACATTACCAAATAACCAAAACAAAACAAGGAGAACCGGAAAACCCTCAGACATCATCGAAGTAACAGTAGACAACAATTGGTATAACAAAGGGATATATATATATATATATATACATATATAGTTCAGACAATTATGTTAAACAATATGACAAAGGGGTGGAGACTAAATAACTAAGGTAATTAACAAGGGAAAACTCAAATGACAGGGCGTGACAAATGAAAATATGGAACTGAAGAAACAGAGAAACAAAACAGGGACCGTTACACAAGAATCATGTGACACTGATGACAGTGTTACCGTCACCTGAATAACTCACAATTGAACATATTTTTTTAAATACAAAAGTTATTTTAAATTGTTATACAATAATAGCTTTTTGACTTTTTCACTGGTCAAATAAATACAACTTAAAAAATTCCCATATTCCCATAGCAAACTCCACGCATTTATATGGGATTCAGCAGTGTTGGAGTTTGAGGCCTCGCAGAAATGTGACCTGGTTACCACGGGCGAGCTGTTCTTCCGCTCTGGATTCGGTATCGGCATGCGTAAAGACAGCCCATGGAAGCAAAACGTCTCTCTGGCCATCCTCAGGTAAACCCCATCAAGATGAATCACCTAGAGCACACACAGCTATGCTTTTGCTTGTTTTCCTCTTTTCCTTTCAGCTAATCCCTAGGCTTACCGCAATCTGTCAACTGTTTCTAATTCTGGAATAACGGATTGTTTGACTGATGTGTCGGTTCTCTGAATTAATAGTTCTCATGAGAACGGCTTCATGGAGGACTTGGATAAAACCTGGGTTCGATATCAGGAGTGTGACTCCAGAAGCAATGCACCAGCCACGCTCACTTTTGAGAATATGGCAGGTATGAGGCACATATGATGGACTTTTTATGTTGTCACGGTCATGTGACCTATACACACGCACAGTATGTGTGTGTGTTACATGTATGTCATTGATTCTGCCATTTAGAGAAGGAAATACATTTATATTTAACGGTGCAAAGTGACAGCTCAAAAAAAAACTTTTCACAATTATTTGTAAAAATTCTTTGTTCTTTTAATCCTTTAAAAATGAACATTCTGTCATCATTTACTCACCTTTATGAGTTTATTTCTTCTGTTAAACACAAACGAAGATATTTTGAAGAATGCTGAAAACCTGTGCCCATTGACTTCCATGGTAGGAAAAATAAAGTCAATGTTGGTCAACTATGGAAGTCAATGGTTACAAGTTTTCAATAAAGAAAGAGTGTGTTCACCAGAAGAAAGAAACTCATAAAGGTTTGAAACCTTTACGAGGTGAGTAAATAGGGAGATAGATTTCATTATTATGTGAACCATCCCTTTTACTAAGTACTAAATAGGACAACTAAAGCCTGGTTCACACTGTATGATTTTTAATAATTCTAAACCATTGTAGCATGTCAGACTGCACAAACATGGCTCCCATGTCACACTGTAAGATCTCAGCTGTCATAATGTCAGACTGAATGACATTGAAAACGCGCCAAACATGGAAGAAAACTGGAGTTTGACGTCATCTATCCATGACACTTTCACTATCCCGCTTTCTAAAATGATACCTCACAGCAAACATAAACAATCTGTAGCGGCAATTTTGCACACAGCCTGCCTCAATAATAATACCAAGAAGAAAAAAACTCTTTTGACATTCCCCCGCGGCCATTTGAAGTTGTCGCGTGGATTGTGTAGCTGTTGTCACACTGCAGGAAAGTGTCTGAAATTTTCTAACACTGCCAGAACTTCATTGGAGGGCAAATCTGATTGCAATGGTCTATTTTTAGGGTTTCCCAAATTTGTCTCAGACCACCAAATCATGACTGAAACCCCACAGTGTGAGCTGGGCTTAAGCTCGATAAGTTTTCAAAACAGAAAATGAATCAGCAAAATTGCAATTATCTTGAACCTTTCAAAAAAAATAGTAGATCATGCAATATCATCTTTTGTTACTGGTTTAGAAATACTCTGAATTCTGGCATACTACTCAGCTAATATAGTAATATAGAAGTAGGCACAGGGTCAATCCGCTGCCAACTTAGTTTAGACTCTCTAGAATTAAGGAAATGTATTTTCATTACACAGGCGTGTTCATGTTGGTGGCTGGTGGCATCGTCGCCGGGATCTTCCTCATCTTCATTGAGATTGCATACAAACGACACAAGGATGCCCGCAGGAAGCAAATGCAGCTGGCCTTTGCAGCAGTTAACGTCTGGAGGAAGAACCTACAGGTACAGTCGCCTCCAAACTCTTGTCGGAAAGAATTAGGCCAATCTGCTGCTATCCAATGGGTTTCAACACAGAGTGAAGAAGTCTCATAGATTTCTTCTGGTCGCATGTCTGTCATCCGTTCGTGATGTGACTTAAAGGTCATGATGAAGCACAAATTAACACATCACCAAAAGGGCAAACTCAAAAAAAGAACAGTCAAATGAGGCAGTCAAACAGCAGTTAATGGTGCAGTGAATTAAAGCATGTCAACACATTAATGCATGCTGAGTTAATGCAGAATGAATTTCTGTTGTACAAAGGAATACTTTAGAGCTGGGTTTTTTTATGTTTTGATGCCAATGACCCACTAATCTGATGATTCCCTTCCTAAAAATCTATATTTATGTAAAGACCCACTTTTACTTTTTGAAAAAATATGATAATTCAGTTCAGAAATCATTATAATATTATATAATATGGACTTGTGGTGGTCTTAATTTAACTTTCAATTGATTTAAAGTATATTGACCAAATAACAGTATTCATTTTGTTAATAAACTCTTGCTGCCCCCCAAATTACTATAATACCATTAGAAAAAATAGGTATGATGAGTTTAAGATTGTCTTATTTAGGAAACTCCATGCTGTCCACAATATTATGCTTATTACGTTTCTTAATGGGTCTTTGACATTAAAATGATAAAAAAGTCATTCATACCCAAAAAGGGCATGTAAAAAATGATAAAGAGTTATGTTTTGTTTAAAATACAACATAATTGTGAACATCTGCTGAATTAATTTAACCTCTCAGTAGTGCAAAAATGCCTCAAGGTAAAATATATGAACATCTGGCTATGCAACAGCACTGAGGCATCCAAAAAAAAAAGAGTGGTTCTCCATGCAAAGACACATCCCTAACCATCCAGTCGAAATGCTCAGCATGATAAAGCAGCTCCTGCAGCCTCACTACTGCCAGTGGCCTTGCTTTTATCGAGCAGCTTGACAAATTCACACACGCGTATTGTGCACACACATACACAAGTAGCCTGCGATGCTGCTGTGGAGCGAGGAAGATGCATGCTGAGCAGATCGGCTCAATGTCCCTGCTGGGCTCCAACAGGGATCAGAGTGTCCTCGCGCCCTATACAGATTAGTGTCTGTCTGTCCGCTGATGGCTTCCAGCTGCATCCATGCACAATGGGTCACGGGCCAACAAGATACTCGGATGTTGGTGGAAAGTAACAAGGTCAGAGCGTTTGAGACTTGAGACCTTGCACAACACATGACCGCAGCTCTAAACTGCTGTGAAAGTTACTGCGTTGTTGAAGTGAGATTACTTTCCAAGTCATTGAGCGCGGCCTTGTTACTTTAGACCCATTATTAGCAGGCATATATTTCACCACAAGACAGAATAGACCAGATCTAGTTAATGCATCAAGTGTCAGTGCAGTATCAAAGCCGACAGCTATCTGATTGATTTCACACATCAGAGAGTCATGTTATAGGGAGTTAAGTGTTTTAACCTTCGGGCTTTACCGCCTACTTGAGTCACAAGACAATGCTGTGTGGTTAATACGCCCACGAGTGCCACCCACGTCAAGTCAGAGGTCCAGCATTGTTGAAGTCTCATCATTTGAGATGAACAAGAAACTATATTTGACCACAGACGAGGTCTTCTTGATGGATTTTCCTCCTACCGTTTATCGAATAAAGGAAATATAATGCTTATATAATTTAACAAGCCTCCCATGTAATCCCCATCAGAATGGTAAATATGGATGTTTAACTGGTGCTAATGGCGGCCGATACGAGTTGATAAATAATTCCTCCCTGAAAGAAAAAATCAATTATGCATGCAAACCCCGGCACCATCGTTCCAGGTGCACATGCGATGTATGCAAAAGTCGTACAACACACAACCTTCCTGAATGCATGAACAGGCAGATCTGCCTAGGGTGGATTTGCATTTCAAACCAGAGAGAGCCAGAAGCAGATCAGGAGCCTGTGTGATGTGGGCTGGCTGCCCACTCCAGAGGCTCTACCTCATCACAGTGCTTTGAAATGCAACGGATGAAAGCACTGATGGTTAAAAGAGCTTGTACGGTCACCATTTCTAAAAATAATTTAAAAAACAATGACAAAATGAATTATGTGAAAACAGATGAAAATCTTATTGTGGGCATTTATTTGTGTCTTGTTTCTTTTGCGATGTTGTTAGAAAGAGCCAGACAGTGACTAACGATTAACAAAAGAATTTTAGAGCTGTTTAATGCACTTTACTTTACAGAAGCATTAAGGTTGGTTTTGGATTAAAATTAATTTTATTATCATCTTATTATTGTTTTAAAAAGAAAATGTTTTCAAAAATATAGAAATCAGATTGTATAGGTGTGATTATTTATATTCAAGTTCCCCTCTAATGTAAAAAGGTCCAAAGTTTTATGAATCAAAGTGGATGACAAATAAAGTTCTTGTCTCTTTAAACTGTTAAAATTAATAATCGCCAATTCCAGTAGATGGAGGTTGGGGTTGACCAATCGTACCATGATGTTATCATACACCATATACAATTGCTAAAGATTTAGAAAAGTAATAGACAGTGATAGGCATTTTGTTTCTGACAAGCACTGCAAGGTGTAGACCACTTATAACAAACCAGGTCATCTGACTAATCAGGCTTGCAGAAAGAAGAGCTTCAGTCTTCAGATCTTCAGTCGAGTCATTTGACACTCAAATGTTAACAATGAAGCCATGTCAAATGTACATTAAGAGAAAATTATAGTGATATTAGTCCTTGAGTGCATTGTTGGAGAACTTCAAAGTAAATAAGAAATCCTTAAAATAATAGGGGAACTTTAAACAAAAATTGTCCATAAAATCCAAGTCATATGATACATAAACTGCTTGGCTAACCTGTTCCATACACTGCTGTCAAGTAAAGTGCAGTTGCAGATGGTTACATTTTGAGTCGCTCACTGTAGGGGATCAGACACACACTCCAAATGTGCTAGACAATGAGGGAGTGACGGTGCCAGCCAAGGTCAACTGTCATGTCATTCATTTTGCATTCCCTTTTTGGTTCCATGTATTGCATGTCTTCTGGTTAAATTCACCACCCCCCTTCCCGATGCTCTCGTCTCCACTTATGAGCCACACACACCTCCCTTCCTCCTTCCTTCATATGCCCATTATACCCTCAGTGGGTTATAATGCCGAGGGACTGTGTTAAGTTTCAATTGTTTATTGATAAGTTGTCCTTTTCCCCTGAAAACACCCGAACATCATCTCCCCTTCAAAGCGGAGCCTGTTTTTTTCCCCCATCCGATTATGTTCATTTGCTTTTTTTTCCTTTGCTAATGCTTTGGCTTTCCATTTTTATGGAGTTGCAGAACTGTGGATGAGTGCGGTCTGCTCGCACGATCCACAGCGGTCCTCCTCCTCCCCTCTCTAGAGTGCCAGGACTGTAAAAGTAAGATATATTCTGTGCACATTCTCACCCAGTCTATGCCAGTGTCCTCTTTCCTTGTAGAGCGATGTGGGTGCGCGAAAGCACCGCTCTGACTCACAGCCAAGATGGAGATGGAGAGTGGACAGGAGACGCCATTGTTAATTGTGATTAGCACCAAAATGAGCAGGGTTAGAAGTGCCATTCAGTCGTCTCAGTGAGTGGTGATGGTTGGAAACCAAGCACGCTCTTCCAGAGGGCACGAATAATTGTTCTACATATACTGTATATTTATTTTAGGATAGGAAAAGTGGTAGAGCAGAGCCCGACCCCAAAAAGAAAGCCTCTTTTAGGTCCATCAGTACCAACCTGGCCTCCAACATCAAGAGACGTAGGTCGTCCAAAGACACGGTAAGGAGATTAAGAAAATGACGCCCTGCCTGTACTTCTATCTTCTCGCTCTCTTCCTCTTTCTCTTCCTCCTCCTTCTTCTCCTCAGCTTGCCCTGTTTCTTTCAATTTCAATCTCTTCCTTTCTCCTGTCATCTCATCTCTCCTCTCCAAAACCAACGTCTCATCTCAGACTATCTTCACCCTCACACATGGAGTTACAGTCATGGCCACATGTCTGTCAGTCAGCCATCTATACTCCATCCAGACATCTGTTGGGAAAGCCCAATCAGGGATCTAGCTGCCAGGAAAAGTGTGTAGAGGGAACCGAGGAGCAGAGTTTTTTTGGTGGGGGGTTTACTGTGGGTTTGACCTTGCAGGAGGGGGTCTTTCACCCGCGCCTTACCTAGATGTGACTTTACTTTACGCTCTGTTTTCACCTTTTCTGTTCTTTCTTTATGTGTACTCGTGTGTCTCTCCACTCATCGCTCGGTCCTGTAACCGTTATTTCCATGTCCCTCATCCTCCTTTTTATTGTCCCATTTTATGTGGTTGCTCTCACAAAGTCACCCTGTATGCCTCCCGCGATGCACGGTATCGCCATTAACAGCCAAACGAGACAAGCGGCGCTAAAATAACCTGTGCTGTTCCCCCGGCAGGCCTGCACCGCCATTTATTTTTAACCATCCAATGTTTTCTTTGCAGTTTTATGAATACAAAAACCTACTTTTCATTTTCAGGAAATGCTGCTTGGATGGGTCTACGTTTACAATGTATTGAACTCTCAGAGCGAGAATCCCAAATGAGTTTGTTCACACAAACGCCTCCTCGCTGTGATTCCTGGGTCCTGCAGGTTTAATAAGATGTAGCTCTCAAACTAAACAGCTAGCAGCTCTGAGAATTCAATACAAACAAATATGCGAGCACAAATACAGGCTATTCCATTGCATTGATTGTTTTAGACTGAATTCAATTGCTCGCTGGGTATGGCAGTGATTGACCTGGGGCTTTGTTGCATACACCTCAACTTGCAAAGTTATTCCGATTGGCAGTTCATTTGCTCGACGGTTTACAGAGAAACATTTAAACCCACATAGGTCACATTCCAGTTGGTTTCTTCTTCAGTTGGTCACAAAGGTGAGGGTGCTCACAAAATTTGATATGATATACATAATGAATTTAGAATAGGCACAGATTAATGTTACTTTTGGTTAAAGATACAAAGTCAAGTAGCTACACAGTGACCAAATGTCTTTTTGAACTGATGTTTACCCATCACAGTCCTAATCATCCTTTTCTTTTTCTATCAGTGTTTTTTATAAATGGATTTGAATGGCGTTTTGAATGTCGGTGTCCACACCACATGCCACACTGCCTCTCTCTTCCTCTACCAGCATGACCCTTCTGGTTGTTGTAGAATAGAGCTCTTATACTGTTCCCCTGTTTGTAGACAGGGGGCGCTGTGGTTATGACTCATAATTGATTCAGAACACCATAAAAAACATTGTTACGAGTGAGAGAATCACAACACCCACTAAAACCACTTTATTTTGAATATTTATCTAAATGTATGAACCCTAAACATGATTTTTTAAAAATCATTCTCAATGACTTAAAGGAACAATTCACACAAAAATGGTAAATTTGTCATGATTTACTCTCAATCATAGTCATTTAAAGACCTGTATGATTGTTTTCATACTGTGAAACCTTTTGAAGAACATTTGGCCAACAGCAATAAATTCTCTTTTTGGTGCATGATTTAAAGTATGGATTAAATAATTGTCAGTCAGCATAACAAATATATTTGTGCAAAAATAACATTGATTTTTCAAAGACATTAGGTCTAATTTTGGTGCCTGTTTTAATACATAAAATAAAAAAATGGCAAAATATGGGTGAAATAATCCAGAATATCTTCCGTGTTCCACAGTATAAAAGTAAAGCATACAGGTTTACGATCAAGGTGAGGGCCAGTAAATGATTATCTCTAGATGAACAATACTCTTTCATGAAACATAGTCCTTTCTACAGCCCATAAAAAAATAAACTTTCAATAAAATACTTCTACAGAATCATGGAGACATTGAGGGTGAAATCTGTATCAGGCTGGAATGAACTGCACCTTGTGCTGCATATCAGATCCGACTGTCATATTTCATTAGGACAGTTACCATGGTGACAATACTAGGTCAGGTAAATTATTAGCCGTAGGCCAGGAGATGGAGCGCTCTCGTTTGTGCCATTACAGCTTTCCTGCGCAGACATTTTCGCATTGATATATGATATCAGTTTAAGCAAGCATATTCATTTCGGACTATAAGCGTGAGCAATGATCCTTTAAGAAAGCAAATTGTGCAGTAATGAATCCATGACCCCATTCACTCTATTTATCTTACGACACAGTCCAAGCAGGCCTGTCTGTTTGTAAAATGCTGGCAAATTATTCGGCATGACACATAAACGTGGCTCAAAGTGGGTGGAGAGATTGTCTCCATCATAACAACGTCAGCCCGGTTACGAGAGGTACAGTGCATATGTAGGATTATGCCAAAGTATTTATGCTCTTACTTTTCTCCTTTTTTTCTGTTTCCTCCTCATCTATAGCCATATCCTACGGACATTACGGGCCAGCTCAACCTGTCAGACCCCTCTGTGAGCACAGTGGTGTGAAAGTGAAGAGAGAAAGAGAATTTGACAGGCAGAAAGAGAGAGAAAGCAGAAGGCGGTGGGCTATGAAACACCTTCAACACTGTCATTTGAGCAAAATCCACCCCGTCTGAGCTTATGCACACTGGATATGAAACTCCTATGGACACACTGTGCCAAAATCAACCACACTGGAGCAAATCCACACAGTTCACACCAGACCAACAGACACACACACACATGCACGCACACACACACACACAAAGTGCTTCACTTTTTACAATTTTTTGCACATATCTAAAAGAGTTTTTGTGAAATATGTAAATATGCATTCAGACTTGTGTTTCACCACATTAGGTCAACATTCAGTCTTCACCAGAGAAAATAATAAGATAATACCGAATTAGTTTTTCACTTTTATGATACGGACATTGTTACAGTACATATGTGATACACGTCTTTCTACCTCCACCTAAGATATATGTAGCTTATCTCAACACTTTGGTAATGTTTTGATGTTTTCCCAACTGAAAAGAGCAGACTCTAAACATATCTTTCGATTTGAAAATGTAGGTTATGGTAGAAAATCGCGGTACTATAAATAATACTGTCGTGAAGGGCACATTTTGATCATCGTTGCACTTTGGTGTAAATTTCCTCATTTTTGACTCTCTCTCTTCACTGCCGTTTCCTGAAGTGATCCAGGTTGCTTTTTGGACACATACTGTGGATTTTTAATTCTCTGTTTATTTACTCAGTTGTGTTTTTTTATCTTTTGTAAAAAAAATTTTTATTATTATTTCTTTTGAATTAGAATGATCTATCAGCATATAATACAGGGGTTATTTAGCCAGGGGCTAAATGTAGCAAATCTGACCTTGTTCATAATATGTTGAAAAAAGAAAACGAAAGGAACCCATTCATGATAAAAAGAGTGGCGTAGATGTAATGAAGCAGCTATTATTACAGGGTTTTTTGAGCTCAATCTTGAACCTTGCTTGAAACTCCCTGTAATAATTTCCGTATCATTGTGTGAGCTGGTAGCGTGCGTCTTTTTGCTACCACAATGGGGACCTTTCCACACATTATATATATATACACATTTCATGATGTCATTATAATATATGAGCAGTATTATATTTTGTCTGTGTAATAACACTAGATGCTGTTTCCATTGTTTGTTGTCAAGCTTTTGCTCTGTGGACTAGCTGGCAAAAGTGATCATTTATAATGCGTCTTTTTCTGTGGGCTTTTAAAAGTATACTGAGCAGTAATAGGCGAGTCGAAGTATTAGATCGCTGTATAGATCGTTTGTCTCAAACAATCAATCTGAGGGCTTTGCTAATATCGTGAGAAGTTTAGAATGTGAACTATGCGTACTGTAACTGTTAAGTTATGGAGCTGTTTTATAAGATGAACACATTCATAGATTTTAGATTCAAATTGAGAGATTTTTGTATAGAATAACATACAGTTATATTAATAGATCAGGGTCTGGTGGTCTTTGTTTGACAGTATTGTTCTGTTGGGATTGGCAAAAAGTCCAGTTTTACTGTGAACATGACTGTGAACTGCTTTATGTCAAAGTGAAATTCGTTATGAAGCGTGTAACGTGTTAAGCAGATTTGCAAGATTCATAAATATCAAATATGACCTACTTACAAACACGCTACGTCCATCAAGTTAATATCTGATGATGTAATTGGAATCTGATGAAAACGGTGTCAGGAATGAATTCAAGTGTGTGACCTGAAGTACTTACGAGTCTCAAGAGGAAGCACATCTTTGACAAAGAAACAAAGCAATGCAATCTGTCCCGTGTACTGTTGTGTGCAAACATGCATCCTCTCTAGAGCTTTAAGATATTGCAAGGTCATTTTAATCTGCTTTCACCATTATTTTTTAACCACCAAATGTGCTTTTGATGACTATTCCAATACTGTTTGTGGACAAAAGAAAACTCTGAATCGAAATGCAAACAAAGATATATGTTTAAAATTGTATAACTGCTATACTCCAGTGTGCCAATAAAATATGTATCAAAAACGAAAAAAATCAAACCTAGATTGAATAACTTCATTCTCGGTGTTCTCTCTTTTTAATAAGAAAGACTAACGTTTCAGCAAGTTCATAAAGGAGTACTAGAAGTGGTAGGTGAGTTTTTTCTAAAACAGAGAAAATCAGATATGAGGATTCACCACAAGATTAAGAGCAAAGGTCAGTCTGCTTTTTTCTATAATTAACTATGAACTTTCACACACTGTACATTTTTCTGTGCGAGTACATAATGAAATACTTGGTTGAATACCAAGCAGATTGCTATTTCTGATATTTTCTACATTGTGTGATTGTATGTGTTATGCATTTCTTTGGTGTTATGTTTACTAATATATTATTTAATGGATTTATCACAATGAACAAAACTAAGTGCATTAAAAAAGGCAGTATCCCCTGTGTGTTAAAAAGCTGTGGCTTATGGTGAATTTATAGCAGCTAAGAGGCATTTTAGGCAAGACACAGAGCTGCTTATAATTTCATATATCCTTTCATATAGACATAGTTTTATATAAGTTTCACAAATTACAACAGTTTCTTTGGCATGATACTGATAGTGGTTGCCAAGAAACAGTCAGGTGTAGAGTATTTTACAACAGCTTTGAACACAGCTCAACCAATCAAAATCAAGGACCAGATCGAACCATTTTATAAGGATACCCAAAACTTAAACAAAATACTATTAATTCACATAGTCTTAGGCCATCCGTTATATAGACTTCATATTTTCTTCAGTAGAACATAATGTGCTCCTTGGTGATTCATAAACTGCAAATCAACAGCTACCGTCACATATTCCCTCATATGTGTGTGTATATATAGGCCAAACAACTAATTTATGATTAATATTATGAAGTGAAATGATCAGTCTGTGCAAGAAATTGAACATTAATTAAAACATTGTTACCTTTGATCTCAGCCAATCATTTGACTTCTCAGTGTATCATCAGGTATGGAATTTTTTTGTATAGTTATTGCTAGTAAAATTGAATTTTGAGATAACTCTAATTAGAATTCTGCCCTACAAAAATATAATTTATAGATATATTTAATTACAATTTCTATTAGTCAAAAACTAATTTAGGCGTCACGGTGGCGCAGTGAGTAGCACGTTCGCCTCACAGCAAGAAGGTCGCTGGTTCGAGCCTCGGCTGGGTCAGTTGGCATTTCTGTGTGGAAATGCCAACTGCATGTTCTCCCTGTGTTCGCGTGGGTTTCCTCCGGGTGCTCCGGTTTCCCCCACAAGTCCAAAAACATGTGGTATAGGTAAATTGGGTAGGCTAAATTGTCCATAGTGTATGTGTGTGAATGAGTGTGTGTGGATGTTTCCCAGTGATGGGTTGCGGCTGGAAGGGCATCCGCTGCGTAAAACAAATGCTGGATAAGTTGGTGGTTCATTCCGCTGTGGCGACCCCGGATTAATAAAGGGACTAAGCCGAAAAGAAAATGAATGAATGAATGAAAAACTAATTTATAGATATTTGGAAATTATTTCCAATTGAAGTCAATGGAGGGTGGCGCAGTGGGTAGCACTGTTGCCTCACAGCAAGAAGGTCGCTGGTTCGAGCCTCGGCTGGGTCAGTTGGCATTTCTGTGTGGAGTTTGCATGGGTTTCCTCTGGGTGCTCTGGTTTTACCCAGAGTCCAAAGACATGCGCTATAGGTGAATTGGGTGGGCTAAGTTGTCCGTAGTGTATGTGTGTGAATGGGAGTGTATGGGTGTTTCCCAGTGATGGGTTGAGGCTGGAAGGGCATCTGCTGTGTGAAACATATGCAGGATAAGTTGGTGGTTCATTCCACTGTGGCGGCCCCAGATTAATAAAGGGACTGAGTCGAAAAGAAAATGAATGAATGAATGAATGAATGAATGAATGACGTCAATGGAACAATATGATTAGCAATAATATTATAGACATCGCTAATGTATATTATGACTAGTCAAAATAACACTGCAGATATCTTTAACGCATACCGACATGTTTCCATCCACATATTTAATGCGCATTTTGGACTTATCACATAAAAAAATGCTTAATAAAAACACCAAGATGGCCATAAATTTTTAAAATGTGAATAAAAAACGTATGCGCACAACTGAGTAGGATCATCTTTTTCTCTCATAAAACAAATGCACAAAAACTGCAACGAAAACACATTTACCAAATAAATTCCAGCATGTGCATTAAAGTCATGTGATTTTGTTTTAACAGATCACGTGATAACAAAAATGGTGACGGTTATATTTGGGTGGACGAAGAGGTCCAAACATTTTTAAATGCAATATATGAGAAAGAATTGACGCAATTCGTCCGTGATCAAAGTGTTTCAGTATTATTACCTCATAACCGATTCCGCTACCACAGAGTAGTCCCACACCTCCCAAAGTCACTGTGCAATCATTGCATTTCATCTTTGTCTTCATTCATTCATTCATTTTCCTCCGGCTTAGTCCCTGATTTACCAGGAGTCACCACAGCGGAATGAATCGCCATTCATCTTTGTCTTCTGAGGCGTAATTATATAAGAAAAAAGGCCCACAGTGGCATCTGCTATCACAGCAAGTTCCATTTTTCTTTTTGATTTTGGCGCCAGTTCATCAGGAAGTGATGATTTTGTTCTCTTTGACTCATAGGATGGAAAATGTGCTTTATTCACAAATGTTTAATTCAAATTATTGGATAGAAATCAGTATCACATGGTAGATACTCTATTACAATTACAATGAGTCAAAACTATAAAATAGATATCTAGAATTGAATTTTCGAGTATAGTCTAAACTAAATTATAACTAGTACAGCAATAGGTATTTTATGTTAAAATGGCTTGCCATAATCAGGAGCCACAAGTATTAATTTTGTTTGGCCTATATATGGTTTTTTGGACCCTAAAAGCAACTTGCATATTTTAAATCACCAAGGCCCACAGTTTCAGCTAAAAATCTTCTTTAGCTTCTACATCTTGAATAGCCCGAGGGTGAGTAAATAAACAGCAAATTTTCATTTTTAGGTAAACCATCCCTGTAACACAGCGTGTCCACATTCATTATTCAAAAATAGATGAAATATGCCACAATAGTTTCAGTATCAGTATCTTGGCTCCGCTCTGCTCTCGTGGGGATTTTGCACAGCATGAGAGCACACATAGCCATTTGCTTCACTGTCATGATCAAAGCACTGAACCACTGACTAAATCTATTTTAATCTTTCTGAAATACGTGGATGGAGTTGTGAGTTTTCTTAAAATATGTAAACATAACGACGTGTTTGTTTATATCTACATCCACTGCTTTAACAGTCAGATGCATGAAAGTAATAATGTTAAAACGGCATAAAATTAATTATCACTGCACAATCCGCCTCTCACATTAAACAGACATGGTACCAATGTGGTGTAGAGAAGGTGTTGTGCCAAGACAGGAGAGGAGGAGCTGCTCTGAATCTGTTTGTTTTGGCATTTTGAGCAGAAGTAATCCAAACAGGAGCACAGGTCGGTGAATGGACAAACCCTGGGGCATCTCGCAACCTGACGCGTGTTTGTCTATGCGAGCTAGCAGTCCTACGGCTTCTACTGGGCATCAACTGTAAAGGTAAGCTTAATGTTGGTGTTTGTTTGCAATTGTCCTGTTTTTTTTTTTATTGCTGCCAAGGTAGATAGTGCAGTGTATTTACCTTTCACGATTATCCATGCAGGTAATGTGATATTTAATTTTTTTCTGACGAAGCCCTTTCAGAGTCACTGAAAATGCCAAAAGTAATGGTATTATATTTTAAAATACTAATCATGAGGGGACTTGCAAGACACACAAATTTAGTGTTGGGGAAGCTATTGCAGTATTTATAAATTTGAAACACTACTAGCTAGCCACTAAATATACTGAAGTTAAGGAGTATTATGCATTTTCAATAAATACATTGATTATCCAATTATAACTTTTATAAATTAATCAGAGGCTTGACGTGAACTTTAACAGGTCAATTCATCCTAATTATGTACAACAAAACGAACCAAATTTACATAATCAAGTTAAAAAAGTATCTATTCGACACAGGGAGTAAAATCAATTAATCATTTTTGTAATTCTGTTCCTGATTAACTATAAAAAATTATATATTCCAAAATCTGTGAGAGGCGTTTTGATGAACCAATTTACAAGAATGAATTTCAAACACAACAAGGCAACATAAAAGCCCACTCTGACAAACCAATTCATTCCAACTCTATTTATAAAGAAGACTACCACTGGGGGCTTCACGGTGGCGCAGTGGGTAGCACGTTCGCCTCACAGCAAGAAGGTCGCTGGTTCGAGCCTCGGCTGGGTCAGTTGGCGTTTCTGTGTGGAGTTTGCATGTTCTCCCCGTGTTCGCGTGGGTTTCCTCCGGGTGCTCCGGTTTCCCCCACAAGTCCAAAAACATGTGGTATAGGTAAATTGGGTAGGCTAAATTGTCTGTAGTGTATGTGTGGGAATGAGTGTGTGTGGATGTTTCCCAGTGATGGGTTGCAGCTGGAAGGGCATCCGCTGCGTAAAACATATGCTGGATAAGTTGGCGGTTCATTCCGCTGTGGCGACCCCAGATTAATAAAGGGACTAAGCCGAAAAGAAAATGAATGAATGAATGACTACCACTGGGATGAACTTCTATTAATCTGATGATCTAACTCTACATGTTCACTACAGTGAAAAAGACATTACAATTTCAAAAATACAACCACTCACATGAACCAGTGTACTATAGTGAATCAAATATTTTAACTCTGCATGTTCATTATAATGATTCAGAAGTTCCAACTGGTTCCCTTCAATGAGTCAGAATTTTAACTCCACATAATCACTACAATGATTCAGATGTTACAAATATGAAAAATTGGTCAATCAGATGAATAGACTGACTAGAATGAAAAAGTCTCTCATCTTTTACTCAACCTCATGTTGTTCCAAACTCATTCATTCATTTTCTTTTCAGCTTAGTCCCTTTATTAATCAGGGGTCGCCATAGCGGAATGAACCGCCAACTTATCCAGCATATGTTTTTACGCAGCGGATGCCCTTCCAGCTGCAACCCATCACTGGGAAACACCCATACACTCTTATTCACACACATACACTACGGACAGTTTAGCTTACCCAATTCACCTATAGCGCATGTCTTTGGACCGGAGCACCCGGAGGAAACCCAGGTGAACACGAGAAGAACATCTCCACACAGAAATGCCAACTGACCCAGACGAGGCTCGAACCAGCGACTTTCTTGCTGTGAGGCGACAGCGCTACCCACTGCGCCACCGCGCCACCCTGTTCCAAACTCATAAGACTTAATTCACCTTCAGGCCAAAAATAGCTTTTTATTCTTATATAAACATTGAACAGTAACATAAACAGGATATCAGTCATACCTGCTTGATGTGTAAGATCAAACATAATTGGTTTTGTGCTCGAATATGGACGCGGTAAACACTGTTCAATGATTCTTTTATATGTGAATTAAGGTTTATATTCATTTATTTTGGGTAAGTAGACTTTCAATCGAGAAACATACAACTCTCAGATTTGATTAATATTAATTCATTTCATTTTCTTTTTCGGCTTAGTCCCTTTATTAATCTGGGGTCGCCACAGCGGGATGAACCGCCAACTTATCCAGCATATGTTTTACGCAGCGGATGCCCTTCCAGCTGCAACCCATCACTGGGAAACATTCATACACACTCATTCACACACATACACTACGGACAATTTTAGCTTACCCAATTCACCTATACCGCATGTCTTTGGACTTGTGGGGGAAACCGGAGCACCCGGAGAAAACCCACGCGAACACGGGGAGAACATGCAAACTCCACACAGAAATGCCAACTGACCCAGCCGA
>CAIGQV010016645.1:9378668-9395098 GCA_903798115.1 Danio jaintianensis
ACGTGCTACCCACTGCGCCACCGCGTCGCCTGATTAATATTGATAATAAATAATATAATTTATATAGGGCGACACTGTGGCTCAGTGGTCAGCACTGTCACCTCACAGCAATAAGGTCGCTGGTTCGAATCCCGACTGGGTTAGTTGGCATTTCTGTGTGGAGTTTGAATGTTCTCCCTGTGTTGGCGTGGGTTTCCTCCGGGTGCTCCAGTTTCCCGCACAGTCCAAATACATGTGCTATAGGTGAATTGAATAAGCTAAATTGGCCATAGTGTATGAGTGTGTATGGGTGTTTTCCAGTACTGGGTTGTGGCTGGAAGGGCATCCGCTGTGTAAAACATATGCTGGATAAGTTGGCGGTCCATTCCACTGTGGCGACCCCTGATGTATAAAGGGACTAAGCCAAAGGAAAATTAATGAATGAATGAATAATTTATATAATATAATATAATCATTCATTCATTTTCTTTTCGGCTTAGTCCCTTTATTAATCAGGGGTCGCCACAGCGGAATGAACCGCCATAATATAATATAATATAATATAATATAATATAATATAATACAACATAATATAATATAATAAAATATAATATAATAATAAATATTGTCACTTGGAAGTTTGGAACAAAATGAGAGCAGGTAAATTAATTACTTTTTTGTATGGAACTATCGCATCAAGCAGCTTACTGTTTGAAAAACTACTTTAAACTACTTACGCACAAACACACACACACACACACACACACACACACACACACACACACACGCGCACTACACACAAGTAGCACTGCGATATGGCTGTATATCAGCACTGCTGGGATGCATCTGGCACAAGGCCAGTCATGCAGCAAAAGCAATTGCCAATTCAAAAACGTTACTATTCCCTTATTATTCCCTTATTATAAATTATTCCCTTGCATAACATAGAGTATTGTAATGTCTTAGCGATGACAAAACAGACGATCTTGCCCAAAAGTAAAGATATATATGGCTGACTGACGCCATAAAAACAACATCCATCTACAGAGTTGCATCTCTTGATTTAGGAGAGGAGTTTATAGCTATACATCTGAAATATTCGGATGTAGTAGTCTCTCAATTTTCAACCAGTTACTCCCAAATTCGGATGTAGTAGTCTCTCCCTGTCTCTATTGTTACCCCCAAACACTGACTATTTCTGAAAGGATTATGTTTTGAATCATACACATAGCCAGTCCCGTTCAAAATGAAACGCAAAATTCACCTCGTTTCTGTGTTCGCTTGTTTTCCCCACAGCAAACAGCTTGTATAAACCTCTGAGTAGCCTACTCCTTATACAATGAGTACAGCACAAACAAAAGCTTTCGGCGTGTCTATGTCTCCCGTGTTGAAGAGGTCTCTGTGGAGGTACACAGGTCTCTCTGATGAGGCCTGTCAGAACCGATGCTGCCTGGACAAACAGCGCCCCCTGCTGCTCAGCCTGGCGCTGCTGGCCCTGTGCGGCATGGTGCTGCTTCTACTGTGGAACTACCAGTGCTTCATTGTTAACCACATGTGCCAGGACCCGGAGCACAGTTCAGAGTATGTGCTGTTTGATATGGATGAGCAGCGGCGGTCTTCATACGGACCAGCCTGAAGCTGTGAGGCTGGATAAAGCGGCGACAGCTGCGTACAAAGACTTCTTTTTCCAAAGGGCAAATAGAAACTGAGGGGGAAAGAAAGAAAAAAGAAGAAAAGGGTCATGCACAGAGCCCTGTATCTACTTCTGGGCTATTGCTTTTATCTATAAACTAACAGACAAATTGCTGTAGTAATGTAAAGATGTATATCAATGTCTGCTATATGTCTGAATGATGGACATAAGTGGAATGTTAATCATTCTAATATCTATGTTTAATGTTTGATATTGTAAGTGTGCTTATAATTAATAATGCACATCATGTTTCAATAAATAAGATATAAAACCTCTTGGCACACAAGCACAGTTGTTTTCTTTGATGAATGACTTTGTGTGTGCCTGTAGTTCCAATAGGCTAAATGCTCTGCTCTATACAGTGTGAGCTCAGCATGATAACAGAGTTATGCTGTACACCTTTAATGCTTTTGTCATTTCTTTTTACCATGCGTGTGATACAGTTTTATTGCAGCGTTCACAGATAAGCATTGTTGAAAACCTCAAGATAGCTTTTTCCTGTAAGACAACTCATAACAAACGGATGCGTGTGCTCTTCACACATATTTCACATGTGTGTTAACCACCCAAGTTAAACGGAAAAAACTAAAGGTGTTCATCTAACTCTGTACAAGTAAGCTATAACCTCTACTACTAGGTCAAGTGACTGCCAGAGTTTGTGTTTGGAACATTTTACACAAAATGTGTTGTTTTCTGTAACAAAAGGTTGAGAGGCTGCATGAAGAGAAAATCAGTGCATTAACAGTGAAAATTACATTACAAGTGTATGTGATTCAGATGTTGCCTATGTCAGGTTTTTGTAATATACAGTTAATTATGAATATTTTTGTTCCCTTGAGGAAA
The DNA here is from genome assembly GCA_903798115.1 of Danio jaintianensis. Lineage (NCBI taxonomy): Eukaryota > Metazoa > Chordata > Actinopteri > Cypriniformes > Danionidae > Danio > Danio jaintianensis. Next base: position 9,381,184 of record CAIGQV010016645.1, read on the forward strand.
AACTGCTCAGTGATAGCAAGACAATAGAATAAACAGTTTGTACTGTATAAAAGTCATTGCGTCTATGGAAAGGCACCCCCTAACAAGAGTAAACAAATGGGTTTCTTGAGAAGCATTATTTGGTTTTGAACACAACGTTCAAAATAATGTTGATGAATTTTGTTTCAGAAAAAAAATTAAATATCATCATATTTGCATTAGTATTGCAACATTTGTTTCATAAGTCTGTACTTTTTTTTGGTTTCGTTTTATAATGTGTTTCATAATTGTTGAACAGTTTCAATTAAGCTAAAAGTTATGAACTTAAAATTCGAAAGACTAGGACATGACATGTTGTAAGTGACTGATATCTACCCAGTACCCACTAAACAATAACCGTTGCATTTTTGTCATAGTTTTAAAAAATATTTTCACCTGTCCTTAATCAGTTGACTGTAAACTCTATTAAGAGACATACAATAGCGATAAGAGCAACTCGTTGCACGCCGAATAGACTCAAGTAGTACATAAATGGTCTGATTTATCGCCCAACATAGTTTCACAGCGAGAACCTCAACCTGTTGCTTTACGGATACATGAGGAGGAACAATACAGTGCCGTGCCCACTGGTTTTACCGCCTGCCACACGTCACGGCAGTATATAGGCTACCAGACGCTCCAGCGAATGTCGTTGCTGTCATTTGTCGTGCGTGTATCGCGTGGTGAAGATGGTATCCACGGGCAACCGGCAGCAATGCCAGATCATTACTGCCACCGCGGCTCTGTTTCTGGCAGTCGGCGGGATTCTTCTGCTCGTCCTGCCTTCTGAGGACACCAAAGGGTCACCAGGCTTTATGGTAAATAACAACTTTCTAATTTATGACACACACCGCCTGGCTGCAAATCCGACAGAGGGGAAGAGGTAGAGTTTCACATTCCCCTGACAGTTCACTGAGCACGTTATCATGAGAAACATTGAGCTTCTTATCGGAATGGTGAAGTTATATCGATCGGTTTCCGGAAGTGCTCATATGTGAATTATTTTGATAGATACTGTCTAATATGGACCTGAAGGTTCTCTGACAGGATGAGGTTGGGGTTTTTTTTTTTGGTTTTTGGTAGATTCACCGAGAAGCTCATAAAATCTTTTTATTTAAGCCCTTTAAGTGTTTATTGTTCAACTATTCAGTTCAGAGTATTGAGTATGATATTTGGTATTAAATGTGAAATGTGAGAGGTAAGTTTTGACAGCACTTCAGAGTGAATTTGTATAACATTAAAGCAATTAAATAACAATTAAGATAAAAAAAAAAAAATCACAAATAATTGGGGTGAGACGAGATTGTGGCAACTTCTAATTTTGCTTCATCAGATTTGGAGACCCTGCTGGATATATGCAGCTTGGAAGAACATTAATGAGTTAAGACCAGAGTTTGATCAGATTTTGAGTAACATTAAATCCATTTAATTACACTTAAGCCCCAAAAAATGTGAAAAAGTCAACAGCCAACAGTTAACAGATTTTGATAACTTTTGCATAACATAACTACTTTAGCTTTATCAGATTCGATGAACCTGCTGGATATCTGCAGCTCATTGTAGTAGATCTGCATGTTTTCTTGAGTAAAAAACTTAAAAGTTAAGACATCGCCAGAGTGATTTTTGTGTAAATGTTAAGCTATTGTGTGTAAAACAATTGACATTGAATGCGTCTTTGCATATGCTTTGTACCAGATCACCCAGTGCTTATGTAAAAATATTAAAACTTTATTTCTATTTCTTATAAAAAAAAGTGCATTCACAAAAGCCATTGACCATTTGACTGCAATACAAAAAAAGAAGGAAAAAAAAGAAAAACAAGAAATGCTAATCAGATATCTCATTCAATTTAAGATAAATTTATTATAGATACATTAAAAATATATTTAATTATTTATTTATTTATATTTTATCTGACAGTAGATTGTGAGTTACAAACAATTATATTTTTAACATCTATTTTTAAATTAATTTTAAACACAAACAATCTGGTTCACACTGCCAGCATTTCCAAGCTGTTTTAATTCAACCCTTTAATCCCTTTTCCTTCTTAGAAAGGGAGAGTAGTTCTTTGTGGTTTTGAATATCTAGGAATATTTTCGCATCATATAGTGACATTGTGCAACTTGTACACACCCATTACTGTTAAATCTCTTAATATGCCTACAGCGCATGTTGACAATTCTGTTTAGCTTGAGGATAAACCCCTGATAAAAGACATACTGCACAGGTGACTAACGGCAAAACCGAGTGTTGTGGAATCACACATAAAAAGGCAAACCCGAACATGTTTTCAGTCACCTGTCGAACACTTTCAGAGCTGCTAGACACTGCTATTACACAAAGCTAAAATGGCAGTATGCAAACTGTAGGCAAAGCCTGGAGCACAATATATGTAATTCGAAGGGATTATCATGGTTTGCATGAATGAATAGAGCTCAGGCAGTGTCTTGCCCAAAATACACAATCCTTCATAAAGCCTTTAGTGCAGGTGTGTGTAAAATAAGATAAAAGAAATGGATGGTGACTTACAAGAGTGAGAGATGGCTTATGTAAATGACACTTTCTTGCTCTTTAGGTTGTAAAACACTTATAATCATTGAGCAAACACTTCAATTCAAAGTAGAGTTGAAGTAAATCTACTTGTTAGCTTGAATAACAATTAGCCTTAAATGAAAAGGAAATAAAAGAAAGAGACCTGACAATATAAAATGAAGAAAATTTTAAAAGTACAGCAAGATGCAGCTACTTTTTAAACTACACTTAGTATGATTACATTTATGAGTGTAATTTATGATATTGTAATCCTATGTGAATTAACAATAGCAGGAACAGTGCCTCTGTGAAAATGATGTGTAATGCAGTTCCCATAGGGTAATGGCCAAGTACACACCCTGTTCTCTGCAACAACAAACCCAATTACCTGGAGCCAGTTGCACCAGCTACAGTATATGCAAGTTGTAACTTGGTCTCGTTGCTGTGAAAAAAAGTGATTAAAATCTACACATTTACTAAATATTTGAGTGTCGCACATTACAACTTTGTTGAAATTCTGAATATAAACTAAATATCTGTGGACGCCTGCATCCGGGAGTCCACCAAGTTGGATATTGAGATTGGAATAAAACAGCAGACGGATTTTTAAAAAATCATCAAAAAACTAATGTCAGATGATGTTAACAATAACAAGATAACAATTAATGAAAATGAATAAAAGTCAAATTAATTACCAGATGAATTTTATTGGTATTTGTTAATTTCAAGTATAGTTAATTTGTTTTTATTATTCTTTTACATTTAAAACATTATGTTTTTTAAGAAGTCTCATGTGTTCACAAAGTCTGTATTTAATTGATTATTTATTTAAGCAACATTGTAAAAATATTACACTTTGAAATAACTGTTTTGTATTGCAATATATTTAAAAAGGTAATTCATTACTATGATGGAAAGCTGAAAGTTTCAGCACCTATTACTCCAGTCTTCAGTATGCTTCAGAAAACATTCTAATATTCTGTTTTGGTCATCAAGAAATGTATTTCTTATTGTGCTGCCTAATTTATTTGTGGAATTTGTAATGCATTGAGTTTCTTTATGGAACACAAAGTTTAAAGAACAGCATTTATTTAAAATAGAAATCTTTTGTGATATTATAAAAACCTTAGCGGTGACTTTTGATATATGTAATGTTGAAAAAAGAAAACTGTAGCACGATAATGTATTTATCAATGATTTTTTTAATGATAATTCATGTATATAAAATTCATTTCATCTTTAAATATATGTACTTGACACTTTTCAAGCTAATTATATATTTATATATATTTTTTTTCAGTATGGAATAGTTCTGGATGCCGGATCCTCTCATACATCAATGTTCATTTACAAATGGCCAGCAGATAAGCAGAACGGCACTGGCATTGTCAGTCAGCACAGCGAGTGCCATGCAAAGGGTGAGTGTTTAATGATAAATGGCTCCTTCCTCATTTGGATGTCCGTTTGGATTAAAATGTCTGTAAGAGTAGTTGTAAATGTCAGTCGATAAGATTAAAATAAAAAAGCGCAGTACAACAAGGATGTGTGACTGTTAAAATCTTGTGTAATGCCTTGAATTGCAAAATTCTGTTATCATTTAATGCTTTTTATGTAATTATTTACCAAAATATTATTTTTAGTGTGCATCACACTTCTCAAAAGTCACAGACAAGTTTATATTGTGTATATAAATGCATTTTAATGAGTTCTATTTTTGCTCTGTAGCTCATTCAGAATGATATGACTCAAGAGTGCTGAGTATGCACAGTATTTTGGCCATTTCCTATTATGCGGTGGTGCCTCAAGTTTGCCCTTTTACAATTTCATCACTTTAGTTCAGTCTTTAAATGATCTCTAAGGATCTGACAACTACAGAATAAGGATGTTAAACTCTTAGTACCCCTCAAATATTGCTGATTATCAGCGATCTATGGAAACATCTGGAATAGGCACCCAGAATGTTTGGTTGCATTTATGGTAGTCAAGTGTCCTTGCCATGAAATAGGAACCGATAGTACTTGTCTTGGGATGACATGACCCCTTTTTCTTCCTCTCACTTTCTCTACCAGGAGGTGGGATCTCAAGTTATGCTGGTGTTAAAGGAGGAGCAGCACGAAGCCTTAAGGAATGCATGGATAAAGCCATGAGGGAGATCCCAACTGTTAGACACAAACATACTCCTGTGTATCTCGGGGCCACGGCGGGCATGAGACTATTGAAGTGAGTCCGAAAACTCAAGAGCTTTGTGTCAAATTCTGCTTGCATATGACCAAATAATCTTTATTCAGATGTCCTTTAGATGTTCTACATAACTTCTCTACTATAACTGTATGAAGATCATGTGACAGTGAATAATACTGGAGTAATGTTACTGAAAATTCAGTTTTGGCATTATTCAAATATATTAAAATATATTTGTAATGACTAAAATTGCAATAAAATATCACAATTTCAGTTTTTCTTCTTTTAAAAACCTTTTAAACATATCATAGGATGAAATAGCTGAATAATAAGAATTTATTACGTAGTAATAACATACCGTTAGCCTCAAACACCATTGTTTCCTTATGTTAATCCTGTGAGTGTAAAATCAGAAACAGGCCAATCAGAACAATCCACATGGGATTGTTAACATGCATACCCCTACAGCGTTTGATTGGTCACAATGTTTCCTATTTAGATTACAACAATGATACTTATTTCTCCTTATTTTCTAAGTATAACACAGTTTATTATATTTCCTATGTATGTGGGTGTAATAAGGCTTGATGACTTTCTAGGAATGAGGAATGAGTTGGAGAACTAACGAACGTTTCACACGTTTAATAATTAAATAAACAATAGATCAAAATATAAGCAGCAGCCTCTCACAGACAACTGCCACACACACAAAAACAAGCACATAGTTCCAGGCCTGGCCCTCTCTTGTTGTTCCTCCTTTTATTTTTTTGACATTCCACCACGTGACTCAAGACCTGTGTGGCACACAGGTGACACTCGTTAACTCTCGTGCCACCGGCCTCGCTCTGCTCCCACTGCTCTTGGTGACAGCGAGACCTCTTAAGGAACTATAAGAAGCAGGCAGCCATGCATGACCACAGATGGGTTATCTCATATGTTTACAGCTCATACAATGCAAAATTGAGGAAAGATGGATTATAAGTTTATTCAGCACTGCTCCAGAGGCATAAGGTCACTTTAACTATATATTTTGTATATTTAATGTGTATACTGCGAAATCTGCATAGTACTATGTTTTCAGATATGTTGAACCCACAAAATACAACTCCAAATACATCTGTTTATCCCTTTTGTTGGGTATATTTACAATTTAGCCTATATTTTATCCACAACACATAACTCACTTGTTATAACACAGTTAAGCTGTGTTAATAAACTGTGTTATAACAAGAATCTCGTCTCTACTTCAATTAAAACAATTTTCATTTGACAAGGCATCTATTCAGTTTGTTGAAATATCTTTGACAACTGAAGTATGATTATTTTGCACTTATGTATTTCAGAGTACATCATGCTGTGTGAGGGTCAGAGATATGAGCTGAGAGCAGAGCTCATTAATATTCATGACCCGCCCAAATAGGGTCAAAACCAAGATTTTGATTCTGTTATAAATGGGCATATAAAACTGTTTCTGGAAAATCTTTGCACTCACCTAAGCCACATACATACTATGTAGATCTTAGAAAACAATTTAACATATTGAGTAAATGCATTCTATTGCACCGTTAATAATTTTACACTCCAGTTTTTTGAAATGCAGTGTGTACAGTATATACAAAGTCTGTATTTTTCAGTACAAACTGCAGAAGTGCCCCAATATGTTGGTACAGAGGAAATAAAATTGTCCAAGATGGAGATAACAAATATTGGTTTCTGTCGTATCACACAGTATTTATAGACCCAAAGAGTCAGCTGAGGTTTTGAAGGAAGTGGAAGACAAACTGAAGCACTACCCATTCAGCTTTAAAGGAGCCTCCATCTTAACTGGACAAGAGGAAGGAGCTTATGGATGGATCACAGTCAACTACCTGCTGGAGAACTACATTAAGGTATAAAGTTAGCCATATTGAGTATTTTACAACATCTGAATGTCCTTTAGTAAAGCTCTGCTACCAGCCATTACCCTACATTTCCTCTCTTATGTCTCCAGTATGGTTTTGTGGGTCGATGGATTTCTCCGGGCAGAGATACAGTTGGTGCGCTGGACTTTGGCGGAGCGTCTACTCAGATCACCTTTGTGACGAAACAGATCGTAGAGAACAAGGACAACCTGATGAAACTGCAGCTGTACGGACGAGACTACCAGATCTACACTCAGAGTTTTCTGTGTTATGGACGAGACCAGGTTTTACTCCGACTGCTGGAACATCTAATCATGGTTAGGTGCAAACCTTTAAACCGGTTTAGTATAGACTGGCTCAGTACTCAGAATATAATATCTAACGTTTTCTCTTTATGTGTGTTACAGACTCAGGGTTCAGACACATCTATAGTCCACCCCTGTTATCCTGCAGATTACAACAGCTCTATAAAGCTGAGCAGTGTGTTTGATACTCCGTGTGTTAAAAGACAAACTACTTATAAACCTGAGGATGAGCTGCAAATAAAAGGCACCGGAAACTACAATCAATGCCTTGGAAATGTTTCTCAACTCTTCTCTTTTAGCAGCTGCTCTTATTCCAAATGCTCTTTTGATGGAGTCTTTCAGCCAAACATTACTGGAAACTTCATGGTAAGAGTTGCTACCAGGCTTATTATAAAACAGACCATTTCATGATTGGCTGAATGAAAATGCATTTCATGTCATACCTAACAACATCCCTTAGGTCTTCTAACCTCACCATAAATCACAAATCCTTGACTTCAATGTATTTTTTTGATCAGTTGGCATAATATCTAATTTGTTCCTTCATTTTTCATGCCTTAGGCAGCATTTCAGTCTGGTGGGGGATGGTTGTGGTGACATGCAAGCAGTTATTAAGTGGGAAGGAACAGCTTGAAGCATTAAAATAAATCATACATTTATCTGCTGGGCACTTGTGTGTCATAGTTGCATGATGTGTCATTATTATGATTATGCAATCTCTCTCTATCCATCACCATTCACTTTCTTTTTCTTGTTGTTTTTTCCCCTCACAGGCATTTTCAGCATTTTTCTACACCCATTCTTTTCTTCAGGAAGCCACGGGCATCAAAATCTGGACTCCAGCTCATTTAGAGGACGCTGCCCGTGTGATTTGCAATATGAGCTTGCAGGAGGTACTGACCCGCTGAGCTAATTTTGAGCCCTGCTATTCGGAGATGACTTTCCCTCCAGTGTATCTCACCAATCGACCAAAGATTGAGAGTCTCCCGGTTAAGAGAACTTGCTTTATCCTCTAAGAAGACAATATTTAACTTATATTCATAATGTGTTGAATTAAATCATTTTCAGCAGATGAATATAAAATGAGCAGATCTGATTTGATTCATTTTGTCTAATTGTATTAAAAGCCTGTAAGATCTGTGTTATTTTTGTATCATTATGTAACTATTGTGGCTTTCATTAATGGTTTGAATTCAATTTTGTTTTAAGAAGTTATTGCTTTAATTTGATAGATTGTTTTTAAATAACACAGCTTTAATTGCACATATAAATACTTTTATATTGACTACAACTACTGTAAAATCTAAATTTTTATTTAAAAAAAAAACTTTTTGAGTTTATGCTGACTAAAAAGATAGATATATTTTTAAATATAAATAAATACATTTATATATATGCTTAAACATATATAGTATACATTTGACTAAATGTATGATTAAAACTCTTGACCTCTTCTACTAAACTCTGTCCGCCCTAGATGGGGAAGAAGGTTAGGGATGAGGAAAGCCGTCTGAAGGACTACTGTGCTGTCTCTGTGTTTGTGCGGGCGCTCCTGGTCAATAGATACGGTTTCAACGATCGCTCCTTCCCACACATCTCCTTTCAGAAGAAGGTAGAAAAAACTAGTCTGTTTACCTGCTGAATGCACGCTTCCCATATATAGTTGCACAACATTTCTCTCATTGTTATTAACTCCTTCCACTCTGCCAAATAGAGAGTGCTTTTCAACCTCCACTCAATTTCCCAATGATAAAATCTTACTGCTACATTGAACTATATTTCCTTCAAAAATGTATATTTAGCATATTACTAAGTAAAAGCATTGCACATTTAAAGTTATAGTTCATCCAAAAATGTATAATGCAGATACATTTTAAAGTTGTTTTGTTTTTGTTGAACACAAAAGAAGATATTTTTAAGAATGTTGAAAACCGGTAGCCATTGACATCCAATTGACGTGTCATTGACATTGAAATCCTTCAAAATGTCTTCTTTTGTGTTCAACATAAGAAAGAAAGTCAAACAGGTTTGTAGAATGTGAAGGGTGAGTAAACAATGACAGGAATTTTCAATTTCTGTTGAACTAGAAATTTTAAGCTCTGTGAATAAACGCTTCACTAAGTCAAGCTGATGTCAACATGTAGCTTTGGTTCGCAGGCAGGAGACATGTCTGTCGGCTGGTCCCTAGGCTACATTCTAACCCTAAGCAATCTGCTGCCTGCTGAAAACGTTGCACTGAAGAAATCACTGCGCTCAGGAGCCTGGAGTTTTCTCATCTTCCTCTTTTCCCTCCTCCTTACCTCAGCACTATTCTTTCTGTTTCGGGCAATCTGTAATAAAAACAGAGATAATGTCGTTTGATAATGTGCTATATTTGTCCTTATGTACCTTTTATCATTATGCACTGTCCTTGGTGAGGATTCTTTCATTTACAGTACTCTGAAAACAACAAGGATGCATAAAAAACATTTTGTCAACATTTCAATAAGCCATTTCTTATGGAGCACATTTTATATGTATTATAGTTTTATATGAGACAGAAAACAGGTCATGGTTTTATTAGTGCTAATTGTTTTTGGTTTGATTCATCTCACACCTGGTCACTTCATGCACTTTCTCTGATCAGATAGCTTTGTGATTTGTGAATTCCACTTATATTTGGCCACATAAATGTGTCTCTGCTAAACAGATATATATCCAATCATTAAATCCCACGCTATATGCAAATTTAACTAGGTTACATTGACTAAAGCATCTGATACACAGCTTTTTTTTATTATTATTATACTTATTTTGTTTACAGAAACGCAAGCTATACATGTTATTCAGCATACAAATGCTTTCATATGTAGGCTACAGGAGGCTTTTTCACTCATGTTCCAGTAAAACACCACCACAAGCCCACCTTGAGTACTGTTCACAAAACATCTATAAATGAAACATCTATTTTTACGTACAGATACAAAAATGTAAGGGATTTTCAGTAATTCGTGTATAACCTACTCGCAAAAACAAAACACTGTGCCTTTGTAAATGAAAGATATGCTCTATTTTTCTATTATTTTTGCGCTGTTCACAGAGGCACTATAGGTACATGATGCATCTCTGTTGTTAATGCGGCCATTTGATTGGCTATTCCAATTTTGTCATTTAATGGTCAATAATAGAATTAAATAAAAAAAAAAAAACATTCTAATCTGCTGTCTGTTGCATTGTTGTTGGGTGTTGCATTTGCGCTGTTATATCTGACTAATAAAACACGCTCACATTTTAATGATTTTTTTTACATTTTGGGAGGAGAAAAATGTGTACATAAGTGGTTTCAACAACAAGATGCATTTAGAATGCTCTAGTTTCATCTTGAATGCATCACAGGCCACCTCCTAAAGTGGTTTGAGCAACTGGATTTATATCCATCTCTAATGCATTTCTGAGGGCATTTACACCAATCTTTTTCACAATGAGATACTGTAGCCATCTGAGAAAAAAATGCATGAAGTCCCCTGGCGTAAACAGCTTTATAGATGTTTTCTTTTCCCATAATGTTGAATGTACATTTTTAAATACAATTTTCTGCCTTATATATTTATACACTGATGCAACTTTTTGTAGACTTTCTCAATGTTCTGTCTTATCTGCTGCAATACAAAGTCAAAGCACATGCAAAAGAAATATCTTAAAAATGTATCTGTGCAGATACTAAAATGAATATTTATTTTTATTTAACTGTATTGCTTGCTTCTGGGTTTTTAATATAATTGATTGAATGTGTTTACTACTTTTCTGTCAGATATTTTGTACGCTATCTGAATAACATTGAATGTTTTGGGCTTTGTTGAGGCTACCTATATGCAAGTGCACAAATTGATTATTCTTCTTGTGTTACACAGATTTGTATCCAATTGAATGCTCTCTAGAATAAGAACGTTCCTCCTTCAGTGTTGCCTGCTACAAAAGTGCAGGCAGCAAATCGGTTTCATGTTTGTGAGTGTATGATTAAAGACTCAAGATTGTTTAAAAAGACGAGCCCTTTGTCTTGCCTGTTTTCAGATTCAAAGAAATATGTCAACACAGGAAAGAATTCACTCTATTTTTAGCTTTTTCTTGCTGGAGAAATATCCTTGTGGGCAGTGCTCCAACATGTCCCAAAAAAGATGTGATGTGAGATTAGGGCAAATTTTTCATTTAAAAGTAAAATGTTCTTGTTTACCCCTCATTTTTTTGGAATACTTAAATTAACCATGGTTTTACTACAAAAACAACAACAAAATGGCTATTGTAGTTAAACCATTGTTCTCACAAACTAACCACGGTTTTGGTACACTAACCATATCGTAACAGATTGTGTGTGTGTGTATATATATATATATATATATATACACACACACACACACACACATATATATACATATATATATATAATTGCTGTTAAATAATGGTCAGATTCTACAGTAAAATACTGTTTTCTCACTAAAACAGTAATATTCTGTTAAAAACAGTGCATTCTGGGTAATATTTTTGTTTTCGAGAAAGTAACCAACAGCAGTAAACTGTGAATTAACAGAGCTCAGAGTTGACATTTGAAGTCTGTGTTTGAAATCACACTTTGTGACCTTGTTCACTATTATGTACACTAGTTCACTTGACAGAGTTAATGAGCACAAATGAGTGAATTCAGACTTTGATGAACACCTGCTGTTAATAATCACAATGACTGAAGGAAAGAGAAACAATAAACACAAACAGTGACTTCAGTTACAACATTAAATAACATCAACCAAAATAAAAAACTTTCAGTCTCAGCAGAGGATCATTAAACAACAGCAGATGCACTTATTACTGACCGCTTTGACTTCCATACCATTCTTATTGAAAATCAACAGAAATGTAGGTGTTTTTTTGTGTGTCACCGTAATGGAGTGAGGGGCTGGTTTAATTGGGCTCTTCACCCTTGAATTCATAAATTTAGACTCTCTAGCTGCTGTAACACAGAGTTTATAAAACTCTTATATTATAGCAATAAAGCTGGAAAGTCAATAGATAGATTAATCTAGTTTTGTTCTGATAAATGTTTTTTTTAAAGGTCTGAATGACTGGCCTCATGCAATAATGCTTAATTGCAGATATTATTTTGTTAATGAGAAGTGGAAACAGGAACGAAAGCTAATTATTTAACAGAGTTAAGAAATAACATACAAAAACACTTCAGTTGTTACAAAGACACACTCAGACCTGATGAATCAGAACTTGTACCTCAACAATGGTAACAATTAAAATGTTTCATGCTGCAATGCATGCTGGGTGTGGCAAAGTACAAAAATCCCAGCATGCATTGCGGCATGAATAAATTATGTAATATAATGGTCTTACAGTTTTCTTTATTTGCGTTTGATTCTGCTGTTGTTTATGGTTAGACATTCAGTAGCCTGTTAATAGCCAGTTTGTGATGTTTGTGAGTTTATTTTGTTACTTGTCACCGTTGTTGAGGTTCACACGCTGATTCTTGATATCTCTTTGAGTGCAACTTACAACATACAGCTAAGTGTTTTTGTCCATGTCATCTTAAAAACTTTCAGAATTCAATGCCACATACAAGTATGTTATGTTACATTTAACAATAGATTAAACAATGGATAAAAGCTATGAATTATATTACTGTATATTATATTAGAACAGGTGACTCACTAGAAACAATATTAACTTCACCAGATTTTCTTTAGTTTTTTTGGCTTGCTTGCTGCATCAACAACAAAGAACGAAGTTCTTAAAAATTGCAGCAGCCAAAATAAATGAATGTTATAAATGTCGGGGTTAAGAGCCCAACTTAAGCAAACTCTATTCTCCATGATGGTGACTTAAAATGTTAACCTTTATCTCAAGAAGAACTTTAGTAGATGTTATACAAAAATAAACGTTTTAGTAATAAGTGTAGCTGGTGATGCTGTTTGTGGAGCTGTTTAATCATCTGCTGATCATTTTAATGATTTAATCATTTGTTGCGCTTCAGGTTATTTCATTACAAAGCTGTGACTGAAGTTGTAGTTTTTTGTATGTTCTGTTCTTGTTTTTTTACCTTCTGTATTTCTTCATTTGTTCATCGCTAATCCTCAATTATCATTTAATTAGTCATTCAATTAATTCATTTACTTCAGCTTTGCTCCATGTTTCTTGAACACTCGGTAGTGTGGACACTTGTAAGTGTTCAATTAAAACTGAGGTATTTGCTCTGGGGTTTAAAGGGTTAAAGGTGTGAGACGTAAAAACACTGTGTAAAAATGTATTTTAACAGTAATATAATGTTAATTTAAACTATGGAAGTAGACTGTAAAAAAAACAGTAAATTGCTGGCAACCCAGCTGCCAGTATTTTACCGTAAAATTAAGGAAAAAACTGTATTTTGCTGTAAAACCTAAAGCAAATTTCTTCTGTGTGTCACCCTTGTGGAGGAGAGTAGAGCCAGTGTTTGAGTCAAAGATGAACAATGAAATGCTGATGTTATGCTACATGTTTCTTTATTTAAAGACAGTAGCTGTTTAGTTGCTGATGCAGTAAGAATCTCTCTGTGTTAGTTCTTTACATGTATCTGTGCTGCTGTGAAATTTAAGATATTTGAGTTAAACAGAACTTTTCGAATGTACTAAAATAAGTTATCATTATAAATATGCTTATAAGCATATATAGCACATTACTTCATAAACTCATACAGCAGTTGGCCAATTTGAGGCAGTCGGTTTCAGTGAATAAAATGAGTTAACTTGAGTATTGTGTATATTAATGTAGTCCATGTATTTTTACAACAACATACTGTAAAATACTGCAGCTGCCAGCATTTTACTGTTAATTTACAGAGCAACAGCTAGATGCTGTTAATTTAACAGTAACTTGCTGGCAACCATGCTGCCAGTTACTTACTGTTTTTTAACAGGACAATTTTTAACAGTGTATATATATATATATATATATATATATATATAT
>CAIGQV010016645.1:9395198-9412745 GCA_903798115.1 Danio jaintianensis
ATATATATATATATATATATATATATATATATACACACACACACACATATATATATATATACACATATATATATATACACACATATACACACACATATATACACACACATATATATATATATATACACATATATACATACATATATATATACATACATATATATATATACATACATATATATATACATACACATTTCTAAACATAATAGTTTTAATAACTCATTTCTAATAACTGATTTATTTTATCTTTACCATGATAACAGTAAATAATATTTGACTAGATATTTTTCAAGACACTTTTATACAGCTTAAAGTGACATTTAAAGGCTTAACTAGGTTAATTAGGTTAACTAGGCAGGATAGGGTAATTAGGCAAGTTTGGAATACTAAAATAATATGCCAAAAAAGTATTTGATAGTTGATTCTTCATCTCTGTGGCCAACTGATGCTATGAAACAGCATGTGTCCCATGTGTATAAAAATCACCAAAGATGTTAATTTCTCTTTAGTAACAATCACAATGTAGAGTATATTGTAAGGTTACTGAATTATATATGGAGTATTGCTCCAGTGTCACCTAGTGTCAAAATATAATGTCTGTTTGCGTGTCTGAATAGATTTGGTCTCTATACATCACTGTACTTTTACAGTACATTCAACCGTTTTTGCCATTTCAGACCTGATCACGTAAACAAAGGTGAACAATTTTATTTAGTAGAGAAACGCACCTCTAAAGACATTTAAAATAAGTTACATTAACTTTTGTTTCTTGATACAGACTATTTGCATGGCCGAGCAGGTCTGACAGGTTAGTTTAGTTAACCTACCGAACGCCAGTGGATTCAGATACACCCTGGCTAAAATCCGACAATAGTCGGTCAGCAAATGTCCTCATAATTTTAGTTTACAACAGATTAAAATGCAATTGCAAACATGTACTATCATTGCTGGTCTATTGGTTTCATTTGTTGGCATCCTTCTGCTCGTCGTTAATACTGAAGACTTCAAAGAACCAGCGCAGCTCATGGTAATGGCTTCTTTTTTGTTGTTGTTCAGAAGTGAAATATTACACAAGGCTGTTAAGGTAAAATACCATTTGAGCTTTCTGATGAGATAGGATTTTCAAAAATAATTCTTATCTGTTGAGCAGAAAATTTGCATGGCATGTGGCAGGCAGCCATTGAATCTCAGCTGGCAGCTTTAGTGACAGTTTTTACTGGCTGCATGAATTGGAATAATGATTGCCAAAAACAGAGGCATTCAAATTATTCAAGTGAAAGCTTTTATAAAATAAAATTGACCTAAAGACAATAGTCCCCCCCCCAAGTTAAAATAAATTAAACTAGGGTTGCACAATATCGAAAAATAAAACATGACAAAAATAGACTATAGGCTTTATTGCAATATGAAATATATTTCATCAGTTTGCAGTTATTTTGTAGTACAGTTCATTTGCATAAAATATAATAAACTAGATAATTACAAAAACTAATGATACAAAAGAAAAAGAAATTGTGTTTTATATTTTTAGTCAGACAGATATTGAATAATTAAATGTAAAGTAACACTTCACAGTCTTAACTAAATAATTAATATGCAATTTATCTTTGATAAAGCTAAAATTATATAATTTTTTGCAACTGCATGCACTTTAACACGCACTTATGTAAACATCGTAACAGAAAAAAAAAAGAACTTTAACTCTACAATGGTTAAACTTTGCAATTAAGTAAAAAAATCACATGCATCTCAAATTGTGGTCAGCTATAATCCCCATACTTGACATTGTGCATCCTACGATGTGACTATTGTGGCTGTGCACATTTCGATGTCGATGCTGAAATTATATCGGAATCGGAATCGGTTTTTATTGCCAAGTGTGCTTACACACACAAGGAATTTGTTTTGGCTACAGAAGCTTCCAGTGTACATAAAGTGACAAGTGACAACACAAAATAAATATGAGGAAAAAAAATAAAATAAAATAAAATAAAATACGACAAACATTAAACAGAGATGCAGTTAGACAATAGAGCTCTGGATGATGAATTGTTGTACAGATTTGTTATAAATATACAAGTTTTACAAGTTATAAGGTGCTGTGTACAAATGCGTATGGAGAAAGTATTGCATTGTATACTGTTATAAGGTGCTGTGTACAAATGCGTATGGAGAAAGTATTGCATTGTATATTGTTATAAGGTGCTGTGTACAAATGCGTATGGAGAAAGTATTGCATTGTATACTGTTATAAGGTGCTGTGTACAAATGCGTATGAAAAAGTATTGCACATGTTTATTGCACAGTAGGGGAATAATTAACTGTTCATGAGGTAGATGGCCTGAGGAAAGAAACTTTTCCTGTGTCTGGCTGTTTTTGTGCTCGGTGTTCTGTAGCGCCGGCCAGACGGTAACAGTTCAAACAGAAAGTGTGCTGGGTGTGAAGGGTCCAGAGTGATTTTGCGAGTCCTTTTACTCACTCTGGAAGAGTACAGTTCTTGAAGTGTAGGAAGGGTAGTGGCAGTGATTCGCTCAGCAGTCCGGACTATTCGCTGTAGCCTACGGAGGTCGGTTTTGGCAGCTGAGCCGAACCAGACGGTGATTGAAGTGCAGAGGATGGATTGGATGACAGCTGAGTAGAACTGTTCGAGCAGCTCCTGTGGCAGGTTGAACTTCCTCAGCTGACGAAGGAAGTACAGTCTCTGCTGGGCTTTCTTCACAATAGAGTCTATGTGAATGTCCCACTTCAGATCCTGAGAGATGGTGGTGCCCAGGAACCTGAATGACTCTACTGCAGCCACAGTGCTGTTCATGATGGTGAGTGGGGGAAGTGCAGGGGGGTTTCTCCTAAAGTCCACTATCATCTCCACCGTTTTGAGCGTGTTCAGCTCAAGGTTGTTGCATCTGCACCATAGAGCCAGCCGCTCCACCTCCTGTCTGTATGCAGACTCATCACCGTTCCGGATGAGGCCGATAACAGTAGTGTCGTCAGCAAACTTCAAGAGTTTAATGGAGGGGTCTTTTGCAGTGCAGTCATTGGTATACAGGGAGAAGAGCAGTGGGGAGAGAACACATCCCTGGGGGGCACCGGTGCTGATGGTGCGGCTGTCGGATGTGATTTTGCCCATTCTGACTAGCTGTTGTCTGTCTGTCAGAAAGCTGGTGATCCATTGACAGACAGAGCTAGGAACAGAGAGCTGGGTCAGTTTGTACTCGAGCAATGATGGGACGATGGTGTTAAAGGCAGAACTGAAGTCCACGAACAGAATCCTTGCGTAGTTCCCTGGTTTGTCCAGATGTTGTAGGGTATAATGCAGTCCCATGTTGACTGCATCATCCACAGACCGGTTTGCTCTATAGGCAAACTGCAGGGGGTCCAGCAAAGGTCCAGTGATGTCCTTCAGATATGCTAACACCAGTCTTACAAATGACTTCATGGCCACAGATGTTAAGGCAACAGGTCTGTAGTCATTGAGTCCTGTGATCTTTGGCTTCTTCTGGATTGGGATGATGGTGGAGCATTTGAAGCAGGATGGAACTTTGCGCTGTTCCAGTGATCTGTTGAAGATCTGTGAGAAAATGGGAGCCAGCTGGTCAGCGCAGGTTCTCAGACAGGCTGGTGAAACACCATCTGGGCCAGGTGCTTTCCTTCTCTTCTGCTTCCTGAAGATCTGACGCACATTATCCTCACTGATCTGAAGTGCAGGGAGGGAGAGAGGGGTGGCTGGAGGTGTTGATGGCTGTGTAGAGAGATCGTCAGGGTGGGTGTGGGGTGTCTCAAATCTACAGTAGAACTTATTCAGCTCGTTTGCAAGTTGTTTACTGCCATCAATGCTGGGGGATGGTGTCTTGTAGTTTGTGATGTCTTTCAGGCCTTTCCACACTGATGCCGGGTCGTTGGCAGAAAACTGGTTTTCCAGCTTTTTGGCATAGCTCTTCTTAGCCACACCAATCTCCTTTGTCAGTGTGTTCCTTGCCTGATTGTACAAGACCCTGTCCCCACTCCTGTAGGCATCCTCTTTGGCCTGACGAAGCTGTCTAAGTTTTGGTGTGAACCATGGTTTATCATTGTTAAATGATAAGTAGGTCCTGGTAGGGATGCATAGCTCCTCACAGAAACTGATGTATGATGTTACGGTATCTGTGAGTTCGTCGAGGTCGGTGGCTGCAGCTTCAAAAACACTCCAGTCAGTGCATTCAAAACAGCCTTGTAAGGCCTGTTCTGTGTCGTTGGTCCATCTCTTAACAGTCCTTAATACTGGCTTAGTAGTTTTAAGTTTTTGTCTGTAAGTTGGTATAAGATGAACCAGGCAGTGGTCGGAGAGTCCTAGAGCTGCTCTGGCGACGGAACGATATGCATCCTTTATTGTGGTGTAGCAATGGTCCAAAATATTATTGTCTCTGGTGGGGCATGTAATGTGCTGTTTGAATTTAGGCATCTCATGTGTGAGTTTCGCCTGATTAAAGTCACCGAGAATGATAAAAACAGAGTCCAGGTGTTGTTGTTCTGTCTCTGTGATCAGATCAGCCAGCTGTTGCAGTGCAGTACTCACGTGTGCTTGCGGTGGAATATAAACACCGATGAGAATGAATGAGGAAAACTCACGCGGCGAGTAGAACGGCTTACAGTTAATGAAAAGCACTTCCACGTCAGGACAGCACATCTTCTTTAACACAGTTACATCCGTACACCACCTTCTGTTGATGTAAAAGCATGTCCCACCACCGCGCGTTTTGCCCGTTGACTCCGTATCACGGTCCGCTCTGAACAGCTGAAAGTCCGGTAGGTGTAACGCGCTGTCCGGAATGGCTTCGTTCAGCCAGGTTTCCGTGAAACACAGAGCAGCAGAGTTGGTAAAGTTCTTGTTTCTGCGTGCGAGCAGAAGTAGTTCGTGTATTGTGCAGCCCTAAAGCAGAAGTAGTTCGTGTATTGTGCAGCCCTAAATTAACCCATGACAAGTTTATGGAAATTTGTAAAGATCTGTTTGTCTTCAGTATGGAATAGTTCTGGATGCCGGATCCTCTCACACGTCCATGTTCATCTACAAATGGCCAGCAGATAAGCAGAACGGCACTGGCATTGTCAGTCAGCACAGCGAGTGTCATGTGAAGGGTGAGTAGATATAGTCAAAATTATAGATATAATCGTGCAGAAATAAAATGACCCTTACCCTAGTATCAAATATACAGAAAACATCAGACATTGCAGAATTCAGATGTTAAAAGAAAGGTATTTGACTTAATTTATTCTTCCCAAATATAGTTCTGAATTGGTCATGCTTTTATCTCATTGTTATTCTTCTGTTATTCTCACTTGTACATCGCTTCAGGTGAAAACATCTGCATAAATGTAAATGAGACACAGCTTTCTTTAATAAAATACTAGTTTGCATTAAATTATTGTCCCATTTTCTCTCTATTATGATTTTCTGTCACTTTTGCACTGCCCTGCCTATAAAAGTGGCAGATTAAAAACATTTTCATAGCTTTTCCACCATTTTTCCCTGTACCAGGAGGTGGGATCTCAAGCTATGCTGGAATCAAAGGAGGAGCAGCAGGTAGCCTCGAAGAATGCATGGATAAAGCCACAAAAAGCATCCCGAAATCTAGACAGAGAATCACCCCCGTGTATCTGGGGGCCACAGCAGGCATGAGACTGCTGAGGTGAGCCAGAAAATTGTTAAAATGATGAATGCAGACTGATGCGTTAAGTATTATATAACCTTTCCCAATATCTGCACTGCATTTTATGACAGCTACAAATTGTAATCGCAAAGACCCTTCACTTCACATGTTCACCCACATTATGAGTGCGCTAAATAGAGTGGAATGAAACGCAGATTTTATTTTTGCACAGTATTTATAAACCCAAAGAGTCAGCTGAGGTTTTGAAGGAAGTTGGAGAAAAACTGAAGAGCTACCCGTTCAACTTTAAAGGAGCCTCCATCTTAAGTGGACACGAGGAGGGAGCTTACGGATGGATCACAGTCAACTACCTGATGGAGAATTTTATTAAGGTAACGGCTGAATTTTTGTTTACTATACAGTACAATTACATATTTTGGGAAATTTAAAATACTACTTGATTTGATGCACCCTCTCTCTGTCTGACTGTTTCTCCAGTATGGTTTTGTGGGTCAATGGATTTCTCCGGGCAGAGATACAGTTGGTGCGCTGGATTTTGGCGGAGCGTCTACTCAGATCACCTTTGTGACGAAACAGACCGTAGAGAACAAGGACAACCTGATGAAACTGCAGCTGTACGGACGAGACTACCAGATCTACACTCAGAGTTTTCTCTGTTATGGACGAGACCAGGTTTTACTCCGACTGCTGGCACATCTGATCATGGTTAGGTGCAAACCTTTAAACCGGTTTAGTTTAGACTGGCTCAGTACTCAGAATATAATATCTAACGTTTTCTCTTTATGTGTGTTACAGACTCAGGGTTCAGACACATCTATAGTCCACCCCTGTTATCCTGCAGATTACAACAGCTCTATAAAGCTGAGCAGTGTGTTTGATTCTCCGTGTGTTAAAAGACAAACTACTTATAAACCTGAGGATGAGCTGCAAATAAAAGGCACCGGAAACTACAATCAGTGCCTTGGAAATGTTTCTCAACTCTTCTCTTTTAGCAGCTGCTCTTATTCCAAATGCTCTTTTGATGGAGTCTTTCAGCCCAACATTACTGGAAACTTCATGGTAAGAATCACTACTATTTGTAAAAAACATTTTTCTTGGAATTAGTTACAAATAACTTATGAGGTTTTTTTTTGTGACTCAGTAAGATGCACTAGTGCACCTTAGCGTGGTCTGAATGGATTACTTTTATGATCCAATTCTTCAAGCATGCAACAATTGAAGACCTTGATTCTTGAACAAACGGTTTTAAATTGGAGCAATCTGTAGCCTGATTGCCTACCGAATAAACTCTATATAGTCTGTTCCTTTTAGTGAATCAAAAACATACCTTGTAAGCATTGTAGTCTGTTTCTCAAACAACTATGTTTTGAAATCTTAAACACTTCACAATTCACATCCCTTGATGAGTTACATTAGATTGAAAATGAAGAACCCCTAACACCCCCTAACAAGTATTTGTGATAAACTAAGCATTGAACAAACTATTATGCACATATAGCTAATATCTCTTTCTGTGGCACAGGCATTTTCTGCATTTTATTACATTCATCTATTCATGCAAAAAGCTGCAGGCATTATCATCACGTCTCCAGCGCATTTAGAGGAAGCTGCCCAGTTTGTCTGCAACATGAGCTTTCAGCAGGTACCAACCCTCTGAGAAAATTTTGAGTGATTTTAAGGGAATAGTTCACCCCCAAAAATGAAATCTACATATACGTAAGGCCATCTGAGATGTAGGTGTTTTTTCTTCAGTAAACAATTAAAGAAGTCGAAGTAAAGTTAACTACTGGCACTTTGGGAGTCACAAAACATGCAGATGCAGGCAAAACTTAATGAATAAATAAATCATTGAGATTTTATGAAGCACATTGATTGGTCTCTACAAGAAACTGAAGGCTACTCAGTACACACTTCCTGTTTTTTGACTCTTAAAAGGTATGGTAGGTGATTTCATAGAGGCTAGCTGTTGCTAAAGCTAAAGATCATGCCCGCCCAGGATAATCACTGTGAAAAGCCATGCCTCCTCCTCCAAAAAAACAAAAACAAAACATAAACACACAGAGGCAGTCACAGACCTGTGAAAAGACGAGGGAGATTACCTCATCTCTCATTCACCAGTGAGAAAAAAATAAATAAATCATTGAATCGGATTAGACCATTAGCATCTCGCTCAAAATTGTCAAAAAAAAGATTGACTATTCTGTATTTACATCATGTTAAAAAATACAGAGTTTTCCAGGACCTGAAAATAGCTTGGTTATTAAGTACCCTGCCTTTAAAGTTAGCTGTTGCCTTGCCACGGTTTCAGCTAAAACCTTTTTGTGTTCCTCTGAAGAAAAGATTCATCTTGGATGGCTGGAGTACGAGTAAACTAAAAACTATTTTTCTTTTTGGGGTGAACTATTCCTTTAATGCGTCTTTCTTGTCAACCTAAGGTTCTAAGAGGTTGCATTTTTTTCTCTATAGATATATAGAATCATTATCAACTAATGCTGTACTTCAGCTGGTCATGGAATTCAGTCCAACACTATCAAGTGTATTACCAGACTTGTCAGAGCTAAAAATTCCTTAGCCTACCCCTTAATTAAACTCAAATGTGATTAAATTTTAAATACTCCCTTTGGGCAATATCGCAGTCTAACTCCCTCTTTCTTTTTCAGATGCAGAACAGGTTTCCTGCTGAGGGGAATCATTTTAGAGACTACTGTGCAGATTCTGTGCTTATGCGGGTGCTCCTGATTGATGGATATGGTTTCAGTGATCTCTCCTTTCCACACATCTCCTTTCAGGAAAAAGTAAGACACTCAGAAAGACTGATATGCAGTTTTAAGCTATATCCTGTCAATAACGTCAACACATTGTGTTGGTTTGCAGGTTGAAGACACCTCTGTTGGCTGGTCGCTTGGCTACATGCTAAGCTTAAGTAACATGATGGATGCTGAAAATGCGTTAGTGAGAAAAGCACTGCGCACAGATGCATGGCGTGCAGCTGTTCTCCTTTTCTCAGTCCTTGTTATTGCATCTTTATTTTTTTTGTTGCGAACCTACCAAAAGAACGGCACTAAATTATGTTGTTACATTTGATTATTGTGCACTGAAGAGTTTGTCTGTGCTTATGGAATAACAAGCAATTTACAGTATGTGTTCATGAAAATACATTGATGTTTTTATGTTTAAAACATTAATCATTCATGTGTGTTTGGGATAAAGTCAGTGTGGAATTCATGAAGATTTAACACGGTTAAAATTATTAAATGCACTTAATAACAAAAAGTTATTTCTTTTTAGTGAATCAGTAAGTTACATAGTATGTAAATGTGTAAAGACATGAAGTAATTAAAAAAAGATCAACACACTAATCATATATGATGTGCTTAACTTTTTAATGAACCTTGGGTGGACAGTGTGGAAATTTGTAACCAGGAAATCTCTCTTTTTATAGCCATCCACTGTTATGTAAACATCTTAGTTTCTGATCCTCGATCGGCTGAACAGAAGATTTATTGTTTTGTACTGGTGCAAATTTGAAGAGAGGTTTAATGAAACCATTTATGAAAACAAAAAGTTGGTTCATGACCTGCTTGTACTACCATAATCCTTGTTTTCTGGTGAAAGGTAACATGTATTCGATTGTATTTAATGTTTTGTTTTATCTTGTAATATAAACCTAAAGCGAAATATTAGTAAAAAAAAAAAAAAAACAAGTACTTTGTTTAATATGATACCTCCATTACGATTTTGTTTTTACAATAATTTTAATCAAACGCTGATGACATAACCACTTATGTTTATTGTGTTACCAATATTTGAAGTATTATTTTGGTTGATTATGAGCAGGTATGTGCAACTTAAGGTAAATAACTAACTGAAATAAATAGCTGTAACAATTCAGTTTCATTAATCTTTTCAATTTAGATGAGGAGAAAATTTAAATGTTCTTTTTTTCTCTCCCTTTAATTTAGATATACATAAAAAAAGAAAGGGGACATGGTCTTACAGACTTTATTCTAAAAGATCAAAACCAGTTTACAGTCTAAAAAAACATTAAATATAAGATTGAATGGCTCTGAAGGAAATACATTTCAGATACATTTTGAAGTAACATCACAGAGACAATGTAACACCACAAACTTCAAAATCATATTGCACAAAAGGATTAAAAGTTAAAAGTTTGAGCAAAACAATGACATTCAACATGAGCAGCAGGATTACAGTAAGCATGTACTCTGACAAAACAACATTCTGAGAAAAACTGATTAACAAAATTAAAAATAAATGAGTATGTGGTGTTTAAAGACAGTAACACCAAAAACAAATTAGCCTAAATTCTGACTTTTCCAAAACGGAGGTCGCCATTATGCGGATTTCATGATCAGGGGATTAAAAAAAAATAATACATGTATTTTGTAGTATGTATTTTGATTATATCATAATATCATATTATGAGTGCTATGTTATGAGTGCATATCACACTATGAGTGTCTCTTGAGTTATGTTCATAACTTGCAGATCTGACAATATGAATATAATATTAATATGTCAGATCTGCAAGTTATGAATATAACTCAACAGACACTCATAGTGTGACATCAAATTGTCAGAAAATTAAATATAACTTCTAGAATGTACTACTCACCATGCACCCTCATATCAACCAGCACCTGCAATGGCCTTTACACACAGGAAGTAGTCCACACACACATTACCATATTTTCTATTGACTTTGATCTAAAGCGCAACTAGGAACCTTTCTGATCCGGAACCTTTGACGATGTATCAGAAACAAGAGTCTGTTGACGAGGTTGCACGGCCAGAAAGTGTGCGATTGCAGATAACAACGACCAATGCAAATCTAGCCAACATTGGTATTGTTTCTGCTGTCAATGCATGTAATTTCTTTTCGTTTTGAAAGTGGAGCGTTCACTTAGAGAGCGTCTGAAAATGTTCGCTGGGTTACCAGAGCTGGGAATATCCAATGGAGAGGATCTGAAAGAAACTCTGACTAACTGTACTGAACCTCTCAAAGCCATCGACCAGTTTCAGGTTAGATCTTGTGTGTACTGTTTGTCTGACGTGATGTACTGTTTGTCTGACGTGTTTACATTTTTCTTCAGATGTCTTGCATTAGACATAAAGCACCTCAGGCTCTTGCTGCAGTCTTCATTGTTTATAATGGGAGGATCTAAAGTCTGGCATCGCTTTCAGTGCGACGCATCATTTGACACCCTGTGACAATACATATTATTATATACAACTTTTGCGATATATAATAACTTCCTCAGAATATGTAACTTGTGCTCATTTAACAAGGACTGCTTGTGCTCATTTTAGGACCTTATAACTTCAACGTACCGATAACTAAGAAATAACAAGTATTAGTACTTAATAATTACCCTTGTAAAAAAAAAAAAAAGGAAATGCACAAAACCTAATTAAACGAGCATTTTATATCTACATTTATTTCAGTTGTGCATTTAAAATCTGTACTTGCAGATAAAGTAATATTATAATGAAATAAAAGGCTTTAATGCGAGAGACTAAACAACAGATTAAATGACAGTTTCTTAAATGTCAAATTCAAAGTTTTACTTTAAAGTACACGTTAAATATATAAACATAATTTAGAGTATACTTTATATTGTTTCCATCATTCATTCATTCATTCATTTTCTTTTCGGCTTAGTCCCTTTATTAATGCGGGGTCGCCACAGCGGAATGAACCGCCAACTTATCCAGCATATGTTTTACGCAGCGGATGACCTTCCAGCTGCAACCCATCACTGGGAAACATCCACACACACTCATTCACACACATACACTACAGACAATTTAGCCTACCCAATTTACCTATACCACATGTTTTTGGACTTGTGGGGGAAACCGGAGCACCCGGAGGAAACCCACGCGAACACGGGGAGAACATGCAAACTCCACACAGAAACGCCAACTGACCCAGCCGAGGCTCGAACCAGCGACCTTCTTGCTGTGAGGCGAACGTGCTACCCACTGCGCCACCGTGACGCCCTGTTTCCATCATAATCGTACTTAATTTTATTAATTGTGCTTTATTTGATGTTGTGTTTGAAATTAATATTTTAAATGTTCTGACTTCATTTACAGTTTGTAATTACAAATATATTTACATACAGTAGAAAGTACATTCAAGTATTTGTACATGTTTGTTTACCATAAATCCTTGTCAGTACATTAAGCAGTATACTTCAACCATATTTCAAAGACAGTAAAAGTGATTACAAAATTATTTGGTTTTTTTCCCTACTGTGGATGTCAGTGGTTACCAGTTCTAATAACTCTCAAATTATCTTATTTTGTGCTGAACAGAAGAAACAAACTCATAAAGGTTTTTCATTTAGCATATCAATTCTATATGTTTTTATTTATAGTATTTAAAGTATACATTGGCAAATAAATGTGAGTATGAGATTGAACTTGTTTGAGTTTATTCTAATTAGGACTGGACAATACTGAAAAAATATGTGATATTGTTGTTGAGTATTGTGATATAACATTATTTCTTGCAACATTTCCCTAGAAAAATGTTATTTTTATTAGCTACGTTTTAAAATAATTTATTCCATGATCTTAAAATAAACAGGTGAAAGATTATATTTTCAGATATAATTAACTCTAATTCAAACTAAAAAACTGTGTCAAGATGCAAACATTTAGTCTTTAAAACACTACGAATGAGTGAAAGCCTCAACAGATATTCTGACCCTGATTGGCTTAAGCTCCCGGCATAAGCATTTATTATTCGCTCTGGGTTAACTTTTGGGCTGCTCCGACCAATAGCAGAACAGCAACTACTGGGGATATGGGGATAAAGATAATTAGGCCCCATTTCATTGGCCAATACATAAAATAAATGTAATTTATCACACATCTGCGATATGTATATTGCACATACTATTATGTTGATGACAATAATTTTGTGATATTATTGTGAAGCCCTAATACTAATAGCCACTTGCAGCAAATTAAGTACTAAGACATACTAATCTATAACATGATGATCGGTTAAAAAAAGGCACTAATGCTTTTTTGGGTATTGTTTCTAACAGATGGAAAATGGCATATTGTTACCAACCCTGCAGTCTGCATTGCCTTTTCTGGACCTTCATGGGACTCCACGGCTGGAGTTTCACCAGTCGGTCTTTGATGAACTTCGAGAAAAGCTAATGGAGCGCGTTGCCACCATTGCAGAGGGCAAGGAAGAGGACAGGTGAATAAAACCTTTGATTTCAAACCTTGACTTTACATACCTGATCATGAATCATACTTCTCTGTCTGCTAAATTCATACAGATACGTAAAGCTCGAGGAACTACTTGAGAAAAGCTTTCCATTGGTGAAGATGCCATCCATACAGCCGGTTGTCATGCAAGTCCTGAAGCATCTGCCAAAGGTGCATATGCATGCTCTGACCTCTTGCCAGTCCCTTCAGGATTTTGTGATCCTGTGATTGCAAAATCAAGCAATTGCTGCTGAATTCAGATGAGCTTGCAATTAGTTAAAAAATTCTGCAGATTGTTCTCTTAGGGGTGTCATGTGATGTTATCGCAAAGTTGGAGTAGGAGTACTGGAAGTTAGCTGCATGTGTTAAATCATTCGCAAAATTTCTGGTTGCTTGCAAAGCATGCAGCTGCCATTCAAACCATTAGACTAAACCATGCTGGAAAAGAGTGTTCTGATTTGTATTATTACAGTTGATACATCATGATTTTAATGGTCTGTGTGATATATGTGGTAAAAAGAATAGCAATTTTAAATTTAATTTGTAGCTATTAAATTGTTTTTATTTATGTAAATGAATTATATTTTCACATTAGTACACCATACTACTTGCATAAAGTGTATAAATGTATAATTAGATTACAAGATTACAAAAATCACATTTTCTTACAATATGGTGTACACCCCAAAATTAAGATTAACATGTTTAATCTATGTTATTGTAAGGTTGCTTTAATGATATTCTCATTTAATCTTTATCTTTGTTTTGTTTTATATATTGTTTTATATATTGCTTGGTTTTTGGTCGGTGTGTTGCAATGAAACAACAATTATGTCCTCTTCTTGCAGCTCAGTTTGTTGCTAAATGATCAAAATAGCAATTGTGATTGTTATTTATTTGGCCACAAATCAATTATATTTGACAGTAGTACACCATACTACTTACTTAAAATGCACAAGTATATAATTTATTGCTCTAAATATCCCAATAATCTGTCTGAAGTAAGATGGAATTTAAATGTTTCATTTTATAATGAAAGCTCTGTCATTTTAATTGTGTCAGGAAAAACACAATGCAATGCAATGCAGTAGGCCTACAATAATTAATGATTTTGCTATGTAGGAAATATTTTTAATACAGTTTTGTTTATTTTGTTAATTTTGTGACAAATATGATATAGTAGGCTTTATGGGTTTAATAGGTAAAGTTTAAACAAAATATCTGTTTGTATATATATTTTTTTAATTATGTCTGTGCAGCAAACCAACAAATGCATGCCAAAAATATTGATGCAAATTTAGAGAAAAAAGACAAAATCAGTCTGTCATAAATCTGTCAAATGTTCTGTGTAATTCTGATTGTATTGTATTTGATTGTATTACTTGAACTGTATTACTATGGTAGTCAAGTGATCCACTTTTCAAGGTTGCACTACATTTAAACGTACATCAACTTTTCAAAACTTTTTGTGTTGGGACTCTTGTGCAGGTGCCTGAGAAAAAGTTGAAGCAGGTGATGGCGGATAAAGAGCTGTACAAAGTCTGCGCGGTGGAGGTGAAACGGCAGATCTGGCAGGACAATCAGGCTCTTTTCGGGGACGAGGTGTCTCCTCTCTTGAAACAGTATATCGTGGAGAAGGAAGCAGCTCTTTTTAGCAATGACCTCTCTATCCTACACAACTTTTTCAGCCCTTCACCCAAAACACGGCGACAGGGTGAGGTGAGTGCCACAAAATGAGCCAAGTCAACATTCCTCATATCCATTTGTTTTTTAGATGGAAAAAGTATGTGAAACTAAAAGTCACCCGTGCTAATTTAGTGTCTGTGTGCTTGCAGGAAACATAAAGGACCAGACTGTCATTCAGTTAGATAATTTTATCACTATTAATGTATCAGTATTAAAGTTTCTGAAACAAATTTCTGACAAAAATAAATAAAAAATCAGGTAAAACGAAATTCATACAATGTGGTGCACACCCGAAAATGTTTTTTCATCAATGTTATTGCAAGGTTGTTTTTCATGTTATTGTTATTTAATCTTTATTTTTATTTTATGGATTGTTTTATATCTTTAATTAATTTGAGTTTTTAGGTTTTTATTATTTTTTATTTTGCAAGCTTAATTTTTGGTGTTGTGTTGCAATGAAACCGTAATTAAATCCTCTTCTTGCATCCTTATGGTCACACCACTTAACTCTGGCTAAAGGTTGTTTCAATTTTACTTTTAACCTTAGATAAAGAAATGTTTCATTTTTAATTTAGAACCAGGATTAGTGTTGCATTTTGCTTCAGACTTTGCTACAAAGCAGTGTTTGCAAACTTTTGCATTGTGCTAACCCTGGATTTTTTTTTTTTCAGGGTTTAGAACAGTGGTGTCCAAACTCGGTCCTGGAGGGCCGGTGTCCTGCTGAGTTTGGCTCCAACTTGCTTCAACCCACCTGCCAGGAAGTTTCTAGTATATCTAGTAAGAGCTTGATTATCTGGTTCAGGTGTGTTTGATTAGGGTTGGAGCTAAACACTCCAGGACACCGGCCCTCCAGGACCGAGTTTGGACACCCCTGGTTTAGAAGGATCAGTTTAACTATTTGAAGTGTGAATATTTTTATTTTATTCATTCATTCCCCTACAGGTAGTGCTGAAGCTGACTCAGATGATTGGGAAGAACGTGAAGCTCTATGATATGGTGCTGCAGTTCTTGCGGACGCTGTTTCTGCGCACCCGTAATGTACATTACTGCACCCTGCGAGCGGAGCTGCTCATGTCCCTTCATGACCTCGACATCAGCGAGATCTGTTCAGTTGATCCCTGCCACAAGGTGAGCTACCAGTTTCACACCTTTATCTGTCTGATTACTCAACAACATATGTAAAAGTCTTCCATTTCACAAGGTCATTCAAACAAACTTACTTGGAGATTTACACAAGAACTGAACACACCATCTGAAGTCAGACTTTGAAGCAATCCCATGATGTAATTGATCTGTTTTTAACAGTTTATATATTTTTGATGCAAACCCTGTTCTGTTGTGCAAAATGGATACATTGCTGAAGTTTTGTAATAAATCACTTTTTCTAAATCATTTATAATTTCAGGTATTAGTTGTGCTGTGAAGCTCGAAATTATTCATACTTCTGGCAAATTCTGACTTAAAGTTACTTTTATTCAACAAGCAATTCTTTTTTGACTGGAAATTACACAGGCGTCTCCCAAAAGATAAAAAGACGATGTACAAGAGGCATCATTGTGGAAAAATATATATTTCTCAGCTTTTATTTACATTTGTACAAAAACTTTAAGTCAGAATTTGTCAGGGGTATGAATAGTTTTAGGCTTGACTGTATATATATTTAAATATATATTTTATTTCTCCCCCACAAATTCTTAAAATCTTATCTTTATAAACACTTTTTAAAATATATTTCCATATCAGTTTTACAGATATGGGTGAAAAATGACCCATGTAGGAATCTTCGATATTTGCTCATTTTTGAAAGTAAATTTTTATTGATAAAAAATGTATATTATATAAAAAAAATGAAAATAAGGATTTGTGATGACCTAAATAAGTTCTTTGGGGATTATCTGGAATATTGAATAATGAGAATTATTTCTTGCAAAGATGTAGAAAATAAAATCTCATTTTGGCCACAGTGCATCATAGGCTTAAAATGCAGAATTGTATACAATCAAAAAGTGAACATTTCTGTTTGCTCTTTTGTAGTTTTCTTGGTGTTTGGATGCCTGCATCAGGGAGAAGTTTGTGGATGCTAAACGGGCCCGAGAATTACAAGGCTTTCTGGATGGTGTGAAGAAAGGCCAGGAGCAAGTGTTAGGGTATGAGATTCATATTTAATTCTATAGACAAGAGGCAACATGGTGTACAGTAAACCTATAGAAGTGTACAAATGTAACACTGGCTTTCTGTGTTTCCCTTAGTGACCTGTCTATGATCCTCTGTGATCCCTTTGCCTGTAACACACTGGTGTTGAGCACCGTGAGGAACCTTCAGGAGCTGTTGAGTCAGGACGCCCTGCCCAGAGTAAGACATCCAGCTTCATCAGACATGCACTACAATCCATATTTCTTGTTTATATTGATTTAGTGTAGTGAAAATGTTGCACTGCACAATTGAATAACATGAACTAGTATCTCAATGATTTGTATTTATATGTATTATATAATATATATGTATTTTTATTATTTTTTTCTATTTTAATATTAATTTTAGTTAAAGTTTTTGTAATTTTGCACTTATTCATTTTTATTTTATTTTTTATTAGTATTTATTTTTTTATTAGTATTTTTAAATGTTGCTTTATCTGTCTGTCTGTCTGTCTATCTATCTGTCTGTCTATCTATTTTTATTTATTTATTATTATTATTATTTTAAAGTAAATCAAGTTAGACTAAATGAAAATAACTTTGTGTAATACAATTATTTTTAAGTTAATTTTATTTTATTTCAAGAAATGTTTAGAAGCAACAAAATGATTTTAGTTTTAGTTATTGCACTGTGGACCTGCATAAACAAAACAGTTTTATTAATTAGCAAAAGTAATTAAATCCTAAAATGTGTGTATGTATATGTATATATGTGTGTGTACAAATGGTGTTTATTAATTAAATACAATTAATAAAACTGTATATAT
>CAIGQV010016645.1:9422872-9447534 GCA_903798115.1 Danio jaintianensis
TATATATATATATATATATATATATATATATATATATATATATATATGTATAAAAGTTATTCCAAAAAAATAATTTTTAAAAAGTAAACAAAATAGTAAATAATAGAATAAAAAAGTAGACAAATATTCCCTTTTTAAACTTATACAATAGTTTATATAAAATATATATTTCCTGATAGAATAAAAAAAGGGTTTTCTATTCTATGAAGATATAGTGAGATAATATACTATATAAAAACTTTAGTTCTTGTTTGTTGACAAAAATTTTTACTCTTTATCCATGCACCATTGTAATCTCTACAATCATACTGTCATTGTTGAGCTTTTTTGGTGGTTCTGATTCATTCTTAACATAGTCAGTGGCTATGAACTCTGTATCATAGACAAACAAATACAATAAAATCCCATGATCAATGACATTCAGCTTGATTTACCCGGTTATCACCTGGTGGAAAATATGGTTTACATGGTGTTTCCCCATGGAAGAGAAATAAACAGTAGCAGTGTTTAAAATCGTCCTCAAACTGCTAACAAGTGTTCACTTTCTGAAACACTTCTTAAACTAAAGAGGAACTGGTGAAGTATATAAAAGGAAGACATAACCACATGTGAAATTGAGAAGACACCAAGCACCCAGAGACGATGAACATTTCCTCTTTTGAAAAAAGCCTGTTTACTGTCAGCTAGACGTCATTCTGGTTAAAAAAGAGACTTTATTCTAGTTATTCAACAGATGTTCTATCTAGATTACTTTGCTTTAAATGTTTATTTGTTTTACAATTACAACGTACAGCTCATTACAATTTCTTTTCTCTGTCAGGGATTGGATTTGATCTCTGTCAATCTGATTTAAAATAAATCTCTGAAGTCCGCAGTATGTGAATATGAATATTCAGCTCAAAATACCCCGAAGCTTGTGTATTAAAGCTTGTAAAATTTGGGTTTGAACTAAAACACATACTTTTGTTTGCCATTAAGTGAAAGTGAGCTGCCCATACAGAAAATCCAGCAGAAATCCTGTAGGATTTTAGCTGTATGTGAATGGATTCTGCAGGAATCATGTATGACTTAAAAAAATCAGGACGATGTACAAAGTAAAGTAACACTGCAGGAATTTTATGTACTTAATGGACTTAATTGGCTTAAGAGAGCACTCTGATTGGTTATTCAGCAACCAATCAGAGCGCGAGTGTGACCTAGTGAGTAAACAATTCAAGTCAAGAAGGAACACAAAGAGACTGGCTGTAATTTTGGTACAAAATCTCAAATCTCAAATATTTGTAAACGATATAGATTATTAGATTATCAGATATTGCAGGAGTGAATCCCCCCATGATGAGTGACAATTCAGGGTACTAAACGTTGCTTTGTGAACAATTTGCACGCATGCATCAGAAGTTCTGGTCCCTCCATGGGTGCAGAACGCGCTCTCATGTTTCAGTTGGCTTTTGTCCATTTGGTGTGTTCATGTGCAGCTTTTTGGTCCAGACAGAACAAGATGTGAGCTGACATGAAGCGAAAATACAGTTGGGTCTCGTCTGCACTAGTTGTTTGGCGTTGACTTGGTGTGTACCTGTCTTTAAGGATCAGCACAGGCTTGTTTGCAGGGTTTATTTTTAAAGTTGAGCTAACACTTTTTGTGATTACTTATGATGTGATCATTTATGATGTACTGATCATTGTACTGATCATTGTACTGATCATTTATGATGTACTTATGATGTCATCACTTTTTGTGGTTACTTATGACTTAGGCTTTTATTTGTATGTTGCTTTTTTGATAAAAGTCTCTAAATTAATGCTAGTAAATAAATGAATAAATGTAAATGGTTCATATAAACTGTATTTTTCAGCATCCATTTTAAGTCAGACAGAAAATTAGTGTTTGTAAACATAATGTGGTCTGAGAATTCTGAATGTATGAAAGTTTCAATTGAAAGCATGCATGTTAATTTTGCAAACAGTTATTTACTGGTGAGTGTAGTTTGCAGTCTCAGATGAGCAGAAGCAGCTCCTGGTTCAGTTGGCCGTCCCTGTTCTGTCAGTTCAGACAACATCAGACTTGCCTCACAGCACCAATGCTGCCTCATTCCATTATTCATAAAGTGTTACAGCTGTTCAAGGCATGTTGCATCTGAGGACTCTGAGGCCGACAGTGTTCTTGCTGAATGTCTATATACGCTGATGGCTAATGGCACTAATACTATATTTATATATATATATATATATATATATATAAATATTCATCCATTCATTCATTCATTTTCCTTCGGCTTAGTCCCTTTATTCATCAGGGGTCGCCACAGCGGAATGAACCGCCAACTTATCCAGCATATGTTTTACACAGCGGATGCCCTTCCAGCTGCAACCCAGTACTGGGAAACATCCATACACACTCATTCACACACATACACTATACGGACAATTTAGTTTATTTAATTCACTTGTACCACATGTCTTTGGACTGTGGGGGAAACCGGAGCACCCAGAGGAAACTCACGCCAACACGGGAAGAACATGCAAACTCCACACAGAAATTCCAAATGACCCAGCCAGGACCCGATTCAGCGACCTTCTGGCTGTGAGGCGACACGACGGTGCTAACCACTGAGCCACTGTGTTGCTCATATATAAAGATTTTATATATATATACAAGTACAGTATGCATCTGAACATTTTATATTTTATATATTTTACATCTTGTTCTAAACTTCCACAATCTCAAATGGTCTAATTAAATATAATTAAATATAAATAGTCTTTCCATGTAAAAGCAGTCAATGTGAGCAGATGCAACACCTCAGCTTGTTAACTATTCTTATCTGAACGTTTGCAAGCATCTACATTCCATGGAACAGTGACGCCTACATTAAAAATAACATCTTCATTCACTAATACTAAAAGGAGAATATTACAACATTTCACAGGAAGTCTTCATTTGCCATTGCCTATATAATGCCTTACAGAGGTCCAGACAATTATTTATTATTGATGTTCAAGCTGAACCAGGCTTCTCTCTGATCAATTTTAAAGGTAACAAAATTTTCTTATGTATTTAGGACAAAATATTTTTAGGGAATAGAATGCACTTAGGAGCCATTCTTAAATAGTAACCTCACATGACTTTTAAATTCAAAGAATTAAATATTATGACAAAACCAGGGATCTGTATTTTACAGTGCTTTTTGGGGTGTCATGCCATCTGTGAAAAATTTATCCAGGGACATCTAATTTTTGTTATGATTTTCTTTTCTTATATATATATATATATATATATATATATAAATAAACTAGCATCTAATGTAAATTGACACATTTTGACTTTTTGTTGGAATTCTTATTTCAGTTTAATTGAATGCAGGTCTATATTTTAAACTGAAGGAAAGTTATAATACAAATAAATTATGAATTCAGTTAGAATGATTCAACTCAGTTGCTTAAAGGTTATAATTAACAACAAATATTTCTAAATCTGAAAGTAACCAAAAACTGTTTGAATTGTAATAGTGATTTCATTACAAAATAAAAAAAGAAAATCAGCAACTAACTGTATAAGTTCAACCTGAACTTTTCCTGGTCAGACCAACATAATTATATATTCCGTAGAAATTATATTTAAAAGAAATGTATATATATATATAAAAAAAAATTTATTTAAATGAATTATAAGAGTAATATTAATAGTGTTTTTTTTTATTTTATATTTGGACCCTCTGTTTCTTCCAGATGAACAGCTCGAATGTCACCAGTGACTTTTGTCCAATAAAGCCTCAACACATCTACATCCCTGTCCTTTACTGTCTGATCTTCCTGGTGGGATTCCTACTGAATGTCTTCAGTTTATGGGTGTTCACATGCAGGACACTAGTGTGGAAGTCTGGCACTGTTCTTCAGTTTCATCTTGCTGTCAGTGACGTCATCATATGTCCTATGGCACCTTTTATGGCAGTATATTATCATACGTCCAACTGGCTGTTTGGGAAAGCTCTCTGCCGGCTCAAAATAGTTTTAATAATCTCTCACATTAGCAGCAGTATTCTGTTTCTCACTTCCATTAGCATCCAACGCTATGTGGCTGTGGTTCCCTTTAATCGAGACTCTTACATGAATCAAAAAGACTTTGTCCAGAAGCTCTGTGTCGGAATTTGGGTTTTTGCATTGGTTAAAGGAACTGTGTTAGCCGCGATTCTAGACACAAGCACAGTGAACAATCACATTTTATGCCTCAGCGTTCACCAAGGACAGTATATCAACAATTATATAATCGTAAACTTCATCATCTTCATTCCTGCATTACTTCTAGCATTCACTGTTTCTGCGATCTGCTACAGTCTTGTGGGGCGCTCGATGTCCCGTCTCGACACTAGCCATGACAGTGGATGAGCTATTAAGAGCAAATCACGTAAAATGGTTGCCGTTTGTTTGGCAATATTTGTTATTTGTTTCACGCCTATGAATGTGGTGCGCAGTGTGGGTATTGTAGTCAAGAAATTCTTCCCTCATGAATGCAGCCTACTTTCAGGAGTTGAAACAGCATACTATGTGACATGGATTTTGACAGGAGCCAATTGTTGTCTCGATCCAATTATATATTGTTTCAGCTCTAAGAAATTTTCGAAAAATTTTCTTATCTCTCATATCAGCATGAGGCTTGAAACAGCTCGTGATTCTTCATAAGACTTCCTTCATGCTGTTCATGCTCTCGGTTTCTATTACAGTACATATAACATATATTGCATTTTATGTTAACTTTTATCCATTGCAGTGAACTATCATTTTTATGCTTATATGTAATGTAAATTAAATGCTTTTCTTTTTTGCTTTGTGTTTGTGCCTGATAGCTAGCTCACAATTAAGTGTAGTTTAAATGTTAATTACATTTTCCCAATTAACAATTCATATTAAATATTAATCACATATAAGTTTAACTGGCAGCTTAATGTTCTAGTTTTCTCTGAGTTTACAAGATTGTGAGCCTTTCTAAAGTGACCCTCTGACAGCAGGTTGTACAGATGAAGGCTGAAGGGATGAACACTTCAGTCAAGAAAAGTTGGTCATTCCAAATCTGTGATTTCTAGTAACTCAAGTCCCCCAAAAAGGCTAGTCGTCCACAAAAGACAAAAGCCTGAGTCAAAGGTCAGTCGGTTCAACAGTGTAGCTGAAATTGCTTGTAGGTTCAGAACTGAGCAAGGTAAATGTTCTGTCTCAAAATACAGTTTCCTAATGTTTTAGAGAATTCAGAATGAAGATCAATTTATAGGGACCAAATTTATTAAAAACTATCTAGGAGGATGTTGTGTGGACAGCAAGCCTGACTGAAAATATTTTGAAAATGGCAACAAAGTTATAGCTAAGAAACCACTAGTTTGGGAGATGAGCCTTGGTTATTTTGTAAAAACAATATATTCTACTAACATGGTATAGTCACAAAAACATAATGTATATATATTAGACTAAGTAGACTAGAAAATGGCCATAACTTATTTATTGTGTGATATTTAACATAATATGTTAATCGTGCAAATCCTGTGGTTCCGATCAAACTCCACTGCTTGGTTTTCAATTGTGACAAGGGTGGTGTTAATGACAGCTAGGAAATCCTGTCTTGGTTCCTTTTTTGTCACATACAGTCATCCTGAAATGTTTGTGTAAAGTCATTTGCTCTCATCATAGTCACCTCAGAACACATTTCATGTATTACAGAGGAGTTTTGATGGCGTGTTGCATGAACTGGTAAGTGGTCTGTGTAGCTTCTGGTCATTTATTATTATATTCATTTAATATTCTCTATATAGTCTACACTAATATACCTGTATTCCATATGTTATGCATATACAGTATAGTACACTATACTGTAACCTCTTAGATTATTCAAGGAAAAGAAAAACTGTATAATTTCCTTACAGCAGAATAACTGAATAAAATAATAAAATGTTTCTTCTGTGATTTACGGTCAGTTCTCATGTATGTGAAATGTAATGCATATAATTATGTGAATACATTTCTGTGTTCATTCAAGATTACATTATAGCAAAACATAGAACACAACTTAAGTCATTTAAAGCTCAAAAAGCTTTAATTTGAGGGTTTACTCATGATTTACTCACCCTCAAGTTGAACGCAAGTACGTAAGTATGCTTTTCCCTCTTTTTTTTCCAAAATATGTGTTCAACAGAAGAAAAAACTCAAATAGGTTTGGAAATCAGCTAAAGAAATAACAGAATACATTTTTTGGGGCAAACCAATTTGTTTTAACAGAATGATATTTTGACAAGAAAAAATTCTGGTGTTATGTGTTAATTAGCATTCACTAAGGCTATATTTGTTCATAGTAATGAGTTTACTCATTCTCAGTATACTTAATAGAAAACTTAACCAGCATTACTCATTTTGTTCCTGCACAGTGACATTCTTCTACAATGAGCGGTTTAGTGAACATCAGTAACACGAGCCATGGGGACACATGTTCTCCTGAACCTCAGCACATGTCCCTGGCTGTGATCCTCTGTCTGGTTTATTTGCTGGGCCTTCTGCTCAATGGATTCAGCCTTTGGGTCTTCACCTGCCGTATTCACAAGTGGAACTCTGGAGCCGTTCTGCAGTTTAATCTGGCTCTGTCTGATGCCATCATCTGTCCGCTCACCCCATTAATGGCAGCATACTTCGCCATGGACAGCGACTGGATTTTTGGCCCATTCATTTGTCAGCTGAAGATTGTGGTGCTCAGCATCCACTTCAATGGCAGCGTGGTCTTCCTCACGCTTATTAGCATTCATCGATATGTGACTGTGGTTCACTTCAATCGCTCCTCGTTGTTGAAGAGGAAGACTTTTGTGAAGAAGCTGTGTGCTGGGATTTGGTGTGTTCTTATAATAATTGGATCCGTCTATGGATGGGTGCTAACCTCTGGAAAAAACCATGGCCAGTGTTTCAGTATTCATCAGGAAACGCTAACGAATGCTTACTTTATTATAAATTTTGTTATTGTCTTCTTTTGGTGTATTTTACCCTTAATAGTATCAGTGTTTTGCTACAGTCGCCTGGTGAGTTCAGTATCGCGCATTAACATCAATTCTGTTCATGGTCAATCAGCCAAGAATAAATCTTTGAGGATGATAGGGATATGCCTGGTCATATTTGGCATTTGCTTTCTTCCACTCAACGTTATTCGGACCATCGCTGTAATCGTGAAAAAGTATCACCCTAAGAAATGCTTGCTTCTGTTGCAATTGGAAACAGCATATTATGCATGCTATGTATTGGCAGGAGTCAACTGCTGCTTGGACCCTCTGATCTACTTTTTTGGCTCACGTAACTTTATGAAAGCATTCAAGGGATCTCTTAGGGTAATACGGGTCAGACGCAATGTTGAAAACAAAGTGGAATCAGAAACATTAAGTCAGAGTGCAAATAAAAATGCAGTATTTACTGTCTCTTAACGCAATGGGATTCATTATAAGTGTTAAGGTTTTCAAAGAAAGAAGGAGACTCAAAAAAGAGACTTAATTCACATTAGTATTAGTTATCTGCCTATGTGTGTATGTGTGTGTGCTAATGTTGTGTACAGGTAAATCAGTAAAAAAATTGCATAAACAAAAAGAATTGTGCATTTCATTTCATGGTGCTTTAACGGTGTGTTAATATTATATTATTATTGAAAGATTGCTTGTACAATGCATTTGTTAGTGTTGTCAGTATTGTTATTTAGGTAAATAGATTAAATAGATTAGGTATATATACATATATATTCTGAATGTGTTGTAGCCTACTATAATTTAGAAACAAAAAGCAACTACATGGTATCAAATGTCTAAATAAAAACTTATTTGTTGTAGCATACATTTATAATGACATATGAACAAAATACAATTTATGTGGTAATATTTGGAAATGTTGATACATGGCCATTTTAAAAAAAGTCACAAGAGTGTTAACGTGTTAATGTATTATTATTATTTATTAAAGTAGTAGTAGTAGGCCTAGTAGTAATAGTAATATGAATATTATTATTAAAGTGAATGTAAAAGCATTTTAAAAGACAACAACGAGCATTATTTTTGTCTCTCAAAGTGATACGTTTATTGTTTGACTTGAAATAAAGAAATTGTTAAAACTGAGTCAGTTTAATGTGTTTTTTGAGAACTGCAGTGTGACGTCACGATATCAGCTGCGTGACGTCGGCACAGGACAGGTAGAGCATTTCCTTTATGCCTTGTGGGATCAGTTTCGCTTAACCACCTGTTCGTGGTGGGAAACAACAGAATGGGAAAGCTTCAGGAATTCGAAATAACTTTTGATAACAACAAAACGGTTTATAGTCGTGGTGAATCTCTCACGGGAACTCTGAAAATCTCAATCTCGCAGTCCATACAATGTAAAGGTAAGACAAACAGATCCTAATCAACGCACACCGCTGACATCCATGTTGCTTTTGTTGAGGTTTTTTAGTGATTGATTATACGTTTCCAAGCAAGTTAGAAGTTTTACTCTATTTTGTTTGAGATGTAAATATTAGCAGTGTTGCCCTAGAAGCGTGCACGTTAATAGTTGGTTTTATCTTTGGTCGAGGGCTGACTGAAACTGGTCGAGCGAAACTGGTGCATGTTTGATTGACATGCCAACGAGGAATATGGCATAAACCTCACAGACAAACTTTAGTTTCTGTTTGAGTACTCCTCTTAAATGTTCCACCCAAAACAGAAGCTGAGTGTCACGCTTTTACGTTTACGTTTACGTTTATAAACACGATTATATGTAACGTTAAACTAATTTGTTTGATACCGTGCCAGGTGAACGAACGAATTGTTTAGGGTCCGGTTCTGTGGTTTAAAACAGTAACTGAGAAAATAAAACAAGCAAGTAACTAAGACATAAAACAGTGTGGGAAACATACAAGTAACGCATGGTCAGTTTTGGTGTTTATTGTTTTTCCGTGCGCCTCATTTGCATATTTATTCTTTAAACCTCATTTGCATATTTATTATTTAAACCTTCGGCAGACCTTTACACGTCATTTAAATTGTCCAACAAAACTGTTTTTCATGTTTTCTCGTATACTAAACATAAACGATGGAATACTGGTCAGGCTGTTTGGTACAAAAATATAGGTAGTAGGCCCATATTAGTCTTCTCTCAACCTGTTCATACTTGCGCCTTTTACTAATAGCCTACTTTCAATGCTTTTCAGTACGTAACATCTAAACCTAACATAAAAAATCCTAGACATTATTTTGGTTGGACAATATTAGTCTGGCCCATGTAAAGAGTTTATTAGGCAAAATTGAATATTGAGCTTTTAAAACACCAACAAGTCCGTAAATGTTTAAATAGGCCTAAATTATGCTCGAAATTTATACAAGTACATTTAAGATGTGAAAAGTTTAATATTTTTTTTCAAGTGTTATGCTACTGTGAACTTTATAATGTCTTTACTCTCTATTGTACTTTGTTCTGTAATCAGATGTATAAAAATGAGCAGTGAGGGGGTTTTAAAGGACCATCAGCTTGCAATTAATGCATTTAGTTAAAAAACACAATTAAAGTAATTTGTGTATGTTTAAGTTCTATCTATAAGTAGCGATCTATAAGTAAATTGTGCCTATGAACTTACTTGTGAATACACCCATTAAACTAATATGGAAGTATCCAGAACTGCAATGACAATGCAACTCCTGTACTGTTTGAATTGTGCTTTAGGTCACCTTTCCTTGGCCATGGGAACAAGGTGTTATTTCTTCTAAATATATGCTTTTTGGGCATAGAACAACAATCATTGCAAAAAATGTTTAAAATGAATTAAAATGACATGTTTTTCACACATGCTGTGGGTTGGGCAAATATGATAAGACTCAAAATGAGTCAGAGTGCAGTCAGAATAAAAAAAAAAAATCAATGAAAAGTCTCAGCAGAAGTACTGATCAGTGTAAGTCATGTGGTTTGGGGCTGGTCTGTTGTTTGAGCTGAGATGTAGCTGAAGGAAATACTCACCCGACTGGTTTGCTGACATTTTGTAGAATAACAATTGCACACAGCCGACAGCGTTTACAACAATAACAATTCTCTTTAAGTCTTGATTAAAAAAAAATGCATTTATTATATAACTCGTTTTTTGAACTGAGTATATTTTTGCTCTCTTTTCAGGCGCATTAATCAACAGCTTACTCTTTTTAATGGTTGGGGAACAAAATCAAGTCGCATCATTTCTTTTAT
Source organism: Danio jaintianensis (assembly GCA_903798115.1). NCBI lineage: Eukaryota > Metazoa > Chordata > Actinopteri > Cypriniformes > Danionidae > Danio > Danio jaintianensis. The sequence goes on from CAIGQV010016645.1 coordinate 9,433,082, forward strand.
ATTAGTTTAGTTTAGCACCACTCATATTTTGTTCAATAAGTCCAAGATAAGTTACTGATCATGAGATGTTGTTGTTGTTCACTGGTTTCTTGCTAGGGTCTCTTCTGACATATTTCCCATGGTTGCTTATGTATCTGTGGTAACTGTGGTAACACTGCAAGTGTGTCTGAGAGAGAGAGAGAGAGAGACAGAGACAGAAAGAAGTGAAAAATTGAGGAAATTGGGCCGAAAAGATCATGTGTATATATATCACACATATACCTAAACTCTCTAATGTGCATATACAGTGTGTGTTATACATGTCCTTTTCCAAAGTAATTTCTGTCACAGGTTGGGGATGAGCAATTTCAAACAAATTCAAATTAATGTATTGGGAACACAATACAGGACACATAGTTAATGTATTTTATAACCATGAACAAACAATGAACAATGCGTGTACAGCATTTTTTAATCATAGTTCAAAATTTACTAATGAGTTATTAAAAACCAATGCTACGCTTGTTAACATTAGTTAATACATGTGAGGTAACATTAACTAACAATGAACAACTGTGTTTTCATTAACTGACGTTAACAAACATAAATAAATTATTTAATAAATGTATTGTTCATTGTTTGTTCATGTTAGTAAATACATTAACTAACATTACATATCCCATATTTTAAAACGTTACCAAATATTCCATTCTTTAAATTGAACACTGTCAACAATTGAACACAAGGCAACTGAATCCATTTAAGGACGATTGTCTTTTCTTTTCTTTATTTCTTCATTTTTTTAATTAACAGCACATGCACTTCTTTAATGTATTCTTAATAGTCTTTTTAAATTTCAGCACAGAACATTAAAGTAACATCAGAGCAGATCTGTCAGTGTTTAGAGCAAAAACCCAGAAATAACGCTTAACTCTCAAGTAACAGTCTGAAACAAAGCATCCTGAGAACTAGAAATCCATTAGTCATTCTGTTTGCTTAATCTAATCAGTTATTGAGATCACATCACATTTTTCTTTTAAAAGGATAGTTCACCTAAAAATGAAAATTTACTCACCATCATTTGGTTATAAACTGAGTTTTTTTTCTTCTGATATTTTGAAGAAAGATTTTCGAAAAAACTGTACTGACATCCATAGTATAGAAAAAAACTAATAATTTGGAAGCCAATGGTTACAGGTTTCCAGCTTTCTTCAAAATATCTTTTGTGTTCAACAGAAGAAAGAAAGTCTAACAGATTTAGAACAAGTGAAGAGTGAGTAAATGATTTTTTTTATTTTTGGGTGAACTATCCCTTTAAATACAATGAACCTCTTAAGCAATATTTGAGTGAAATATGCTTGTTTCATTTAGTACATATGACTTTGACTGAAGTAATCTAGTCTAAATGCTCTGGCTGATGTTTCAATAATGTCTAACATGGAGGCAGTTAAAGCTTGTAGTGTTAAAAAAAGATAAACGGCAACAGAACAGCTTTTACAAACAAAGCATCAAAATGCTTATAATGTGTAACTAAATACTCAACCTAATGCATGCTAGAAGTCACCCAGGAGGCATTTTTTTTTGTCTTGGGTGGATGGTCATTACCATTCAAAAGTTTAATGTTTGTATTACAGTAATACTGAGTTTTAATGACTTAAAAGAATAATTTAACATTTTGTGCTGCAGCCTTTACTCCAGTTTTAAAAATACAATTCTAAAATAATTAATAAATAAAATTCTAAAACCTATTTCTTAATATTAGCAATTGTGAACAACATCTGATGCTAAATGTCATTAGAATTTAATCGTTCAGCAATCTAGTTTAAATGTTTTTCAGATCAAATTTTTGTTTTTTAATCTAACATGTAAACAATGAAAAGCTTGTGGTAAATTCATACAAACCTTTATAAGGCCAGTGTTTGCGCTTAAGGACAGTTATATTGCAACATTTCTTCTGTGCCCTGATGCAAATTTTGTTCTGCAGTATGTATTTTCATCTTGTTGCAATGACTTAAAGATTGCAGAACATTTCTTAAGAAACAAAAAGTTTATAAAATCACTGACCCCAGTGCTATGAACATTTGAGGCATTTCCTGCAGACTGCAGATATGTCTACTGTTTTTTTTGTTACTGTGACAATCTGAATGTCTTAACATGCAACATCCTGTCGGTATAGACAGGGTGATGACAAATTAAGTTTTTAATGAGAAACAAGCCTGTCATCTTGCTGCCTCGCAAATCCAGTCATCATTTAGCTTTCTTGGCTTAGCTTTTACCAGGAATATAATATAATTTAAAATATGGGGCTGCACAATATATAATGTCAGCATCGATACCGCAATGTGCGAATCTGCAATAGTCACATCACAGGACCCGCAATGTCAAATTGAGATTATAATTACCCAGGAGCCACAGTTCAGTACACATGAATTGTAAATTTTAACCATAATCTAATAGTGTGAAAGATTTTTACTTAGATGTGGTTTATTTAAGTCCTGCAATTGTATGATATAAAGAAAATGTAAACCCTTCGGTCACAAGAAATTATAAGGTGTGCTGCTTTAACAAAGATTAATTATGTTCAATTATTTATAAAATGAATACTATACAGTGTTATTTTAGATTTGATAACTGATTTTTTTTTTTTGTACCTCAATATTAATAGATTCCACAGAAAACCATAAAACACTTTATTTCGTTTTTGTTTATGTTAATATTTCATGTTTTTGCATATTTTATGCAGATGCCCTCCTCTACAAAATCATCCCAGTCAATGTAAAATTATGATTTTTTCCCAAACAGTTACTTAAGTCATATTGTGAAGTTATTTTCATGTCACAATATACAGTTGAAGTCAAAATTATTAGGCCTCCTGTGAAATATATATTTTTTTCTTTTTCAAATATTTCCCAAATGATGTTTAACAGAGCAGGAAATTTTCACAGTATTTCCTATAATTTTTTTTCTTCTGGAGAAAGTCTTATTAGTTTTATTTCGGCTATAATAAAAGTAGTTTAAGGTCAATATTTTTAGCCCCCTTACGCACCTTATATATATTTTTTCAGTTGTCTACAGAACAATTTGTTATACAATGACTTGCCTAATTGCCCTAACTTGCCTAATTAACCTAGTTAAGCCTTTAAATTGCACTTTAAGCTGAATACTAGTATATTGAAAAATATCTAGTAAAATATTCTTTACTGCCATCATGGCAAAGACAAAAAGAAATCCGTTATTAGAAATTAGTTATTAAAACTATTATATTTAGAAATGTGTTAAAAAATATCTTCTTTTCATCAGAAATTGGGGGGAAAAAAATATACAAAGGGGCTAATAATTCTGACTTCAACTGTATATTGCAGAAATACAAAATATTGCAATGTCAGTTCTTTCCAATATCGTGCAGCCATAACTTAATATAACATATGCAATGATTGTAAATTGAAGTTTTTAGTTGCAGCATACTGATTCTGTGCAGACACTTTTTGTTTATGTTTGACGTTTTGAGTCTTTATGTCACAATCAGCCATCAAAGTGAGCTGCCAGGGCTTCTGTGGCGTGACCAGCAAATCAAATGACACCGACTGGACAGACGAGGAGCAGTACTTCAGCAGCTCCGTCTCAATAGCTGATAAAGGTACACGGGTGTCAATAGTCTCGCTCGCACTATAAATGGTAGGATGCTTGATCACATCTCTTACAGTGTCTCAACATCTGTTTCCCAGGCACTCTCAAAGAGGGCGAGCACAGTTTTCCCTTCAAGTTTCTCTTGCCAGGTGAGTTTCATGTAATCAAAGTAACCTGTCGCTCTGCATTCCTTCGAGATGTGTCAGAAATTAAATACTGTTTACGTTTATACACAGCAACAGAAAAAAGTCTTGTAAAACTAAATGCTCATAAAAATTAATAAATGCAAATCACCCAGTTTGCTTTAGGTGGTTGAGCATGCTTTTTTTTTGAAGAAGAAGAAATACAGTAATATAAAAAAAATAATAATATATTTTGAAACTAGATTTTAGATTTAACATGTTGCTAATATGTTTTTTACACTTTAGCATGCATTAGCTTGCTGCTTTTGAGTTTTATTATGGTATTAATATGTTTCTGCCATGTTTTAACATGAATGGACATGTTGGTAATATTCAAAGCATAAATTAACATGTTTCTACATGTATCTGGCAATCATTTGCATGGTGTTAACATGTTGCTAGCATAAATTAGGATATTGCTAACACGTTTTGAGCGAAATTAGCATCTTCTTAATACATATTGATAACATGGTTTAAGCATTAATTAGCACATTGCTATATCATGCATTAGCATGTTGCTAACATGTTTGTAACATTCAATTCAAGCTTATTTGTATAGACCTTTTCACAATAATTATTGTTTCAAAGGTGCACGTTATTGCATTACAATCAAATTCAGAAAAGTTCATGTTAATAGTTACCACAACTTTATTAGTTACTAATAACTTTAACTAATAACTTTTAACAGTTAAAGCTATTATGTATTAACATGGTTAACCTGCAGTTATATAGTATATAGGTAATGTCTTGTGTACATGGTCAATGAAGTGTATTTGTGCATTAACTGTATATGTTGTCCTTGAAGTCTTTGAAGGTTGGTAACATGCTGTTAACATTTCTTATATGAATCAGCATGTTTGCTAGCATGTTTCTAATGTTAACTATCATGTTTCAAGAATTGTTTTTATATTTAAATATCGCAAAATCTGAATTTTTAGCCATTACTGCAGCCATTACTTTATTTGTGTCATACTATACGAAATCAAATTCGTATTACCACCCATTATGAAAAGGCTGTACTTTGATAGAAATTTGATAAGAGCAGAAATTATTTTAAGTAGAAAGCATTTGTAACATTTATAAATTGCTTTAGTAAATGAAGTATTCATTTCAAAAGGAAGTAAAACTGTAAATGAAACAAAGCAAGCTGACCTTAGTTTGTGATCCAAAAAAAAACTGTTGAGCAGACTTTTTACCCCTGATAAAAACAGGATTTTATTCCAAAAGTTTCCAGTGTAGTCCCACCCCTTTCAGTTAAAAGCAGATACTACATTATTCACAGAGTACTGCCACTTACTGTGAATTGAGAGTTCTGATAAAGTCAGTGAGAGTATAAATTGTATTTCTTAACTTCCTTCATTTTATTCACTCATCTCACAATGTAAAGCTAAGACACACAAACGTATAGGCTACTGCTGCTCATATTGTCTGGAGCTGCTCAGCTGCTATTTGAAACCTCCATCTGCTGTTCCTCTTTTGTCTGAGACGTTTCAGCGTTTCCTAACAGAACAATAAGAGAAATGTGCCTTCTCATGCTGCAGCATTTGCTTTTGTGGTTTTTAGCCTTTTGCTAAAAATATTTGATTATAATGGATAATGCATCTTTTTAAACCATTTACTTGAAAAGAATATGGAAAAAGGCTGTTGTTTGTAAGAAGTTTTTAAATTAAAAACCTTTCTCTGTTCAACGAGTCATTTATTATTTATCTGAACCATCACAGAAGATATTCAAACCTTTATAATTCTCTCTTTTGTAGCTGCTGCACCGACTTCATTTGTAGGACCTTATGGACAGATTATGTATCGAGTCCGAGCTTTCATCGACACACCTCGATTTGCCAAAGACTACAAGATTGAGAAGCCATTCTCTATGACCAACACATTAAACCTGAATGAAGTTCCTGGAATACGGGTATTTGTGCTACACATAATAAACTGGCAGAAAGAAAACAACCACACATTTGAATATAATGCACGATTAATACTAACTGGTTAATTGATTTACTGGCAGTTATTTAAATTGTTTTTTTTTTTTTTTTTTTTTTTATATATATTTTGCTTTTGCACAGGAACCTAGCTCATCTTCCATAACCAAGAATTTCTCATACATGCTTGTGAAAAATGGGACAGTGGTGCTGAATGCAAAGACTGACATGCGAGGGTATATCACAGGACAGATCATTAAAGTTTCTGCTGGGATTGAAAACAAATCTGACAAGACGACAGGTCATGTGGTTGCCAGTCTAATGCAGGTAAGATGACACTGACAACTTGCTGAGTGTGTTGGCTGTTTCTGCGGCTGATATCATATTCGGAAGCACTTTAATTGCCATGTACTGTGGGTTTATGTGTTCAAGGAATTTGTTTTGGTATCTTTGGTAAGATAAAACATGTTTTAATAGAATGTTTATTTTTAAATGATATTAGGGAATGTTTTTATTCAGATAATATTTTAAGGGAAATTTAAAAAGGTGTCTCCTTGACGAATTTTAGAATACTTATCACTGACTAAATTGAAAGATCTTATTTGATCTTTTATCAGTAATTTTGTTATTTGTATTTTTTTTACATGATGCTTATTTATTAAGAAACTGTTATGTATTGAATATGTATTACTAATGTTTCCATGAATACAGCCAATGCTGCTGATATTGAATTACAACAAATAAATAAATATGTACATACAAAATTTGGCAAGGTATAAGTAATGGACATAGCAAAAATAACTATATATTACATTATAGCTTATGTTACTAACATCAGTTAAAATAGTCTGCCTAATTAATTGAAATCATGACTTAGACTTTATTTAACAACAATTTATTAAGAGAACCCTATGAAATTGTTTTATAGTGCCTAAATTATGGAATTCATTACTCGCCATTATTAGGAATGCCATTTCTTTAAATTGTTTTAAAAAACGTCTTAAGACATCTTTTTATTAAAGCATTTAATTTGTGATTACCACTGTCATTTTTATGCAGTTTGTAACTCCATTTTTATGTATTTTTGCTTATTTATTGATTATTGGGGTGTGACTTTTGGCTTGTTACTGCGGTTTAATGTGAGCTTGTAGTTCTGGCTTGAGTTTTATTTTTATTTGTTGTATATCTTGTAGCCATTTGAGTTTACGTGCATCATAAATAAAATGTATTTTTTATTATTATTGCATTTAGTCCTGTTAAAGTTAAAACATCAACATTTAAAATAAGTAATATAGTATTTTGTGTGTTATTAGGTTTTAATTTATTATTATTACTTTGAGAAATACATTGTTCAAGTAATAATTATAGTTTTTGTTACAGTTTCTTTAGGTTACATATATATATATATATATAGGTTTTTGATTGGATTCTGCAATTTCTGTTGTTTTCCACATTGTGAAAGGGGCCATAAAAATTGTTGTTCTGAACTGTACATTCATCAAAACAGTCCTGAAGAAATTAGAATCGGCTCATTAGCATAAAGATTTAATATATTTAAAGAGATTTTTATGTTTCAATCCTATTTCACAATATTACTGATTTTACTGCATTTGTAATCATTTAATTGCAGCCTTGGTGAGCACCTACTGTATTGTTATCTTTCCTTCTAATACTCTGGTTAGTTGTTAGTTGTTAGTTGCGATTTGCACACAGAGTTAAATCATTGGTCAGTATCATAATATAATCCTCACAGTTGCTCTCAATTTCAGAAAGTCACCTACAATACCAAGAAGCCGACATATGATATGCGGTCCGTAGCGGAGGTGGAAGGACCTGGAGTCAAGGGAGGAAATAAATCTGAATGGAATGAGCAGATCATTGTACCTGCTCTTCCTCACTCCTCCCTGACCGATGGTAACCTCATCCAAGTCTGCTACTACATTCAGGTCAGCTCTTTAAATTGCGTGTTTGCTACACAAATGTATTACATTGCCAAATCGTATTGTGTGACAGACTCTTTCTTTCCCGTAAGTGTTTTTCCTCCATTGTAGAGCATTTAATAACTGCTATTCCCTAATCCATAATCACTGGGAACATGCATATGAGGGACATGCGCTTTATCAAAAGTTCATGCAAATTGCAGTTAGTATTTCCTGCTTCCTTCCTCTTACTGAATCCCATCTGCATGTTCGTTTTCTGCTTTTCCAGGTCTATCTGAAATACCCCGAGGTGGCATTAACTCTGCCCATTTGCATTGGAAGCGTGGCGTTGGATCCCACTCAGCCTTCTCTCTCCCGGACAGTTGCCCCTATGCCAGCCCCACGTATCACCCCTGCCCCATCTCCATCTGTTCCTGAATCTGAAACACCCAATCTGCCACCTCGGCTAGCCCCAAAACCTGCCCCCAAACCCAGGCCTCGCAGCACCCACGCTTCCCCCAGTGCGCCTCCAGCCGATCTGTACCCACAGCTCCCAAGTGTGAGTAACTACAATGGAGAAATGCTGAAGAGTACGCAGCAAGAGCCTGGCTCTCAGGGCCCAGTGTCCCCCAATGCCTTCAGCTACGCTCCTGGACTGAGCTTCAGACAGAGACGGGGCTCCGGTGGCCAGTCAGCACCTCCTCCATGCACACCCAGCAGCTCTCAGGACAGGAATCAGACACCCTCTTCTGCGAGCGTGCCTCACAGCTATAGGAATTCAGCATATCCACAAGGTGTGATACAGTCATTGCATTTGAATAGTTATGGTTATTACTAGTTATATAGAGGGATTCAGGTTGACCTCTTTGGTGATGGATGGATCACATTGTTGACTACGTTTACATTGACATAAGTAATCTAATTCTTTGCCTTAATCTGAATAACACAATAATATGATTAAGGTGTTTACATGAAATGCTTTTTGAATGTTCCTTTCATGATCCTGTTTTACATGTTATAGTGCATAGTTAGATTAACGTTATTACGTCACCATTCGATGCTAGTTTCCTCCGGCATTTCATGCAACAACAGTTTGTGTTCGTCAGCACCATATTGTGATTTTGGGAGTTTCGTTTTTAATTTTGTGACAAGTTCAACAGCAGTTAATTTCTCACACTATGCGTGCAAATAGATGACGGCGGATACAAATTCTCAAGCAACAGCCCACCCTTGCCATTTCATTTACTAACTTTTCATTCGTGACCCGGCAACAAACTAGGAGGTACTGGATGAGAGTACGCAGTAATGACTGGTGGGAGAATTCTCAGCATAGTCATCGTTTCCCACTCGCACCAAAAATGTGCTCTCTTGCTCGAAGCCATTCTCTGTTGTTTGTGATCACATGCCTGACAACTGCTCTGTCTGCATCTTGTCGCAAAATGAAGCGAAAAGTACTACAAAACAGTAATAATTTGATTAAGGTGTTTACATGCTTGTACTCCAATATAGCGACTAAAATAGGAATGCTCCACATAATTCGATTTCTGCTTAGTTTGATTATGACTTTAGTCGGATTAAGGTAATCAAAAATCGCTGTTTACATTGTGGACTCTTAATTAGAGTATTGTCTTAATCATATTAAAATCAGAGTATTGGTGTCCATGTAAACGTACTTATTGAAAGTATCTGAATTTACTTGTAATTACATTTGACTTTCATGCTCAGTCCATCCAGGATTTTGAATTTCTGCAAATCGCATAATTTAAAAGGACAGTTCACCCAAAAAAGGAAAAGTCTGTCATCGTTTACTCACCCTTTATTTGTTCAAAACCAGTTTAAGTTTATTTTGTTTTGTTTAGCACAAAAGAGGAATGTTGTGTAACCATTGTAACTAAACCTGTAACCATTGACATCCATATTGTTTGTTTGTCCTATATTCTTACATAACAAAACATAACAAAAAACTCAAACAGGTTTGGAACAAGTGAAGGGTGAGTAAATGATGACAGAATTGTCATTTTTGGATGAACTATCCCTTTAATACAAAATCAAGCAAGTGCCACTGAATTCAGAGGAGCTGGCTTTTTACATTTCTATTGTATTTTACACAGTTTCTCTCAGATTTTACTCAGCCAAGCATTGAAACTCCTATTCAGTCAAAGGCCGCTTCAAGTAGACTTTGGCTGAATGTGAATTTTTATTGAAAATAAAAAAATTCTTTATATTCTCACAGCAGAAAAGCACAATAAAAGCTGCCACTCAATCAGTCATTTTAGGTCGCAAAAATCCGAAAATGTTCTCTCAAAATCCTGGAGGACTGCCCAACACCAGCTTTTATTATTATTGATTAACATTACAAATGTTGTAAAGAATAATTAACTTTTATTTTTAAATTCAATTTTTTTTACTATTAAGTTGCAAATATTTATTAATGTTATTATTAATAGTTTTCAATGGTTGTTCATTTGGTAAGTACAGTGTTACCTGATGATTCATTTTGATTTTGTTTCTTTTAACAGAGGCTCCACCTTCTTATGAAGATAGCTTCAATACATAGGATGTTACCCAGCTAATGGATGGCGGAGGAAAAGCCAAGGAAATATTCATAACACTACTGTGACTTTTTAATAAATATGAACATCAAGCACTTTTGGACCAAATGTGTGAATAAACAAATTCAGTGATCTACAGTCTTTTCAGACACGATACTTCAGATGTGCCTTCAGCTTTGGAATTGAGTTATTTTGCTTTTAGTGTTTGTTATTGTTTTACCACTTGCTTTTAAAAGTATTAAATACTCAAAGATTTGACTATTAGACTAATCACACAAGGTAAATTTGTTTTTATTAGCACATGTTGGCTTTGTTTTCTTGATTGAAGTTTCTTTGTTTAATATATGCCTAGTTGGCTTTGTTTGGATACACTGTATATCTGTCACCCTCGAGTCATTATACGAGACTACTGAATATATATTTCAATATCTGTGGTAAATAATGGTTCTTTTCTGACTTTGTTAATATTGTTTATTTTTATCAAGAAAAAAAATGTTTGTTTTTTGCACACTTCTTCGCTTACTAAAAACCTTTTGTATTTGAACAGTTATTTACATTTATGTAGTGTACAGATTAATAAAACTATCTTGAAACTCATTGCTAGGTGTTTTAAGACAAATTGATTTTGAAGATTAAATGGCACAGAAAACTAATCAGAGACGAGACACATTAGAGATGTACATGTGAGGTTACTGTAAGATTTATTTATGCAACAACTTGCAGGATGTTCCGCTTTTCCAGAGAAATTTCTACATGCAGAAAGTTCAATTTGGGGTCGATTCTAAAAGTTATTATATCTTTGCATTTTTTTTTTTTTGTTAATTTTGTACAATTTTGATACCATTTCAAAATTTGCTGTAAATTTAAGTTTAGTTTTAGTTTGTTTCATTTAAAATGTTATTAGTTTTAGTTGTTTTTTATTTTGTGGACACATTTATTTTTAGTTTTCAGTTTTAGTAATTCTAGTTTAACAGAGTTAACAGAACATGTGCAGCATACATAAACTCTTGCGCAAACCTCTTAGTTATATAAAAATAACTGTTAGATCCGACACTAAGCACAAAACCACACAAATGCACTGTAAACTAATAATAGTAAGAATTATGAAACCTCTTCATATTAAAGGTCATGCATGTAGCTAAACATACCTAGTTTACAATTCTGGGAAAATGAAGAAAAGTTAGAACATGTTTTATGCTTCTGTAAAAGATATAGATGTTTCTTATAGATGTATTATTTAATTTCACTTAGTTTTTCGTCGACTGTTGTTAAGTTCCAGTTAGTTTTAGGTCTTCATTTGTTGTGATTTTTATATTATTTTATTTCATTTACATCTTCACAGTTTACCTTATTATGCAGTTATTTGAAAATGTAAGATTCTGAGTATTTCCTATTATGTTTCTCTTATGGACAAAGTATTATTTCGTTTAGTTATAATATTAAAACATATTTTATTTAAAGACTTTAAGGTCAATATTTACAGCCCCTTAAGAAATTATTTTCTATTGATTACAGAACAAACCACTGTTGTCGAATGACTAGCCCAATTAACTGTACTTGCTTAGTTAACCTAAATAACCTAGTTGAGCCTTTGAACTGTACTTTAAGCAGAATAGAAGTATCTTGCAAAATGACTATTAAAATATGATGTACTGTCATAATGGCAGAGGCAAAAGAAATGTGTAATTAGACGCTAGATATTAAAACTATTGTGCTTAAATGTGTTGAAAATGAATCTCTCCCTTCAACAGTACTTCGCAAACCTTTAAAAAAAAGTTCACAGGAGAGCCAATAATTTTGACTTTAACTGTACACGTTTTACAACTTCTCGCCTTACCAACAGAGGGCGCGGTGTGGTCACATGACAGACGCAGGGCGCATGTAACAGGGAAGTGAGGAGAGGAAGAAAAGCCTCTAAACTTTCGAGATATTTTACAAAAATGCAAGCCATCATAAGTTAGCCGGTAAGTATGCGCAAAGCCGCTGTAATTGGGATATGTAAGATATCTCAAGCCCGATGTTGTTGTTTTTATAACTGCACGCACTCGTCTGTTGTCATGCGCGTCTGTCTGTTTGCTACATTGTTTCATGTCGTTTCATTGTGTTTCCGCCCACAGCGAGTGCGCTACATCTGTCATAAACACGAGTAAATGTTTTGTTTCTCAGTTATTAAGACCCAAGAAACCACGAGCCTGATATAGAGTTGTCAGGCCTCTTCTGTATTGCACAGAAAGTAAGATTTAGCGTTCTGGAGGGCAAGATAAGAACGAGACAGATTTTTTTGGCTCAAAATCCTAGTCAGGAAAGCAGCCCTTACAGTCGTTGTAATTGTTTTATATTGCCTTTTTACGTGATAAATGACTATTCTTATTCATCATACAGTATAATTTGCTTCATGTTAAATAATAAATAATAATAATAAAAAACGATCTGACGTCAAAATAAAATGTAAACACATGGGCGAAATATTCATTGAACCATCATTATGCGAAACAGATATTGTTTGTAAAATGACAATCTTTTTCTGATTTATACTTATTACTTGTTTGAAACAATGATAGTCCTATCTAATTTTGTTACATCTGAATTGATAAAAGAATGGTTAAAACAGGGTTTTGAAGTAAAGTGGCAAAGTGTAAATAGTCAAAATGACAATCAAGTAGTATTTTACACTGTGTAAAAATAATCTTTTAATATGTCATCAAATGATTCTTAGAATAAATATGCATGGCCAGATTTTTTGCTGAATAACCTTGTTACACTGAATGGCATTTTAATGTGTATCTTCAGTAAATGTTAGTAAACATGTATGACACAAAATAAAAACGACATTTTTAAAATTAAAACAAAATTCAATTTACACAGGACACTTTCAGTATATGGGGGAACATTATAGATTTAATTGTTTTGCAATTGTATCAGCTTTTTGCATGCAGGCAGCATGGCAATCAATCAGGATAATTAGTTTTTTGTATACTATTTTGTCATTATTTTTTATATTTAATTACGAAAATATATAAATGCATATAATAGACAAGTATATGTATATTAGACCAAATATTGTCTAGACCAATTATTGTTTTTTCCAGTTTTTAACACTGTTCATTTTTATAGAGAAAGGAACTTGGAGATCTTGGGTTGCTCCAGGTTCCCTCTGCCATGGCCAAGACTAAGAAAGGCGAGTTTACTGAATGCTTATAAATAATACATATATAAATATTCTGGGCAAAATTTGTGTAATGTATTCTGGTCTTAAATGCAAGAGTATTTTAATGTTTCACAGTATTCTTCAAGGTGTGAAATGCTCTTTGTTTGTACACTGTTTTTTCATATTTCATCATGCTTGTAGGTATGGACAGCCCTGCAGATCCTCAGAGAAAAGGCAAAAGGCCCAAATCTCTTGCTGCTTCTCCAAAAACCAGTAAACAACTGAGTGCTCCAGGCAGCAGGAAGAGCAAAGAGGTCTTTCAGCTTCTCTCTTGGCGAACGTCTCTCAAACCACCAGCCGAAAACATCATCTCAGGAAACCACAGCTCTGTCCAACAAGATAAACCAGAAACTTCAGAACCACAGAGTTCTGGGTCTGATAATGTTGACAAGAGCATGCCCACTGTGTCCTTACCTGCAGCCACACATGAAGAGGATGAGCAGAGAGAACCCGAGGAGGTTAAAGTGGTGAAGCCTGCTCCACCACGTTTGGCTTGGAAAACTATGGTCAGATCAGCACCAGCTCCACCTGCTCTGAAGGTAAAACGCTGTCTGCTTGTGTTCTTGACTTTCTCAGTTGGTTACAGTTGCTTGTGTACTCAATCAGACCAGTGTGAAAGTTATGGCATTGCTTGATTGTCACTAAAAATGTGGGGGAGAGCACTGCAGATGTATATTAAATGAACAAACATTATATGTGGATGAAGATTTCTTTTGGTTTGTAGTAAAATTCAGAACATTGATCCTTCAGAAATGTGGTGCCCAAAAAGATTTTTTATCATCTTCAATATTGAAAACAATAAGTTAAGTATTTATTAGTGCTGAGCAAAAGTTATTCGCAATAAATCGCATCCAAAATAAAAATTTGTTTTGACATGATTTAAGTTTGTGTACTATATTTGTTTTGTATATATAAATACACACATGTATGCATGCATTTAAGAAAATGTTTATTTATATTTGGATATATATATATGTATATATGTATATATGTATATGTATATATGTATATGTATATATGTATATATGTATATGTATATATGTATGTATGTATATATATAT
>CAIGQV010016645.1:9447934-9478127 GCA_903798115.1 Danio jaintianensis
ATATATGTGTATATGTGTGTGTGTATATATATGTAGCAAAATTGTTTTGTAAAGTTTTTATATATGCATCTGTGTATCACATAGACATAATAAATATAAATAATGCACACACATTATGTCAAAACAAACGTTTATTTTGGATGAGATTGATTGTAAATAATCTTTGCCCAGCACTAGTATTTATACATTATGCACTTATTATAAAATATTTTAGTCATGCTGCTTAAATATTTCTGTGAAAACCATGATGCGTTATTTAAGAATTTTTTGATGAATAGAAATAGATTACTAAAAATCTTTACAGTCATGTTGTATGAATTTAATGCACACTTGCTGGAAAATTGCTATTTAAAAACAACTCTCTGGCCCCAAACATCCTGAAAAAGACTTGTATATTAAATGTACTTGTCTTGTTTTTGTTAATGAAACACCATAGACTGTGAACAGAGAGAAAAGTGTGTATGAGAGAGACGTGGAGTCGTCACCCACACAGCATCTCACTTTACCTCAGGAACTCAAAGACTCGACTCAAACAGGTGGGATTTCTAGTTAAAAAGCTAAGCTTAATTAAATGATCTTTGTTTAGAAGACAAAATGGTAGAAAAATGGGCCTGTCCCTTTGTTTGTACTGTATCCCTCTGCAGCCTCCAAGAAGAAGAAAAGAAAAATGGGTTTATATAATTTTGTCCCTAAAAAGAAACCGAAAGTGTCCAAGAAAGCGAACGTGTCATTATCCTCCTCAAATGCCCAGGTCTGAAATCTTGCACGTTAGACACTTCTTGCATGAAACCAAGTTATTCGTCTCATTTCAATCTGGACTTTGTTTCCAAACCCTGCAGGAAGCTTCACGTATGACTGGATCCGATGGTGGACAGATGTCTATTGAGGAGGCGTTCAGAAATAAAGCTAGTTCTGAGAAACCGGAGAAGCAGACTTCAACAGCTGTGATAGAGGATGCAGAACCATACAAGAACAAAGATACTGAGGATGCTCCAGACGGCCGTGCTGAGGAATACACAGAGCTGCCTTTACATGCTCTGGCTCATGATAGCATGTTCACAGCAATCCCCACAGGTGTGTAACATCTGTAGTTCAACACCATGGAATTGATGCGTACTGCTTGCATTCCGAGTATAAGTTTCAGACAGAGATTTCTGACATTGTTATAGTGCTTTTCCACTATGTGGTGCGGCTTGGTTCAGTTCTACTCACTTTTTAGGGGGTTTACAACTTTTTACAGTAATTGGTACTTGTTTTGTTACCACATCAGCTGAGTGATCAATTGAGATGTACTGATACCAAAATGTGACGTTTAAACAGTGCAGATACTGATTGGCCAGAGAGAATCGTCGCTATCCACATCATTGAACTTCAACACAGAGACATCAGATCTGCTAGATTTAAAGGGATTGTTCCCTCAGAGATAATAAATTACTCATCCTCAAGTGTTTCCAATCATTTATGAGCTTATTTTTTTCTGTTGAAAACAAAAGAAGATATTTTGAAAAATGTTGTAAACCGGTAACCACTGATATCCATAGTAGGAAATGTAAATACCATGGAAATCAATGATTACCGGTTTTCAGCATTCTTCAAAATATCTTCTTTTGTGTTCAACAGAAGAACGAAACTCAAAAAAGGTGTGTGACAAGTAAAGGGCAAGTAAATTATGACAATTAAAATTTTACCTTTAAATCAAGCACAGCCACTGAAGTATCGTTGAACAAATGCACTCTAAAATGTCTGCAACCTGTCAGTAGAGCAAGTACATACGTTTTTCTCTTTGATAACTAAGGAACGCTTAATTTAAGCTTCATGGGGTGACGAGGAATAAAAAAAAAAAAATTATTTCACTGCAATATTCATTGAGTAAGTGTAACAAGATGTCTGAAATCCCATCCACTTTGATGTGATGCAAAAGCTCAGTGGAAAATCAAACCGAGTTGAGTCGTACAATATAGTGGAAAAACGTTAATAGTGACACATGTGCAGGCCATTGTGTACAAATAAACACATTTTTGTAGCATTTTCTTCACCGAATCTAATAATAGATGATGAAGAGGCATGTGACTTTGTAAAGGTTTTACTTACAGTAGAATTGCTGAATGTAATTTTTTTTTGATTGATTTACAAAAAGCCTTTAAAATTTTTTACCCTTTAATATTGCTTTAATGTGCTAAAGATAGGCCCTAAGTGATAGGGATCCCTAATATTTTACATGCATTTTATTTAAGAATCTTTTAATTAAAATGATGTTTTTTTTTTTAAAGGAAGAGATATAGTTGGTTGAGTAAACTACTGTTTAATTAAATATAAAAAAGAAGAGATTTAATGCAGTTTCTCATGTAACAGGCTTGCGGGAGGATAAAGAGAACATGGAGACTGATGATTTATTGGAGCCTCCGCTGTGTAGCTGCCGCATGGAGACACCCAAGAACCAGGATGTAGTGACGCTGGCTGAGGGCAAGTGCATGGCGGTGGAGAGTGTTGATGGGAAGGTACAACATGTCTTACCTTAAGTTGTCTGTGAAAGGGTATCAAAGTGAACTGATGGGTTACTTTTATTCGGCTGCAGCAGTCATTTTTAGTAGTACAATATTTTACTGTAGCATGCTACATTTTCTGTCATACTAATGTTTTTGCTGAATGATCAGTGTGTTCATTAACTGCATTTCTGAGTGGTTATTTGAGTAATTTTTTTTTGAGTTATTTGATTGACTTTTTTTCTTTCTCCAGCTGAGTTTATGTCGTAAAGTAATCCTGAAGCAGGAAATGATGCGTCCCTCTCTGAGGATTCCACAGCTCGTGTTGTGTGAGGATCATCGTGCAGGAATGGTGAAACACCAGAGTTGTCCAGGCTGCGGCTTCTTCTGCAGAGCTGTGAGTAAAAGATAAAGGCGTGGATCTTTAAGATTATTTAGGTTTTTGAAAGATGTTTTTTTCAATGTTTATCAAGGCTGCCATATCTTTAAAATAACTTTTTTATATTTATAAAATATGAATATTATTCATGAATATTAATAATTTCTGTTTAATATATATTCATTTATTTTCTTTTCGGCTTAGTCCATTAATTAATCAGGCGTCACCACAGCGGAATGAACCGCTAACCTATCCAGCACATGTTTTACGCAGCAGATGCCCTTCTAGCTGCAACCCATCACTGGGAAGCATCCATACACACCCATTCACACACATACACTACAATTTAGCTTACCCAATTCACCTATAGCGCATGTCTTTGGACTTGTGGGGGAAACCGGAGCACCCGGAGGAAACCCACGCAAACACGGGGAGAACATGCAAACTCCACACAGAAATGCCAACTGACCCAGCCGAGGCTCAAACCAGCGACCTTCTTGCTGTGAGGCGATCGTGCTACCCACTGTGCCACCGTGACGCCCGTTTAATATATATTTTAAGTGAAATTTATTCTGTTGATGGATTATTCCAAAATCACTTTAATGTGATAATATAATAAAAAAAATATTAATAATTTTGCTTAATATTTATTGTAACCCCCTGGATTTTCAGGATCCTTATTTATCCCTGTGCTAATATGATCCTAATTTATTATTATTATTATTATTGTTATTATTATTAATAATAAAATAATAAATAGTTTAAAAGAATAACATTTATTTAAAACAAAATGACTAACCCTCCTGTGAAATTTTCATTCTTTTTAAAATATATTTTTAATATATTTTTTGTTCCATCCAAACTAGAACATATGACATTATTTTCAGATAAGATAATAATATAATAGTAAATACAGTGGAAAAATGCCCTTGCTCTGTCAAACACCACTTGCAAAATGTTTGAAAAAGATTTAAATTTTCAGAGGAGGGCTGTTAATTTTTGTCTTCAACTGTAAACAAATATGTTAGCGACGTGTTAACCTTGCTTTACTATTGTAGAAATTTTCTAACATCACATTTTAGCATCTATTAGCAGTCAGCCATGGATAATATTCTGTGATGTCCATTTAGAATAAATTTGTAGTATTTATTAAGTGATTAAAATTATTCATCATTTAAGAAGAATTTGTAAGGGCTGTCAGTGCAATTTTGTATGATGAAGCATTACTGTGTTCACCTTTAATAGCTCGACTATGCGCTCAGATACACTGATAAACTACCAAGCTAAATATGCTGCTCTGTGTACTTCAGGGGACATTTATGGAGTGTCAGCCAGATGGAAACATCTCTCACCGCTTCCACCGGAGCTGTGCATCTCTGATCAGAGGTCAGGTCTACTGCCCTCACTGTGGCGAGGAGGCTAGTCATGCTAAGGAGGTCACGATCTCCAAACCTGACTGTGTTACTTCAGTGCCAACAGCTGCTGTGCCGGCAAACAAGAGAGACACCGCCTTAATGGAGTATGTGTTTAAATGGATGCGTTTAAATTAATCTCATTCCATAATGTTCACTTATTAGGTAAGCAGGCAGAGGGAATGTGGCCCTTTGTTATTGTTTAACTAATTTGATAATGTTATTAACATTTACACTAGGAAAGGAATCAAATTATTCTGCATTATCGACTACCTCTGGATGTGGCCAAAATTCATTTTAGACCCTGTGTCTGTACACTTGCATTTAGTAGAGCTGTGGTGAAAAAATTGTTAGAGAACTTAATTTTGCATTTATTCTGAGATTTTCAAAATGCATCGCTATTAACTCTTGAATCGAATCTGAGATTAGTTTTTAACAGCAGATGGCACTGTAGCCTAGTTATTAACCCGACACTCAAATGCTTACAAGGATGAGCGCTTGTGGGTTCAGCGAGTCGGCGATGTATGTTCCAGTCAAGTCATGTTGAGCTTTATTGTCATTAGCGATTAGAAGTTCGGATCATTTACTGACTTGAACCTTTGAGTCTCGTTCATCGAGATGAACAAATCTTTTTTTGAGTCATTTCGTTCATTTCATTCAATTTACCAAAATATTATTTAAATGTTACTAGTTGCTTCCAAACGTTGATCACACTACAAACAAGTTATAACTAGAATCCTATAAGAAAAAGAAAAATAATCTATCATTGTTTACTTGCTATTTTGTCTATGATTAGGTCAGCTCACCTCTTCTGACATGTCGTTCCTTCATGTGACACTGACAGTCCCATATAAGTTTAACCAATGTACACAGTCTGAGCCAATAGGACCCATGATTAGTTCACCTTTTGAGTCTTCAGGTTTTTGAGTTGTTCGTTTATCATGTGACAACATGTAAAGAAATTACTCAGAAACGAGGATTCAAGAAATGAGCTTTGGATCAAATCTTTTTCTGGCTTATTGACTTTTGCCTTTCACGTGATGAACGAATGGCTCGAACACGATAAAAGACTAGAAAAAGGAGCTAATCTTCTACCCCATCTGCACAAATGTGTGTATGCATAAATTAATGAACGAATCACTCCCTGAGAGGACTCATCGTTCTTGAGTCACATAAAAGATTTGTTGAAAATGAACGAATCACTCAAGAATGACCCATCACTGATTGTTATTCTGCTACATGTGTGGACATACAGTGTAACAAAGTGTTGTTTCTCGCAGGACTACAGTGATACATAAATAAACATAATCATAAATATGAACACAACGCTGGACATAAGAACCATTTTAAACCTATACTTGACTAACATACCAGAGAGCTAGTCTAACTATACTAACTACTAACTATAGATATGCTATAAAAACTTAAACTATACAAATAACCTACAAAAGGTAACAGAGGTTGAAATGGCTGCTACAATATAACAATGAAATAACAACTGATAGGAAACTAAACTATTCACAGTCTATTATAATGAGTAGACATGATTCTGGTCTCGATCACCATATTTGTGAAATAGACCTCTAGTGGTGCAATTTGAAAATCGGACTTATGCAGAATCGATTTCTTGAACTTTTTATTTTTTTATTTTTATTTTTTTAACCACAACTCCAGTATTTAGTTTTGTCCAGTTGTTATTGGATGGACAATTTTAATTCCAGGTGAAAACAAGGCTTGATGTTCTGATGTGTTTGCTCACTAAATGATTTTTTAATTAAAATTTGTATATTTGTTATGATTATGTCTCACAGCAGGGCTAAATTGGACTCTGTCACTGTTGCTGGAGCAGGAGATCCTGCTAAAGAATCCCTGGAAAGCGTTTTAAATGCATTGGAGGATGGCAAGTAAGGATCTGTGTTCATGTGTCATTTAAATAAGTGGATTAAAAACTGTTTATTTCCCTATGGCTTAAAATAATTATTGCATCTTTTAAAAGGTATAAGAAATTTAAGTTACCCCCAAAGCAGCTTTATTTCTCTGCTAAGAGGGGAGAGCTGCAGAGGATATTACATATGCTGGGTAAGACCTTTTTCAAGCACTCAGTCCTTTTATATGTGCTTGATACAAATGACTTTGTGATTGAGAAGTGTGGTGTCTAATCAGTGGAAGGTGTGGACCCAAACTTGCGGATGGACAGCGAGAAGAGGAAGACTCCACTGCATTGTGCTGCTGAGGAAGGCCACAAAGACATCTGCCATGTGCTGGTGCAGGTACTGCTAATGCTGACAATACATATTTCTATGTGCATAAATTGAAACGACCATTGAGAAGTTTGGAGTTGGTAAAATTTCAGTGTTGTTTTCAGTCTTAGTCTCTTTTACCAAAAAAGACTTCATTTATTTGATCTGAAATACAATAAAAGAAGTCTCATTGTCAAATATTATTATAGTTTACAACAGTAAAGGTTTAAAACTGTATATATATTTTTTATATATATTTTTAAATGTGATAATTTATTCCTGTGAGGGCAGTAGCCATCGCTCCACTCTTCAGTGTTAGACATTTCAAAAGAAATACATTTATTTTAAAACAGAAGAGTTTTGTAACAATGTACAAATTCATGCTGTCACTGCAGTTTGTATTTGCTTAATGTAAGTTTTAATCTCTTTTAAAGTAACAACAAAAAATATTAACCCCAAACAATGATATGATCAAGATCTTACAGAAAAATCTGTTGCTTTTACCTTATTAATAAGAACTTATTTATTCATTCCTATGTTTTAGAAGGTGCATCTAATATAAGGCTGGGCCGTATATTAGAAGGCCATAATATATGGCCAAAAGACTATCACACTATCTTTTCCCCAGATCAGATGGTATCAATATTTATCACTATATTAATTTATTATTAATGGGGGAGGATAGGCTTTTGACATCTGTTAGATCTTGAGAATGAATGTAAACGAGAATTAATTGTTTTCTCGGTTAAACTCCACATAAAGAGCTAGTTTTTAATTTTGTGAGTTGCAATCCATTTTATTTTTGTTTCTAAATTCTGGGTTTCCATATTTTTTAAGGAATTTTTTTAATGAAAGTAACCGAATAAGACTTCAACCGTTGTATTAAGTCTTCTATAAATGTAATCCATGTGTAAATGTAAATGTGTACAACAGAAGCGTACGTGTTAAAACATGAAAATGCATATTGTTAGGTAATAATATTAATAAGTACATTAAAAAGTCATATTGTTAAGTAATACTTACAAAAAATTATTCCTTTTAGAATTATGTTTTAATATACAGCGGTACTATTTCTGTCATATTTTGTTATGCTGGACTTAATAGTTTGTCATAGAGATTCTTCATTTTATTGTGAAGTGAAATGGTGAAAAGCTTGTAAAGTGACTCTGTAAAGCTCTGGAGATCGGAAGACTAAGTGTCATTTGTTCATCTATTGAGACATCAGACATGCGTCATAACACTTAATTCTCACAGACATTCTGTACATGCAGACTCATTAGCAAGATTTTTATTTTTTGATTGTCATGTTTATTTCTGATGTATTATGGACTTTCAGATTGATACATATTGCGTATAAATTAGTGCTTATCAAATTTAGCAAGATCTTGAAATGATATCTATTATCACCCAGCCCTAATCTCATATAATGTGCTCTTAATGAATGTTTAAATGATCTCTTTAATCCTCTTCAGGCTGGTGCGAACCTGGACATGTGTGACGTTGAGCAGCGAACACCTCTGATGTACGCCTGTAACAACAATCAACTAGAAAATGTAAAATACTTGCTGAAAGCTGGTGCTTCTCCTGCGCATAAGGTGAGGAATAAATAAGGTTGCAATATACTTTGAGCTGAGGTATCCCTCTGTATGCCTTAATGTATGAATAAATATATTAATAATTATTAATTTCTTCACAGGACATGAGAGGCTCAACATGTCTTCATTTGGCAGCCAGAGCCGGACACACTGATGTGCTGCAGTATCTGCTCTCCATGCCATCCATAGACGTCAACTGTAAGGTAACTCTGTCCTGTGATGTTAAGATTTACCGCACTGCCCCCTTCTGTAGTATCCCCAGTGATTAATGTGCACAGGATAACAATATTTTTTAATTAAACTTAGCTCCTACTTAAATGTTTATTTCAATTTATCCTGAGCTTATTGAATAAACAAAATAATAGAAGTGTATCATCTAATGAAGTAGAAATGTGGAGGAATTAATACTTAATTAATTGTAAAACTTCTTGAATAAAAGAAAATCATACAAAAATTAACTCTATATGTGACCCTAGGCCACAAAACCAGTAATGAGTGTATTTTTATATTTCAGTGAGATTTATATTACACCTGAAGGCTAAATAAGTATGCTTTACATTGATGTTTGGTTTGTTAGAGATGGACAATATTTGGCTGTGATACAACTATTTGGAAATCTGGAATCTGAGGGCTCAAAAAAAGTATTTTTTTAAAATACTGAGAAAATCGTGTTTAAAATTGTCTAAATGAAGTGCTAATGTGAGTATTCAGGCTGAGCACTGTTGGTGAATAGGGTAAAAAAAATCATTCCCCAGTTTAAATTTTTTTTAAATAAATTTTTTTTGTATTACAAGTTTTCTAAATGTTATGTTCAAATATGTAAATCAGGGATTATCAGTCAGGTAAAAATAACTATGAACAGATCCCTCTGTAATAACCTTCAGAATATGAATAAAAACTATAAAGTTTGGTGTATTAATAGGAGATTTGAGGCTCTGATTAGGAGAAAATAAACAAATTTTGAGAAAACTCACTTTGAAAACATGTATTGTAATTAAAATCTACAAACACAAATTGATAAAATGCAACAAAAGTAACACTTAAAGGTGCGTTTTGTAAAGAAAAGCCAACAAGGTAATGGAGTGTTTAGATCCAAAGGTAAAATGTGTTGTTGTTGTGGTCAGGATGATGGCGGATGGGCTCCTCTCACATGGGCCACAGAGAACATGCGTCTGGAGCAGGTGAAGATGCTGATTTCAGCAGGAGCTGATGTCCAAATAAGAGATAAGGTCTGAGACTGAATGTCCCATCTTAATATTTCAGCTGTTTGATACACTTATTTCACCTTGTTTGAAAAGTGTCACTGCCTGCAGAGAACTATATATTAAAAAACATCACATTCTTAGCATAATAACAGAAATTAACAGAAATTAATTATGTAATAAAAGCATATTTTTATTGCAATGTATTGTTGGAAAACAAAAGGTTACTAATGTTTTTTTCTTCCCAATATTGTGCAGCTTTGAAATTAAGCAAATATGCATTAAATTCATTCATTAATTTAAAAAGACATGTAAATGGTAAACATTACATAATACTCTTGTTTTTATTAATTTATTAATCAAGTCCTGAAAATGTATAAAGCAGCATTTATTTCAACATAATCATAAGAAATGTTTTTTTGAACACTAAATCAACTTTTTGAAGGGTTATGTGACAGTGAAGACTAGAGTAATGAGTCAAGCATCAGTGTACTATATGTATGTATGTATGTATGTATGTATGTATGTATGTGTGTGATGGACTGGAGATGAATGCTGTGTTGTGTTGTTCAGGAGGAGAATGTGTGCCTTCACTGGGCTGCTTTCTCTGGCTGTGATGAAATCGCTCAGCTGCTGCTGGACCACAGATCTGACCTGCACGTGATGAACGTCCGCGGAGACTCTCCTCTTCACATCGCTGTTAGACAGAACCAGCTTGACTGCGTCATGTAAGTACAAGAACAGCTCACATATGAAACAATTATTGATATATTAGATGTTTGAGATTTTATTATATTTATAATGATTATTATTATTTATTATTATTAGTGTGCATTCGTGCTTGCGTGCTTGCATTGATTTAGACCAGGGGTTTTCAAATTGGGGTCCAAGGAAATGTTTGGAGAAAATGCATAAAATGTTGTAAAAAAAAAATTAAAGTAAAATTTAAGTAAATAAACAAAGAAATAAAATTTCATTAAGATAAATAAATGAACATTAGCATAAAACAAATATAAATAAATAAAATAAAATGAAAACACAATTACAAATTTGATTAAAAAATTTCATAAATGTAAAACAAACTACAGAAATTTCTGTAGTAAAATTTTTATTTAATAATTAAAAAGGTCTTAATGCAAGAATCTGTACAGATGCCTTTTATATTTAGGATAGTAGTTCCTCAGTTTTTCCACAATTTTCTAGACCTATGGTATCAGTTAATGTTTGATTGACATGGAGGTAAACAAATACTGAAAAATTTAAACCATACAAAAGTTTCTTTTTCTTCGCAATATTTCTTATTTTGGGTTACTTTTCATTTAAAATGTTTGTGTTTTTATTAGCTTTTTTCTCAATTCACTAGCCCCCTGCAGCTCTCTCAATAACTCACACATTTATAAAGCACAGTTTGGGAATCCTTGAATTAATCTGATGTTTATTTTTTCAAGATTAGATGGTTTTATGTTTGAAACATTCGGATTTATCGAAATACTCTTCTGTAGGCTGTTTCTGTCTCGAGGAGCAGATGTAAACCTGAAGAACAGAGATGGTGAGACTCCTTTGGGCTGCTGTAATATAAACTCCAAGATGTGGACAATCCTGAACACCAATAAGAAGCTAACAGATGCAAGGAGAGGCAGAGAAAGCTTGAGAGAGAGACTCCTCTGCAGGTAATGCCAGGAGGATATGGTTGTTGCTAGATCAGCTACGGCTGCGACCAGAAGTTAACGAGAATTATTTATAATATTTATTAAATTTCCTATTAATTGTATTTCATTAACATCATTAACATTAATTTTTGGAAATATAAGTTAATCTATTCCCTACTGGCACAACAAAGCAAAATATAAAAAGAATGGTCTTAAAACAATTTATTATGGAATAACCTAGAACAACATGTGTAAAACTATTACACAATACTGCATATTAAAAAAACAATTAGCCTCACTGTAACTGGTAGTATTGTTTTGTTATTTAATAATATTTAATGATTATTTATGAATGATTATTTAATCTAGAGATGTGTCCTCCTAGTATTAATATTTATTTTTGGTAATTTTGTCACAAGTGTGTCACAGCACATCCCATAACAGTCACATTAGGTCTGTGTGTGGACATTAGGTGGTCATTTGTTGTCACTCGAACACATTTGACTACATGAGCATTAACATTATGAAAGCCAACTGATCAAATGTGCTTCTTACCATCTCTAAAAGAGGACCTGCTCAAAATGTTTTAGGCCCCATTTACACTTAGTCCTTTTTAGATTGACTAAAAACAAAGTTAACAAATTTTCAAACAGAATCTTGGAAAACTAACATAAGACTGAACAGGGAAATCAAAAAGAAGTACACAATATATTGCCAAAGGTTTTGGGACATTTGTTTTTACATGTACATACATTTGAATGAAATCCAAATCTTTGTCCGCAGGGATTAATATGGAGTTGATGCACACTTTGCAGCTATAACAACTTTAACTCTTCTAGGAGACTAAGTTTTAGGAGTGTGTTGGTGATAATTTTTGACCATTCTTCTAGAAGCACATTTGTGAGGTCAGGCACTGATGTTGGACGAGAAGGTCTGGCTCTAGGTCTCCATTTTAATTCATCCCAAAGGTGTTCAGTTGGGTTGAGGTCAGGACTTCAGTCAAGTTATTCCACACCAATTTTGCTCATCCATGGGTGCTTTTCAATATCGTTCCTCGTTTCCTCACTCCTATGTCCTCCGTCCTACAACCCGGAAACCAATTGAGCTTGATTCAATTCCTCTGTCTTCGCATATTTGTCTTGCGTCCTTTCCTAGAATACTTAAGGGGTGAAGCTTAGACGTGAGGAAAAAAAAGCAAGGAGAGGAAACGAGGATGCACAAAAAAGAATTGAGAAGTACCACGTCTTTGTGGACCTTACTTTGTGCACTGGTGTGCAGTCATGTTGGAACAGAAAGGCCATTCCCAAAGTGTTCCCACAAAGTCGGGAGCATGAAATTGTCAAAATATGTCTGTATATAATCAAAGTAAGATATATGAAAAAAATAACGTGATTTTCTACAAGCAAAGCATGAGCACACATTGCTTTGCATCTTATAAACAGAACCAAGCCTTAAAATTACACTCTGGACCACCCCTTTAAATCAAGGACTGCCTTTTTCCGAACAGTTTTATTTTTTGCTGTGTCTGTTCAATACCAAAATCAATGAGAACTGGCCACAGCAGAAACACCACACTGTTCATTTAGCTCAAAATCTATATTTTCCACACATTTTGTGAGTCTGCCTTTCTTTTGATCTCTGCTGGTGTAAAGTTAGCCGTTGTGCACATCTGAAAAGTATTAGAATCGAAATGTATTATATGTTGTATACAGAATATATGGGGGAAAAAAAACTGCATATAAACCACAGTGGGACTGTTTTGTGTGGTGTTTCAGAGATGTGTCCCGAGGCTATGAGGACATCCCTGTGCCCTGTGTGAATGGGGTGGACCATGAGCCCTGCCCCAGCAACTTCAAATACATTCCAGAGAACTGCTTTACCTCTCAAGTAAATATAGATGAGAACATAAAGCACTTACAGGTATGAGGTTCAGTGTAGTAAACTAAAAGGCCATAACAAGGTTAACACAGTTTCTACATCTTGATGAAATGCTCATCTCAGTCTCTCTCTCTCTGGAACAGCACTGCAGTTGTAAAGATGACTGTGCGTCTAGCAGCTGTATCTGTGGCCAGCTCAGCATGCACTGCTGGTATGACAAGGTAAGCTGATGCTAGTGCTAAATTATTCACTTTAGCAGAATGAATGACATGCTAATAATACAGTGACATATAAGCAATAAATGTTGCCAATCACAGCTCATTAGCAGCTGTTCCTTGACATGCTACTAGTCATTAAACTTGATCTCATTAAGACCACGTGATTTGCATAAAGCTTATTATTGGGATTAGAATAAATTATGGTTTCTTAATGCCTAGGATGGCCGCTTGCTGAAAGAATTCTGCCGGGATGATCCGCCCTTTCTGTTTGAGTGTAACCACTCCTGTTCCTGTTGGAGAACATGCCGGAATAGAGTCATACAGAATGGCCTTCGGTAATATGAGTAATATATTTTCTCTGTACATCATGTTGGACACCCTTTTTAACTTCAGAACTGCCTTAATTATTTGAGGTGTTGATTTTAACAAGTGCTGAAAATGTGTATCAGGTCCAAATTGACACGAAGGCATCATACAGTTGCTGCAGATCCATGAATCCTCCTGTTCCAGCACAATGTGTTATAGCTTGAATCATGTAACTCTGAATTCATGTGCATAATTTCATTATGGTCTCATCCGCAGGCTCAGACTGCAGGTGTTTAGGACTGAGAGGATGGGTTGGGGAGTTCGATCTCTGCAGGATATTCCCGAGGGAGGTTTTGTATGCGAGTATGACACTTTTTTTTATTTATTTATTTTTAATTATTATTATTATTATTTTTTTATATATAAATATCAGTTGCCTTTACACATTAACAAAAGAATACATGAATATGATTTTGTTTTTTGAATATCTCCATGAATCGTTTTGCATTATATTAAACCATTTACCTGTAATTTTTGCCACTTGAAGACGTATATTCACAATAAACAAAGGCGTAGTTTGATGACACCATGACTGGATGCGGAATCATTTAGTTTTCTAAAAGAACTTTTATTGTGCAACACTTCACCGCTTCCAGCTCTTCTGGTCATGATCATGTGGGAAAAAAAGCAACGCAATCACATCATATGGGGAAGCAGCATGGTTTTACCATACTAAATAGATTTTAAGGCTTTGTTATAATGCTGCTCTGTGCAGTCTTATAAAATGCACAACATATTAAAGGTAAATATTAGGTGTTTCCCTATTTTCTAAAAAAACAAACCGGAAAGCAAGGGTGTGTGATGTCATTAGCATGGCAACAGTCTCTGTGTCGCTAGTTAAAATTGCTTATTTCTCCAGAATTTAACATTCTTCGAAAGATTTGCGATACTGCAAGTACATAAGTCAGCCCTTCATGAAAGTGTTTCAGAGATTGCATTAAAAATATTTCCTTTCATAAACCTAAAAATGATTTTAATGCGAAAAATCCAAAAGCATCTCAATAAACCTTTGCCTGCGTTTCTGAAGAAGTCTCCTACAGTCTCCTCCAGTGTCAAGGACACTTAATTTTATGTGAAATTTTCTGCTAAAATGAAATCCATTACGGGAATTATAAATTATTCAAACATGATTAATTTCATGCTCCTTTGGTCCAATACTTGCCCTGAGCATTTTGTTCTGTGTGCAGGTTTGCAGGTGAAATCATTTCAGATGGAGAAGCTAACGTTCGGGAAAATGACTCCTACATGTTCAACCTAGATAATAAGGCAAGTTTAGATGGTTGTCTTGTCAAAAGTGTGCTACAAAGATTTTATTTTCTTCCCATAAGCTAATGCCACTCATACTTGTGGCCGTGAGGGGGCGCTAAAGTATATCAAAATGTGAATGAAACTTAAGCTGCTTTATATTGGTGTATTTAATGGCGACTTTTTTTCTAGGTTGGAGAGGCCTACTGCATTGATGGCCAATTTTATGGTAATGTTAGCAGGTTTATGAATCATCTTTGTGAACCCAATCTATTCCCAGTACGAGTGTTTACCAAACACCAGGACATGCGCTTTCCTCGTATTGCATTCTTTGCAAGCAAGCATATTCAAGCTGAACATGAGCTTGGGTAAAAAATTTTTTAAGTTTGTTGTTGTTGTTATTATTATTATTATTATTATGATTGTTATTATTATTATTATTATTATTATTATTATTATATGCTTTCATAAACCTACTGCAACTTTTTGGCTCCAATGTCTTATTTGTCTACATTTGTATTCATTTAAAATGAGTCCTCTCTCTCATCAGGTTTGACTATGGGGATCATTACTGGCAAATCAAGAAAAAGTACTTCCGTTGTCAATGTGGCTCTGGAAAATGTAGGTACTCTGAGGTCGTTCCGGACCAGAACCGTACAGAAAGCTCAGCCCAAACCCTCAGTAATGAGACTGTTGCTCAGGTGGAACACATTCAGTCTTCTAACACTGCTATAGCAATAACTCAACCCTGAGCCTTTAACGCATATAACAGGATATGCTGAGGCCTTTAACAAGTAAATATTGTCAGGAGTTCAACGCATCATTTGCTGAATCTCAGCTGCAGGGGAGGACAATTTTTGCAGAGGAACAGCATCATTTTTTATTTAATCACTGTGCCGTTAAGGAAATTTTTTTTAGAAATACAGTACTTTTAGTCAAAGGAATATTTGGCCTTTTGTATCTAAATGCATGTCTCACATGATGTTTTTTTAGGATGATGAAGAGACTCACATTAAATGTAAATGTATCACATTAGCATAATAGGTGTTTTTACATTTTTAAGCATACACTTTTATATATTTGGTATTAAAATAAGTCTTTTAGTGATTATCATGAGCAAGAGAAAAGAGGAAGTAGAACAGATGGACAAGTTCTGCTGGCTTGTGTTTTATTGTGTGTCTTCTCAGGAGCAGAGATCCGGGCGGATTTCTAATTGTTTTTACACATGCATAAATTTCACTATGAAATGGTTACATCATTTTAATATTATACCTGCGGTAAATAAAGCTTTCTGTGATGTTCTTAATTGTTCTTTTTGATTTGTAATTTAACATGGCCTGTTAGTCTAACATAGACTAATTGTCAAGAATTCTCTGAAGATCACTGAGTTTTTTAATGAATTTAGACTAAGGTTTGTTAGTTGTTGATTGTATTTATGTATGATGAATGTATACAGTCGAAGTCAGAATTATTAGCCCTCCTGTTAAATTGTTATTCTTTTATATTGTTCCCCAATTTCTCTTTAACAGAGAGATTTTTTTCAACACAATTTATATTTGTCTAATGTCTAATTTCTATCATTTGTAAACATAATAGTTTTGCTAACTAGTTTCTAATAACGCATTTCTTTTATCTTTGCCATGATGACAGTACAGCATATTTTACAAATTATTTTGCAAGATACTAGTATTCAGCTTAAAGTGCCATTTAAAGGCTTAATTGGGTTAATTAAGTTAACTAGGCAAATTAGGGTAATTAGGCAAGTCATTGTATAACAGTGGTTTGTTCTGTAGCCAATCGAAAAAATAATTCTCAAGGGGGCTAATAATATTGACCTTTTTTTTTTTTTATTTTATTTTTTTTATTAAAAGCTGCTTTTATTCTAGCCGAAATAAAACAAGACTTTCTCCATAAGAAAAATATTATGGGAAATACTATGAAAAATCCCTTGCTCTGTTAAACATAATTTGG
The DNA here is from genome assembly GCA_903798115.1 of Danio jaintianensis. Lineage (NCBI taxonomy): Eukaryota > Metazoa > Chordata > Actinopteri > Cypriniformes > Danionidae > Danio > Danio jaintianensis. Next base: position 9,464,573 of record CAIGQV010016645.1, read on the forward strand.
TAAATATTTGAAAAAGAAAAGAAAAATCAACAGGAGGGCTAATTATTTTGACTTCAACTGTATATACAGGCTTGAAACAAAATTAAGTTATTTGAAAAGAGAGTTATTTCTCTGGATTTACTAGATTTATGAGGTAAGGGTTTGAGCAAAATATAACTTTTTAAATATACTATAATGGTCTGATAACATTTCTTTCAAATTTAGAGTAATGTCATTAGGAGCTGTTTTTCCCCAAAACTTGGTATTTCGATTAATTTTCATTTTGTGCAGTAAATAACAATTTTGGGGTGGCGCAGTGGGTAGCACGTTCGCCTCACAGCAAGAAGGTCGCTGGTTCGAGCCTCGGCTGGGTCAGTTGGCATTTCTGTGTGGAGTTTGCATGTTCTCAGCCGTGTTCGCGTGGGTTTCCTCCGGGTGCTCCGGTTTCCCCCACAAGTCCAAAGACATGCGGTATAGGTGAATTGGGTAAGCTAAAATTGTCCGTAGTGTATGTGTGTTAATGAGTGTGTATGAATGTTTCCCAGTGATGGGTTGCAGCTGGAAGGGCATCCGCTGCGTAAAACATATGCTGGATAAGTTGGCGGTTCATCCCGCTGTGGCGACCCCAGATTAATAAAGGGACTAAGCCGAAAAGAAAATGAATGAATGAATAACTATTTTGTTTTAAATATAGAAGAAATATATATATATATTTTTTTTTTCTCAAACTCAAACACAATAAATCATAAATCCAGATAAACTGAATTTTTAAGTAGTCCTTTTTTGCCATATCTTTACATTTTTTACCATAGCTATACATATCATACTGTATTATATACTGTATACACAGATACATATTATACTGTATTTTAAATTTTATTGTCTATTTTATTGTCTATTCTGTATATGCATAGATTAGATTAGATGCAAACATTATTTAGCATTAGAAATTAATGCTAAATATTAAATTGATTGCCATTACAAGCACTTGTCTTCTGTAAAAGATTTCTGTTTTAATTTTTTTAATTTAAAATTAAAAAATAATTCTAAAAAATGAAAGCGGTTTAAAAAATGGCTTTTGGCACAAATGATTCAAAATGTGTTTTAACAGCATTCGTGTTTTATTGCATATTTGATCAATAAATTAAGATTAAGAGACTTCAAAAGGACTACATAAATCTAACCAATAAAGCTGAACAACGTAGGCTGCATGCAAACATAACGCAGTATTGTGATATTCTGCAAATCGAATAAAAAGTTCCCAAAACAACAGTTGTTTGTCACTACGTCAATATTTACGTCAGCATAGTCGTCAACACTGAACATCCCCCCTTCTCACCTTTCTTTTGAGCAAGTCTGTAGATAACTTCATTCGAAGATACTTAACAGGTTTTTCTACAAGTTGCTACCACGTAAATGACAAACATTGTTAAACACCGCCTCAGCAGCAGAGACAGATGCTGATAGCAAATGTGTTGTTTCAGGCAGCATATTCGTTTTTATTTAGTAGAGAAAAACGTGAAAGAATCTTCGCGCAATTCAAAACACCGACCTTAATTTACTCAAACCGAAACCTCCATTTTAAAATCTCATCAGGGATTCCCAAGAGACCTCGTCGCACAAAAACGTTATTTTTTCCAGGTTTTAGGGCCACAAACGACACAGCTCTATTAAAGTTGTATTTTAAATGTGGGAAAAAGTCTGAAAACCCTTCGAAAGGCGTCGTTTACGATATGATGTCCTGATTTATCCCACCCGGTGGTTCCGCCCTGTTCAAATCAAAAATGTTTTTTTTTTTGACAGTTAGTGAAATCATTGCAGACGCACCGATCCCTTACAACATGTGTCGTATTCTCGGTAACTTGCTTTAAAGTGCACAGCTGAGCGCGCTGCTGGGGTCTGAAAGGGAACACGCTGTATTTTCCCCTCTTGCCCCAGTGCCATGGATACTGTAGCGGTACAGGTGGAGCCTCTGACAGGCTGCTTCACAGTCACGTGATCTGATTTAGAAGAAGCAGCGGCTGCAGAAATTGGTTAAAATTTCATCGCCAGACTACGGTCTAGTAAAAAAAAACCTCGTTTGCGTCTTTTAATTTCAATCAGGGTGACGAACCGCGCGCGCGTAATCATCAATCAGAGCGAAGAGTGAAGGCAAGACCCGTGGATAAACATCGAAGCATCTGTAAGAGCATCGCGCGCAGGGAAGCAGGGTCTTACAATCTGTGTGCTTGACTCCATTCAGTCGCAACACAGTTTACACAGGCACCTTCATTGACTGGACCTTCTCTGGACATGGCTGGTTATCTGAATCCTTCGAGCGAGGCTTGAGAATGATCTTTTGTGGAAGTCAGCGCTCGCTTTTTGATGGATTGTGCAACGTGGAGCGATAAACTTTAACCGGCGGTCGGTTCGTACCAGAGATGCGTTTAGGTGTGCTCTGAATGGCAGGCGTACTTTAAGCAACTCTCTGCGTGTGCATGTGGCGGCTGAAGCAGCTCTCCTGGACGCCAGAGCTGGACGGATGAGACGAACTCGTGGCTGGGACTACATCACGCGTTGTGATGCTTCTTCTTTACTCTCTGTCTGATGTCAATTTGGATTTCTATAGTCAAATCAGCGTGTTTCTAGAATGGCTCGCTTCGAAGACGATCTCCCGACCCGGTATGGAGGCGGTGGTGGCTCTCCAGCGGGGCCAGGCAGAGGGGCCACCCGGCAACCAGGCCCCCCGGGCGGACCGAGAGTGTACAAGCAAACAATGGCCCAAAGAGCCCGGACAATGGCTATATACAACCCGATACCGGTCAAACAGAACTGCCTTACGGTCAACCGGTCCCTGTTCATCTTCAGCGAAGATAATATCATTCGGAAATATGCAAAGAAAATAACAGAGTGGCCATATCCTTTACGCAAACCACAAGCACTTGTAAGAGGGGCATAAAACGTGACTGTAAACAGAGCAATTTCAGCTTTCTTGCAGCACGCTAGTTAAGATTGCAAAAGTTTGACGCAAATAGAGGGTTTATTTTTTCAGCATATAAGCAATTGTGTTAATGTTGAATCTGTTACAGTCACTCTTTTAAATGACATCCAGCATGCAGGGTGTTGTCTCTCTGATGGAGCAAAGATTATTGCAAGAGGAATCAGTCTTTTTTTTTTTTTTTTACACATTTTTGTGTTTTGCTTGTGAAATGCTTTGTTTGTGGTATATAATGTACGTCTCGTGACGTAAAATAGCCATTTGGAGATTTGATTGTTTTTTGTCCCTTTCACATTCAGTCACTGCGGTATTGATTCTTTTCAGCGAGGAAACGAGCCTCTCTGTCGCTCATGGCAACCGAAACAGCTCTTGCATTAGGCTGCCTAAATTGCTGTGCAGTCTCCGGAGACTTGCCCACGGGAATACCAGTCATAAAGTAACTGAGATAGTCTGGACGTTATAATATCAGAGCATTCGCAGCTTATATCGCAGGATACTGTCAGAAAGCAATAAAGTTAATAGTCTGAGCTATGTAAGCGGAACAGGTTAGTGCTTTAAAGTTATGGGCGCTGATATCATTCTAGAGGCCCGACCGGCGGTGCTCAAATTTTGGATTGTTTCAAATCTTAATGGTTTCGCTAAACGGAGTATTTCCCTTTCACGTGGAAATGTTTCAGGGCTGCTCTAGTCGCTCTCCCTGGTGCTGAAACGCCTACGTCCAGGGAAATGCGGAAGTAATGGAAGACTATTGAGCGACTGAACATAAAACGCCCAGTTTTGCCACAAGAGAATTAAGATTAGAAAGACCATTTCGATTATGTTTACTAGGCATTAAACGAACAATCATTTGACAACGCTCTGATTCTTTTCGGCAAATATGGCAAAATTGTGATTGCTGTCCAATTGGGTTGTGTAATTTCTTAAATGAATAATATAAAAAATAATATTTGCTGTTAATTTACTCACCCGTAGGCCATACAAGATGTAGGTGACCTTTTTTTCTTCAGTTTAATATACTTTTTCACCTTCTTTGTTGAACACAAAGATTTTTTAGCTGCAACTGTTAATGTTTCATGAAATAAGCAAGCAAACAGAAAAAGAAAAATTAGCACACGTGGCTCCGATGATACATTTAAGGTCTTGTAAATTAAAATGATTACTCTGTGCAAGAAACGTAACAATGTACGACTTTATTGCCTTTTATAGCCTCAGGAAAGGTAATAAATTTTGAGTGCTTTAACGAAAGTGTAAGTTTCTTCTTCCACTTCATAAGACCTCAGTGTATCATCAGGAGCCACATGTGTTTGTGTAGTTTTGCCTTTAAATGTTTTTTTTTAACTCTCAGGGTGAATTTCATTTTATGAGTCACCAAAGACTACAGTTTCAGCTAAAATCATCCTTTTAATCATCCGCTAATAAAAAAGAAAACTTGAACACAACTTGAATGACCCAAGGGTGAGTAAATTAATTAAATTGCTTTTTGGTTGAACTATTAATTTAAGACAGTAATTTAAACAAATACTGGATAAATAATAAAATCAGTTGTTAAATATGTGATTTTAAACTCACAAACAAGCAATGAATAGTTTCATCAAACAAATCATTGCTGATGGCTGTTTTTTGAAATGTGGGACAAAATGTGTTTCACAACATCACATGTGAAACCAATCCATTTCTGATAAAACTAAAATGGAATTTAAAATCAGTTTGAACCATAATGGTGGGTAAAATACTACTGTACCCAAATTTGAACAAGTATATATTAAACAAATAAATCTAAAATGCTTTCTTGGTTCTAAAATGATCAGGGATGGTGAAAAGAAAGAGTATTATTTATGTGTTTGTTTATTTTTTGCCTGTCCCAGTTCTCAAGTTTCACTTCAATTTAAAGCTCCAAGGGAGTATAATTAACGAAATTCCCCATTACATGGATGTTGTCCTGATGTGCAGACTGCAATGAGTCTACTAGTCTGACGCAGATGTGTTTAGAGGAGTGCCACGGGAAATAATTATCCTCCTCGCCACTAACCAGCAGTGACGCAGGTCACACAGCTCTTGACTGAGACATAAGATACCTGAGATAAAGTCAGGCCGCTTTTATCAGTCATTCTTCTTAATAAAAAAGTGATAGTGGAGTTATAGCCCATTGTAAATATTAGTTAGAAGAATCAGTGACTCTCATACATGCATCTTTAAGAGAACATTAGCTCTTAATTTAAGTTTTTTGTTCTTTTTATATATTGATTTTGTGGTATCTTCCAAAAATGCTTGATTGTGCTATTGCTGTGATTTAATTTTGTCTTTTTTTATACCTCATGGGTTCTTTCCTTAATGCCATCACTCCATTTGAGTACATGATTCTCGCCACCATCATAGCAAACTGCATTGTGTTGGGCTTAGAACAGCATTTACCAGCTTTAGACAAGACACCCATGTCAAAACGGCTGGTGAGTTGAACTGTCCCTCCTTAAATACTCTGCACTTTTACATATAATTGTCTTTTAAGATGGTGATGTGATAGACTTAAAGTCTTTACAATAGCAGACATAGCAACTCATAACTTTTAGAACTGTTTTATGTAGTTACTGAAAGTGCTTTTTGAAAAGACTTTTTGTCAGCTGATCAGTTGGTATGTTGTTAAACAGCAGTACAATTCATTCATCCCAGCGTACTATTAATATCCCTCACCGTTTTTTTTTACTTGTTAAAAATGAAATATGAAGCTACCCTGACTAAGGTCTATTGTTTATTAAAACCGCATTTTCATCAGTATACTATTAAAAAGAGATCAGTTTTCATTTTCTATTCAAATGCATTTTATCTGAATTCCATTTTTTTCATTGTTAATTATTTAGTATTTTGTTTTTACAATTTAACATTTCACAGTTACAATAGCATTTTTTACCATTTAAATACTTTTTTTTTTTTTTAAATTAGGACATTAGTTTATTAGTATATTTATTAGGAAATCTGTTATACATAGTTTTTTTTTCTCAAATGCCTTTAAAAATGTATTAATATTAAGACATTGTGTAACTGTTCATTAATTATTTTAGCATTAATTAATACTTTAAGAAGTACATTCTGTAGTAATATATCTACATTTTTCACCAAGTTAAACAAAACTTTTATTTTGATTGGTTGTTTTAAAGACATTTTGTGACATGATGGTAGTTTTTTTGAATCAGTAAAGTGTTTGTTAAATGAACAATCAGAGCAGCTCTGGAGATGAAATTCATGTGTTCATATCCTCATAAAATGATCCAACAGACACGAAAAATCAATCATCATGTGTGTAGTAAACAAAATTGCTATTGATTCCTACAGAACATGCAGAATGCTCCAACTTCATATTTAAATAATCTTAAGGTTTATTATTCACAGACATTTATCCATACAGGTTAATAATTCTGATTGCAACGTTGTGTATATATATATGTATGTATAAATATGCTCAAAAAAAAAATGCTAGGTTATTTCAACCCAATTCGGGGTGTCATAGAGACTTAACCAGCTCCTGGGTTAATTTTTTAATTCAGTTTATAGGACCAAATTTAACCCAATGTTTGGGTTAGTCCATATTTTACCCAATTTGGGTTTAAATAACCCAGAATTTCTTAGAGTGTATATATATATATATATATTCTTTTTTTTTGGCATTGTTGCATTTCTTATGACAGGACAGTATGTTGACAGGAAGCAAAGTTGGAGCTACAGTGCCAACATATTATTTTCTTTTTAAAATGTAGTTATTACTGTAGGTCAACATTTTTTGTACCGCTTACCTTTACGTTATTCATTTAGCAGACACTTCGATTTTTAGCGAGCTCCTATCCATCAGCAGTAGATCCTTTAACTTAGAACTTTTAGCTCTCCTGCATTAATCCACCGATCTGTGTTGATGCTTGACATTTGATTGACATTTCAGTGTATATAATAAAACAGGACCGTGATCTTATGGGTGAATTGTACTAAAAAAAACTCTAGTTAGCATTCTGTGTTGTTCTGTATCATAAAATTCTTTATGTTAGATTTTACAAACAAACATGAGCTCTTACATATTTTGCATAAAAATAAAATAAAAAATTGCCTGCTTTTATTTGTTTTTGTACTCAGAGTATTGAATATGTTATTGACTTGCAGACTGCAGATGCTCATGTATAAGTTGGTATTTGCTTTGAATACACTGAGCTGCCTTTATAGTCTCTATTTAGTCTCCTAGTAAAATCAGTTTAATTTTATTGTATTGTGCTGCTTTAATGTTCAATATAAGAACAACAGTTTGATTAAAACATTCAGTGTGGTTGCCAAGAGATTTACATTTCTCTTCATATTTAGTTTTCATTGTTCACTTGAATCTTGTGTCTTATTTTGCACAAATAACTTCTCATATCTCCATATCTTTACAGGATGACACTGAACCCTACTTCATCGGAATATTTTGCTTTGAGGCTGGGATCAAGATCATCGCTCTAGGTTTTGCTTTTCATAAAGGCTCCTACCTCCGCAATGGCTGGAATGTTATGGATTTTGTTGTCGTGTTGACAGGGTAAGTTTTGGTAACGTTTTAAAGTATTGCTTTACCAAATTTTTCTACCAAAAGAAAGTGGTAAATGTCCACCTTTTGCTTTTGTTCTTTTGAGTTCAGTGTTTTTTGTTACACTGGATAATTTTCTCGTTGTGTTTCATACACTAATATTTTAATATTTACAGAATATTATACTGGAAAGTTTATAAGGTTGTATTTAAAAGGGATAGTTCACCCAAAAATAAAAATGTACTCACTGATTACTTACCCTCAAGTGGTTCCAAACCTTTATAAGTTACTTTTTTAAGCACAAAAGAATATATTTGAAGAATGTTGCAAATTGGTAACCACTGACATCCATAGTAGTTTTTTTTCCTACTATGGAAGTCAATAGTTATTAGTTTTTAGCATATTCAGAATATTTCCTTTTGTGTTCAGCAGAAGAAATCAACTCAAACACCAGGTGTACAAGGTAAGGGTGAGTAAATGATAGCAGAATGGAACCTTTTTTTTAGTGAATTGTCCCTTTAATATTGGATGACTGAACTGAGGAGAATAATGACTGCATTGTTTTCAAGTCAATGGCGTAACTTTGCTTTGAAAAGTGGTGGTGGTCACTAGGATCTAATATCAAATCGATCATTAATACAGAAACATTCAATGATGCCTTAAAATTCTCCATGATGTCAGAATATGAAGTGCTATTATTGTTTCAGCTTTCCTGTTGCGTGACATGTAAAAATATGATTTCAAAGCAAAAGACAAATTTGATGTTTATGACACAGAAAGTTGAGTTCATTGTATTTGTAAACTGAAAGAGAAATGAGCACAGATGTGCCACACAGTGAGAGCGTTTGATCAGAACAGTGATATAATAATACACCAGCACAAACACTCATGTTCATGATTACATTGAACATGAGTGATTGTAATGATCTTATATTATATATAAGAATGACGCCAACAACTTTTATTCCTTTTCACACTAATGACATTGACAGAGACATATTATTGAAGATTAAAGGATTATTTTTGTGCAGTTCTTTTTGGCACAACACCAAATAAATACCACATAACACCTCAGCAATGTCTATTATTTGTAATGAAATATATTTCCCTCACTATATGGGCAACTTTTCTGGCTTGGTCAGTTTGCTCAGTAGCTTACTTTGTACAGTGAAGCATGATTTAAAAAAAAGATAAAAGCACAGTAAAATCAAGGTAAAGCCAAAATTAAGATTACAGTGCACTTTTTCTCTTGCGTCTACTTTTGAAAACACTATTGGTTGGTTTTAGGGAGGGGTTTAGGTCAGTGGCTCGCTAGGTGATCTGTATGATAAGCCCCGCCTTCTTGTGGACATGTTCAAGAAGTACATGTATCTGAAACGTATAACAAAATGTATCCTAAGTAATGTTTATCAGATTTGCAAAAAATGTAGACCTCTAGATGATTTGCCATCTGAAATGTGCAACAAAACGTACCCGGAGCAATGTATTTTAGATTTCGCAAAAGTGTAGGCTGAGACACATACTTACAGTGTACTTGGGCTGGATTACTACCTCACTGTTTATACTGTTTTAAAGCAGTTTTGGTCGAAGCAAAAATGTTGCGTATGTGTTATTATGAAGAATGATGAAGATTGTGCTCTTCCTTTAATGCATCCTTTCTGTAAGTTAATTCAATTAATAGAAAAAAGTGGTCGGGACAGTATTAACCCTGGCAAAAACGTGCTGGGGACATGTTCCACCCATTCCACATACACATCTAACAGAAGTTACAGCCATGATTTACACAAAGCATCATGTGGCATTGGAATACAGTGGACAAAGCATGATCTGTCACTTAAAAAAAAGAAAACAGCCAATTGTTTTGTCATTTTAATGTTATTGTTGACAACAGTCTCAGTGCAACTGAGTGAAGAAGCAAATTGGTGTGTTTGAACCCGGCGCTGACAGTGAAGCAGAGGTCCTGTACATAGATAAATGATGTTTGTGAGTCTGGCATGCAGTAGAACCAGAGGTCTTCATACGGCACTCTTGTGCTTATGCTTCAGTAGTGCTGCTGGCTGGTGCTTTAGAGGTGTAATGGAGTGGAGAGAGAAAGAGCTACTTCATCTCCAGTAAGGCGTACAGAGGGACATTCAGATCATTCATAGTATTAATTCCTGCTGTAGAATAGTGTTATAGTCTGCATTGTATTTGCCTACAGATATTGCTGGATTAGTTTTGGTTGTTTTGGAGATGCTTCTGAAATGGATTTGCATTGTTAGGAGATTTTTTTAGGGGCGACATGTAAACATTCAATTCTTGGATTTGACTTAGTTAATTTAGATGTTATTGAACTTACATTTTTATTGCTGTATTGCACTGCAGTTGTTTTAGTTGTTTATGTTTGCATTTGAAATATTTGAAAGTGAAAGAAGTCGTATTCTCACAATCTGTTTTCTTATATGGGGTTGTGTAGTGATTGTCAGTAGGTATTAGTTTATTTGCTTAGTTTAGTTTAGTTACTTTATTATAATAAAGTAACTAACACCATAAAATATTTAACTTAGCAGTCATTAAATTAAATAAAATTTTAAGAATAAATGTATTTTCATTCATTCATTCATTTTCTTTTCGGCTTAGTCCCTTTATTTATATGTATTTTATATATGAATAAATAAATAAACATGTAATCCTTAATAAATAAAATTAATTATGAAATCACTAAGCAAAATTATCACAACTTTAACTTAAAATAAAAGTCTATAATAGGAACTCACTGAGACTGATTTAAACTTTGTTGATTGTACACAGGAATGAAAAGCTATAATATCTCAGTGTATGATTGCCAGCCAGCATTGTTTTAGTTTCACTGAGTAATTGTAGTATTTTGGGTATCTTGGCTTTTATTAAACAACATAATATTTATAAAATTATGAAAATTAAAATGATGCATTTTATAAAATATTTGTGTTTGTGTTTTTGTAAAGTTTTTCCAATTTTTTCCAGATTTTTTTTAGCATTTTTAATATTTTGTATTTAATTTAATTTAATTTGCTTTAAGTTATTTTTTAAAAAGTAATGTGAATGAAATATATTCAGATAAGGAGGAACTGCTGACAGCTGGGATTTATAGTCAAATCTGAAGTGTGTTACTTGTTTTTGCTTAAAATTATGATAATGAAATGTGATATTTCAAGAGATATTTTATAAAGCAAGGACATTTTCACAGTATTTCCAATAATATTTTTCTTCTGGAGAAAGTCTTATTAGTTTATTTTGGCTGGAATGAAAACGGTTTTTAAAATTTTAAAAAACATTTTAAGGTCAATATTATTAGCCCCTTTAAGCAATATTTTTCAATATGCCAGAGTACAAATTACTGTTATACAATGACTTGCCTAATTACCCTAACTTACCTAATTAACTTAATTAACCTAGTTAAACCTTTAAATTGCACTTTAAGCTAAATACTAGTAGCTTGTATAACATCTAGTAAAATATTATCTACTGTCATCATGGCAAAGATAAAATAAAGAAATTATTATTAGAAATTAGTTATTAAAACCATTATGTTTAGAAATTTGTTGAAAAAAATCTTCTCTCCTTTAAACATATATTGGGGAAAAATATAAAAGAAAAATTAAAATGTAACAATTATAACAAACAGGAGGACTAATAATTCAACTGTGTATAGCTGGGGTTTATATTCAAATCTGAAGTGTGTTATTTGTTTTTGTGTAAAATTATGATAATGAAATGTGCTTGCAGTGTAGTGCAGTTTATAAAAAAATCATGCTTTTTATGCTTTATTAAAAATCAAACGCTTTAAAACTATTCATTTAAAAAGCATTTTTTTATTTAAAATCTTTTATTTAAAATTTAACCCTTTATTTTAAATAGTTGTAAATTATATATTATTTATATTATTATATATGTATAATTATATATTCAAAATATGTATGCTTTTAGATATCATTTTAACCAAAAACAAGTATGACCCTTCAAACCCCATTCATAAGCAGCTTCTCCTGAACTGAAGCCGGAGGTGAAGTCATGTGAAAAGGCCAGCATGACTGGCTCTACTGCTCTCAAACCCCAAGGGACGTGTGCTCCTCCTGGGGGATGGTGCCGTGACGGGCCTGCTGTTACGCTAGAGCTCGTCCCTGTATGGTTACTGTGCACCAAAGGGAGTGTCCTGCCTTTCTCTGCCTAATGGCTGGGAGATTTATTTTGTCCATCCACTGAGGCTTACGTCAGCCCATCACCTCGCTGCAATAAACAGAGTTAGTGGAAGCGGAAGAGGCTGTGCAGAGAGACTGAGGATATAGAGCTGTCTGTTCGAGTTTATTTAGAACACACATAAAGAAGTCACATTACAACTTTGTGAATCTTAAATACGGCTTTAGATCACTTTATATTTATATGGGGAAATATTTGGGGCGTTTTCTATGACGTTTAAAACTTATATAGATTATTTCAAATGACATTATAATTAACATACATTTAAATTATTTTAATTTTCACCTTTTTCGTTATTATTTAAGACAGATTATAATGGCATGCATCTTAACCTGGGTATTTAGATTTTTTATATTTTTTAAATGGAATTTTATATCAAACTACAGTATTACCATCTATTCAGATTATATGTTTATTATATTATATATTTAAAAATTTATTTTTCTTGTTTTCCGTAGTGACTTTAGTCTGTATTATTCTCTATTTAGACTGTAGTCTTTATAGAAGTCTTATAACTGTGGATCTTGCTATTAAGATACTATTATGTAAAATATATTTATGTAAAAACTGTAAATATTTAATATTTATACAACTTGTATATTATCTATTCTTAAATATTATATATTTCATCATTTATATATACATCATACATTAATATCCTTCATTTTTATATAGATTTTTATAATGCATTTAATTTCACCTGGTTTACCTATTTAGTATTTTATTGTTGAAATCAGTTGATTTGGTGGTCTCTGCCACACAGAATGTGTCTGACAGGTAATGGATTTGTTTCATTAAAGTGGGGCAGGAGGGTAGTTATGATATGATAATAATCATGATCATAAATTTATTGTAGCACATATCCTGAAAGGGTCAGCACACGAGCAGTTCAGCAGTATGATCAGTCTTGGTCAAGACTTATTGATCCAAGTTTCAACCCCAGACTGCTATTCGATTATCAGAGTATAAATCACATATGGGGAGAGGCTTTGAATAAATCTGAAGCATGTAATGGAGCCTGATACTGTAATCATGTTCTGTTGGTTGTCAGTAAGCTCATATTAACTGCTGTGTAGCCAGAAAACTGTGACCTATAGTCTTCATAGCCTAAAACACACATCCTGTATTTTACTGAATTACAGTTCAGTCAGTCTGTATACAAATCTGATTGTTGCTTAAAGTCAGACTGAAATCAAAATTTACTTTTCTTATTTGTATATGTTTATAGTAGGGCTCGTTATAAAAGATGTGTCTGTGCACTTCATTATTTTGTAAAAATTCCTTTGCACTCAGAATCTTTAATCAAAAACCATGACCTTCCCTTACCCTTAAAACAACATTTCTTCACTTCTGGTCACATGATTCTGCTCTGCCTTCATTCATTCATCAGTCTTCCTTTATTTTGTTATAAATATTATTTTGATATGATCCAATCGGTTCTCAAAGGAGGAAATCAGAAATCATGCACCACCCTATTTTTCTCTAATTTGTGGTCTGTTTCAAGTGGATGTACATCACGATAACGGAAAAATGGACAATTTTAACTTCTGTTTTAATGACGACTTTTATATACATGAATAGAGAAATTTTCACCAAATGAGCATGAAGTGTAGGCGGGGCTTTTTGTGTGGCACTGCAATAGACTAGTAGAAACATCTGACCGTGTGTAATGTGATATGATTTATGGTTAATTTCTTTTTTTATGTATTTTTTCAGCAGTATTGTTTTACAGTTTAAAAAAAATGTGTAATTAAAAAAAAAAGTTAAATAATGATTAATTTTGGAACAATATACCAATACTACTACTACTACTACTACTACTACTACTACTACTACTACTACTA
>CAIGQV010016645.1:9478137-9489416 GCA_903798115.1 Danio jaintianensis
TACTACTACTACTACTACTACTACTACTACTACTACTACTACTACTACTACTACTAATAATAATAATAATAATAATAATAATAATAATCATCATAATCATAATAGCAATCAGATGTCCAAATCAGATGAATATGATAATGAACATTTTTTTTTTATTAATAAACTATTATTATTATTATTATTATTATTATTATTATTATTATTTTATAGGTAAAAATTATCAAATTCATTTAAAAAAAGGCTATGCTTGTTTTTATTTATTTATTTATTTTTTTTATTTTATTTTTTTACAGAAATAAGACACTTTATTAAATAGATAAATCTCATATACATATTTATATATAATTTAATGTGAAATCTCATAAAGGTTGTAGTGGAATGACTGGCACTACATCTGGACATGAATTCACCTGTCTTATTGTTACTGTTGCTGTTATTATTATTTTAAAGCTTCACATTCACAAAAATACAATGGTTTCACATTCAGAGCTGATAAAGGCATTGTTTTTTTCAAAATGATATGCTTGTATTTAATTTTTTAAAAATGCAGTAATAAAAATATATATTAAAATGAACCAAATTAATAGGCAAATTCATATTTTAAATCAAGTAGAATTTAACAAATACCAGTAGTCAAAATTATAAGCCAGTATGGTTTGTTTATGGTCCTTATGTTTTACACTTTAAAATAATAAAATGCTTATAATAATAATTAAATAAGTTATATTCCTCCCTTATCCAGCCTCACTGCTCTAATGTGCCTCCAATGAGATCTCTGGACTTGCTAATAAGAGAATTTCTCTGACTCTCCTGGTCCACATCTCGATCAATACAGTATTGAGCGCAGCAGTAAGGGAATGGCTTTACTCCAGCACTCCTCTTTATGGTTGTGTGTTTGTGTGCTTCTCTCCCTCTCTCTCATCCTCATCCAGCCGGTTTTAGCAGGTTCGGGGTGTGGTGATGGTCAGAGATCCTGCTGCTGTTGATGCTGTGATGAACCGAATGGCTGCTGGGCTTCCCTGCTCGGTTCAATTGCTCTTAATGAGCTGCCTGGCCTCCCTGGAGGACCATTATGTTTTGCAGCCTTGTGTTTCTTTGGGCCCCCGTAGAAAAGGGTCCTGAGGAGGGCTTTGAATTTTCTGTTGGAGACATGTATTGTGCTTGGTTGAAGCAAGACTCTGCGTTGAGCTTTTGTTAGTAGACTTTAAGTGTGGGGCTTGATTGCTGGAATTTTTTATATATACAAATTTAGCTTGAGAGATATGACGCATCAAATAATGCATTAGAAGAAAGCGAACACTACTTTGCATTCTTCCAAATTGGTTTCCCATAACTCTGAACCTTCTTTTGTTTCTAATGACTTGCCACTGAGTGGTATGTTTTGGTACAGTACGCATTTATTTCCGTTTTCACTGTCAGAAGTACCAAATAGCAATCTGTACCACACCGTACCACTTTTTTGGGACCAGTATGGTACCAAAAGTATGGAGCTAGACTCACAACAAAATGCTGATTGGTTTACAGAGAATTGTCACCAGCACTTGCTACAAAGGGAATGACAATATAGGAAAGCTAAAGATACATTTAAATACACAGCTTAAACACGTCACCATAATAATACAATGGCAGCACATAGCAATGAACCATGCTCAAACAAAGCCTGTTTTCGTCTTGTGAAAAACAACCACATTCCAAGAAGCAAGAACAAGATCTGCTGTATGTCCTCCATTGCTGTTTACAGGGCCATTCACATTTCATGACTAATTGTGTAGAAAGTGCATTGGGCGCCACTTACTCTCTGTAAGAGCACGCAAAAGACGCAATATGTGAATGGCCTGTATAACTTTCTTCTTTAAGCAAGAATGACATTGAAGGCAGCTTTCTGGTGTATACCATGCCTACCAAATAACGGTACTGTTAGCTGTGGAAATGCAAGCCTGATCAAGGTAACCCATACCAAATCATACTATTGAACTGTACTGCTCAGTGTAAATGAGGTATAAGACTTTCTTTGTTCAATTGTAATAGAAGTATACAATTTTTTTACTAAAAATATATTTAAAAATATCTAAAATAGAACACACATTTTTATTTATTAATAAATATTTAGAATCAAATCTTTATACATTTGCCTAAGTCAGCATTGGCTGAGGGTGCTTAGAGTTAAGCAGTAAGGGGCAGCCGTGGCCTAATGGTTAGAAAGTTGGACTTGCAATCCAAAGGCCGCAGGTCTGATCCCATTACCAGCAGGGATTGTTGGTGGGAATATCACGGGATTTCCTTGAGCAAGGCACCGAACCCCCAACTGCTCCCCGGGTGTGTGTTCACGGGTTTGGATAAAAGCATCTGCTAAATGCATAAATGTAAATGTTAAGGCATGATCTGTCAAAGTAGTCATTCCTGATTCAACAAGATTAGATCTAAACAAAAAAATAAATAAAGTAAAACTAAAGAACAAGGAGAATGCAGGAGAAACAGCAGAATCAATGTAACCTAACAAAATAATAAGCTCAACTGAAACACAGGGCTTTAAACACAAGAGATAAATAACATTAATGTGTTTGGCATACGCTTTTATCCAAAGCGACTTATATTGCATTGAAGGTACACAAGTTGTCTTGCTTTCCCTGGGAATTGAACCCAAAACCTTGCTCTACTAGATGAGCCCCAGAAATGTAATGAGTGTAATGAGTGACTAAATGAGACACAGGTGGGTGTAATCAGTGAATCCATGATTAGGTGCGTTCCCACCCCATCAAATTACTGTATGAGATTCTGAATGGTAGAAAGCATTCATGTCGTGAACATTCAACCATCTGACTAAAGCTGCGGTCACACTAGACTTTTCTCCCCATAGACTTTCATTCATACGCACGCAAATGCGGCAGATCGGAAACGCAAGCTCGTGTGACAAGTTTCGCAGTTTGCTGCGTTGCAAAGTTCAAGCTTGGTGAACTCTGACCTGCGAAATCGCATCACATGACTGCGTAATACCAATTGAAGATCAAAACATGACCTCTCTGTACAGAAATGTAAAATATGGACCAATCGCTCGCTTTATTAAATGTCTAATCATCTTGTTTAATCCCGCCCCTTTTCGCAGCACTGTACGACAGAATTTTGCATGCTCAAACTCTAGTGTGACCGCGGCATAATGCAGATTCGTTGAAGTCCTATGTTATTGTCTCTTAAAAGAAAGAATTGATTGTGAGTTGCCAAAACAAGTCCTCAAACACTGCAACTGATCTATAGAGATTTGTAATAATTGTGCATAATGGCAGGAAATGATCTTCATTGGTTTCCCACAAACAACATCTACTCTGACCCTCAAGGTAGAGTTTTGGGCTGATCAGCTATTTCTTCTAATATTTTTGAGTATGAATTAATGGGGTAAAAATGAAAAACGAGGTGATCTTGGATGCAAGTGGAGTAGTGGTTGGTACTTCCTGAAGCAAATTTAGAAACCTTTAAAATAGCAAAATGGGACACATGTAGTAGTGCAGTGCTTTAGAATGCTTTAAGGTCCATACGAAGCTAGTCAGTACTTTGAGACCCTTGAGTCTAGAATTGTCTGCTTTTCATGAAATATATGTGCTTAATTTATATCTCACTCCTCCATCTGTTGATAGTTGTGTAGGTGGTATGGAATATCCTGCTGCTTCTAACACAACGTCAGGAAACAAACTCGAGTTTTAAGCACCATCTGTCCAGAGCTTTTGCTTTTTTGCTCTGTCCTGTTTGATCTCTGCAGTCTGGGGAGTAATTGAGTCACGTACCCTTGAAAAAAATGTTAATATTTCTATTATTGGAGCTCTTCTTTTTCCATTCTTTTCTTGTATGTAGTTCTGGCTTCTTTCATGTGTCTAAGTGCATGTGGTAAAGATGTTGTTGGTATTGATCCCTTTCACTGCATTGAGAAACAGCCTACACTGTGTCTATTCCACCTTCCTGTTGAAGAAATAGATTTCGCAGTAGTTGCGCCTTTTAAAGCAATATCCTGATTTCTCCTCTCTCGATTCTCTTGGAGTAGATTAGGTTGCTGTGGTTGCCACAGAGGACCTTTACCTGTCAATACTAGTGTGGTCCTGTGGCTGACTGAAGTTATTTGCTTGAAGCGAGAGACAGGGTGTCTGTCCTAAACTTGCTGATGTCATTAATTGATGAGGACAGGATGGTGTCCGTTGCTTTGACTTGTCAGTGTTTAAAACAAGTTGATGAGATCATTTGTGATTGATTGCATCGTGAATTTTCTTTGCTGTCGGTATCATGTTGTGTTTTTTTCTTTTGAGTGCATAGAGGAGAGTGAGATCTGTGCATATTTTAGCACATAGACAAGGCCAGGAGCTGTGGATTTTAAATCTGAGCGTATTGATGCTTTTCTCCTACTACTACTAATACTATTTCTTTGATCTCTGGTGATGCTCAAAGTAGAGGTTAATGTTGTCATGTTAACAATTTTCAGAAGAAGTGAAATTCCTTGATTCTCAATAACAGAATTGGTATTTGATTTACCACAGCAATCTGATTGGCTAATAATATGCTTAGTTTAAACATTAATTATCCATTAATTATATTAAACTTTAATATAACAGTTAACCATATTTATTTATTAATTACATGAAAGATTAACCAGTAACATACGACACTGTTTATTCTTGTTTTAAGAATAATAACCAATGATTGTTTGCATGCAAGTTCTTAAAGGGGTGGTCCAGAGTGTATTTTTAAGGCTTGGTTGTGCTCATGCTTCACTTGTAGAAAATCACGTTATTTTTTTCATATATCTTACTTTGATTATTTACAGCTACTCAGCTAACATGAAAACGAATGTCATATTTCCTAGTTCCTCTGAAAGGCCCGCCCTCAAGAGGCTCTGATTGGTAAGCTAACATCATGTGCTGTGATTCGTGGATGGGCTCCACGTCACCACGTCATGCCCCTACAAGCACGCGCCTTAGCGCTGTGTAAACAGAGAAGCTGTTAGCAGATTTAGCTGCCTGAATTAGACATAAAAATGAAGAGCACACAGCTGAACATCATGCCTGCTCTCTAAAATAAAATCTGACAAGTGTCTTTCACATATATTCGGAATAAGCATGTGTAAGTAACGTTAATATAAAACGTTCTCATCTTTTGTGAGTTTGTTATTTTAAATGTAGAACGCACAGAAAACATCTGCATAGACACGCATAAAGAGACACTGCATGCGCTGCTGAAGACTGTGGGTGTCTACAGCGGTTTGACTGATAAATATGAATTTGTAGCTAAATTGTTAGCAGTGCCAAACAGCATTTCCCATTGTTTACATCCTTGTTTACATCCTCGCTACAACATACTGTTTAACGCTAGAAACTGTGCACGTAGTTGATCAATTTTAACAAATAAAAATACTTACAGGTTGTGGCTCACAATCCACAGTTTTGTCGGTTGGAGGAGTTTTTGCCGAATCCAGCACTGAACTGAGAGAGATTCTGGAAGCTGTTCTTTGACAAATGCTAGCTTTATCTTTTTTATAACTCTCTGGAACATAATTAAAATTAAACTGTAAGCACTTCTCTCTTTGTGTCACGTCTTTTGGAAGCCCAAATACAGAAACAGAACAAGCTCTGTGGAAATAGCAGCATTTGGACGGCATTTTAGCTTTCTTTGTTATAACATTACAGCACCTCTGGCCACCCCCCTTTGCTCCACAGGGTGTGTGCGCGTGGTGAATGCTCATAATCGGAAGCCCTTGTGATCTCACTAGCCCGGATATATTTTTTTGCAGTCCCCAATTTTTGTTCGCTGTAGGTTTTGCTAAGCTAACTCTGTAAAAGCCAATGTCTCCCTTTGCATTGAACTTTGAGCATATTACATTCAGAGATGTTGTTTATGTTCACACAGCTACATTACACATCAACTAAAGTTTAAAATATCGTATCGTAGTGGACCACCCCTTTAACACAATTATGCTTAATAAGCTGACAATGCTTGTTGTCATTCAAATGTGTTATTGTGCCATTTTTGTTTAGTGGAGCATGGTTTAAGTATAAACAGTAGATGTTTAGCCCTTATGCCCCATTCACACTATGAGCGACATACAACAACAAATCGACAAGTGACCGTTCATTTCAATAGAGTGTGAGTGAATTTCTGGCGACCTCCGGCCACACAAGTGACAGCAGTTGTGGCGACCGGATTTTATTCTATTATTCTAATATTAGCCGATTTACCCCAAATCAGTTTCAACAGGTACCACACACACATTCAAATAAATGTTTAAATTGATAATTCCATAAATAAGTAAACCTCAAAAATGATTTGTCACCATGCTGTTTCATAGCTGCATGATTTGCGGGAAGTAGAGGATTGGAAACATGCTTCTTCATATGAAGAAATCAACAGGATACATTATAAATCTGTGACCCATAAGTAATATAACTGTCATTTGTTATTATTGTTAATAACTGATTTTTCAAAGTGTGCATACAATACATGAGCAGCTCATAACTGTTCTGTAAAAATTTAAAATTGTGTATTTGGAAAGAGGGTTTCTTCAAAAAACTATATTTTGAAGGGAACCAAAACAGCTATTCCACATGAAAAAAATTTTTTTATTGAAAATACTATAGTGTTTTTGAACCATACTATAGTAAAGTGTATTATACTGTATATATTATAGTATTTACAACACTTCGTTAATGAACCACAGCATTCTGTAGTATTAACTAAACGGTAATAAATACTGTAATATACTCTCTTTACTACAGTAAACTGGTGTACTGCAGCATAATATACCCTATAGTTGTGGAAAACAACAGTATTGGGTCATTTGTGTATAAAACTATAGTTGTTGTGTTAACATAGCAACAATAGAGTTACCATAACAGATTACTTTATTATACTATAGTTCAAAAAGACTGTATTATTGCTATGCATTACTATAATATTTTTTTTATGTGGGTTGGACCATTGTATAGACAAAACAGCAATAATACAGAGACATTTCACAAACAATTTTGCATGTTCTATAGAAAAAAAAGGAATTCAGCTTTGGAACAATGGTAAGTGGTTGAATCTGAATGTTTAGGTGAACTATCCCTTTAATTGAACTATCCCTTTAAGCATTTCTGAGTAGAAGACTGCAGCTTCAGCGTATGTGCATTCAGTCTTTTGTGAAATTAGATATCAATAAACATGTCATTACCTCTGTGATTCAGCAGCTGTGCACAACACACTGTTTTGTTCAGCAGGGTTTGCCTGTGGAAACCTTTGAGGTTTCGCCTGAGAGCCTGAGAGGCTTATAGACATGCTGTTGCTGCCTCCTGTTGAGGTACATCACTGAGACGCTGTGGGGGCTTCAGTCTGACAAGTGTCAGTGTGTTATGAGTGAGAGCAGGGTGTTGGGTTTGGAGGGAGGGAGGGGTTTAGATTAAATACCGGCCAATTAGTAGCGCTCTTTCACACTCTCTCACACTCTCTCTGGCTCTCGCTCTCACTCTCTCTGTGGAATCTGCACTGCTACTAGCATCTCAAGCAGGTGTCCCTTTGTTATTTTCACACCTAACTTCTCAATCGCAGTTTTATTCTCTAGTAGAAATGGCCAAGTATGTTCTTTTTTTTGTTTGTTTACTCTAACAAAACCTGCTGCTGAGGCACTTTCCGTAAAGAAATGATAGAGGAAATTATAGTTTGTTTATTTTTTTAAGAGGATTTTTATGTGGACTTTTTGTTTGTTTTTTAAATTTGAAGAAAGACCATTGTGTTTTGGATAATTTAGACAAACATACACTCCTGTTGATTTACGGATCAATCTCAGAAGTTTTCTCTAAATAAGGGCTACTGTCAGAAATTAGCATATGTTATGGTTCACGTGAACCGGAAGTTGCTGAGACTTTTATTTCTGTGTGTGTTTGTACTTCCAATTGAATGTAATATTGAGTAGAGGGTGTGGCTTTCTTTTAACACATCATTCCCTCGTAGCAAACTAACGGTAAGAGGGGGTGTTGTTAAGAATATTGTGGCTGAAGCCATCAAACTGACGGCAGCAGTGAAGGACCAATACTCCAAATGCAGAATCAAATAGTCAAAGGTTTGAAGTTTTCCACAACAAACTTTTTTTTTTCCATTGGATTTTCTACTTGCACAGATTAATTGTACACCTAAAGAATAACAATGTGTGCTAGTAAAATAAACATTGTAAGTTTCACACAGACTTTAAAGGCCATGACATACCAATTCGACGGTCAGCCAGTGTTGGGCTATTGAAAAGTGTTCTACACATTGGGTCTAGTCAGACGCATCTGATTAGATATTCAGTACAAGAATAAAAGCAAAAGTGATGAAAGTGAACAAAACTCAAGATGGCACAGACAGAAGGCTGTTTTAATGTTACATCATCTTTCTGGAGTGATTAATAAATGCTATTTGGATTTGCTGAAAATTTCTTACACTTACTGCGAGCAGAGAATGCACATGTTTTTCTTTGCTCTGTGTTCAAGTGTATATGTTTGACACAAAAATGTATAATATTTTTGCAAGTTTTTTGAAATTGTATTGTTAATGTCTTGATGTCCATTTAAACGGGTCATAACTTCTTTTTGCATGCAAGACGTTTTTGTACTATCAAAACAAGTTTCATAAAACCAATGGGTTGAATTTTAATGGTGTCTTAATCATATTAGAGGATTATATGTTTGTTTGAAGCATTTGCTTGAAGGCTGAGTTGTAAACAAGCCAATGCAGTTCAAAAAGAAGCTTTTTTATAATATAGTCAAGTGTATTCAGTCTGACAGAAGCAATATCGCGAATCACAAGTGAACAGTTTGTTTATAAATGACAGTTTTCATTTAATGTTTTCAAAATATCTACTTGCATGTAATAGCCTGGCGCATTTATACTTTTCATATGCTATTTACTGACAACCCATAAAGCAAATGCCCCATGATTCAGAGCCTTTCAGAGAGATTATCAGAATGAGGATTAAAAAAACGTATATTGTTTTTCAAATAAACAACCTTTTTTGTGTAAATCATCTTCATTAACATTACTCAATCTCAAGAAACATAATCAAATTAATGCTACTGAGCCTTCAAAAGCGCATTTTAGGTTCAGTTTTCAGTTTCATATTTGGTACGTTGGCCTTTTTATTGACAAGCAAAGGCATTTAGGTAGAGAAACATGGCATTTATTTAAGACACCGGCACAATGAGATTGAATCACGTTTTTAAATCTGAAAATAAATGTAACCGTTTTGACCATCCCATGTATATATGTTTAGTGCAATCCAGTTTTTCATTCATTGTTTTTTTGGTTTAATTATTTTAATGAGACTTGTGAAAATGTGAAATCATAATTGGACTTTCGTCAATTATACTTTTTATCTATTTAGCTTTGAAGCCATCTATGAGTAAGCGTCTTTCTTAAAAAGAACTTTTAGCAGATAAAGCTTCTTTTTTTTTTCTTTTTTAAGAAAATATATTAACCCAAGACAGATTGTTATCTTGCAGAGCTTCTGTTGCAGACGGGAAATATTTAGTGATAATGATAAAGCCCCTGTAATTATTCTTTGAGGGAAGGCCTTAGCCTATAAAATCACACAGACAGATGTAAAAGCACTTTTTCTTATTCCCAGCGATACCTCACCATTCACACATAGGGATGTAAAGATTAAATAACACCATGACCCGAGTCATACATCCAGGGAGTAATTATTTCTGTAGTCTCCTCTGTTTTCAGCTGTCCTCGGCTCACCTCACTTTGCTTGTTTGCTCTTGTGTAACCATGTGTGTGTGTGTGCATGTAAAATGAACCTCCAGACTCAATATTCGCTCTGAAATCTGCTGGTTTGTGGGAACAGTTGGAGAAATCGTCTGTCATTGAATCCTAAACAGCGAGCGGTGGCCCAGTCAAATATTTAAAAGCGGCTCTGTCTCATAAAGAAATGCAAATAAGAGCCTGTTCGTTTGGGTCGGTCCTCTTCAGTCTCTTTGAACAGGGTTATAATTTGAACTCTAATTCATGACATTCACTCTCCAGTCACATGGGTTTAATAGAGCGATTGTCTGTTTACACACAGGGATGTAGTAGCACGACTATTGTTTGCATTGGCTAGAGCCATTAGAGTCATATGGCCTTTGTGATTTAGCTGTTCTCCATAGCAAAACAAACAAATACACTGATATAAAAAGCTGTGGATCACTCTCTCTTCGGTTATAGCTTGACTGTGAAAAAGTCATTTTAGGGAAAGCAGGATCAGCAATTGACTGTGTTTTTCTTTTTTTTATTGGTCATTTGAATCTGTCTTACACTCAAAAAAATAAAAGATTTTTACTGCTTGTTTAAAATGAGCTAAAACAACACAATTCTGGGAGAAACTTAATTGTTTTATTTTCAATCTACTTCAATTAGTTACGTAAGCTTAATGGATTTGTGTTGGGACAACATGAATGAATTGTGTGGAACCCTGCATATTTTTCATTGTATAAGCACAGATAGCATTGTGCAAATGGCCTTTATTAGTTACAGTTTATCTCCCGTTCAGTATCCAATAAAATATTTTCACAGAAATGAGACTTGCATGCCAGGGCATCATATTTCGTTGTTAAATAGTGTTTTAACCAGATGCATTGTGACAAGTTTCCTGAAAAAAAGTGATATAAGTTCGCACTGCAATCGTTTCTGTTCTGAGCTGCATATTTCATTCATGTGGAAAATCAGAATATTGTGAAATATTATTGAGAAAAAAAAAAGTGCTTTCATCCAAAGTGTACACGAGAAGGAAAATGATCACATTTGGAGGAATTGGTGTAAAATAAAAAAGGAAGTTGTAGTCACGATTTCATGTCTGATGGCATATTTGTTTTTAGTCACATGACTCTTTTGAAAGCACATCTAGAATTAAATCAGTAAATGTGTTTCTGTTGTCCTTCAAGCATGACGTTTCAAGTAAAATAGTACTGAACAAACATTTATTTTGCTAATAAATAAAGTAAATAAAAGATAATAATACAAATAACTACAAATATCAACACAATCCCAATTCTATTTTCTGACACTTACTACCACTATGCCTATCCCTTCCCCTTGATTCATAACAATTGCTACATTAAATGTATCCAGCTTGTGTATATTTTTGACAGCACACTAATAATGCATCTATCAAATTCAATAAATTCAATACTTTATAATATTGTGAAAACATGCAGAGTACTGGAAAATCTAACAACATAATATGATAAGTTGTTCCAACTAAAGTCATCGGGTACTATTTTGGTGTTTCCATGATTTATTAAATTGTT
>CAIGQV010016645.1:9494169-9504648 GCA_903798115.1 Danio jaintianensis
TCCATCCATCCATCCATCCATCCATCCATCCATCCATCCATCCATCCATCCATCCATCCATCCACAAATTTGTAATTTAATATTTTTACATAGAATTTTTATATTCATTTTCAAATTGCCATTAAGCTTATAATTAAAATGGTTTAATTGAAGTATAATGAATTGATGCTTGTAAAGAATTTAAGTACTATAAGTAGCCTAAAACTGCACGGTGGCGCAGTGGGTAGCACATTCGCCTCACAGCAAGAAGGTCGCTGGTTCAAGCCTCGGCTGGGTCAGTTGGCATTTCTGTGTGGAGTTTGCATGTTCTCCACGTGTTAGCGTGGGTTTCCTCCGGGTGCTCCGGTTTCCCACACAAGTCCAAAAGACATGTGGTATAGGTGAATTGGGTAAGCTAAATTGTCCGTAGTGTATGTGTGTAAATGAGTGTGTATGTATGTTTCCCAGTGATGGGTTGCAGCTGGAAGGGCATCTGCTGCGTTAAACATATGCTGGATAAGTTGGTGGTTCATTCCGCTGTGGCGACCCCTGATTAATAAAGGACTGAGCCGAAAAGAAAATGAATGAATGAATGAAGTAGCCTAAAAACAATATATTTAAATCTAAATATATATTAGCCAAAAAAAAGCATTTTTGCAATGAGGCTTGGTTATTCAGATTACATAGCTAGAAATAATTACTGCATTTATATCATGTATTTTTAAATAGATTG
This sequence comes from Danio jaintianensis, assembly GCA_903798115.1. Classification (NCBI taxonomy): domain Eukaryota; kingdom Metazoa; phylum Chordata; class Actinopteri; order Cypriniformes; family Danionidae; genus Danio; species Danio jaintianensis. The sequence continues at coordinate 9,494,882 of CAIGQV010016645.1, forward strand.
CTTTTCAAGGCCTTCTGCATTATATGCTATGTAAAGCTTTTGGTAGTGTCTTGATATACAGTAGACTTGTAAGCTCTTTTGAGTGTCAGGTATGTACAAAAGATGAGAGAATGGCAGTGAGAAGTCCCTCTTGTTCCAAAAATTTCTTGCCTTTTGTTTTCTTTTGTCCCCAGCTCCCAAAACTCATCTCTGTTTCTTTCATACCTCCCTCTTTCTCTCGCTCGATCTGTCATAGTGTTTTAATGAGAGCGGCGGAGACCTTTGTCTCTATGGTGATGAGACTGGCTGTCTCCAATGTGTGTTTCCTTCTTGCTCAGAGGTTGGAAAAGCCCTTTGCTTTCATTACAGCTTCTAAAACAACACCTATGTAATCTAGAGCATGGCCAATTAAAAACAATTGATCTTATAGCTTTAGCTCAGGCTTAAATGGGACATATATTATGAAAATCCGACTTTTTCCATATGTAAGTGTTATAATCAAGTCCCCAGCACATCTACCAAGCCAGAAATTGTGAAAAAGGACAACCTAGTAAATTTGTTTTGCTAAGCCTTTTTTGCAAGCATGTGAAAATACAAGCTGTTGAGAATTTGCTTGCCTTGTGATGTAGAAGAGGCTCTTATTATATATTACAGCCAACGCTTTATGCTTTCTAAAACAAGTATGTAACTTCATATTTTGAGAAATTATTTCTGCTCATTAACATGCCGTGTGTTCATTTGGCTAAAGTTACTATTGTTTCTATTTCTATTCGCATAGACTATAGCTCTGTCGTCAGATTTATGCCCAAAACACTCACTGTCAGAATAATCCATAAACACACATTTATTATGCACTGTATTATAAGGTGACCAACTTTTTTCCCCTCTCTTTGTAACACTAGAACTGGAGAGAACTTTGTAATTTAATATTTTTTAAAATAAGGCACACATTTATAATTCCATGACTTTTAATGTCAAAATGACCCCATGTATTTTAGTTGCCTGCTACTTTTGTGACTTTAAATATGCGTGCCTCTGTTGCCTAGCAACTTCCTGCTATCCAAAACATAACTTTCTTTTGGGAAAAACTTAACTTTACTTCAGAAATGTCTTTCAAAACAACGTTTGACCACTATGGTAATTCTGGAAGTTATGGAATTCTGGGAGTTCCAGTGTTAAATTTTTATTCAGACTCATTTCTGACATTCTTTGCACAAGACTCCCTTATTTTGTTGTTTCTGGAGAGTCAGAATAGCATGTAAAGGCTCCACCCTCTTCTGACATGGAGAGTCAGAATAGCATATAAAGGCTCCTCCCTCTTCTGACAAGCAGCAGCTCATTTGCATTTAAAGAGACTTGTTTTTTGGATCGTTTTTTGCTCACACTCAAATTTTGGGTTGACAAATTTTACAAGCTATAATGAATGATCTGTGGGGTATTTTGAACTGAAACTATAGATATATTCATGGGACACTAGTATTTTACATCTCACTGCATAATATGATCCTATATTATAAAAAGGGCATAATATGTCCCCTTTAAAGAAGCTATTTTTTTATCATTATTTTCAGGGGGTATTAACCTGTAATGGTTAGAACAGTGTAGAGTATTCACAGGAAGTCATGTGGAGCAGAGAGAGGGGAAAGATCAGCAAAGGAACCTCGAGCCGGGAATCGAACTCAGGTGCTATATGTTGACGCACTTAACCACTAGGATATTGGCTCCAACTTAAGAAGCTACTTGACATTGTGTTCAACTATAAAGTAATAGGAAGAAGAAACACACAGATGCCTTTCGGTATACAAACCTGTTCGAAGCAATGATTTCATTCCCTCATGCCCAGAAAGTGCATGTTAGCCCCAGGATAAATTTTCATTTGTGATGCTTCATGGTTTACCAGTGTCTATCATGCAAGCCGCAGCTGTGTAGTTTGTGTTTGAATCTGCTCAACTATGAGCCATACTCTGCAATTACGGAGTAAATGTGCCCAGTGCCAGCCTAGAACAACAGAGCATGTTTAATCAAGTGTTTAGCCAACTGTTTAAATACTAAATACACAGCTGGCATTTCTCTGTACATGCCTGAGATAAAATTTGAGATAACATTTTATTTATTTATTTATTTTAAAATTGTTTTATTTTTTTGGTTTTCACACACGTACACTATGGCCAATTTATTTTATTCAATTCAACTAGCACATGTCTTTGGACTGGGGGAAACTGAAGCACCCAGAGGAAACCCTCGCCAACACGGGGAGAACATGCAAACTCCACAAAGAAATGCCAACTGACCCAGCCGGGACTCGAACCAGCAACCTTCTTGCTGTGAGGCGACAGTGCTAACCACTGAGCCACCATGTCACTCTTATTTTATTTATGCGTTTTTATTTATGTTATTATTACTGTTTTTTTTACAATTATTCTGTGAAACACAAAATAATATGACGTTATTCATTTTAAACCATAAAACAATTTCTAAAGTCTATAGCAGTAGGATAGGCCAAAAACAACATTTTTCTACTTACATAATTTTTAGGTGTTCAATTTCCACACGTAAGTGTGTATATGACAGCAGCAAAGGTGAACCTGCTTCGGCTGTCTCGCACTTTCAGATTTGAGAGACGTTTTTGTGCAGTCACTACAGATGATGAGAAGCTGCCTGTCAGAATCAAGTCCTGGGTAGGGTTGCACCAGCTGATCGTAAGTTCTTTCTTAAACTGGAATGTAAAGTCCACACTAGGGGCTTAGTAACTACTAGTTAGTTTGTAACTAAATTTGGTTTCACTTCAGTTGCACCACATGTTCTTAAGGCAAACCGTAGTTAGTAGGTCGTAAGCTCTCCGTAAAGTCATGCGTAGTCACGTTGAGTGACGTAATAGCTAATTAAATCGTTAAACTGCTTTGAAATTCTGCAACTAATGCATTTATATATAACTGTCCTATGAAAATTAAGTTATAAATCACATTTTTATAGCACATTAAATTACAGTCAGTCACTAATAACAGACGACGCGCACACACCTGCATAGCAAGCCGTGAATGCATGCGAAATACACATGAAGTTATCAAAACATTAAACTTGAATTTTTTATATCATACATATGAAAGGGAAAAGAGCAGGGATAAGAACTCAGTCATGAAGAAATTCTCGTTTTAATTGGTAGACACAATTAACACAACACACTCCTTGAAAAAAATTTAACTCTTCTTTCACAAACCGAAACAAATGCGAGATTTGGGAGGAAAATGAGGCTGTGAGTAGAGGGAGATCATTCTTCATTATGATCATAAACTCCTCGATGTAAACTAATCTCGCTGTCATCTCTTTTCTACCGTTATACATGGGGGGAGGCGGCCGTAAATATTTAGTTGGAACGTAGCGTTACGTTTAAACTAAGTTCAGTGGTGCAACACAAAAATATTTGGTAGAGGTAAGTTGTAACGTAGTGTCCCTTTAAGTCACAACTAGGCTACGTTTTAACTTACACACTGCTGGTGCAACCGGCCCCACTTCTCTTTCGCGTATTTAATTCCTCATTATAAACTTCCTACTCTTTTTTTTACATTCATAGTATTTGCTGCTCTGCTGTGTTTAAGCAGTCCTATACTGAACATATGTATTAACAGAATAAATTACAAAGCAACGTTTATGATGTTTGCAGATTGCTCAGCCACTGCTGCACTTTTATGCACATTTACAGTACACTGCTTTTTAATTTTAAAATGCATAACTTTTGCTGCAGTTATAATGGCGTCTACATTACTCTAGAGTTATTGACACTTGAAAACTAAGTTGCCATTTACACTAGTGTGTTTTTGTTTTAAAAGGCGCAAGTTTTTGTTACGGTTATGCCAGTGTCCACACTATTCCAGCATCTTTGACCCATGAAACCAGATCGTTTTGAAAAAGTTTGAAGACACCTCGTTTTAGTTTGGAAATATTGGTGTTTCATTTCAGAGTAGATGGACTGAAACACAAACTTTTGAAAATGGAGGATATCAACAATCGCTCTCTGATTGGTCTTCTGAACTATTGTGTATTATTCCCTGATTCGTCAAGCCCCTCTCATATGACCATTACACAGCCGGTAGACTGCACATACAGTATGGATGCTGGCAAAATATGCACATGCCCAGTGAGTTTTAATGGTCAAGTATCATGCATTTTATGCTGTATAGTGTGGATGGAGATTGTTTTTCTGAAATGCAGTAATTCAGGATGAGAGATTTCATTCTAAAATGCCATTTTAAAACAAAAACACTCTAGTGTAAATGCTGCCTTTCCTTTTGGAAATGCCACCGACTTATTTTTGTTAAAAAACAACAACTCGTTTGACAGTCTCATATGACCATTACACAGATTTTTTGAGATGGGGGATTGGGGGGTATACCCCTCATATTTAAATTTACTGCATATGCATTCTGTATCCCATATTGTAACTTATTTTAAACCTGCATTTGAAACAGAGAGGTGAGTTCTGTTTTTATGAACTTTTTTTTAATTAAATACCATCAAGTACTACAGATGTTAATTTTGTTTTGCCTATGTATATTTTTATGACTCTTAAAGTGCCGGTAGCCATTGTCTTTTTTTAAACTTACCAGTAATTTTAACATTTTTTTTGTGATCTATCCCTTTAAGAATGCAAAAAAATTCCTCTATATATTCAGCCACCGGTATAATGATTTTACTGACCTCTTCCTTATCTAATCTAATCTGCCTCACAGGGGAATTGATAGCTCATCTGCACAGCGGGATCTGGAGGGTCATTACCAAGGGGTTATGGAATCCATTTGCAGATGTGCCACATGTTTTTATTATTGTTGTGATGCTGAGAGGCCTGGGGTCCGTTCTTCGTATCTCGCTTAAATGATCTAAGATGATTTGGAAGATCTTGGATCTTTTAATGTTTATAACTGATCTCTGGTTAATTTGGTTCTTCAAACAAGTTCGTGAATCAGATTAAAATGTCTGGATGAACTGATCTGAGATCGCTGCGTGTGTTGTAAAGGACAGATCTATCGATCCTCGAAATCATGATCAGCAATGCAACGATTGGCTGACAGCACAGCAGCGTAATGACATCATCTGATTAATATTCAATTGTCCATGTGAGCAAATTACATAAAATTAGTAGTAAACGTAAATATGTAAGTTTGTTAAATATGATATGCCATAACTTTCCACATTTGTTGTGGGCTGCAGGCTTTACACTTTCATGTGTCAAGAACATTTATCAATTTATTCAGTTTTACATTTAGAGCGGATTAATCGGCGTAATAACTGGCTGTTTAAATTAATTCTGCATCAAAAAAGCATTTTGATATTGGTGAAGGTGTCAGAAACTTTTGCGAAGCATCAAATCACCGGCATCGGCTATTATCTGTCAAAACATGTGAATGACTGCATAAATTATTATTCCTTTAAAAAAACAAAAAACAAACAAATAAAAAACAGTTGATTATTTTGCATGTCTATTATCATAGACAAATTGTACTAAAGCTGGATCGGTACCTTAAAATAGCACGCATTTGTATCTAAAAAGTCCATAAATGTGCTCTTTGAACCCTTTGGGGAGAACCACCCCGTGACTGCTTTTGTACTTTTATTTCGGAGTGCAGATTGCATAAGTTTTATTTTCATATTTTTTAAACTTATATTTAACTTATATTTATATTTAACTTTATATATATATATAAAAATTTTTTTTAAACCATTTTACTAAGTGTATATAGGTTACTGCTGTAAGAAAATATCAGCATTCGGTACATACTTTCAGTATTACCTTTGCTTGAAATGACCCGATCTAATCCTGTTTACATGAAATAAACCCGCTCCCTGGCAGGTTTGAGCTACCAGACCTGTTGCTATGACAACAACTCTCAGATGAGTTTTGAAGAACGAAACGATCCTGGATCGTGTCAAATCATCAATAACCAAATCCAGCTAACTGAGTAATCCACATACGAAGAACGGACCCCTGATCTCTGACCGCCCAGAATGAAAGAGAGAGAAAGCACACTTAGATTAGTGACTGTATTCAACAAATGAAAAGTCTTTTTCTATTATTCCAAGGATTTCATGGTAAATTTCCATCTTCATAAGCGTTGCCATTGTTTTTCCATGCCCCGTACCCTTCAAATCACTTCATTACTTGTGCAAGAAAGCAATAATACGTCCCAGCTACAGACTTTGCAGAACAGCTCAATGAAAAACACAGATATAAGTGTTTGCTCTGTACTGCTCACGGAAATTGTCACAAAATTGAAAAATTATCTCTCACCTCCACAGCACATACCTAGATTTCATCTGTTTACGGTGAAGTAGCACTGAGCAAATGCATTATTTATTCCTCTCTGAAGCCTGATGAATTATAAAACATGCACGGTGCCAATTCTCTGAAACCGAACAGTCAACTGCATTAGATTAATTGCAAAATATGCTGCTCTTGCTTTTTTTTTTGCCTTACAATGCTTTAAAAAAAAAAAAAAATCTACGGTAACTGTTAGAACCGTATTTGTGTGTCACTTATCAGTCTGACAAAATTTATGAAGTTCTGACTTGAATCTGAACTTTCCTCTGGTATCTGAGACCTCGTTCTGTCAGATCTTTTGTCTCTAATGGCAGAGCTTTTGTATTGTTTGGCCTAAGCAAACAGCGAGAAGCCACCTCACAGCTTTCTATTGGCTGGAGTAATAACCTGCCAGTCAATGTTCAGTCTAGATTAATGAATGGCATCTTCGCTGTGCTAAAGCTAGGATGACTTTGACCCCTCATCTTGGCTAATTTGTGTATAAATGCTTGTTTTATAGAGGATGCTGGCTAGAAGGATGTTGGCATGGTTGGTTAAGAACAAAAAGAAGCCAAGTTGCTGCTCTTGGAACTAGACTTGTGCCGATATTCAATGATGCTATTATCATGGGCACTTCAAATCACTGTGGATAATCATTTATTATTAAACTTTAGCTTTGTGTGTCTTTAAGAATTTTCAGATTGTTGTATTGGCAGTGGTTGTTCATCACAGCACCAAATGATTGAAGACTTAATATGCTGTTTGTTTTCAAACATTAACATTTTCTCCTGCTAATCTGGCCTACGACATGCAAGAGATTTTGATCGAAAATGCTTTTTATTACTATTTATAGGGCTCTTGTTTGTTAAAATGATGAAATATGTCTCCAATTGTTAAAAATAGTTAATTTAACTAAACTCAAAATCAAAATATCTTTAATAAATATGGTTATTTCTCACTGTTGATTTTAATAAATAGATAACATTTACTAATGGGACCATAATGTGTTACTTATTGTACTTTATAATCCATTTGCAAACTTGCAATACATTTGTTTACTCTGAACATGTATATACAATAAAGCAACACTTTTTTGTTATACTGTTTTTTTAATGGTTGATTGTTCCTGTGCTAGGACATGAGTGCTGCAGTATAACTGCTGATCTCTTCAGCTCCATTAAGCAGCTAATCTCCCAGAAAGGGCTTGTGTGTTTTTATGCCTGCTGGTGAAGATGTTGCTAGCTTTAGATGTTTAAGATTGTATGTTATAGCTGTGTACTGGATTGCTGCAATAGTTTGTTCTTCCTGAAAAACACAGAAATATTTTGCTTACGTTGAAAAGTTTTCAATGCATTTCTCTAGTTCTTTTCAGTTATTCACTTACATTTCTTCTTTTGATGGAAATTGTCGTTGTTTTATTTCTGAAAATCATTTAAAAAACAAAACATTTCATTAATCCAACCGTCCGTCTGTCAGTCACAAATCAAGACTTTATATTTTAAAATAATAATCCACCAGAAATACTGTATGATAAATAGACAACAAGAAAAATCATTGTAAATATAATTTGTGAGCTGATGTTACTGGATTTATCCAGTGATTAAAATGTGATTTGCTTTTTGACAATTTGCTTTAATGTTTGGAGTGATGGTCCTTCTCTGTTGATGTCAGTTTGATGGCTTCAGCCAAAATATTCTTAACCACGCCCCTCTTACCGTTAGTTTGCTTTGAGGGAATGATGCACAAAAAAATCCTCTGCCCCCTAATCAATATTTTATTTCAGTTGGAAGTACATCAACACACTGATAAAAAGGTCTCAGCAACTTCCGGTACACATGGACTTTAATTGCACTGAAATCAGTGTTGCCCCATACTTCTATGAAAAACAAACAAAAGCAATCTTCCCAAAAAATTACCAAATAATAATGAATAGGATATGGAATCACTATCCCCATACTTCCAAACTATTGCACTGAATACACTGAAATTAAAAAACAAAATACCAATTGAATATTCAATGTAGATCGATCTTGTTTACCTTCTGTAGGCTATTTACTGTTTTGAGAGTCTCTTTCAGTAAGCTGTGAAAGGTGTCTCGGTCAGGCTTTTCCCCTCTCTGTTTGCATGGCTCTCTGTCTAATGTGGGGCATAGGGTCTGGAAATAAGCTGAGTGAATGGAGATACAGCACTAACTTTAAAATAGTACTCGGTGCCGTCTAGGTGACATCCTTCGGCCTATAATTAGTGCAGTGGCCTCTCAGATCTTGAGCAATGCCCTGAAGGCAGTGGATAAAACTTTAATGTGTTTTGGGTGTAGCTCCATAATGTTTCGACCTTGCTCATGAGTGGAGCAACAAGCTCTGAATGACAAAAGACATTTCTGCCTGAAAAAAAAGGAGAAATCTTTTGAAAACATAAGAGACCAAAGAAGATTGTCTCTCTGAGTGGCCTGATACAGACACATACAGTAGTCAACGTTTGAAGTAGATCAAAATCTTTTCTCAAAATTGTTCTAAAACTATTCAACAACACCTATTCTTGTCTTTTTTGATTCACTTCAAATGATGACTAGAGCAGATAATACAGTCATATACATATTTTTTCCTATACGTACAAAAACACGTTATATGGAATAACTCTACATGAACATGACAAACGAATGGTTTATTTTTCAGGACACGACACTTACTCACATACTAACAGTAAAAGATTCAAACATTTTCAGACAAAATATTTGTGTGGAAAATGTTATACTTTAAAATGCATCTCGATTAGTAAGATTTATATAGAAAAAAAAGTTGTAAAATCTAAATGCATATTATGAAACCAGAATTCAATGAGATAAAGCATTTTAATGAAATATGACAGATGTTGCTGAGTGTGTGTGTGGATAGATAGATAATATTCAAGAAGCTAAATATTTGGATTCACAAGCATCTTCAGACTAAATCTATTACTGCCATTAAGAGTATGTATTATGATCTTTATTTTCAGGATTTTGCAGTTATATTCAATATTTAACTATACATGCATTACTATGTATATGTTAGACTGACAAGTATATTTTCAGGATTTGTAACTATATGCTGTAGTGAGATTTACATTTATATAAACATAAATAAATATAAATATAAATATAGGGGTGGCTCAGTGGTTAGCACTTTCGCCTCACAGCAAGAAGGTCACTGGTTCGAGTCCCGGCTGGACCAGTTGGCATTTCTGTGTGGAGTTTGGATGTTCTCCCAGTGTTTGCCTGGGTTTCCTCCGGGTGCTCCGGTTTCCCCCACAGTCCAAAAAAAAACATGTGAATTGGATGATCTATATTGGCCGTAGTGTATGAGTGTGTGTGTGAATGCCATAGTGTATGGTGTTTCCCAGTAATGGGTTGCGGCTGGAAGGGCATCCGCTGTTTAAAATATATATTTTATATATATATATATATATATATATATATATATATATATATATGTATGTATGTATGTATGTATGTATGTAT
>CAIGQV010016645.1:9508939-9549201 GCA_903798115.1 Danio jaintianensis
GTCTGTCTGTCTGTCTGTCTGTCTGTCTGTCTGTCTGTCTGTCTGTCTATCTATCTATCTATCTATCTATCTATCTATCTATCTATCTTTTACATTACTGTGAGGGATAGGTTTAGAATTGGGGTAGGCATTAATAAAATACAATTTAATGTATAATTTAATAAATAATATTAATAGTACTCTTTATAATTACTTTTTTTTACATTACTTTGATGATTTGGTTTAGGGTTGGGGTAGGGGTAGACGTTAATAAAATACAATTTATGAGTAATTAAATAAATAATATTAATAATTGGCTGCAGCTGCGTTCCATCTAGCAACAAGCCTTCAGAATGTCCACTATGGACACTACAAATTAATGCTCCCTCAAATAGCACATTTTTTTAAGGGTATGGGGGGGGCGGCGGGATTTTGGATACAGCCCTAGTAAGAGATGGATTAGCTTGTTCAGGTGGGTTTGATTAGGGTTAGAACTAACACTTTTCAGCTTTCCAGGATCAAATGTGGTGACTCTTGCATAAGACAGTTCTTTCAAAAGATATATAATAAACCCTTCCAACCCAAACCTTTTTGAATGGTACTTTTCAACATGCATTAAAAATCTTTTTAAAGTCTTTCTCTTCTGGGAAAATGTTCTGTTTCAAAAGAAAAATGTCAACATGGGAAATAAATCACTTGGACTTTCTAACTTAGACAGGTAGAGACTATGTGAGTGACATCTCAATGTGCAGTCTACTTTTTTATGAGAGGTTTATTCAAATAATGGCTTGGCAGATCCAAGAAAGGTTGTGTTGATGATGCTGAAATAACATTTTCATCTGTCTAAAAGAAAAATTGATGAAACAAATGTCAAAATACTGTAGCAAAATAATACAGAGCCAGGAGTGATGGGTATGAGGTCTTAGCTAGATCTTTGCTCTAAGCTGGAATTAAATTATGTGACCAATTGATTAATCTAGAATTAACAATCACAGCCCTGAACCATTAGGTAGTTTAAGACAATGAAATGGTCATAAGCTGCCAGTTGCAGTAATCTCTTTAGTTTTCAGCACAGTATCTGCACTGCTCTTCTCGAATCATCTGCTGAATGTCATATGAATCGCATGCTGTGCTTTAGTCTCTGATGTCTTTCTGCTGGTGATGCTGACCTGCTTTGTTCTCAGAAGTAGCTCTTCACTGCTACAGTTATTCAGAATCAATGCCAGACATCCAAGTTAGACACCGCCGGTGCCCAATACATCCGGACTTTTGATTCCCATTTAAAGTCTGGTCCACTTCTTATTCCTAGCATAAAGTGCCTGCTTTTGTCTGAGTGATGCTTTTTTTCTTTGAGACGTTAAGTAGCAGTAATGGTAAACCTGGAATTGATGATATCACAATAAAACAGCAGCTCTTTCAAAAAATGGTACAGGATATCAGAGAAAGGTTGTATAGATGACATGGACATGATCTCGTGGACACCGATGTGTGCTTCACCATGGAACTGATGCAGATCAACCAACTTGCCAATATACTATATCTATTTGTGAAGTGATAGCTAACACAAGTTACTATGAGCTATTAGATATGCCCATGTCATTTACTTGCACACACACACAATCTTTTTCTCTTGCACGCACGCACTCGCTCTCTCTTTCTGTTTCTCTTTACCTGCCTGTGACTGGTTCAAAGCTCTAACATATAACTGACAAAAATTCTGCCAAATATTGTGCTGCAAAGAACAATAATAGTTTTATCTTGTCTATAAACTTGTAAAAAGTTAAAAGATTTCAAATGTTCCACTTTCTGTTAGGATGTCCTTTGCGATAGCATTGTTTATCTAAAATTCTTTAATGCATGACAATCTGTTGATTATCCCTTACCTATTACATCATTTTACAATTACTTTAAAATATCATGTGACACTGAAGAGTACCGTAAATGCTGGAAAATTGCTTTTGCTGAAATAAATAAATAATTTAAAATATTTTAGAATAGAAAACAGTTCTTTAAAATTGTAATAATATTTAACAATATTTCTGTTTTCATTGCATTTTTTTAATCAAACAAATGCAGCATTAGAGCTCTTTGAAAAACATAAATATACACAGGGCTTGACATTAACTTTTTTGACCACCAGCCACTGTGGCTAGTAGTTTTTCAACATCACTAGCCATCGCTATTTTCACTAGCCACAATTTTGTTGTTGGTAAAATATATTTTATAAATGCATAAATTTGACTTTGTCATGCTAAAAATACTTGATTTAGAAGTTATGCCCACATGACTCCTTATTCATAGTGTTGTGTTGCAATACGTTTTTATTTACCAATTTTTATCTAAGGATTTACCAATTTTTTTCTCTAGCCACACCAAAAATAAATATTTCTTAGCCAAGAAATTTAAATAATGTGTCGAAACAAGTTAAAAATAGCATGCACTTTTTATTCAACAAAACTTTTCTTTAAAAAATTGACATTTAAAAAAGAATTATTGTCATGTATCTAAAACTATGTTCAGTTAACTATATATAAATGGAGAGTTAATCTCATATTAAAGCAATGTTATTGTAAAGGATGATAATTAAACCACATTAACAAAAATATCTGTAAGCAAATGAAAGCAGGTGAAAAACATACCATGTGCGATAATGAAAGGATGATCACGTGCACAGTTAACGTTAGGCCCATTAATAATCTGTTCAAAGTATGTTAAAGCGAAAGCAGCTTCCACTGCTGCTTACAAAAAGACATTTTAAAAAATATCTCCAGCTTTTTTTTCAATTTATTTTTATTTCTATAGCGCTTTTACAATGTAGATTGTGTCAAAGCAGCTTAACATAGAAGATTATTTAGTAAATTTAAACAGTGTCAGTCCAGTTTTCAGAGTTTAAGTTCAGTTTAGTTCAGTTCAGTGTGGTTTAATTTTCACTGCTGAAAGTCCAAACACTGAAGAGCAAATCCATCGATGCGCAGCTCCACAGGTCCTGAACCATGCAAGCCAGTGGCGACAGCGGCGAGGAACAAACTTCACCAATTGGCGAAAGTGAAGGAAAAAAAACTTTGAGAGAAACCAGGCTCAGTTGGCCATGACCATTTCTCCTATGGCCAAACATCTTGTGCAGAGCTGCAGTCTAGGCGCCGGAGGCTGGAGAACGCTGGACGTCCATCGTGGAGAAGCTGCAGGTGGGAGAGGTCACCGGCTGGTGTACAGGCTGGCCCTTCAGGATAATGCGAAGACTCGTCTGTCACTGGGGTCTTACAGGAATCAGTCTCATGCTCTCCACTCCTCCATGACCACCACAGCAGCTGCTCAGAATACGGCCTGGTCCAGGATTATGAAAACCTCAGGAATAAAAAAAAAAAAGACTAACATAAGCGCAGATGCCGTTCAAATTATGCCTATAATGTTATAATGAGCTCTTGAAAGCAGCAGGACTGTGGGTGCGTGAGCGTCGCTTTTTGTCCAGTCTACTTCAAAAGGGAACCGATCGCACCAGTTGCGTTTCCAGGCACGGATGCTTCCGCATGCTTTTAAGCACTCGCACGCATCACATCACCTGTGCGCGTGACCCTGAAACCCTCGTCAGTGAACGAGGATAGTCTCACTGTGCGCCAGATCATCCTCTCATTGTGTATTCAGTTTTTTTTTTGCTCACGCGAACACAGTCATTTTTGTCATCTCTTACGCTGGCCCCACGCCATTGTGCCACCCTTATTGTTGAACTCTGCTTTTTAAGAAAACTACCATTTAAAACTGATTTTCAACCAGCCAAAGTGGCTTGTGGGAGTGGCTGTCTAACCCGCCACAGCTGAAGTCTACCCGCATTTGGTGGGTTGGTGGGTGTTAATGTCAAACCCTGAACATACATAATATTTATATCTATTCAAAGCGCTTGATGTATTGATAAGATGTTTATTCAAAGAATGATTCTGTCATTGGATGCATTTGTGTACATTATAATGTTCTTTCATAGAGTGTTTATAGTTGTCTTTGTCAGTTAAGCAGTGAATTATATGCTTGCTTCTTTTCTGATCTATAGGGGGCTCTGGTTCATCTTCTTTACACCAGCATGAATAATCTCTATGTCTGGTTTTTTAATTACCTAGTGTCTTTCCTTTCTCTCACCAAGACCAAAAATATCATGATTAATCACGGTGTCCTATAAAGCTATTAGTGTGAATTTAGCCCTGTGGATCTGGAGGATATATAGAATCTGCGAGTGGTCTGCTATCCATCATGGACAGAGAGAATGTGAGTGCGTGTCTGACAAGCCAGGTAATATGAATAAAAGATGTTTAGGAAGTGTCAGAAAGGCTAACAAACGTGGGATGTTTTTGATTGAGATGTTGAGAAAGAGTCTCGTTTTCTTGAAATTACTTTGAAATCTTTTAGTTTGATGGCCTTTTGCTGTCTCACAAGATTGAGGTTATGTTTACGTGACACCATTTTCAGCTAAAAACTGAAAGCATTTTCCATGTTTTGACATTAAAACACTGATTTTACTCAGAATTACATTCGCTGTTTATGACAAAAACATCACTCGGGTAATATTGCACTTATTGCTTTTGTGATATTGCTTACGTTAAACCATATACAGGTATGGGTGGCACGATGGCTCAGTGGTTAGCACTGTTGCCTCACAGCAGGAAAGGTCGCTGGTTTTAGTCCAGGCTGGGCCAGTTGGCATTTCTGTGTGGAGTTTGCATGTTCTCCCCGTTTTCGTGTGATTTTCTTCCTAGTGCTCCGATTTCCCCCACAGTCCAGAGACATGCGGTATAGGTGAATTGAATAAACTAAATTGGCCATAGTGTATGAGTGTGAATGAGAGTGTATGAGTGTTTCCCAGTACTGGGTTCAACGGGTTTTATTCAGCTTTTATTCCGCAAGTTTATTCCGCTGTGGCGACCTCTGAAATAGAGACTAAGCCAAAGGAAAATTAATAAATGAATATACAGGGTTTTTTTTTGCCTTAGTGTCTTGAATTTTAGATATCAGGTTACGTGTAAGTATTGTTACTTTGCAACGAATGTACATGTCATCATCTTTTACGCACCTAAAGCCTAAACCTAAATGATCAGTTACTTTTAAAATGTTTTTCACTACAGATTACAAAATACATGCTTTCAAAAGTAATCAAAATAAACAAAAAATGTTTATTAAATTAAATATTTTGGAATGCTTTGAAGTACTTATGGGAATTACGCGAATTTCGTGTTGTTTAATGCGGCATTCCAAGCTTCAAAATTAGTTTAAACACACCAAACGTGATAAAAGTAGCCAAAACAGCTGCCACAGTTCTCCAAGATATACAATAGATTTGTTTCATGAATGGACCAAACGTTAAGTGATTGCCTCACTGATAATCCTCTCTATGGAGAAGCAAATAGCACAAAAGAATTGATGAGTCAAATTTGACGGCCAAAGCAACTACAGTCGCAGTAATTTCCTTACAGTTTAATGTAATTTGGCACGTTTGCTAATGATGCTTTAGTGAAACACACCCCACATCTATCTAGTTTCTGAATGATTCACACTGGTTTGTTAAACAAAATAAATTATTAATTTAATATTGTCTTAAAAGAATCATCTGTCCACGATGATTTCGGATTGATGAAATTGTATTACCGCACCAACATTTCGAATGAATAAATAAATGCTTCAAGTTCAACTGTAAAGCAAACAAAGCTATCATTTCACTTTATAAACTTTCATTTCATGAGTGATGTATATGAATCTGTTAGCTGAATGCAAAATATATTCTGAATTTTTTTTATTAAATCTGTAGAAATATTAAAAGTAATGGTAAACATTCAACGTTTAAAATATGAGAACACTGAAAAATGTTTCAAAGATCAAGAACTACCTCACGCTTTTTTAAATTCGACGTTGAATCCTTTGATGATGCTAAAAGTTTAGTTGCAGGTGGACATAGATTACACTGTACAGAGATGTTTTGTGTCATGATGATGATCACTTCTGCAAATTGCTAAATGAACAGACTGCACACCGTTTTGTTTTTTTAATGGCAATTATATTTACTTTTATTTTATTTACTTTTTTTATTGCAATAACAACAGGCAATTACAACAGATAAAAATACAAAAAGATAGAAGTATAGTACAAACGATACAAATATAACTTTTTTGCAACAAGAGAAATGTGACAATTTTAAAGAAATATAATAAAGGTAAAGCAAAAGAAAGACAATGAGAAAGAAAAAGAAGAAACAAAAATACATACATAAGAGAGTGCACATGAAAAAAATAATACAAATGAATGCTGAATATTAAATAAAGCACATGTTTTATAAGTTTGAATTGCTTTCTTGTTATGAGACTCTGTGATGGTTTTTAAGTACAGTTCCAATTCTCGTTTAAAATCAAAATTTGTCTTACATTGATTATATTTACATTTATGTATAAAAAACTTTCCAATAAATAAAATGAGGTTTAAACAAAAAGTTGAATTAAGGAATTGTTTTTCTTTAATATAAAACCCCAAAATAATATGTCTATAGCTTAAAGAAAAATCACCACAAACCTTTTGGACAACTAGAGAATTAACATCAGACCAGAAACAATTATATTTACTTAAATATGAAATGAAGAAATAACATAAAAATTCAAAGTAATCACTTTGTTAATCTAAAATACTTTTCGGACTGCCAGCTTTTAAAAATGTAATTATAACAGAAATACTGTTACTTATATTTTGTATTTTTAATATGTAACACCATTAAATGAATTATTACTCTCCAGCCATGTCTACAAATGCTCTACTGATACTCTAATGAGAGCTAGTTGACTTGTATGTGCAAAATTGCTTTTACAGTAGTCAACAGAATGCCTAAAGTGGACCATCAAAATTAAATGTAACCCCAGATCTGTTTTGTGCGCTCAGCTTTCTCCTTAGATGTTACAGACAGCACATGCATCGGTTTAATTGAATGATAAAGCAAACATCTCTGGTCTTGAAGTGGTAAGCAGGATTCAGAATGACAGGCATAAGATAGACGGATAGTGGCTAATGGTCCTGCGGTTAGCTAAAGGCTACTGCAACATGATACTGCACTAGGCTAATGGAGGAGGCCGGTCAGCTGGGGCTCTGTGTTGCCTTTTGATGGTTTGGTAGAGTAAGGGGGAATGTGCTTGCTTTTTTCCTTTTCTTTTTTTTAAAAATAGAATTTATTGAGGGAGAGGCAAATATGACTCAGCTGCTACCTTTCCTGTTCTTAATCTAGATAATGCTTCTTTTCACGGCGACCTTTCAGATGTTTCCTCAGTTCAACACCTTTGTGTTATAAATTGACCAGGAATAGCCTGATCTGTGAATATGCACGGATCACGTTGAATGCTGAAGTCCTTGCAGTTTCATGGCTATGTGCTTATTTTATGTGTTTTTCATTATAGCTAAGGGAGTTTATAAAAAAACAAACAAGAAAATAAGAATTTTTTTTCAAGGAACTGTGCATTCAGACATAAAAAATCTGTCATCTTTTACTCACACTAATGTTGTTTCAAACTCAAAAGATCTCTGAAGCACATATTAATATATTTATAATGAAATATTTCAGCATAAAAGGAACTGCAAGTCTTTTGGAGACAACCAGATTTAAGTTTTTATTCATATTTAAACATTTATCACATGCACACACATGCATGCACACGCACACACATGCACACACACTGAGAAACTGAGAGCTCATTAAATATGGAAGGTCAATGCTTGATGTGTGATATCAAGCCACATTTTGTGGGTATGTGCAATATTACTTACATTGGACGTACAATACATTTTATTCTTGATTTTGACTTTATGTTTTTATTCTGTAGAACACAAAATAGATACTTACTCTAGCCGAGAGTTTATATGATAAAAATTAATGGTCACTGAGGATGTCCAACTTGATTGTAATCCATAAAAACTGTGTGCTGTATTCAAGCTGTATAATTAGCATTTTTTTGAAGGATAGACTGTAACTCAGTCTCTATTTCAGCTATTCCAGCATATGTTTTACGCAGTGGATGCCCTTCCAGTCGCAACCCATTACTGGAAAACACCTATACACACTCATTTACACAGACACACACACACATACACTATGGCCAATTTAGTTTATTCAATTCACCTGTAGCGCATGTCTTTGGACTGTGGGGGAAACCGGAGCACCCGGAGGAAACCCACGCAAACACGGGGAGAACATGCAAACTCCACACAGAAATGCCAACTGGCCCAGTCGGGACTCAAACCAGCGACCTTCATGCTGTGAGGCGACAGTGCTAACCACTGAGCCACCGTGCCACCCTGGCGTGTAACTTAAAGGGAATTTTTTTGGGGCATTCCACAAAACAAAGTCAAAAAGTTTTTAAACAAAAAAACAGATTTTCTGACTGAATTATTTCTTTGAAACAGTGTTTTCAACTTGGGAGTCGCAGAAGCCTTCTGGGTGGGTTGCGGAGTGTTCTTGACTTTAATTTTGAAAAATGTGTGTGAAAGCTGTTGACGCCTTTGTCAGACGTACAGGTTTATATGTATGAAAATACATGTTCTCCTAAAAACCATTTCAGATGTCGCGAGTGTCCATTTTCAATGCAGTCTTCCAGGAATTCGAAAATTTTGTTTTAGTGGCTACTTTGTATTCATGTGTATGGTCTAATTCCTTTTTTTGTAGGATTTGATCATCACCCAATGAGGGGTAGATTTAGGGTTGGTGTTTGGTGCATGCCTGTTTTTAAAAATCATGTTTTCATACCAATGAACTTGTTTGAATTCATACGAATTAGCCATATTTCTAATTAGCCACTTTTCAATATCTAAATATTATGTTTCTTTGTGAGATTGGGCTGCCATTTTCAGTGGGAGAAATGCAAAAAGTGGCAAAATACAAGCAGTTTCAGTGGTAGAATGAAGGTGGCACATTGTCGCTTTAACAGGCATAGTGCAGTCAGCTTGCTACAGTTGGTACAAATACAAATACTCTGGAACAAGCTTCCACCCCACATTAGACACGCTCCAACTCTATCTGTTTTTAAAAAGCTTCTGAAACTGCATCTTTGTTCTTTAGCATTTGAGTCTTTTTAATGTTGTGCGGTAAGCCTTATGTTTTAATTGTTATGAATGTGATGTAGGACTTATTTGAATTAAAATTAATTGTGTTCAGCACTTTGGGCAACGTTGTATTGTAAAAAATGTGCTATATAAATAAACTAAACGAAACTAAACAAATATATTATGTGTGTGTATATATTTTATTATTTTTAGTGAACAAAAAAAAGAAAATAATGGTTAAGGCTTAGTGACCAGATAAAAATTTTGGTTTCATAGCCAGTCCAGTTGAGAACCACTGCTTTAAAGAAATCCAAATCAAATGGTTGAACTGCGCTCTTGACTTGTTTTCAAGATAGATGCATAAAATGACTGGACCACCGTACATCATCACAATCCTAAAAACAGTGAAGCATGAACATAAACACATGCTGTTGTAAAAGCCTAGTATGAGAAAGTATAATATTTTTGTCTGGCTGTGCAGAAGAGCTGCTCTTTGGATGAATTGATGACTTGCGCTTGATGAGGAGGTCAAGGCGAGTCTCTAGGGAGAACTCTAATGGTACACTCAACGTATATCTCATCTTCTTGTTCACATCTTCACTAGTGACAATTCCCTGGCAGCTCTTTAACCTCAATGGAGAGAAAGAGATGCACAGAAAGATGAACAGGAAAGAGAAGATAATGAGAATACAGAATGCAAAAGTCATAACTCGTATTTCTCCAACTTAAAATTTTCTTTACATTTTTTTACAAACAATCTATAACATTTTTTTTTACTGGGCAGATATTACATGAAAATTGCTTTTGTCAAAAATATATTACATTGCACATTTTGTGACAGTTTCAATTTAAAATATCTTGTAAATGGCAGTAAAATGAGTGTTAAGTTTTGTTCAAAGCAAATAAACATGACTGTGGTTAATTATTACATTTTTTTTTATTTTATTAAAGGGCTACTGTATAACATTGCATCTACACCTTACCAAAAGTGTTAAAGTAATCATGCCGTTTTACCTTGTTTTATGCATTTTTAAGATATTTTGTCAATTTATAAGCACTCTTATACATACAGTATGGTGATATATATGTGATGCAAATATTAATGGTGTTTTGAGGTCATAACTTTTTATAACAAGTATTGTGCAAGAAGGATTCAAGGTGAGTCTTATTGTTAATCTGCACCATAATCAGAATTTGCATGAAGAGGAATGAAAGTTTAGTGTTTTCAATTTTGCAGTGGATTGTACTACATGTATGTTTAATAGTTAAGTTTTGCAAAAATGTATTGTAGAGCCATATTTTTTTCTATGGGCCTGCATGGTTAGAAAATACTGCTTTTTTGCTGGTTCTTTTCCTGGGACAGCAAGTTCTCATTGGTTCTTTGAGCGCAATTGTGCGTGCAAACATCAGCCGTCTCCTCACTGCAAAGTCGAGGCTGGAAAACAGGATATATGTATCAAATCAGTGGTTTTTCTCCAGAGATCAATATGCTTCCCCTCAGTTCCTCATTTCTAATAGACCTCTGATAGCTTCCAATCAGTGCTGAGCTCATTTGCAAGAGTAGCCAGAAAAAAATAGGCATAATATCTCTGGAATATTCAACTCAGACATCTAGTTATTTTTGGGGCATGTGCAATGAATTTTTCAGAACTCTCTGGTTATTTCATAACCACTTATGTTAATTTTTACACACTACAGTTTCAGATCTGGGAGATTCATGAATTCATATGCTAAAGGATAATTTTTTAACTGTTTGCTTCATTTTAACTACATTTTGTATTTCGTGTATCCTTAAAATTGTCTTATATTCCTTATATTCTAAAAAATCTGGTTTCTTAGGGTCAGCACAAACCCCTCTTTTGTGTTAAAAAGTGAAAAACTAGTGATGAAAATGTGTGGACACAGTAATTATTGCAGATTTCATATGAATGTTTACTAGAGCTGAACAATATATTGTTTAAGCATCGAGATCGCAAATGTGTGTATCAGCAGTATTAGATTATTAAAGATTAAAAGATATATTATTTATACAATAATGACCATGTTATTTTACATTTGATTTGTTAAATTTTTATACTTGAATACTGTTAGACTCCCCCAAAAAACATAAAAAACTGTTTATTTTACTTTTATTTTTGCTCAATATGCTTGTTATTTATGCAGATGCACTGCATAGAAAAAGACTTGATCATCCCAGTTGATCTAAATTAATAAAATCTTCCCAAATAGAATTATTCAAATCATCTGGTGAAATTATATTCATATTGTAATATATATTGCATCAAAACAAAATATCACAATTTCACATTTTTCCAATATTGTGCAGCCCTTATTTAAAAAAAAAAAAAAACATTATACTGTAGTTTGTGATTTTTTTTTACGTTTTATGTATCTCTGATTACAACAAATGACTTTTTATTGACACTTTTAGTAGTTTCAAACAATAAATGTGACCCAATGAGAACAAAACTGGTTATATTTTTATAATTTGGCTAAATAATAATTTGTTGTTTTTTTCTTTTATGCCAAAAGATCATTAGAATATTAAGTAAAAATCATGTTCCATGAAGATATTCTCTCCATTTCCTACCATAAATATTCATTCATTCATTTTCTTTTCAGCTTAGTCCCTTTATTAATCTGGGGTCGCCACAGCGGAATGAACCGCCAACTTATCCAGCATATGTTTTACGCAGCGGATACCCTTCCAGCTGCAACCCATCACTGGGAAACATCCATACACACTCATTCACACTCATACTCTACGGCCAATTTAGTTTACCCAATTCACCTGTACCGCATGTCTTTGGATTTGTGGAGGAAACCCACGCGAACACGGGGAGAACATGCAAACCCCACACAGAAATGCCAACTGACCCAGCCGAGGCTCGAACCAGCGACCTTCTTCCTGTGAGGCGATCGTGCTACCCACTGCGCCACCGTGGTGCCTACCATAAATATATAAAAAATATTTTATTTTAGTAATATGCATTACTAAAAACTTGCAGGACAAGTTTAAATTGGCCAATTTTCTCAGTTTTCTCAGTATTTAGATTTTTTTTTCATCCTCAAATTTCAGATTTTTAAATCGTTTTATCTTGGTGAAATATTGTCCTATCCAAACAAACCATACATCAGTTGAAAGAATATTAATTCAGCTCAATTAAAAAAACCCTTATGACTGGTCTGTGGTCCAGGGTCATATATTTTCTGGTTTGGTCAAGTAAACTATGGGGAATAAAATCTAATGAGTATATGCCAGTAACTTTTTGGTTAATTTATGGATGTAACTCTCTATATTTCTTATTCTCTATATTGTTTCAAACTACTAAAAATGTCACTAAAAGTCAAACTGTAGAGATAAATTAATACAGTTGACGGAGCAGATATAAAGGTCCTAAAATGACATTCAAAAGCATAAATTAACTGAAAACACAGGCAATCATTAGCTACAAGCAACTGCTAATTGCTTTTTTAAAAACTCAATAATGGGGTTTGATGCAGTAAATGTACTAGTATTTGTACCATTATTTAACAC
Organism: Danio jaintianensis; assembly: GCA_903798115.1. Taxonomy (NCBI): domain Eukaryota; kingdom Metazoa; phylum Chordata; class Actinopteri; order Cypriniformes; family Danionidae; genus Danio; species Danio jaintianensis. The sequence goes on from CAIGQV010016645.1 coordinate 9,521,508, forward strand.
TGGAAAATCATTATATAATGAGTTTTACATTTCACTTGACATGCTGGGATACGTGAGGAATGCAGGTGACTTTGTCCAGTCATGTTTTTTTTTTTTTTTTTTTTTTGTATTAATTATAGGCAAATTAATTAGTAGGTAAACCAGATGATGGTAAAGCTTGTTATTTTACATTCCGTTGAATTGCACTTACTCTCCTGCAGGCTTTTGTTTCCGTATAGATGTCAGGCTCCAGGTTTGAATCCAATCACAGTAATATTTTTTTCTGTAATGCTCTTTGACTCTATTTGTGTGACATTGTCTTATTTATTTCCAGACGGTGTTGTATAAGTATCTTCATATCTCTCTAAACAGTTGAGAGTACCTGGTGGCTGTGAGACACTATGCAGTCCCTCAGCTGACAGGGTTGATCGGTGTGGTATATAGTGACCATGTTCCCTGGCATTCAGCATTGTTAGCCTTATTGATCAATCTGCTGTTAAATGTTTAAAAATAGCCCCACTGGGAGCAAAGATGGATAGCGTTTGGATCTAAAGGAGTGAGCCAAGTCCTGGCTGGCCATGTTGTTTACTGGAAGACCAAACACCTATAAAATAAACCCCTTCATTCATACTGCATTCAGTCTACTGGTATGTGTGAGGTTTGGAGTGAAATTGATGTTGCTGTTGTTTTTTAGGGCAACACTTTAGAATAATGGTCCATTCGTTAATGCTAATTAATGTATTTAACATTAAGTATGAATAAACTTGTAGTTCAACATTGACTAATGTATTATTAAAATCCAAAGTTGTGCTTGTTAACATTAGTTAATGCTCATGTTCAGTTAACATGAACTAATGTAATTTAACTTTAATAACATTAACGTTAGCAAATATAAATAAATAAATACCGTAATAAATGTATTACTAATGGTTTGTTCATGTTAGTAAATACATTAACTAACTTTAACTAATGGACTATTACTTTGAAGTGTCCGTTTTTAGTGTTTTGTGAAGTTCTTTTGTAGATTTCATGAAAACTGATATTTTGTTTAGCAATTTTGACTTGAGACAGAATGTGTGTCTTGTTTTTACAACACTCTGCATCAACTGTTGTGTTGTGTTGATTTAGGCTGGGCATACACTCATCCTATTTGGAGGCAAATTCTCACTTCTTCTTGAATCGGGCCAAATTTCATTTTTTTTGTTTGTCGTTTGTCATTTTGCTCTGTGATGTGAGTTCCAAATCTGAATTTTCATCAATGTCAAAAGTCTGAAAAAAATTGGTTTCAGTTAAACTTGATTTTAATAAACATTGACAGATGTGCGTGACCACTGGCGTCTTCTGCAGCACCTCGTACTACATGAGTATCACGTTTTTAGATGGCGTGTCAAGATAAAACAACTTTCACCCGCAGCAGCGCACGTTAATGTCAGTTACACAGCAGTGGACCAATCAGAAGAACTTGAAGGCAGGGCCAGCGTTTCAAGCTCCAGTTTACCAAGTTGGCATGACAATAGCAACATGGCGGTACCATTTCTGAGCGCTGCATCTCTCGTTTGCAAAGATGCGTTCTTTGTGAATGGCTTCTTTTCTAAATAACTCTACTGACTGCACATCTGCACAGACTGTATTCGTCGTGGGAGTGCATGAACCGAACTGTGACGCCTGTACCATGCGGGTTCAGGACTAATTCATATACCATTACACCTCTAATGCACTTACATATAGTAAATCAACCAATGCTGGGCTGTTATGAAAACAAGAGAACCCAGTTCAAAATATGCTTTGGTAGCCATTGTTTATATGTAATATGGTTTGAAAGTCAGTTGCTAGTTTCACCTTCTTGATGCACCTCATTAGAGACAGCTAGGTATGATTGGGCACCATGCAATTTGCTTTAGCTTATTTAGCTTTGTGTGTTTTGTGCACGATGATACAGTAAAACAAGTGAAACATAACAGACAGACCAAAAATCCTGTGTAGTTTGAGGCCAGCATAACAGTCTGATGACTGCTGGATTGTTGCTCTCCTTCAGTAATATGGCATCCTGCTCGAGTGTTCATCTGCAAGCAGGCCTTTCGGTCCTCTGGGGTCCTTAATGAGAGATCTAATGACAGATGAATGTTGCAATATTTCGCCATCTAGACCTTGGCTCTCATAGAGATAATCTGATTATCCCGGACACTAGAACTATACGTCAGTGGAAAATTAGAAGCTAGTATCCGTTCTTTCTCATTCTCTGCTCTCTCCAATTCTCTGTAGACTTATAAGCAGCTCTGTTGCAAAACCTGGTGATTTGCCTCACTTCCTGCTGCTTATGTACAACAGTCTTGAGAAAGAGCATAACAAACAGTTATTAAACCTCACAACTGATTGATCTGAAACCATCTACACACAGTAGGCCAAAAGTGAGAACACACCTATTGAGTTCAAATAATTGAATTAAGCTGATGTTAGCATGTTGCTAAGATATTTATAGGATTAATCCAAATGATTTCTCAAAATGATGCAGTATTAATTTACTCATTACTTTATGAGACTCTTTTCTGTATAACACAATGGTTAACAACAGGAAAATACTGGATAACTAAAGGGGGTCATGGATTTGGTAAATTTTCCCAGGTTGGACCTAATTTAGCACATTAATATGAACATATGATCTAGCCACTGCGCTGTAGTTTCAAGAAAATTCTCTCTCTTAAGTAATAATATTAATGTGCAGTCCCATTAGAGAATTTTTAGGTGAAATAATGCAAACCATTCTGTATTGTATTGTACTGTATGAATTCAAAGTGAGACATTTTTTGTTTTATCAAAGTGAATCCACATGAGAAACTTTAACATTTTGCAGAATTTGCTGAATCTTTTACTCTCACAAAGAATTATTGCATGGATTCTTATGGAAATTATGATTTCTATTATAAAATCTGTACAACTTTAGGCAAATCTAGCCAGTCATTCCATTAGTTACCCCATACAGACTTTTACTGATCTAAATGTAAGCAATAGACATTAATGCTACTTAAAATTTGACAATAAAGCAGAGGAGGAGGCATTCGTAGCTAAGAACAACATTTCTTTCAATAGTTATGTCCTTTTAGACTCTTTAAGTCATTTTAGTTGTGTTTCATTAATTACAAGTGGAAATGATTCAAATCTCCACTTTATAAGGGTGAGAAGTATGACATTTGAATATAGTTTGATTATAACATCTGCATTATCATGTGTTCTTGAGGACATTTTTGTGGATTTTTCCCTTTTTTCCCCACATGTCTAGATAAGTGTGTCAGTGCTAGAGGATCCACAGGATTAGCAAGTGATTTTGCAAAAGGGTTTTATAATTTTCCCAGTGAACAGTATTGTGATTTTACTGTACCACATGACAAATAAGGTGTCAGCAAACACAAAATCAACAGCATTAACACAGGAAGCAAAAACCAAAACAAACCTGTAACACATCTTTATTTATTCACACCCAATGCATTGCTGGGAACTTGATTACCACATTTATCATACTATTTTTATTCGTATATTGCATACCTTGTTTGGAAATACTCACATTTGCCAAATAATTGGTAATATTTGTTTTGCGTGGTTTAAAGAGCATATATATTCATACCTCAGAAATGCTGTACGAAAGGTGTGGAAGCATCAGATAATTGGCTCAGATAATTTGCACTTGTCATTACTGTAATAATATGGTCTGTATTCAGTCTGTATTCAGCATTACTCCGATCGTCATATTACCCAAGGGACCACAAACCTGTCATCCAAAGCCTTTAGAAAACATTTAACCCACCAGACTACTGAGACAATGTTATTTTTCAGCAACAGAACACATATTCATTTAGTATGTCAGAACAATTTTCAGGCTTTAGAGGAAATGTAGGCGATTCACCATTGTTTCATGTTCCCTCAGAATGAGACTGTTTCAGTGCCATATCCGTTTTTTTTCCTGATGTCAGATGGCACTCGTCCAGTTTTCAAAGATGAATCGCTAGCATTCTTTTCAAAAACCAAAAGGATGGCAATATCTGGCAACCCACTCTATGCTGGACTCAGTTCAGAGTCTGTTCATTTTAAAACAAAAACGATTTGGCTAAAGAGATACTCTTGTGCTGTCATCTTTCATCTGGATGCATGAAACAATAACCAATATAGACTTCTACAGTAATAAATAAATTACAATTAAGAAAAAGTCAGTCAGACGAATTCCCCACAGAGCTGTGATAAATTAAATACTCAGAGGAGTAGAGATGCAGTAGTGGAATTTTGGCTCCTACTGCTTCGCTGCTCTTGCCAGAAATGCAATTTAAAGCTAAAGCAAGAAAGATAAAGGGACAGAGGTAGACACGTCGAGCCGGTTGCTGTAGAAACAGCTATGTAAGAGAGGACCTGTATGTGTGTGCTGAATCAGCATTCTCCACTATCCCATAACAATTACAGACAATATGTGAGGGCAATTTGCGGGTAAATGGCCACTAGGAGAAATCTTTTCATTGCATGCCTCATAAACGATTTGTGAACAGCTCTGTGTTGTATATGCTGGTGAAACTCTGTCACTCACTAGTCTTTACAAAGCAGCGGCCAGTAGATTGTATTTCACATCCTTTTTTAACCTAAAAAGACCATGGGATTTCACTAAAAGCTATTATTTGGACAATAAGAAGGGTTGTATAGATCATGATGTGCTATTGAATGGCAGTGCAATATTTATTTCAGCATTGACACTGCAATGTGCGTGTTCATGTTACATCTTAGGACATATATCTGATATATTTCTAGCTTGACTCAATATGAAGATAATACTATTCTAAGATAATACAATCAGTTGTTGCTTTTTTATACATGTGGAAGCTATATGGAATTGCATGCCGTTTTCTTTTGACGAGTGTTTTCTGTTATTGGTTCAATGGGGAGTGAGGTAAAGTCTGTGTTTTTTTGTTTTTTTCTTTTATTCAGGTAAGTTAGTCTGTTCATACTGTACCAACATTTAGATATATTTTGTTTGTTGTTTTGCACTGGTCCCTTCTTGAATTTTCAATTAAAAAAATCTATAAAAAAAGTCAAATTCTTTAAACTTGTGTGGTGACTGCTGGCTTGAACAAGAGTGAAAACTTTACAATTTTCTTCAACCTCTAGATTTAAGGTAATTGTAACAGTCCACAATAGTCAAAAGTCAATTAGGGGTCATATTTAACCATGCAGCACAGTTCAGAACGCATTTGATTTGTGGATTCCTTGCAGTTTTTACCCACAATACAGTGATAAAGTATCATTTTTAGTGTTTCACATAAAGCATAAAGTGTTTTTATGGCCTGTTACAAGCATTTGGAAATGAAATGATAATGTTTGTAGCTTTGACAAAGATTAATTGAATTTAATTCATGCAGTGAAGACTATGCAGTGATATTTTACATTTGATCATTCTATTTCTGTACCTGAATACTGTTAGACTCAGAAATCCATAAAGCACTGTTTATTTCATTCTTATCTTTGTTCTGTGATCTGTGCTTGTAATTATTTAATTGTGTTTTATTCGAATGCACTACCTAATTCTTTCTAAGTAGAGCTATTCAAGTCACCTGATAAAATTCTGTTTATATCACAATATATATTGAAAAAAAAAAGATACAGCAATGTCAGTTATCATGCAGTCCTGTGCTATTGTGAAATGTGCTAAAGAGATTTTTACATGGGTTTTCAGTGACGGATGGTCTGTTGGAACCCTGTGGAGATTCAATCTCCTCCAGGTTCTTCTAGGTTCTCATATTGATGTTTAATTCTCTCTGTACCTCCACTGCTTCTCAGTTTCTGCTCTCATTACTTCTATCTCATTGCAGGCCAACGATGCCTCAGGGAACACCTGGAACTGGCTCTACTTCATCCCACTCATCATCATCGGCTCCTTCTTCATGCTCAACTTGGTTCTGGGTGTGCTGTCAGGGTAAGTCTGAATCAGAGTCATCAAATTATTTCTAAGTATGGAGGGATTTTCTGTAACTTTCTATTGTACACATGTAAGATGTTATTATAAGTGTCAGTGTTAAGATGGTGGAAATCACATCTATCCATGTATTGACTGACTGACTGACTAATTGATTGAGATTGATTGATTTGTGTAGTGTAATTATTTGAAAACCAGATAGTACTTAGCTTGAGAATGTCTCAATGTTTTAACAGCTATGTAACCTTGAAAGCTCAGCTGTAAACCTCCAGCAGTGGCTTTCAGGTGGAGCATCGTTTACTACACAGAGCCATAGTTCACTGACAAGCTGCAAAAAAAGAAATGCGGAAGATTGAATTGCCTCAGTTCTGAAATTGGTGAGCATCGTTCTGTGATTTTGACAGCTGTTACGTCATTTCTCAGTGATCTATATGGCTCAGTGTTACTGCTGATCTGAAAGCACATGAAAATACCCCATTTAATAACATGTTTTTACTCATAACTGGCCCTTATAACTTCAGTCGAGTGTTTGAAATATATAATTCTGTGAGATGATCCCATAGTTGTGTTTATTAGTCACATTGAATCAATGAAAGCAGTTGAATCCTCTGCTCTGTTTGATTTCAAGACCGTCGCTCTTCTTTTCTGCATTAGAGCGCCCTCTGGCCTTCGGAGCAGATTTACAACTTATCACTGAGCCATGCTTGCCTGACAAGATGTGCATGAGAATAGCAGCTTTTGCTGAATTGCAAACTTGATTTCATTTCAAATAATCGTGCAGCCCTAACATACTTGGAGTACTTCACCCTAAGTTTAAACTTATAGCTTACAAAGCTGTGAAAGAAAGAAAGAAAGAAAGAAAGAAAGAAAGAAAGAAAGAAAGAAAAAAAGGTTTACCATATTTCTAGCATTTTGAGATTTAACATTGTTTTAACACTTTTGATCAAATAATGCTGGTAACAATTTAAATCATGCATGTGTTAGCATACTGATAGCATATTTCCAACATGTTTTAACAAAGTAATAGTGTTTTACTAAGTCTCTAACATGTTGCAATCACATTTCTAGCATGTTAAGAATGACTAACTATGAGTAACTATGTTTTAGCATGTTATTAACATGTTATGAATTATTAACATGTTAAAAGATTCGCAGCATTTAGCATTTTACCATGTTGTTAGCATGATTTATCAAGTTTTAGTACATTAAACTTTTCTAGTCTTTTTCAGTCAGGTCAGTTTAGAAAGCTAAGTGAAAACATAAAAACAAACTAAAGGACGACCCGAGTTTGGTGACCATTACTGACATAAGATAGTAAATTTGGTCTCTGAAGAAAAAGTGTCCTCAAGCCCACATAATTTACAATAAACTTTAATAGTTATAAAGTTAATAGTAATAATTTTTTTAGTAAGACTGTTTTAAAATGATGAAAGTCTTTTTTCTGTCATTTGCACTTGGATAATTTAATTCATTATATGATGATTCTACTCTTGTAAATTAATGATCTACTTTTGAAATTCACGCTCTTGGTTGTCCACTAACACATATTTAAATGATTTGAAGCCAATATAAAGCTTTAGCCACTTAAATTTAAACTGCAAGCAAACAAACAAGCAGCACTTCTTTAAAATTACACATGTTAAAGGGATGCAACATATCTGGTGGGCTCTTTTGATATAAATAATATCCTTTCCTAAACCATTGAAGGCCCCATAAAATGATTCCTGTCCAGCAAGTTGGAATCTGTTCACCTACGGCTTGCGCATATCCAGAGTAAAAGCAATATTAAGTGCAGTAGAGCAGACCGATTTGATTAGGCAGCTTTATTTTGCCAATGCAGTGTTGGTCACAATTAGGTTTTGCCTCCATTGATCGTGATCAAGCCAAAAGATCCACATACGCTCTGTACAAAACAAATAACAAACACTTAGACTAAAGCATCTTTATTTTTCCCTCATGGTCTCTCTCTCTCTCTCTCTCTCTCTCTCTTCTCTCTCTCTCTCTCTCTCTCTCTCTCTCTCTCACTAGCACAAACAATGGTTTAATGGAAGGTCTGTGTATGAATGTTTTGTGGTGAACTGTATAGCGGCTGGTGGGATTTGAGTTTATGATTTCCTAGAAGTCCTCAATCTAATGTTTACTATTTCACTGGATGGCTCTTCATGTCTGTGTTGCTGTCGTGTGGCATTAAGTACTTGTTGCTTCTTCAGAGGATCTCTAACATGCTTTGACATCTCTGCTTTTAAGGCTTTGCTTAGAGGTGTGCTGGTGTACTGGTGCTGGTGTTTGTCTCTGTGGAGTACAGTAATCAGAGTATGACAGGAGAGCTGGCACTGCGAGAGTCTTTGTCTTCAGGCTTTATCTCTGGCGGCGAACATATGACAAAAGTTTGTGAGCTAAATTCTCACTTTTTGTGAGTTTTAGAGAATCTTCTGTTTTCATAGGAGTCACAGCACACAATGACACTTCAGTGGATGTGATTAAGTTAGGACACCTTATTGAATCACATGTTTTCTCACATCAGGAAAAAATACAAAAACAATATTAACAACAACTATATGGTCCTTCCCAGGTCTTAACATTTGGAAAATAAAACGTCAAATGAACAATGTGACACATATCACACTGTGTATTTATTTATTGAACAAAAATAAAGCCAAGATATAAAAGTCATCCATGGGTGACAAACTTAGGACTCCCAAATTTGCCTTTAGATCAATTTGTGGCAGTAAGGGTTCAACAATACATGGCTCAGATTGGTTTTCGGTTTTAGGTCATGGTTTTGGTACGGTTTATATGATATGTTCATAGCAAAAGCACTGTCAAATAAAAGTAAAACAAAAAAATGCAATATCCATATGCGTATTGAACCGTGGAGGTGGTACCGAACGGTTCAATATTATACAGATTATCACGGCATCCCTAGTAATTACTTAAAGTAATAATCAGTCTCTCAGATCATTCTGGAGGAGTTTTTTTGCACAACTCCCACCCCAGCATTGGATGAAGTCTGGACTTTGACTGGACTATTGCAACACTTTTCAGTTCAGCTGTTGTAGATCTGCTGGTGGGCTTGGCACCATTGTCTTGTTGCATGACACATTTTTGGCTAAGCTTTAGCTGTCATTGTGTTAACACACACCTGAAGGCTCCAAACCTCCAGTGCCTGACATATTTTTGTTATTGCTATATATGTTGTTTTATTTTCCAATTTTGAAGACCTGCCAAAGATCAGATAAATTGTATGCCCTCATATACATGTATATAGTTTTTCCATGTATACATGTATATAGTTTTTTAGTTTTTGTGATAGTAATGCTAATCAGAAGGATTACAGAGTTTGTGTGAATAAACTTTCCCCCATGGTTTATTTTTAGAAAAGTAAATATGTAAATTGCAATATACAGGTATATTTATTCTGTGCTCTGGTATCATGATAATATAGTTTTTATTTTTAAGAATAAGTGTAACCTCCCAGGTGTAAATGCAGTAGTTTGTATTATTTTAGTGTGAAATAATCACAGATGTGATTGCTCGTTTTTTTTTTTTTTTTTTAATTTATTGAGATTCTGGTGAAGACGCTTGAAAATTACTATAGGATATTTTTGAAAGGAGAAAAATCTAATAACACTTTATCTGTTGCTCCTGTAAATAGTGAATCTATGTGAGTAATACTGTCTGCTTTAAATGCTGATGAATTTGCTTCTGTTTTCCTCTATTCTAAGTCCCTCTTCATATCTCACTCTGTCTTTCTCTCTTAATTTTCATGCTCTCTCATCGTCCTTCAAGTAATATTATCATTCTCCACTCTTGCAGTGTGAAATTTATTCATTTAAAGCTGTTTTTAGCTTTAAAGGTGAAACAGGCCCTCAGAGACACCCATCTTGAGAGGATTTGCATAAAGGTTTTTTTAATGGTTACTACTGCCAGTAGATGTTCATATACACAGCACATTCAAGGTCTGTGTGTATGAAAATGACAGTATATTTTGTACAGAGACTCTATCTGCTTTAAGTTCTCTAACAGTGTATCTGTCCTCATGGTTCAAGAGTACTGTGCGTTCAAGAGAGCTGCACAGCCCCCAAATTATCACACTTCCAAAGGCTTTTTACAAACTCCAGAAGTGTGAAATGTCTACACACCACGGGCCGCGAAAGATGATGGGAGCCCAGGAGCAGATCTAATTAGGCTAAAATAAAGTGTTACATAAAGACGTGGCACAGTCTTCTTTTGCCATGTCCTTCTCCTTGTATTTTAAAAGCAATGGTATAAGAGGAGATTGTAAAGGGAAAGATTTTTGACAAATTCTCCACACTGACTTGTAAGACTTTTTTTAGCAGTTACTTCACCTAATCATTTTTCAATCTTTATCTCCTTGTTAACTTTTGATTTTTGAAGAAAAATATCAGTGCAGTTCAATGAAGCAAGCCTTTATCGAATTCATAATTCATTTGAAATAATATATTATAAGAGAAATAATATGTATAGTGTAGAAATAAGAATAGCAGAAGTACTGGTAGCTCTGTTTTTGTTTTTTTCTGATCTGCTTTTGCACCATAGACAAAATATCACTTCCTTCTACTAAAATGTAAGTAAATGTCACTTTTTAAAAAAACTTTAGATTTAAACGTTACAAATTTTCAACATCAGGTTGGTCAGAGGTTGGTTTTTCATCATTCTATTCCCATTTTGTACCTTTACTGTACTTTCTAAATAGTTCCTGCAGTGTAAATTTTGTGTTTTAAAAAGAATTCCCTCAAAGATTGCATTTTGTTTTTTACCAAAGTGCATTAGTGCATTCTTGCATTAGAAATTATTGTGTAATTATTAAAATGCTATTTAAAATACTTTATACTTTTGCATAATACTTTTGCTTCTTACTCTGTAAAACATTTCCATGATTTCAACTGTTTCCTTAAAGTTTCCTTAATATATATTTGGTGAATAATGCTAAATTCACTTTCCAAGAATTACCCGCATTACACTTCACTTTGTATGCTTTTTTTTTGGTTGACATTAATATGGTTCTTTTTAGTTTTTTTCTCTTGAGCTGTGCACATCATAGTTTTATTTTTTATCTAATGTTCACAAATAATGTTGCATTACTTACATGTTATGTGTGTTACCATGATGGTGTTTATTGTTCTGACAGTTCGGCCTTCCTACAGTTATTGTTATTGTTATTATACTTTTAGAGTGATCATATTGTGGTGTCATAGCATATATTACATTCTGCGGGTAGCTTTGGTGTTTATTTGGGTCAGTGTGATGCACTGGTTTCCATGGTTGTGTGCATGTGTGTGGGGGCTGAAAGGATAGTTCACCTGTCTGACCACACAACCTTCAAAGCAGAGGGCCATTGTGAGACCTCATGGGGAGACGAGAGGACTGCCCCTGTTTGGGGTTGGAGGAGAGGTGGGCAGTCGTGTCATCCTCTCAGTGGGTCATTGGGCAGCAGGGATCCAGCATGAAGCCAAATCAGAGCCTTTTCATCTTGATCACTCTCTCCTCACAATGGCTTTTTGACCCTGACAGTATGAACAGCACTATTAGGGAGTACAAGTACCAGAGGCAGTTTGTTAACTGATAAATTGTTCATATTAAAATTGTGTATTGTCAAATTGTGTTGATGTTTTACGACATTGTAGGCACCACCAAGTTATAACTTGACAAATGTACAACTGATGAATAATATATTTAAGTTTTGAAAAGTGCCCCATTATGCTTTTCTTTTTAATATTACTTTTCACGTATTGTTTGTAAAAGATCTGAAGATCAAAGTGCTGAGTAATACATTCAGATATGCTAATGAAGGTTTTGTTTCTGACAGATTGTTAGCAGTGGACCAGTCACAACAGACTGTGTCATCTGACCAATCAGATCAACGTAGACTGAAAGAGTAGACAGAAATGAATGAATCATTTCAGGCACAGTAATAAGAGAAGTGATACTACAATGTATATGTTTTATGATTTTTTTTAAACTGTGAGCCAGGATACCTTTCTGTGTGGAGTTGGCATGTGTTCCCTGTGTTTGTGTGGGTTTACTCACGTCTCCAAATGCTCCAGCTTTCCTAGTGTAGGTGAATTAGATTGAGTTATTTGACCATTAAGTGTGTGTGTGTGTGTGTCAATGGGAGAACGTGGATGTTTCCCAGAACTAGGGGTTCCCTGAGTTAATGTACTCCCAGGGTTGGGTTGTGGCTAGTCTCGGTTTAGCTCCGACTGACAACTGAAGATCTAGGAACTTTGGCCACTTTGAATGGTCAAGGACCACCCACAATGCTATATGACTGACGGGTTGACCAACCATTCATGTTTCGTTTTGTGCCACGTCATGTTCATGTCTGCAAAAAAACAGCTTGCTATGCAACAGCTTGTCACCTTGTTTTTTATCCGATCAGGCTTATTTCCAGGCGGACTGGTTAAGATTGCTGAACATTTGACTCCTGGTAATATTTAAACCTATCAGAGGATGACTGAGGATCTGCTAAAATGTTTCCAGAAAAGTCTGCCATTTTCATCAGACGTTTAGCCACAGGTCTTGGCGGTGCTTGGCTCTGATACTAGGTTGTTGCAGGAAGGGCACCTGCTGGTAAAAACAAATGCCAGAGTAATTGGTGGTTAATTTCACTGTAGAAACCCCTGATAAAATGAGGGAATAAGCCAAAGCAAAGTGAGTGAGAGTGACTAAGTCATTTCTATTGATGAAATACAGATGTCACGGTACAGCTATTTTATACACATACACCACAGTAATGTTACATCTAAGTGCACATTTTGTTAACTGTCTGTGCTCCTTTGAAAAGACTGTAACAGATGTTTAAAAGTTTTTTAGTGAATGATTTGATTAGTTTTGTTGTGTAACATGGGGTGATTCACAACTGTAGACTGTTTCTGTTGGCCCGAAACTTAGATTTAAAGCAAATTTACTTGTGTTTCTAACAACATTAAACACATTTTTGGGCATCTGCCTCTATGTGTGTATTCTGTATGCACAAACTAGTCAGGTTGATTTGGAAGGTGTTGCTTTTATGCTGAAACAGAAGTACAATGAAGACAGCTTATACCTTGTGGACTTGTGTGAGTATTTGCATTTATGGGTTTATGTGTCAGATAAAGAGAGAAAGTGAGCCTGCTGCAGAGTTAGTCTGTCACACACTCACAAACAAATACACGCACTCTCACTGTCACCGTCACACTGCCACTGCAATGCAGCGAGGAGAGCAGAAGAGGAAATCCTGGCATTTAAAAGTTCACCCAAAAATGAAAATTATGTCATCATTTATTCATCTGTTTATTGTTGTTTCAAACATGTACTGCATGACTTACTTTTTTCTGTAGAATGGCATATATTGAAAAATATATATATTTTTTGTCCATAAAAGTAAAGCCAGTGGGGACTGTCATTGAACAATATGACCTAAAATACAGTCACTTTTTTTTTAATGACGTTGTATTTTATCTTATATTTATTTTATCCTTTCAGCTATTTTGGGCATCCAAGATCAAGTCCTGGCAATAGCTTATAATTAATAAGTATAATTATAATTATAAGTCTTGGCTTATAATTTAAGTATACTTAAATTGGCCTTGGAATTTCTCAAGAAAACTGCTTGTCTCTTTTTTTATTACATATTTCAATATGCATATTTCAACATATTAGCAACAAACTCTGACATGAACTGTCCCATAAATGTTTTTGCTTATTCCTGAATAGCAATAAAATTAAGTGTTTATTTTGGAAGAAGCCCTTAAGGTATGTTCACACCAGTGATGAAAATAAATAGAAATATAAGGATAGCTATATTTGCTTAGACAGCAGCGAATGATAGGCCTGAACACTGCCATTTCAAAGCAATGAAAATACATGTACAGAATATGATCTGCTGCTCTTTTATATTTTTTTCTAACACACCAAAAGATAAACAGATGCTTTTGACTAGATGAGATTCTTCAATGACAAGAGAAGTTGGAAAAATTCTCTTCTTAGTTGTTCATTCATTCATTCATTTTCTTTTCGGCTTAGTCATTTTTTTAATCTGGGGTTGCCACAGCAGAATGAACCACCAACTTATCCAGCATATGTTTTACGCAGCGGATGCCCTTCCAGCTGCAACCCATCACTGGGAAATCTTCTTAGTTATATCAGTCAGATTTTAGTTTTTGCTTATTCATTTACATAGCTGTAGCCAGTAAATGACCTCAGCATGTGACATTCCTAGAACATACAAATGTATTAAAAATAGAAGAAATATATATATATATATATTCACTGCAACTTTGAAGAAGGCAGGATGTTGCAACCCCTTTACTACCACTGTTCATTCTGAAACAGTAACCAGTTTTACAGATATCTTTCATTTAAGCTGTCTTGAAACAAGTACGTCTTGCAAGTAGTGAAGCGCTTTTCAGCAATTGTCTTCTGTTTTAACACTAGAACCACTGCTGTGGTCATCTTGACCATTTGTAAATTTTGTCATTTAATAATTTTGTTAAAATAAAACCCATATGGTTGACTTTTCCTAAATGTGTTTATATTTAATTATAGCATTGTTATTTGATTAAAATGACAAAAACACATTTAATGGCCATAACGGTTGAATTAATGCCATGCATTTCAGCGTCTGCAAATATCTGATAACAAAAACATAACTTTCTGATAGCAAAAACTTCAGACATGTCTTTCAAAACAAACTTTCAAAAACAACATTTTCAAATTTGCTCCCACGCTTGCCAGAAAAATTGAGATATGCACCTTTGGGGCAGTCTAACTCATAAACAATTTTGGCATATAAAAAAAAAAGATCATATTTTTAGAATAATGACTTCATAAAATGTGGCTTGTTTATAAAATCTCAACCGAAGCTTCGAATGTAAATATAATGTAACAATTTGATTCTGTACAGTCTAATATAAACAGTCAGAATGATCGCTATGGTCTTTCTAGTAGTTCCAAGAGGCTTATATATTGGAATGGATTCTGATTGGCTGTCAGATTTTTATTATTTAGATGCAAAAAATTATTAATAGTTGGCTGCTGTTGTTCTGTCTCTGCTTCTAAAAAAATAGCCCGTTCAATGTTGACACCTACCTTTTGGACAAACTAGTGCAAATGTATGCACAGTTGGAAAAATGCGTTCTCAAACATTAACTCTCCATTCCCAGATGATTATGTCCATTACATTCTGTCCACCCTACTTTCATTTTTTCCCCTTTTTTCTTTTCCTTTTATAGCTTTTTTTCACCTCCTCTCTGTAGACTCTGCACCTGTTAAAGTGTAATGGTGGTCCATCATCGCGCTCTCCTCTAATTGGCGTGATAACAGATGGCAGGTTGTGAGGGGGCACAAACACTGCATTTTTTCCCCCTTAGTGCTTCTCTATAATTATGTTGCAGTGAAAGCTGTAATGTTTATGAAAATGAATTGGAATCATTTAATAACCAAGTCAGGGCAAAATATTCCTCTCAAAGTCAATGCGTGACCATTTCTCTGTGCAGTAGATGCCACTATTTTGACCTGTGAGCTAAACCTAATCAAGGCATTGTTGCACAGTTTCTTCATACTGTGGATTGAAGTAAAGTGATATTAGAGGGAAAGAGAAGAGATGCTGTCAAGGAGATTACAGGATCTTGCCATGTCTCCTTGTGAAGGTGTAATGTCTCTTGATGAAGTTAATGAACCATTTAGCATTTTGTGTCCTTAAAGCTGCACCACTGCCATCATCAGTTAGAACTGGAATGTTTTCACTGGATTTCGTAAGTTTATATAAATGTAAAGCAAATAATATATATATATATTTTTATTATAAATTAAATATTTCCTTTAACAGTTTGCAATTTTCATATTGTATACAGAAGACATTAAAGTCTGCAAACCCATTATTTTTGATTAGTAGACTTCAATATATATACAGCATGTAATGCATTACCCTTAATTATATTTTTAACATATAACAATACTTATCTATATTGAGTTGAGCTAGAGGTGAAAGCATTTTAACGTTTCAAACCAAATTGCACGCTTCAGCTTTAAGTGAGGTATAAACTGTAGCCTTTTAGTTGTTTTCTATTGATTCTCAAACATTGATTTTTTTTTCACAGCTCTTGCAAATGTGGACGCCACACCAGTTTTTTTATCTGCAAATTCTGTTGCATTTCTCTCATTCAGTTTTGTTTTTCTATCATCTCATGAATAGGGGCATTCGTTTTTGTGCATGCACCACTTTATTACAAGATTCACATTTTTGAAAACACACATGAATGCTCTTATACAGAGCCCCCCCGATGCCCGTGTGCAGTACAGTGTGTTCATGGATGTGTCTGCATTTGCTTTTGTCCCCACAGGGAGTTTGCAAAGGAGCGAGAGCGTGTGGAGAAAAGACAGGAGTTCCTGAAGCTGCGCAGACAACAGCAGATCGAAAGAGAGTTAACCGGATACCTGGAGTGGATCTGCAAGGCAGGTCAGTCTCCCAAATGAACCACATCTCCATTAAAAGATGACCTATCATGCAAAGAAGTGTTTGAACACAGATGTGTGTCCACAGTGTGTGTAAACGACCAGCTAATAATTGTAAAAATCCAGTCACTTCTTTTTCAATAATCCCCCTAAATCATAAACAGTCTCTCCAAATGCACATTTTAGATATTCTACTTAAGGCCAGTTTATACATCTGTGTTAAGTCCATGCGGTAAGTCAGGCTTGCCATCGCACAGTTGCAACTACACGTCATAACGGAAATGTTTTTAATAAGTGTCTTCTGGGGGAATTTTAGAATATTTATCATTAATCAAACTAAAAGATTGTATATGACTCTTTTCGGTGTTGTTGTTATTTGGATGTTTTTTGTACAGTGAATGATATGGCATTAAAACATAAATAAACACATCGTAACGATGTGGAGTGCTAGATCTGTGATTGGCCGGCTAGATATCGGTGAGAAGTGTGGGTGGGGCCAAGAGCTGTGGGAGTGTAGTATGGCTGATGGTGAGAGTTATTTTGAGTCCTTGCACTGTATAGCCATTTGACAGCCTTTTATCATTTTCTCAAAATTTTAGAGAATTGTACTCACAGCTTAATTTTTATATTGAATAGGCTGCACATTAGAACAGAGCCGTAATGTGGTTGATGAACTGAATCAACTTTACTTCATAGCAACTGCATATATTTCTCCACCAACCATTCAGAAACATCCTGGTGCATCTAGAAATTGTAACCTCTTCCTCTCCAACATTGCCTGACTTGTCATTCTGACGTTTTGGCTTCATGAGATTCACTTGTTTTGTTGTTTCTTGATGGTCAGTATAGCATATAAAGGCTCCTCCCTCTTCTGGAAAGCAGCAGCTCATTTGCATTTAACCCTTTGACGCGTACAATCAATGTGGTCTGATCAGTCTAGGTTAATTCCTGGAGTGTTAGAACACACTGATGTGATTGAAACGTTTAGTGCTTCACGTGATCAGCTGATAAATTCAAATCTGCATTTCCACAATGTCTGGAACTTAGCCAGAGAAAGATGTGCACAGCGCTTGTCAATTCATCAGTGGTTTCAAACAATTAAAACAGATATTTTTTAGACATTTAAATACACAAGTATTATCAAAACATTACATTTATGTTTTGTAAAATACATGCTGATATCTGTGGAGAAGGCAGTAATAGTTATTTTTAGACATAAATGGACAATGTGCTTTATATTTCCATCAGATACATACTGTTAGGTTACTAGAACATTTCTCTATTGTTTTTCCAGTTAAACAGCCACCTAGTTTGATGATTTTGAGAGAAGTTGATGGATTGACATGTTGTAAATCCAGCAGCTCTAATCTCTCCACTGCAGCGCAGACTAGCATGTTGATGTCCATCACCCATCATAGATCAAATAATATGAGCACTGTTAAGCTGTTGAAATACATGATCCTAAACATATTTGAGAATCAGAATATCACAAATATAAGAAATATTTGAAAGAATCAGAAATTTTTCACAATATAATTAGGACTTTTGTCAATATTTGCAGAAAAGGGAAAAAAGTAAAAGAAAATTATATATACTGTACACAAATCACCAGGCGTGTGGTGTGTCACCTGATAAACTTGACACAACGCCATAAAACCTTTCAAGAAACCCATTCTAAATGATGTTACATTTAAAAAAAAAAAAAAAAACTTAAATTTGACAAGCTTTAATAAATTATCTGTCGACTATTTTGAGCTGAATTTTCACAGACCCATTCAGGGGGCCACCACATTAAACATCTTATAGAAAGGGAAATAAAATGTCCCTTTTAACACTTACACAGAACATTTTTTCAGAGGCATTCAGACACACCAGAAGGCCTCGGTCTGTTCCCTCGAGTGTTCTGTCCCCTTGTGTTTTCCCTCCCATGACTGTTTATGTCACTCTCTTCACCGGTCTCTGCTCGGCTGCAATGGGAGCTGATGTATTTGTGCTTGTCTGTTGCTCAGCACTTCCTCTCTTCATGGCAATCAGATGGCCTTCCACCCGCTCCACCAGCTGCTCCATACACTCAGTCTGACCATCACAGCTCTTCCATCAGCCCATGTAATGAGAGTCAGACACTGAGTGTGTTGGAGATTACTGTGGCTGTAGATTCGGACTGATTTGGGGCCGGTTTAGAAACGGTCATTTCAGGATCCTCTCAGCATAGATTTGACCTGTTGCGCACATTTTGCATATACATGTATTATTAATGCCACCAATATTTTGAGATTTTTTCCCTGTGAGTAGCTTGATGTTGTGTTCATGAATCTCAATGTAAAGTAGACATTCAGTAAAGCAGAATATGTTTTTGCTGGGTCTCACTTGCTGAAATGAAGAGAAAATACATTTTATGATTTGCAAGATTTAAACATTTTTGGAAAAAAAGTCCTTTATGCTTACCAAAGTTGCATTTATTTGTTTTAATTATAGAAAAAACATGAATATTTTGTCATATTATTACAGTTTTATTTACAGTATATATAGTGTAGGGTTAAGGATTCAAGAACAAGGCTATGCAGAATAAGGCATTACTAATATAAAACTCAGATTCAAATTTTATTTTTATTTGTCACATACAGTCATACACAGTATGATATGCAGTGAAATGCTTACACAACCACTTGTGACCCTAAAAATAATAACAACAATATAAAAAAATTATAAAAATAACAATAATAATCTAAATAAAACTGGTAAATAATAAAATACTGGCATAATAAGTGCAAATAAACAGCTGATATACTAGTAATATGCATTACCAAGAGTTGATAGTAAATATGTGTTCCCTAACCTAAAGTGTTACCAATTTCTTTAAAAAAAATATTATTTTTAAAAGGTACAGTATCAACACAATCTTTTGCAATATAGACTTAAATAGTGTAATAAAAAATAACAGATTTTCACAGTGAAATTTCCCACTTTCCATTAGTAAATCTGACTCAACCCAGATAGTTTAGCAAGATGTTTAGGCTCTGTTTTGGGTTTGACTTTAGTTCAGTGCAAATTAATGACTGTTTGGCTGTAAATGTGATGCTCTTCCTCACGTAAATTGAATTTCATGAGGATGTAATGTAATCATTTTCTGTGGCACACTTCCAGTAATCATTTTACAAATAATGACCCTTATTAACAGAAATACACCCTTGATTTTCTGTTTAGATGCACATGCAGAGTATATGAAAACCATCCCTGCCATGTTGCATTACAACAAATTAGCCGTAACAAAAATGAAATGAGTTTTAGCTTGGTAAATGTTGTTGCTCTTTTATAGTTCTTCCTGCCGTCCATTATCTAACACTGTAGTTCCTCTTCAGGTGGCACAGTTTCTTGTAAAACTTTTGATCCTCCATCAGCTCAGGGGTTAATTAGCTCTGTCACAGCATGTTGCATCCTCTCTTTTGTTTCCCAGAAGTCCACTAGGGCTCTTCCGTGGGGATTTAATTGGCTTAGAGAGGTTATTTCTCAAAGTCCTCCATGGTGGCCCAGCTTTGAAGTTTTAACACAGTAAATCATTATGGAAATAACAGTATGTTGGCTTTCTCAAGCCAACATAATTAACTGCTTAGAGGTGCTTTAACTTCTTCAGGTATCTCGCTACCGCCATTATGGATTTCACTGCACTGTAGTGATTGAATTGTCGTGTATCACTTTAGTCTACTGTTTGCCTTGTAGTGGTTGCTAATTTCTGTGCAACCACCTATAAACACACTAGCAATCACATAACAATGCACTTTAACAACCACTTAGAATAGCTGTACCACTTACTGTAATAACCAAACACAAGAGAGCAAAACCTGTTCATTGTCATAAAAATAAACATGACTTAAAATGCAAACCTGTGTGAGTAAAAAAAAATTTTTTTCAGAGGAAGTAATGCTTGCTGAAGAAGATAAAAATGCAGAAGACAAGGATGATGTTGCCTGGTACAAGAGGAAGTGCAACAACCCAGGTAACTATTGAAAAAATGCATTTATTAATTAAAAGAGCAGAGTCTTTTAATAATTACAGCTAATAATAATAATATAGGTAGCGCTTTATTTTACCTTATTCATCCACATGTACATATGCACTTAATAAAGTCATTACATAAACTGGGTTGTAACAAGGTACTCTCCTGAAGCTAACCTTAACAGGGTACAGGATTGCCAGGTCCAAATAAATATTACAACCCAAACTCAAAACTCACCCAAAAGGAATGAAAAGCAGCCCAATTTTTAAGAGAGCCAATTTCTGGATTCCAACAAAGGGAAAAGTTTACCGTGTCCTCTCTGATATTTTGTGGTACAAGTACTTGTAGATACAGTATACTTGTTGAAGTATACTGACTTTTTTTTATATGTGATGTGCCATAAGGTGGTTTTACTCGCTCACTTGGAGCAGACTTTGGGTTGCCAGGTATGTATTCTAGCATCAATGTCCATTAAGAAACCATCAGTTTTCATTTTGCATTCACAAGAAAGAAACATTTTGGTACCTGCGGCATGAAAGTAACCCCCTAAAAACCGCATCCCACAACTATAATATATATATCTATATATATATTATTGTAAACCATATATATCCCATAACTAAATACGGCATATATTTGTTTTCTTCTAAAAAAACAACTTTTTATTTGCTTGCTTTTCAAAATTGTCAGTATTGAAGCGGGCCAAGAAGAGCAAAAACGACCTCATCAATGCAGAGGAAGGCGAAGATCACTTCACTGACATCTCTTCAGTTGGTAAGCTCTAGGTTCAACTTAAAACTTATTCTGGAGTTTCTCAAAAGAGAATCAGTACAGAAAACAGTGGATTCAAGAATTAGGCCTTAAAGTGACCACATCTTAAGTACCAGCAGGTGTTTAATGTGTGTTATATGTTAATCCACCTAAACAAAAACCTGGAAAAAAGCTTATATTTAATATAAAAGTATATTTCACTTGTACCTTTTAAAAAATATATATATTTATTTATTTTTATTACTGACTCCTGAAAATGGAACCAAGAATTGTGAATTTAACTTGGTCAAATGATTCAATTGTGATTGTGTTTATTTATATTTATTTTATTTATTTTGATTATTAGATCACATGGGTCAAAAACTACTAAAATTTCTGTAAAATTTTTTTGTTACAGAGCTAGTGAAAATGTTGTCAATCCAAATAAAACTTTGAGTTGTGCTAGTATTAAAAACGTAGCATCGAGCCTTGTCTCTTCTTCTCTCTATCATTTGTGAGCTGTTGTGAACATCAGAAACAGTCTCTCTCTCTCTGCAGCTCCCCAGGGCTCTCCATTCACCCGCACGAGTGTGAAGAGCAGCAAGATTGAGAGCTTGTCGTACTTTCGCAGAAAAGAGAAGAGGTTTCGCTTCTTCATCCGCCGCATGGTGAAGGCTCAGAGCTTCTACTGGACTGTTCTGTGTATAGTGGGACTGAACACACTGTGTGTGGCCATAGTCCACTACGACCAGCCCGAGTGGCTCACATATGCACTGTGTAAGTGAACTGTATCTTTAAAACACATCTACAGCTATAGAGGATCTCAGGTTTATGTAACCTTTATCTGAACATTGCTTGGGTACATTGGAAGCCATTAAAAAAAATATATCATTATTAATACTTATCTCAAATCTAAGCATTCGTTTGTACATATTTGTACATACTCTATGCAACTACCCTTGTAGTTTTTACCTAGTTTAGTTTTGTATAATATTGACTCTATTGATGTGATTGGGCTTTTTTGTGAGATAAAAGGATGATTCTTTCAGTTCAAAACATAATTTAATTAATTTATGATGATTTAATTGAATAGATGATTTATTAATCAAAATGTGCATTGATGTAAAGCAAATAGTAATTTAAAAATAAACAGTAAGTGTACTTTAATAAGTGTATAAAGTGTGTAATAAGTGTATTTTGTAGCATAAAAACATTTTCGTGAATATAGTAAAAATTGTACCATACAGTATATGTGAAAAATGTTGAGCAGCACAATTTTCAAGATAATAATATAATGAAAAGGAATGTTTTTGAGCTTCAAATCAGTATATTAAAATTATTTTTTAAGGATTATCTGACACTGAATCCTGGAGTGATGGCTGCTGAAAACTGCTTTACCATTACAGTAACAAAATATTTTAAATAATATTAAAACAGCAAACAGTTCCTTTAAATTGCAGTAGTGTTATTTGAATATTAATTATTTAAATAATAATATTAAATAATATTACTGTTTTACAGTGTTTTTTAATCAAATAAATGCAGCTTTAAATGCATCTTTAATGCAAGTTTTGTTTTACTTTTTTTACGTTATTACTTGTGGACAGTACTTAATTACAATTCAAACTTCAACTATATGTATATTGAATGTTTAATTGAGTCAGTTGGCATTTCTGTGTGGAGTTTGCATGTTCTCCCCGTGTTCGCGTGTTTCCTCCGGGTGCTCCGGTTTCCCCCACAAGTCCAAAGACGTGGTACAGGTGAATTGGGTAAGCTAAATTGTCCGTAGTGTATGAGTGTGAATGAGTGTGTATGGATGTTTCCCAGTGATGGGTTTGGGAAGGGCATCCGCTGCGTAAAACATATGCTGGATAAGTTGGTGGTTCATTCCGCTGTGGCGACCCCAGATTAATAAAGGGACTAAGCCGAAAAGAAAATGAATGAATGAATGAATGAATGAATGAATAAATGAATGAATGAATGAATGTTTAATGTATATAGTTTCTAATCCACACAGTAAAACGTCCTCTGTGCCAGACTGGTGACAGAAATGACAAATAAGCATTGCCCCACCTTCTACATATACTTCTGCATGCATGCCAACTGCTACTAATCATTAATTGGCATTTAGCAGATGCTTTTTTCCAAGGCAGCATACAGTACAGTTATGGCACTAATAGCTCCTACTAGAGATTTAATAGTCTTGCTCAACGGCACAGTGTGATGGAGGTTTATAATTCACCTCTTTTAAGGTTTAAATGCTTTAAAAACTCTTTTGGCTAAAGCACCTGCCCAGTTCTTTACCTGTGAGACCACACCACTTTTGACCATTATGAGCCTGGATGATGCTTATACTTTGACTCTATTGACTGTTTTTTACATTTAATTGACATCTAGAAGCATTAAAGTTTAAAAAGGAAAAATCAGTAGGCTAACTACATTGTGACTGGTTATGTGACTGACAAATTTCATTGATAAATGTTTTGTTTGTGTGTGTGTGTGTGTGTGTGTGTGTGTGCGTGCGTGTGTGCGTGCGTGCGTGTGTGTGTGTGTGTGTACAGATTTGGCAGAGTTTGTGTTCCTTGGTCTGTTTTTAATAGAGATGAGTCTGAAGATGTATGGCCTCGGGCCCAGGACTTACTTTCACTCTTCATTTAACTGCTTTGACTTTGGGGTGAGTAACGTGCCATCAAATACAAAAGTTAATGCCTGAGGATTTGACTTATAAGACATGTTGTGTAAAGATTCTGAAAATGATTCTTATCCTTATTGTCCTATTTTTTGGTGCTTGACAGTGAAGTGTTACTCAAGTTTGTTGAGAAGAATCTCCAGAAATTTAGCGTCTAGATTGAAACACATTAATAACCAAACATTTATTAAAATATCTCCATTTTGTTAAAACAACACCAGAATTAATCAATTTTTTATCATGTTGTCTGTCTGTGTATATGTTATCAAAGCTTTGAATTTGGCCTGCATGTCTGTAATCAAATCCAACTCTGGATTGAAACACTCTCTGCCTCAGTTTGCCTGTTACTGTAGCCAAGCCCCAAAGTTTTACTGTTGGTCAAACTCAAAAGTGACAAATAGTTTCGAAAGTTGTTTAGAAATGAAGTTTAGGAAGTTGGCAGATTTGAGCAGACTGCTATAAATGTGTTGATTGTGCCAAAAAGGCTCAGTGTTTACACTTTTGGGATAAACCATGAATTGCATACTTAGGGTGCTTTCCCACCTGTAGATCGATTGTTTTGTTCAGAAACAAGGATTAACATTGTTACAATGCTGCTTTTTGTTCTTGGTATGGTTTGCTTTCACACGGCAGAGTTTCTAAAGCCAAGCCGAGACCACCTCTTTCAGGACCCATAGTTTTGGCGCAGATCCGAGCCCAGTTGCTGTGTTCACTTATGCCCAAACTAACCAAACTAAGGGGGCAAATGTGCCAGGTTCTGAAACAAACGTCTAAATATGAAAGCGCCCTTACAGTAGTCAAAGAACAATAAACAACTCAGTTCCATGTGTCTAATGGTTCTTGAGATAAAAAAAAAGTGCCTAAAAAGTGTTGAGAGATAAATAAACTGGGTTATGGTAAATTATTTTGACTTCATTTCTTCACATGTAAATGTTTTAAATGTGCTTAATGTCCAAGTATGAATAAAAGCTAGTGTGTTTGTTTTGCTTAGGTGATTGTGGGGAGCATTTTCGAGGTGATCTGGGCTGCAGTAAAACCAGGAGCTTCTTTTGGCATTAGTGTGTTGCGAGCCCTTCGTTTGCTAAGAATATTCAAGGTTACCAAGTAAGAGATCATACATATACAATTACACTGTTTAATACTTGATACAGAATAATTGATGGTTTAAAATGAAGTTTAGGCCCGTTAACTGTCACAGAACTTTTTGAGTTCACACTTATATACAGTATCATATTACAGTAATATGTAATTTGTCAAGATAACTTAAGGTTTGGAATCTTTTTTATTATTATTTAATATGTATTGAAAATGTCCCACCTGTGGGACGGTGTCAGTTAAGGTATTTAAACAGGATGTAAGTTAATGAAACTGGATTAAAATGACAGAAGACCTTTGATATAAGTGGATTCACTGACACTGTACCATCAAATAATGATGGATGAAATGAAAAAGTTTAATATTCCTGAGGCATAACAAGTAGTCTAATTCATGGTGTAGATGTTTTAACAGTGTTCATTATGTACCATATCAAAATGAAAGTATTTCTCTTTCTAAACTAAGTTATTATGTGATGCTCTCTCAGGTATTGGAACTCATTAAGGAATCTGGTAGTGTCTCTGCTCAACTCAATGAAGTCCATCATCAGTCTCCTGTTCCTGCTGTTCCTCTTCATCGTGGTGTTTGCACTGCTGGGGATGCAGCTCTTTGGGGGGCAGTAAGTACCAGGGTGACCTCACTGTATTTATTCCATGTTCTTTTCATTTTATTTGCTCAACTGTATGTTTTACAATGGACAAGTCAACGCAGTGCTAGAACTGATTGCTATTTTTAACACATGCACATCACTTGCATGAAAACTAAATCCTACAGTAAATATAAAACAAACAGAAGTATGGTGCCATATTTAGTATGAACATATTATTATGTTTATTAGAAACATAAAGCCTAAACAAAATTTGAAAGCAAAAGTGAAGCTAAATGCATCATGTGGAATGTGTCATACAAATACACATTGTGCATCTCTCTCATTTGGTGCAAAACCAAATATGTTTAATGTTTTTTTGCTTTCTCTACCAGTATTTTTTTAAAGTTGAAAATTAAATCTAAATACATTTATTGTATCAGAATTGTATTTACCATGAACAACATTTATTAGATGCCAAAAATGAAAGTATCAGTATTGCATTGTTATTGAAAGTGGTATGAGCACATCCCCATCATAAACAATATTTGATGATTAGTGTTCAGATGGGTGACACAGTTGTTCAGTGCTTAGCACTGTTGCCTGACAGCAAGAGAGTTGCAGGTTTGAGTTTGTTCTCCCCATGTTGCTTGGGTTTCATTGAGGTGCTCCAGTTTTCCCCACAGTCCAAAGACATGCAGTATAAGTGAATTGGGAAAACAAAACTTGGCTGTAGTGTATGAGTGTGTATGTAAATGAGAGAGTGTATGGGTGTTTTTCAGCACTGGGTTGCGGCTGGAAGGGCATCCACTGCATAAAACATATGCCAGAGTAATTGACAGTTAATTTCTCTGTGGCAACCCCTGATAAATCAGGTACTAAGGATAGTGAGTGAGTAGTGTTCAGATAACAGTGACTTGTTGTCAAAGTTCTTCTAATTCAGTTGATTTGCTTTCTGCAGACAGTAATTCTCTGTACTAAGAAGTTGTGGTCAACTCAAACTATGGTTATAAGATAATATGTATTTAACTAGTATTTAAAGATTGGCTTCTACTGTAGGTGAATGTCTGCCTGTATACTGTCAAAAAAAGATTTGGGAAGCATTTGTCCTGCTTAAATTAGCCTATTTAATTTGATAGCCTAACCATGCACAATTATATCGTTAGTTGCATTTATTGTGTTACTCTCTGCAAACAGAACAGACCTGCAACTCACTTTTGAGTCGCAACCCTCCAAATCATCCCTTGACAGTTAAATGACACAAAACAAAACTCCCAATCGTTTACGTTCCTCTTGCATAAGCAGCCGTGACTCTTCCAAGCCCTGCCGTTTCATTTACCCCTCAGCCACATGTTAACAAACATGAGTGAGCAGATCCAGACGGCGCAAGCATTCGTTTCTCTGTTCCATGAATTATTAATCATACGCTGCAACAGAGGAATTGCCTCAACACAGGCTTCCCATGAGGTAAATATCAGCTTAGATGCACAAATATGCTGTCATGTCAGCTACTGTAATGAGAAGAGCGACAGATAAACAAATAGTCGATCTGAAATGAGAAAATGTTATCGAAACATAACAATGTGAGAATAGCTGCAGGAGAGACAATTCCCTCCTGATGGCGGTGAAGTCCTTCCAGATCTTTGAGAAATTGCCTCTCTAATTGTCACGGTTGTTTGCTCACAAAGGCACGAAACACGGAATTTATCAAACACGTAGATTTATTCATATACACTCACTGGAAACTGGAGACACGGGAAGACGGAGACACAGGAACATGGACAACACGTTGTGGCAATACAATACTCGACAAAGACGGAGACAGACTAAAGGGTAGATATACACACACGCTAATGGGACACAGGAGGGAAACACAGGTGAAAACAATCAATTGGAAACAGCGGGAAACAGAACAAAGGAGCACATGACGAAAACGGAACAAACACCTGACACTAATACTCAATTTCAGCTCCATGGTACATTAATATTGAAGACTGAAGATGGACATGATAAACTGACTGTCTGATCCTTGAATTCATTTTGTGGGTTTGTGTGAAAGACAGTGTCAAACGTCAGGTTGGCAAGCAAACCTGTGAGTAAACACTGAAAACAATGGGACCAGATAAAAAATTAGAAGCAGTAATGTATGTGTGTTTATTTGTGTGTGTGTGTGTGTGTGTGTGTGTGTGTGTGTGT